>CM062809.1:160178624-160818522 GCA_031772625.1 Pinus tabuliformis
TTCTCTGATTGTTGAATAGCTTTATTATAGTTAATTTAAAAATAATTCTAGTATTTTATATTATTTAATTCAAGTTAATTGAAAAAATAATAAATTGTTATTAAATATAAATAAAATAAATTATTAATTTTTTATTATTCTTCTATTAAAATAATTGCTAACAACTATTTCCTAACAAACAATTCCCACCCGTTTATTAAATATTAAATTATTCTAATTTGACTTGATATTATTTTAATATTTATAATTAAATAAAAATAATTAAATTATTTTTTCTACTAATTCCTAGTAAGTAACTCCTAACAGTTAATTCCTAACTAATTCATAACAACTAACTCTCGACACAGATGCATCTTGTTATTTAATCATTTGGAAGATTAATTTTTTCACCTTTTCCTTGAGGATCAACCACATTAGATGATTCGAAACATCGACCAAATCATCATGATGTGATTAATCCGAAATACAATCTCATTATGAGTCTGGATCACAAAAGTATAAGATCTAACGTTTATGAGGCTGATGGATCACATCTTGTGGCCCTTTACCAACTTGTTGGGAAGAGAACTTGCAACACATTCGGCAGGTCCTTCAAACCCTGCGACAACACAAACTATCTGCCAACTTGGAGAAATGCACCTTTGGCATGAGCCAGGTCCAATGTCTAGGTTACATTTTTATCAGAGCTTCATGTTGAGATTCTCTCATATCTCTTGGCCTTTGTGTTAAGTTACCAAGGGCAAAGCAAAAACAAAAAAACAAAAAGCAAAAACAAAAACAAAAACAAAAAAAACAAAAACAAAAACAAAAAAAACAAAAACAAAAACAAAAACAAAACAAAATAAAATATATAATATATAATACATATACATATACATATACATATACATATACATATACATATACATATATATATATTGGTATGAGTTCCAGCAGAAGGTGTTTGTTGAGCTGAAGCATCGCCTCTACTTTTCTCCAGTACTCACCTTTCCAAACCTACAACAACCATTTGAAATTGAGACAGATGCCTTTGACTATGCTATTGGTGCATTTCTCACCCAACAAGGGCATTCGGTGTCCTAATCATAGTGACAGATTTTCCGACACAATTTGGAAATACCCCACCTACGATAAGGAGATGTATTCCATCGTGCAGGCTTGCTGATAATGGAAACATTACATTATGGGGAAGGAGACGGTCATCCACACAGATCACCAACCCCTGCAGTTTATACAGACCCAAGGGAAGTTGCAGAATGATCGCCATAAGAAGTGGTCCACATATTTGCAACAATTCCATTTGAATATTAAATACAAGAAGGGTAGCACCAATAATGTTTCAAATTGCCTCAGTCGCCCCCCTGGTTGTAGCACTAACCATTGTTCTCAACTCTTATGGACATGAGACCTATGGATGGCTACAACTATACAAAAATGATCCATAGTTCGCCACCACATACTAGATGCTAGTGGATGGCAAGCAAGTTCCAGACTTCCACCTCCAGGATGCATTATTATGTTACCTGGGCCACCTTTGTGTTCCTTCAAGCGAGCATGCCAAGCTGATTTGGGAGGCACACTACAGTCGGGTCATAGGACACTTTGGTGCGGAGGGAACTGTGGTCGTACTATAGAAGTATTTTTCTTAGCCAAATCTCTGACATGATGTTGGAAAGTACATCAGATCCTGCATTACTTGTGTCATTGCCAAGCCAACCATTAAGAAGAAAGGCTTGTATACTCCTCTGAATACTCCTAGTTAGCCCTAGTAATCCATCTCCATGGTCTATATCTTTAGCCTTCCTTCTACCAATCATAGAAACAACTATGTATTTGTGGTCGTTGAAATATTTTCTAATATGGCCATATTGGCTGCCTGCAAGAAGAGTATCACAGTAGAGGCCACTGCCAGACTCTTCTTTGAATGAATGTGGGTACATTTTGGGATCTAATAGATAATTATATCATATCGAGATAAGAGGTTCCTAAGCACGTTTTTTTCGAGCCTTTGGTCATTGTTGGACATCAATCTCACCAAGTCAACTGCATTCCACCCCAAAACTGAGGCCAGGAAGAGGTCGTCAACATGATGATTGTACACATAATGTGCATGTACAACTCTAAGCATTTGCCTACATGGAATGAGAGTCTCCCCTGTTATCACTTAGAATTTTCCTTAGAAGTTATCAGAAGAAGGAAGAAACCAAGGTAACCACAAACCAGTCTTTTAAGTATAGGCTCTAGCCAACCTATGACTCAGAGAGGGCTCTCTCTATATAATTTAGCTTTGTTTCTTATGGGATTTTAGGCTAGTTCTTAGTGTTCTTTGGGGTTTTGGTTTTGTTTTGAAGGTTGGGTGGTGGAATTCTTAGAGCAGATGGATAGAGCTAGGTCTTCAAGCCATTGGGTTATGGAGTCAACAAATGGATAGCAGGACTGGACCAATTCATTAAAGGGAATGTTCACAGGGCAGGCTAGCAGAGCGAAATGAAAATCTTTAGGCCTAATGGGTGAATTAATTATAACCAGGGTGAAAGGGAACTCAAGAATCCTTAGACCAGGATCAGAATGGAGAACACAGGATAATCTTGAAAAAGGGCAATTAATAATCCTTTGCTACAGATCACAAGAAGCCACCTAAAATAAGGAGCAACCAAGAATTCATTAACTTAGATTCGTGAAGAAAACATATAATAATGCATAATAGTCAAGACATAGTGCATTTAAACAATTTCTGAAATATCATTCCATATTATAACATTAAGATTTTAGAGATACGTAAATATTACGAAAAACTTGAAAAAAAACAACATTAAACATGAGAGAATCCAATAAGCCAATTCAGTCATTAATACAATAGAATTTCTTATTCGAGAGAAAAAGTCTATAGAAATGTTTGGAATTCACACCCCCACATACTTCGAATTGTGAAGTATTTATACAAAAACTTATTACAAAATATCTCAAACAACTTGAGATTTATTCTAGGAAATGCAAATATCTTCTAGCAAGAAGATAGAGACAGCTAATGAACTGTTTCTTGTTGTCCCTTTAATTATGGTTGTGTTGGCCTTTATGGTTGAGATGTAGCCCTTTATGCTGGCTGATAGTTGCGGCATTTTTACGCTGGAGTCTCCTCTACTTTGATCTTTCATCTGATACTCTTTGACCCTGCTACTCTTTGACCCTGTTGTGCTATTTTTCCCTGTTTCATCCTGTTGCCTTCATATTTACTGTGTGGTAACTTTTAGCTGTTAATTTATCACAGTAAGCCAGTCACAGTTCCCCACCATTCTGCATTTGGTAATTTTACATTTATCATCCTCCTGTAAATCTCATCAGCCTCAGTATACTTTGCAAAATTGGGCTTGGTGAGGAACAAATGTTTTACCTCATGCTCAAGGAAAAACAAGTTCTCAAATGTGTCATATAATACTTTGCCCATTGGCAAGGCTTTAATGGATGAGGAACTGGCTTGATCCTTAGCCAATTTTCTAAGTCTATCCCCATAGTCCAACTGTGTCATGAGTTTGTCATTGATGACCATAGGACTGGGCAGACCTTTCTCCCTCAAAATCTAAAATTTAGCCATGAACCTATCAATGGCTACCTGCATATTGTGGCACTTCCAAATTAAGCAGAATGTTCCTTTTGGAAATAACCTTCCTTATTTCTAAAATGGTGGTAGTTATGTCTTCAATGTTTAGATCCTGTAGCTCAAATCTGTTTTTGCTATTGAGGAAATGGATGAGTCTATTTGCATCCTCAGGCTTATATCCCAATTCCTCCTTCACTTTCTGGATAGCTTCAGTAGCTATCTTTACTAGCTATGTTTGCTCAAGAATAACTTGGATTGATGGCCAGTCAATGATATTGGCCCACGGCCTTTCCTTGGTTTGTCCAAGAGGCTTCTCAAGTGTCAAATCCTTTTCCAGGATTTTGATCCTCTCACCCATTCTCTGGGCCCTTTGTGTTTCCTATTTCTTCTTGAGTTGGGCAAGTTTGCAGTTAGTTTCCAAACTTGCCACCTTTTCCTTCAATCTTTTCATCTCTGTAGCTTGGATAGACATATCTTCCATGGCTTTCACAAGTTCCGCTGCTTTGTCCTCTAGTGCTCTTGCTGTTGTAGTAGATTCTACTGTTACTGGCATTGCTATTACAGGTGGAGCTGTGGGTGCCAGTGTAGAAGGACCTGTTGTGGATACCGTGGGGATGACAGTTCTAGAAGTTGTGGCCAAGTCACTTTGCTTTGATTGAATTAAACTGTCCAACTCCTTCTCTGTCTCCTTGAGTTGGTCATTCAGCTTCAGGACCAAGTCCATGAGCTCTTCATGTCCTTGTTGGGCTTCCAGGACCTCTAATGTTTGTGGATGATGCAGTTGGGGTATCTTTAGCTGCTTCTTGAGTGTAGTGATATCATCATTTTCCTTCTTAATTAGTTGTTCTATGGCTTTTTATCCTTGGGATTGTGTCCCAATTCAATTACTAAGTCCTCCAAGGACTTGATTCTTGTGTCCTTGGCCTGTGAGGAGGCCTTTTCCAACTGGAATTGTGTAGATATGTTGTTTAGGGAATTTTGTAGTTGGTGGGCAGCTATGGTCTTTCCAGTCAAAGTGGAGTATATCATCTCCCCTATTTTCTTGTGTAGCTCAATCTGGTCCATGGGATGGATATCCCTTGCTAGCACTTTGAAATCTAATTTCTTCAAATTTGAGGTTGTTCTTGGCTGTTGAGTTGTAGGCTTGATGAAATTCATCTGCATTTTCCCCTCTTTAATATCAAAGGCTAACATTAGCCTTGTTTGATTTGTAGGGGTCATCTTCAGGTATTGGGCATAAGTTTGTACCTTAAGCTTCTCATTCATTGCTTTTATTTCTCTGTACCTCTCCTTGATGTCTTAGTCTTTTCAGCATGCATTTTGAAGGAAGATACCTCAAAGTTGAGCTGCCTTTCCAACCCTTGCGTTTGTGATGTGGAGGGTGTGCCTTCCAATGGGGTGATGGGCCTTCTCCGGTTTCCTTCTGTGCTGGCGAATTCTATTGTCTCCTCTGTGTATTCCTGTTCAGAGACAGGATTCACTCTCTGTCTTTGGCTTGTCTCCGCATAAGTCTGTGAAGTGGCCCTTGCTGATGTGGTGGCCTCTTCCCTACTTATTTTTAAGCTCTTCTCCTCATTTAGAGGAGTCTGCACAACTGAGGGGGTACTCATGGTTGTATCTGGTTTGCTTGATTTCTCTAGTCTGTCTGACTGTTCTGACACCTGAAAGAAATAACCCTCATCAATTTGTTTTTCAAGATTGATTAGAATGTTCTCTATGTCTATTCTGGTGTTGTCTTGATCAACTAGGGTTCCTTCCACCCATTCTGATTGGTTAGCATCAGCTTCAATCTCAGGTATGGGATGGTGAATAAAAGGTCCTAGCTTGACATTTTGCCTCTTTTTGGTGATGAATTCCAAAGGATCATATCTCCAAACAAAACTTCTCTGGAACTTCATCTTCTATAGTATCAACTCTACCTTTGTCCCAACCTCCCTAGAGTTACATATGAAGAGGCCTAGTTGGTCTTTTATTTGGAAATTGGCCTTCTTCTTGGCATTTACAAAGTTTATCTCATCTGCATTTATGATTTGCCTGTAATATTCTAATGCAAACAACCTCATAGGGAGGTATCTTGGCAATTTGTATGGTGCAAGCATGTAACCATATATCTTGATCTCTGTGTGGTTCTGGTAAAGGTACCAGTCACCCACTTTGGTCTGCTTTGACAGTTGAAGGACTCCCTTTATTTTTGGACTGATTCTTGGAGGAGGGTTTCCAGTCAACATTGTCATAACTTGATGTACAAATAAGTCAATAAAGTCTGAATAAGAGTATGGAGACTAGTACTCATGGATTAATGGGGTCCAAAAAATGACTGACCTTGGTTGACCCTTGGTGTCCAGTTTTTGGAGGGAGAATGGGAACTTATCAGACTGATAATATAGGAACATATTGTAGAAATTTTGAATAATAAACACATATTCAACAGAGATTATCCTGATCATGCACTATTGTGGAATACATGCACAATACATAAGCTCCTCTATGTTGATCAACAATTTAGCAGCATCAAAAACAATGAAACATCAATCGCATGCACACATTAACACGGTATGTATCCCGGGGAAAGCTTACAGCTGAAAACCCCACACTATCTGTATATTAATGATTGAGAACGTGTAACAATACATAGTACAATACTCCTCACAAGTATCCAGCACTATCTCCACCTGTTACACACAATACAGCTCAGATCTGATCTACAAATCTCCCTCGCTGCTTTGCCTGCCTCCACTGCACAATCTTGCAAGAGAATGAATAAGAATGGCTGATCCAAACTCCTATTTACCTTGTGAAAATCACCCACACTATAAATCACGTGAGCACAAGCTATATTTCACTTGGTATTGGCCCACACTATGCAGAGATCATTGGCATAACTCAATCCCATGCATGTGCACAATCTCATGCACAACTTATAGCAATCTCAACCTCTAACCCCTATCTCCACTGAACTGTACATGCACTGAGTTAACTGATGTATTCTTCAGTTGCATTATGAGTTAATAATTAGTTAATTAATTAACAACTAATTCACACAACTCTTCAATTAGTCTATTGATTAGTTAGACTAAATACAACTAGTTCAACTCAGTCAAACTGAACACAACTCCATTAACTGCTCATCCAACTCCACAGAACTCAACCACATGAGTTCTAATTGATGTCCTACATGCAACAACTCAACTGACTCATAAAGAAAGTGTATTTCCTTCTAACAGCTGCATGTGCCACATCTGTAGCTCAAACTGAAGTGCTCCAAGAGAATAAGATAAATTTTATAGTCTAAATATTATTATGAGACAATAATTTTTGACTTTTCTATTTTTTACTAGCAGTCTAAAAATAGACTCTGATCACTCCTGTTGTGATCCAAAAATAGACTTTGCGCCATAATTTGCCTGCGGGCCCACTTAGTGAAGGCGACTCCTTTCCACTAAGCTCAATCATCTTGTTGCATTCTCAACAAGCATTTCTTGTTGCACACTTTTCAACACTCCCTCTCAACAAGAAAGGCTTCCTCTCAAACCCGATCCTGAAACTTGGAATGTTCTGCATGCAACACATCTACCTGGTCCACTTTGCTCCAACAACACTTGGAACAAAAACACTCCCAACTGACCACTCTGTTGGGCTAGGAACATACTATGATGTTGAAGCTTTACCTGTTGCTGACAAGTGCTCCCTCTCTGACATCTGTGCTATTGCAACATCTCCATGCATCTCGAACCATTGCACACCTCTCTGTGCCACCTAGCACTGTGCAAAACACTTGTGCCTCTTGCATTGTTGCAGCCTGCATTCTATGCGTTGTCCTGGGATCCCCTGCAGCGTCGCTCTCTCTGCCGCTCCATCAACATCTGTCTCTACCCAATCAATCAGTTCCTGCTACTCCACATCGGGCTCCCGTAGCAAGGTCTCATCCAAGAGGTTGGGTACCTCAAGGATCCTACCCCTCCTCCTTGGGACGATCAATCCACATCACCCCACCTCCTACCTGGAGGTATGGTTGCATGCGATCCCTCAGCCCACCTGGCTCGAAGTTTCCCCCTAATGGAGAGACCTGCATGAGTAGATGTCTCTACTCGATCTCCTCTCAACTTCCCTTGTTGTGGCTGCTCCACAACCTCCTGAAGTTGCTGCACCAATCGTGGCTCCTCCACAATCGTATGGGACTTCTTCTGGCTCTGCATGTCGAGAGGTAATATACGCTCCCTCTCAACCACCAAATCTCCATCAGTTGCCTTGCTGCTCGAGGCTTTGCATGCATCTTGAACCTCAAGAGCATATAGGTTCTTGACCCGTGAACCAATTTGCTTCACCTGTCTAGTGATGATGTGTCTAAGGAAAACCTTTCCCTTACTGAAGACTACATCATAGCCTCTGTCTTCCAGCATCGCGATTGACACCAAGTTTCTCTTCAGTCCTGGTACATACTTGACATCGGTCAAGGTAAGGCGAGCTCCATGCTCCCTCTGAAAAATAACCATGCCTACACCTGAGACACTATACTTCTCATCATTACCCATCCCTATGAGTATCTGCGGATCTTTCTCCTCCAAAGTACTAAAAAAACTTTTGTCACCGGTCATGTGGAAAGAAGCTCCACTGTCAAGAAACCAACCACTTCCCACCATGGATGAAACCATGCATGCGAAGAGTGTGAAGTCCAACTCAAACTGTGAAGCAAGTGAGGCTGCCTCACCTTCAGATCCTTCCCCGAATCCCTTCTTGGACTTCTTCTTTGGACAATTAGTAGCATAATGGCCCAACTCATGACAACGAAAGCATCTCACCTTCGACTTGTCAACCTTCTTCCCATCATTGGAAGAACTGGATTCGGAAAGAGAAACCTTCCCCTTCCCCTTCTTCGCCTTACTCGCTAAGGCACAGTTCTCCTCATCATGCATAGATGAAGAACTGTCTCTAGTGCACCGTCTAATCTCCTCTTGCACAAGATCCGACCAAAGTCTCTCCCATCCTGGCAATTTCTCCCTTCCATTCACCGAGTCCTAGTAGCTATGCCAACTCTTAGGAAGGCCAAGGAGTGCTAGACTCACCATATCCTCATCCTCAACAGTTACCCCCACACTTCCCAGCTCATCCCGGCATTGGGTGAACTTCGTGAGATACTGGGGCATACTGTCTCCATTCTCACACCTAATGTTTCTGAGTTTATCCTTGAGCGCCATTCCACCATCTCAAAACTCAACCGCTTCTGATCTAAAATTCGTGAGAACAAAGTAATTCTTGTACAGAGATCGACTATATGGGCATTCACCAGATATCTCACCTTTCAAAAGAATGATGAATCCAGAGGATACCTGGCTCGATTACAGACTCTGCCTGAAGAAATAAAATGTAATCACTTTCTTAATAATAGATCTGATGATCAATCCTCGCTTTGATATCCTGTAGAACTTTTTCTACAAATTAAAGAGCTCTGATACCATGTAGAAATTTTGAATAATAAACACATATTCAATAGAGATTATCCTGATCATGCACTATTGCAGAATACATGCACAATACATAAGCTCCTCTACGTTGATCAACAATTTAGCAGCATCAAAAACAATGAAACATCAATTGCATGCACACATTAACACAGTATGTATCCTGGGGAAAGCTTACAGCTGAAAACCCCACACTATCTGTATATTAATGATTGAGAACATGTAACAATACATAGTACAATACTCCTCACAAGTATCCAGCACTATCTCCACCTGTTACACACAATACAGCTCAGATCTAATCTCCAAATCTTCCCCGCTGCTTTTCCTACCTCCACTGCACAATCCGGCAAGAGAATGAATAAGAATGGCTGATCCAAACTCCTATTTACCTTGTGAAAATCACCCACACTGTAAATCACGTGAGCACAAGCTATATTTCACTTGGTATTGGCCCACACTACGCAGAGATCATTGGCATAACTCAATCCCATGCATGTGCACAATCTCATGCACAACTGATAGCAATCTCAACCTCTAACACCTGTCTCCACTAAACTGTACATGCACTGAGTTAACTGATGTATTCTTCAGTTGCATTATGAGTTAATAATTAGTGAATTAATTAATAACTAATTCACACAACTCATCACTTAGTCTATTGATCAGTTAGACTAAATACAACTAGTTCAACTAAGTCAAACTGAACACAACTCCATTAACTACTCATCCAACTCCACAGAACTCAACCACATGAGCTCTAACTGATGTCCTGCATGCAACAACTCAACTGACTCATAAAGAAAGCGTATTTCCTTCTGATCGCTGCATGTGCCACATCTATAGCTCAAACTGAAGTGCTCCAAGAGAATAAGATAAAGTTTATAGTCTAAATATTATTATGAGACAATAATTTATGACTTTTCTATTTTTGACTAGCAGTCTAAAAATAGACTCTGATCACTCCTACTGTGATCCAAAAATAGGCTTTGCGCCATAATTTGCCTGTGGGCCCACTTAGTGAAGGCGACTCCTTTCCACTAAGCTCCATCATCTTGTTGCATTCTCAACAAGCATTTCTTGTTACACACTTTTCAACACATATGGTATAACACTGAAGAGTATTTGAAGACCCTCTCATTCCCCATTCTTGTGAGCTGCTTATGCATCCTATCAGCTATGAATGTGGCAAAGTCATAAACGGTTGTAGGAGGTTGTCCTCGGGTATAGATGGACATGAAAGCTAGGATAATTTCATCAATATACTCACTTGTGGAGTAACCCAAAACACAAGATATCATGGTGACAATATTTCGGCCCCAAGGGGAAAAATAGTTGCTACATATGGAGGGGGGTTGTTAGGGATGTGCTTTTCTTCTACGATGAAGGTTTGGAACAGTTGGGCCAATTTGGCAGAGCTGAGTTTGGGGTATAAGTCCAATAGGTCTCCAATTGAGAGGGGAGTTAGGTTTGGTCCTGGTTGGAGCTGCAGCATTTCATTGATGGATTCGGCGGTAATGCTGAAAAGGACCTTCTAGTCATGAGACATGATTGCTTTGTGACTGGGGACGTAGAAAGCATAGCACATATGCACAATTTCAGGAAAAATGTGGACTTGGGGGAATTGGTACTTAGGAAAATTTGATTCCCAAAGGCCAATTTCATCAGCATGGTTCAGGAACTTGTTCCTACTTTGGCAATGAACTTTGAGCAGGAGCTCTATGATAGTGGTATCTTTTATCTGGAAGTCTCTATCAACCAAGGGAAGGTGATCTAGGTCTAAATGAGGTGTAGTGATGGGCCACACATCCATTACAATTGGGGCAGCCATATTCAGTTCTTGTGGATTTGAGCGTGGGGAAGGATTCAGAGTTATTGGGGCAATGGTGTTCCGCGGTGGTTTATGGCTCAAGCTCTTGAGTATTTTTAATTAATTTTTAACTTAACTAAAACACTTAGCAAATGGTTACTTTGAAATTGACAGGGTAGTTGGTGAATTCTGGTTTAAATACCTGGAACTAGGGTGAATTGGTTCTGAGCAGGGTGGCTGGCGACTGCAAGTGGTTGAATGGGCTTCGTATAGGCTGCAAGGCCGACTGGGTTGTCTGCGACGTCTTTGGAGTGAAATTGTACGTCGGTTGATGGCTTCGACGTTTGCAGGTGTCGTGCATGTGCATGGAGGCTTGCAGAGGAATTTCAGGGAAAACAAACAATTTTGGGGCTTTTGGCTTTTATACGCAAAAAGCTATTTTTTGGAGGGTACGGGGTGAATAGTGGTTAATTTGTCTCGTAGTGGGAGGGCGGTAAGTAGTTTATTTCACATTGCTTTTGGGCACTTGGTGGTATTTGGGAGGGGCCGCCCGATTCCACTCATTGGATGACACGTAGCACTGGGCACCAGGGGGAAACCACTTTATCGGGTGGGTAAAGGGTGGACGTCGATTGGCTCGATATGGATAAGGGCCATCGGATGTGGAGGGGGGATGATTGCACAGTGATCGGGTGGAGAAGTTGTGTGGAGGCTAGTGGGGGGCCCGGTGGGCACTTAATTATGGCAGTATCAGGGTTAACAATGGCTTAAAGTGAGATTAGGCCATCGGGATAATTAACGGAGGATTAAAAAGGGGGCTTGATTAACTTGATTGCAGATTGACCAGTTAAAGGTTTTGTTCGGGTTTTAGATGAGGATCTTAGTTTATAATTAAAATCGGGTGTAGGGTTAATTAATACATAGGAGTTAAATACATACGGGAAATTTGGTTTTCATCAGGATTTACTATAATAAAGTTAGTCATTAATTTGAAAAATGGGCGGAAAAGGGAAAAACACTAAGAGAAATGCTTTTTTGTGAATTACATGTTTCCACATATTTGCATTAATACTTAGGGTACAACATTTTTGTGGGTTTTTAGGTATGAAAAGTGTTTTATATGGGGGGAGAATTGCTTTTTCCTGGGTTTGAAAAGTGTTTTAACCTTAGGAAAAGGAGTATTATTAATAAAATGAATGAACTAAAGGGGGGATGAACTTTTATGAGGGGAGTCTAGTACTTGACATCCATAAGTCTTTGAGTCGAGGGTTCGGTGCCTCCAAAAGTCAGAGAAATGCTCTGAGCCTCTTTGACTTAAAGGTTTTTGAGTACTTTGAACTTTATTATGGGAAATTAATTAAGTAAAGAGGTGAAATGAATGGGGGAGGTTAATTAATTGATTTTGAAGTTCATTTGCATGCTTGATTGTCCATTCATATATGATGAAAAATGATAAATATGTTTTTTGTCTAATCAATCACCATACTTCTGCAACCTTTCTTCTACTTACCCATCTACTCATTCTACCATTTTTTCTTCACTTTATTAGGGTGCATTTAAGCTAGAAAACCCTTATCAATATTTTCTTTTCTTTACATAGCAAACTATCTAAATCAAACCTTATTTCATCCATGGGCTCAGTTTAAATAGTTGAGCTCCTTTATTTACTCTACCTATCTAATTATCTGCCAAGATTACACTGTTTGGTCAGATTTTATTCTCTATCTATAGACATGAAATTGAAAACATGAAATAGCCAAGTTTAAACATTTTGACTATTCATGGATTGTGGCATAAGTAACAAGCTGCACACAATCATTCATTAAGCATAAAAAGTAAATAGTAGTGGCATTTTGACTTGCACACTTTCATGGTCTTTTTGTTTTCTTGGGGTTCATATTTTTCATTTTTTTGTGACCTATTTTCATTCTTTTTGTCCTTTGATTATTTTTTTAGGACATACCCTCTTTACATTTTTTTTAATTTTTTAATATGGAAAACATTTGCAGAAAGCAAAGGTATGTACAATATTACAAGGCTTAACCTTAGTCAATCAAAATTATGACTCCTATTGGTATAGGAACCTAACATCCCCTATGTGAAACACAGATGTAACAGAGCTCTCCATAGCTCGGTTGGCCACAACCCCTTTGAAGTGGGCCTGGGATTTCAACGATTATGTCCCCTCTATGTTGCACTCCCTTTTGCAACTACACACGAAGAATATGCCCATGTTCAATCGGAGTTGATAAAGCCACCAGGTTTATTGAGTGCATTCAACACATTTGTTAGCATGTTCACGACATCTTTAAGAATTCCATAGCCAAGTACAAACAATGTTATGATACGCATATTGTTGTCGCTAAATCTTGCACCTACAGCACAAGTGCAGTAAGAGGCAAGGAAAGCTCCCTAGAGACAACCTATGGGTTGATTGTAGACTAGTGCCTAGGACATCTTAAATAGAGGAGTGCTTGTAAGGTTATATGTGAGGGGTTTGCAACACTCCAATTGTCATGTAATGAAAGATAATGAGGGGCTTGGTTCATTCCTCCAAAGGTATGAGTTATGGATTTCAGGTACTCCCTCACACACAAAGTTCCCAGTAGTATCACATAGAACAGCGAAGGCTGATTACTTCAAATGGGATTACAACTTAATAGGCTTTGTTGAGTAAATGAAAGAGGATTAGGAGAAAGAATAACTCATCATATAGAGCCCAAAACATCCATAATTCTATATTGAACACATAGAGCTGCAAGAAATGGGAAATTCTACACTTGTTTGAGTTACAAGCAGAAATAATGGACTGAAGAGAGGATGGGTGCTATGATTCTTATAGAGCAGTTTAAAGATATACTTCAGCCCTTCATACAAGCATTATGCATTAATAAATCAACACACATGGATCTGTAAGGAAGCATGAAATAATTTCTAGCAGCTATTGTAGCACACATGCAGAGAAGAATATGAACATAATGGAATTAACAGAAGGAAAAACATATTGTAATGCTAAGAAGGAGGAATCACCACCATTTTTGTGATAGTCTGAAGATCTTCCTGTGTAAAGTAATACAATCTAAGATAACAATCATTCACTTATAGAGTTATGAGCCAAAATATGGTATCACAGAGTTCAACCCTCTCGGGTGAGAAATTCTGGAACCCTTGTTATAGATTTCATCCCCCTATTTATAAGAAGAGGGGGAGAGCTTTGAGTTACAATCAAAATATTTGAGCCCGAGCCCAGCTGTCATGCTAGACTAGCTGTCTTGGCTCTATAAGGCTCTACTACCACCTACCTAAAGATTACAATAGGGATCGAATCCCTTTCTTGGAAATAATGCAGAAAAAATTTACCCCTACTTATGCACATGGCTCAATTCACCTAAGTGAGTTCAACCCTCCAATGGAGCTAGGCCAGCATTAGAGCACTGGGCCTTATGCCTTCACGTTGTTGAAAAACAAAAATTAAAATGAGCATGCACCATGAGAAATTTTCAAACAAGGAACCTAATACATTCTCTTGAAATGACCTCTAGTGCTAACTTAAGAATAGGCTCATGTACTTAGCCACAGGGTCATGGAATAGACAAGGAATGTTTGCAGAAACCTATTCTTTACATACAGTCTGTTGGCCAATGTTTTTTTGGTCATTGTAGCCACAAACATTATCCAGCTCTTCAGCTTTGGCCTTTTCAAGAAAAGCATGCTACTGGGAGCTTTTTCTCCACTTGCTAGTAAACAACTCCTTATGGACCTCCACGACCATCTCTTCCTCCTCTGAATAATATGAATCATAAATTGGAGGAGGGTCTTGGTCTTGTTCTCTAGGAGAAAGATGGTCATTGCAAACTAGATCCTCTTTGCTGACTTCCTCATGGGCCTCATCTTCTTGCGCATCTTCCCATAACTGGAAGCATTGTGGCTCTGCATCACTTGACTCTCTAACAAAGTCGTATTCATCAGAGGAAGGAGAAACATCTAGTTTGGTCGAATCAAACCCCTGAGGGTTTGTTGGCAGCTCAATGATGTTTCCTTCCTCTCTTTCTTGCTCATTGGGTGATGTCTCCTGATGCGAGTAGATGTTTTCTTAGAGCAAATCTCCACAACCATCTTCAGAAGGGTCTTCAACCTCAGGAATGTCTTCATCGTTAAAATGTGCGTAGCAATCTTCAAATAAATCATTCAGTGGATATAGTCTTTTGCAGTAGTGGTTGAATGTTATATGAAAACTTTTTAGTGAAGATATTATGCCACGATGTGTTGTTCCGTACCAGACTCTATCATCGCCCTCTAAAGAATACATGAACAACTTCATTTGTACATCTTCAAGGAAGATACCTTGTTGTTTCATGCATTCATGAAACTCTTCGAGGTGCTGGTCAGGCCTTCTCTTTGTGCTCCCACTGAATCTAGGCAAATAGTTATCCCACTCATGAAATGAAGGGACATGATTGGGAGAACCAACAATAGAAGAAAGATCCAGTGGGGAAAATTTGTTGACTAGAAATGCAGGAAGGACCATCTTGAAAACCTCCCTATACGAGTGATTTCAGCTTCAAAAGCAGGAAGAGTTTTGGGCTGTTGTAGCATCTGAGTATGGGGCTACTTGAAAGCCAGGATGACCAAATAGAGATATGGACAGTGGAGTTGCTAGGATGTTTACCATGAATTTGACAATGGAGTCGCAAGGATGTTTACCATAAATTTGACAGTGGAGTCGCCAAGATGTTTACCATAAATTTGACAGTGGAGTCGCCAAGATGAGAGATCTTCAACCCACACTTCCCTAGCTCACCTAACAGAGGAAATGTAAAATTTTGTCGTACCCAGGGAAAAATATTTTAATATGTTACCCGACAATGGTGCCAGAAAGAGGTAGTAGCTGAATCTTGCACCATGCAGCACAAGTGTAGCAGGAGGCAAGGAAATATCCCTAGAGACAGCCTCTGGGTTGATAGTAGACCAGTGCTGAGGACATCTTAAATAGAGGAGTGCTTGTAAGGTTATATGTGAGGGGGTTGCATCACTCCAATTGTCACGTAAAACAAAAAGGAAATAGGAGGGGCTTGGTTCAATAAGCCTTCAATGAGGTAGATTCAGGCCAACTCATGGATCCAAATGCTGGGGGAATATTTGGGCAATCTCAAAGATAAATGAATTCTCCTTCTGGTGGCCGACACACAACAATGAGATAGCTTAAAACTTAAGTTGTAGTGATGGTGGAGAGGAGGAAAGGAAGGAGGGAAATATATGCATAGGGCCGTAAAAAACAGAATCCTAGGCAGCAATGTTCCAGCAGAAAGTGGAATTTGATGGATAGGGCTACAAGTAACACGGAATCCTAAACCATGGTTTTTCGATGAAATGGTAGAAATAGAGGAGTGCAAAAGAAGGTTTCAGGCTAAACATGACATGGGTATCATTCTCTTCCAACAATGAAAGTAAATATGAGCTACCCCAAGTATTGTTCTCTATCTACCAGCTAAGATAATCCATAAATCAACAAGAAACCAACAACCTCATTACATTGTTTCAGGAATGGAAAAACACAAATGAAGTGAGATTTACCAAGAGGAAACGCACTGCACATTAATCATGTTTGGAATCAACAAGGAAACACCATTTATTTCAAAGGGTCCAATAACCAGTCCACACATTCAACATGATATCAGTGAAGTCCCATGAAAAACAAATTAAACCAAAATGGAAACTCAGAATTCAAACCCCTCGGGTGAGAAATTATGGAACCTTTGTATAATATTTCTTCCCCCTATTTATAAGAGGAGAGGGAGCTAGAATTATAGTTTAAAAAATATCTGAGTTTGTGCCCCAAATGTCATGCTAGACTAGCTGTCTCGGTCAGTCTAAGGCTCTGCTGCCCTAAAAAGATTACAATCAGGATCGAATCCCTTCTTGGAAATAAACATAAATTAATGAACAGAGAAATAAAATGGAGAGATGAAGGAGGAGGTGTCCCCTTGTTGTTCCAGTGGAGGCCCCTGATCAAGCCATGTCCCTGCTGTGATGCGTTCCACTTGCTGCTTGGTCAGTTTCTGTCAATTCTTCCTTAACTGCCTGAGTGACCTGTTTAGTGGAATAGGGAGCGGAGTGGGAAAGGTGTGTGCCCAAGCAGTCCTTTTCTGTGTAGAGGGAGTGGAGCACCATGCCGTGCCATTAAGTCTTCCTGAGTCCCCCTCATACTGCTCTGTAGCTGCGCCATGCTCCATTAACTATTACAGCTATCAGCCCATCCACCCATTTAAAGCTCTGTCCTGCACTATCGGTGCCTCGTTGTAGTGTAACAGCCAAATCTCTCAGTCACGGGCCTTTAACATTAAAAACATATGAGCAGGCGAATGTTTTTTTATTTCCCCCTTAGCCCCTATGCTTTCAGCCCCTTTTGTAACTTTCTGCATATGACCGGGGGCTGGAACCAAGGGCTTAGTCCTTTGAGCGCTAAGGCTCTCAATAACTGCGCGGGGGCCTTAATCCTTTGTTATCGCAAATCCATATATTGGTGCTTTAAACCTTGCTTTACTCTTTTCCTTGGAGCGGGCTGACAGTGCGAATGCGAGGTCCATATAGACCCTGCTCTAGTCATTTATCGCATCTGGGGAGGAGTCCCACACATCGCAATCGCTTTGTACCAATATCTTGAGCTTTTTCTCCTTAATAGTTGTGATCGTCGATCTGTGGGGTGACGTCATCACTACCATGTGTCACCTTGTGAGTGATAACATGTGGCACCGAGAAATGGCCCCATGTCGCCCCTAAAAACATTGGAACCAGGTGACAGGTGTCCTTTGCCACATGATCAACCATACTGCCATGTCACTGCTGACGTCAGCTACCATGTCAGCTCAGAGGATCAATCAGAGGCTGCCACGTGGCCCCCTGGAGGAGAGAGAAAAGGGCCTGCCCAACCCTATTTTGTAAGCCTTTCCTGTGTTAAACTTTTCGGACCTCTCCCAATGATACAACACCATATCACAATATCGGCCCTCGCATGGTCTATCAAGTTTGGAACTCCACCGATAGTACTATCTTACGAGATGCGGGGTCGCTGGGATGCGAGAGCCCGCCGCATGGAGGAGAGAGAACGGGGAGGCCCTACCCTTGTCTTGTCAGCCATTTCCTTTGTACTTGGTTTTCTAAGCCCTCGACGACGCACCACTTTATCGCATGATCGACGGTTTACGATTCTTTTGAGCTCTGAACCGTGTCGATCCGTTGATCTTCGATATCGCGGGACTGCGATATCGGGCTTCGGTGCTGGGAACCGCTGATAATCGTTAAGTGTGAGCCCTGGGAGTCCGCCGATAACCGATCTATGATATATTTTGTGCCTGAACCCACCGACTGCCGATATGCGATATCAACGATAGGCATGTTGAAAATAGCAACAAGAAATGCTAAAAATAGAAATGCTATAAATAACATTACTATAGATAGCATTTCAGGTACCAGTGTTGAAAATAGAAACAAGGAATGCAAAAAATAAAAATGCTAAAAATAGCATTGCTATAGATAGCATTTCAGGATATATTCCAATTTTGATTTGTCCTTGAATCAAAATTGAGAATTAAAATTCGAATTTAGTCTCACTAGCTATTTGAAAAATAATTAATTAATTCATCTCAAATTAATTAGTTGGTGAAAATCAAATATGAAGTCTTTGTGAAGACATGCAACAATTATCCCTTTGATTGAGGAAGTTATTCCTTAATTAAGGAGATAAGGATGAGTTGTATTTGAGTTGTAATTAGTTAGCTCAGATAACTTAGTTAATTCCAGTTAAATTAGTTCCAAACAGTTGGAGGAACTAATTGTGAGTTCATTCAGTTAATGCATGCATGCATCAAGCTAGTGTACTCCAGATAATTGAATATTCTCTCATAAATAGCTCATGCATGTCAGTTCAGAGAAAAACCCAGTTGAGATTAAAGACATGAACATTGTACTATCAGTTGGAGGAATTTTCCTATAAAGGAAACTCATCCATGCAGAAGGGATTAATTCCTTCAAGTTTGAGTAGTTACTACAGAGGTCAGAGCAGTGTGTGAGGTGAGAATCACACAGATGGCAGCTGGAGGACCCAGGAGAAACTGCCCAAGGAAATAGGAGGATTGGAGTACTGAAGGAAGGCATATGTGTTGTCTATGTTGTCTATGAGCAACAGTGAGGGGTTGTACTGAGAGTTGGATATGATCTTTCTGTAATCCTGAGATATTTCCACTTGTATGATAATACAGAGATCAGGGTTTTTAGCTGAGGCTTTCCCCAGAGTATTCTTCTGTGTTCATGTGTGATTGATTTCTTCTTCATCTGTTATATGTGTTCTATTTTATCTTGCTCAAAATAGATTAAGCTTTCGCAAGTTTGTTTGTAGAACTAGATCAAGTATTTTGCTTTAGTTACATTGCATTATTAGGTGATCTACAGTGAGAATTTCTACATGGTATCAGAGCTAGTTGATCCATAGAGAAATTTCTACATGGTATCGGAGCCAAGGTGATCAAAGCAGAGAACAGTATACAAAGAAGGGAGAAGTTCGAAGTTTGAAGTTCTTGATTGTAGGTACAAAATCGATTTCTTATCACACCTCAAAGTTCACCAATGGTGTTCAATGGCTTGAAACTCGAGTATGCCCTAGATGGCAGCTCGAATTACATAGCATGGAAGGATCACATGGAGGTGGTATTAGAGGAAAATGGTTTGAAGGACTTCATTGATCAAGAAGTCCCTAAGCCAACAGCAGCTAATGCCCAAGAATTGGCGAAATGGAAGAAATGTGTGGCGAGAGCGAGGAGTATTCTTCTGGAGGGAGTTCAAGACCATATTGTCTCGAGTCTCCATGGGAAGGAGACTTTTTTTTCAATGTGGAAGACGTTGAAGGATCTATATCAGAACAACAGCGACCAGAGGAAGTTGGCGCTGAAGGACAAGCTTTGGAAAATCAAGTGTGAAAAGGGCGACACAATCTATACATATTTGAACAAGCTCAGCACCTGTAGAGATGAGCTTAGAAGTGTAGGAATCACGAAAACTGATGATGAAATGGTGAGTCTTGCTCTCCTCGGTCTTCCTAATAGCTGTCATAGCTACTAGGACTCAGTGAATGGAAGAGAGAAACTGCCAGGTTGGGAACAATTGTGGTCGAATCTAATGTAGGAGGAGATCAGGAGAAGCACTAGAGATGGTTCTTCATCTAAGCATGATGATGAAGAAAATCTAGCCTTAGCCAGTAAGGCAAGGAAAGGGAAGGAGAAGGATTCTCATTCCAAATTGAGTTCTTCCCATGGTGGGAAGAATATTGACAAATTTAAAGCGAGATGCTTTAATTGTCATGAGGTGGGCCATTGTGCAACTAATTGTCCATTGAAGAAATCCAAGAAAGGATCCTTGGAAGGATCTGAAGGTGAGGCATTGGCCTCTCAGTTCAAATTGGATTTTATCCTCATCGCATGCATGGTTTCATCGATCATGGGTTGTGGTTGATTTCTTGACAGTGGAGCCTCATTCCACATGACCGGCGATAAGTGTTTGTTCAGTACCTTGGAGGAGAAATATCTCAAGATACTCATAGAGATGGGTGCCGATGAAAAGTACCGTGTTTCAGGTGAAGGTATGGTTGATTTTCAGAGGGAGCATGGAGCTTGAATCACCTTGACAGATGTGAAGTATGTGCCAGGACTGAAGAAGAACTTGGTATCGATCGCGATGCTGGAGGACAAAGGCTACAATGTTGTCTTCAGTAAGGGAAAGGTTTTCCTTATATACATCACCATGAGACAAGTGAAGCAGATCAGTTCATGAGTCAAGAACCTGTATGCTCTTGAAGTTCAAGATGCATGCAAAGCCTTTAGGAGCAAGGCAAATGTTGGAGACTTGGTGGTTGAGAGGGAGAGTACATTACCTCTCAACATGCAGTGCCAGAAGAAGTCTCAGACAATTGTGGAGGAGCCACAATTGGTGAAGCAGCTTCAGGAGGTTGTGGAGCAGCCACAACTGGAGAAGCCGAGAGGAGACTGAGTGGAGGAATCCACTCATGCAGAGACCTCCAGTAGGGGAAAATTTCGAGCCAAGTGGGCATAGGGATCACATGCAGCCATACCTCCAGGTGAGAGGTGGGGCAATGTGAAGTGATAGTCCCAAGAAGGCTGAAATAGGGGTTGAATCCTTAAGGTACCCAACCTCTTTGATTAGACCTTGCTACGGGAGCCCCGACGAGGAGTAGCAAGACTGGTTGAGTGGGTAGAGACAGATGCAGATGGAGCAGCAGAAGGAGCTTCAGCATCAGAGGGTGTTTCTAGCCCAACAGGGAGGTCAGTTGGGAGATCAGTTACTTACTTCTCAGTAACTGAGTTGCAGTGCAGCATTGGGCAGCACGATGCAACATTATGAGAGGAGGTGCAGTGCGGATGCAGTGTTGGGAGATAGAACCAGCAGCAACATGGATGCAGTGGGAGGAATCAGTGGGATTGATGCAGTCAGAGATCAAAGTGACAGAGGCTAGAGCAGTCAGATATTGAAGAGCATAGAGGTGCAGAGTTTTCAGTCGACAGAGGCAATAGTAGTCAGAGACTTTGATGACAGATGCATCATACTGATTCAGGTTGGATATTTTTTTGTTTCTGGAGTTGCTGGAGCAACAACACTTGAGAGAAGTGTTGCATGTAGAACATTCCAAAGGTTCAGGATCGAGTTCGAGTTGAATGCCTTTCTTGTTGAGAGGGAGTGTTGAAAATAGCAACAAGAAATGCTAAAAATAGAAATGTTATAAATAGCATTGCTATAGATAGCATTTCAGGTACCAGTGTTGAAAATAGCAACAAGGAATGCAAAAAATAAAAATGCTAAAAATAGCATTGCTATAGATAGCATTTCAGGATATATTCCAATTTTGATTTGTCCTTGAATCAAAATTGAGAATTAAAATTTGAATTTAGTCTCACTAGTTGTTTGAAAAATAATTAATTAATTCATCTTGAGTTAATTAGTTGGTGAAAATCAAACATGAAGTCTTTGTGAAGACATGCAACAGTTATCCCTTTGATTGAGGAAGTTATCCCTTAATTAAGGAGATAAGGATGAGTTGTATTTGAGTTGTAATTAGTTAGCTCAGCTAACTGAGTTAAGTCCAGTTAAATTAGTTCCAAACAGTTGGAGAAACTAATTGTGAGTTCAGTCAGTTAATGCATGCATGCATCAAACTAGTGTACTCCAGATAACTGAATATTCTCTCATAAATAACTCATGCATGTCAGTTCAGAGAAAGACCCAGTTGAGATTAAAGACAGGGACATTGTACTATTAGTTGGAGGAATTTTCCTATAAAGGAAACTCATCCATTGTAGAAGGAGTTAATTTCTTCAGGTTTGCGCAATTACTACAGAGGTCAGAGCAGTGTGTGAAGTGAGAATCACACAGGTGGCAGCTAGAGGACCCAGAAGAAACTGCGCAAGGAAACATGAGGCTTGGAGGACTGAAGGAAGGCATATGTGTTGTCTATTCTATCTATGAGCAGCAGTGAGGGATTGTACTGAGAGCTGGATAGCTTATAAGCTAAAGCTTTGTGTAATACTGAGATATTTCCACTTGTATAATAATACAAAGATCAAGGTTTTTAGCTGAGGCTTTCCCCAGAGTATTCTTATGTGTTCATGTGTGATTGATTTCTTCTTCGTTTGTTATATGTGTTCTATTTGATCTTGCTCAAAATAGATTAAGCTTCCGCAAGTTTGTTTGTAGAAGTAGATCAAGTATTTTTCTTTAGTTACATTGCATTATCAGGTGATCTACAGTGAAAATTTCTAAATGGTATCAAAGCTAGCTGATCCATAGAGAAATTTCTACACAAAAGATCGCTATTTTTCATTCTGCTCATGTTCCTTCACTGCTAAAAAGCCCGATTTGTGATTGCGATAAGCCTCTCAGGTCCCGATTGCAATTTACCTCGACACGTAGTCATTTTCTTAATTTGCTGGGCTTGTCCAAGGTAGACTTCAAAATGCCTTAACTTCTACTCTAGGAGTCCATTTTTGTACTTCCATATACCATTGGAAAGCTCTTTCTAAGAACTACGCAGTGGAGAGGGACCGATTAAGCTCTGATAGCTTCTGTGGCTAAAACATTGGCATCAAACTTTATTGATTTTGTGTATTTGAGGCAATTGAAGATTGATAAAACAGTGAGTGACAACACATCTGGTGCCCCATAAGTTTCAGGTGGGTCATAAATTTTGGTTACATCTATAGAAAGAGTGCCTCACTGGAGGCCATCATAAGCTTCAACCACTCTGATTTGGGCCTTACACCATCACTAAGGCTATGGGAGGCAACTCTTTCTAGCCCAGTATCCCCACATTCTTAGGCTTGGACCCTGTATTAATTGTGGACCAACTTTGGCCATACTTTCAAGCATTGTTGGACACATCATACATTGTTGAACAGTGTACACCAACAGAGCTCAACCTGGAATACCTTGAACAATACACAACTAATCAAATCATGGAAACATAGATAAATAATGCTCACAAATAGAGGATCCAACTATATCGATTTGTCAAAGTTGGGCAGCGCCTGCACTAGGGTATGTGGCTCACTAGGGATCAAGTTAAAAAGTAATTTCCCCATCTCATGGAGGCACTCAACGTAATTGGGGACATTGCTTCCTAAGAGTGGATAACTAATACAAGAGGATATTGGTGTCCACCCATCTTTTCCACTTGGACCCCCAACACAGTTTCTTTTAGTTTCCTTAATTGTAGCACAATTAACTATTTTTGGCAGTTTTTCGGGTCATGTACTTTCGAAGTCGCTTTGAGGCCCCAAACTATGTCTTTTTGGAAAACAGGGATATTGAAGATTGTGGCAAGGGTCTGCAATCGAAAGTTGTAGTACTTTGATAGATATTTATAACGAGGTATCACACACTTCAAATGGAGATCGTATGTCAAAGTTATAACCCCGGAAGTTGGTGTACCAACTAACCCCAACGAGACCCACAAACTTTTGGCGCTTCATATCCTAGAGTTAGGTCTTCAAATGTTTGGGGGTTTCAATTGTTTCTCAATAAAAAACATTCTTGAGATCCTCATTGTAACATAGTTCAAAGGTATGTGGCTACCACATCTCTTCTCACAGATAAGCTACCATCGCCCGAGCTAGTATATTTCCATTCTACATGTAAACAAAGTTTAGTATTTTGTTATTAATAAATTGAAGTTCATTTTTTGTTGTAGCTCTATGTTTTCCTTAAATATGTATTTCATTTCATTCCTACATAAATTTGGATCAATGGTATAAAAGTCATCTTCTCTTTCTTTGTTTTTATGTGCATGTCCCCAGCGAGCATGGGGTATAAGGATTTAGGGCTTGAACTGGTTGAACCATTGCAAGACCAACCTCGCCAACCCTGAGAACCTCCTAGGTGGAATAAAATAAAGACGAGAGAGTTGGAGATCCTTTAAAAATGTTTCTTAAAGAATCCCTCGAGCGACAAAGGAACGAGATGATGGACAAATTTTCCCAGATCCTTTGGCGGATGCCCATAGATGACACATCTTCATCTAGAAGCCACCTTGGAGGGGCCACTCCCTTTAAGGTACAAATCAAATTTGAGTGGCATCTTGTACTCTCATATCGTGTGGCAAGTATATGGGGATGCTCTCATCGAACAATGCATTACACAATGCTAACATGGACTTATGTTCCCCGTACTGTCGTGTATATATTTGGAGACCCCACTAGGTTGTTATCCTTTAGCCACAGGTAACTGAGTCAGCCGCCTTGTAGACGTGATACACCAAACACAGCATTTAGGGATATTGGTTGTCGTACATTAAGTCTTTGGTTTCGGCTAAGGTTTATATTGCAGTTCACGGATACTTGGTAAACCGTTTTGCCTAGTTATCCCTTTTTAATTTATTTGTTGTTAATTTCTAGAATTAATTGACCGCGGAACAACATCCTTCCTGTGGAAATACTCCTTAGTATATTTTAGGTTGATACTGATAGCAACATTTTCTTAGTTTACCAGTCAAGGAAACTTCTCTAACTAGAATCCTAGTCCTTTTTCTTCTTTTGGAAATACTTGTGCTCCCTATATGGAAACATTGTCCCTTCCTAGATTGACCATTGGTCTACCAATTTGGTTATTTTCAACCTCGGTGATTCCGAGTGTCTAAAATGATTTTCAATCGATTTCTCCTCCACCTAAACAACATCAACCTCATGTTGATCCTAAAGTTGAACCCTCGCCTTCTTCACCTATTTCAACACCTCGTTCTTCCTCTTCGCCTGGTGAAAGTCTGGATTCTAATAACCAGAAAGCTACGAAGAAAAATAAGAGGATGAAGAAGAAGAAGAAAAATAAGCAAGAGGGAAACCAAACAACCATTTCTACAGGTGCAACTGATGTAGAAAAATATTCTAACCATCCCGGGAAAGTAAAATTCCCTTGCATGTTATGTAAGGGTGACCACCTTCTTCGAAATTGTCCTGGTATTCCATAGGTTCACATAAACTTTTTTCATCAGCCTATGGAGATCATGTTGGTGCTAAACTTTTAACTATTAATAATAATGTCCATGGGAAAAAGCGAAAAGTCAAATTTCCCTGTAAGTTGTGTGAAGGTAATCATCCCGGTCACCTTTGTCCTCTTCTGGATGAGACTTCCAAAGAGTTGGAAAAACTTATAGCCTCTCAGCCTTGTCTTCCGGTTGATTATCAGAAGCTTTCCCCTGATCCTTCACTATTTGATCAAGTGATTGATCAAAAGCCATATTTGGTCAACCCCGCTCTCTCTGAAAGTGAGTCTTGTGAGTCCATTCTCAACCAACCATTGGTTGAGAAAATGGTAGACTTGGCTCCACCTTCAGTTAACTGTACCTTTCTGGTAGAGAGTGAACCTCATACTGCTCAGGTTCTTCTGGTTTCTTCATTTTCAAATGAACTGAAGGGAAATCCTCCCATTCCTGAGGTGCATGAGAGCATTTCTCCTGTTCCCATAGCGCAAGAGGGCAGCTCTCACGTTCCTATGACACCCCCTCCGAGTAGTTTAGTCACTTCTTTTGATTGGAGTCGATTGGCAGGATATCGTCTTCCGTCTTATGTGCCTTTCCAGATTATAGTACAGGCTTACAATATGTCCATACCTAGCATAGTCATAGACGATGGCATATCTGTTAGCAGTATGTCCTCAACTTCTTGGCAAGCTTTAGGTTCTCCTCAGTTTGTCCCCATCACCCAGAATCTGTTAGCTTTTAACAGAGGAACCATTCAACCATTAGGGATCCTTCCTAAGTTACCTATTACTTTGGGAGGAAAGATTGTCTATATAGACATGATGGTTGTCCAAGGCCCTTTATATTTTAATCTACTCCTTGGTCATGACTATGTTTATGTCATGGGAGCTCTTGTCTCTTCTCTCTTTCATGTGATGTGTTTCCTGCATGAAGGAAGAATTGTGATCATTGATCAACTTACATTCATTGGTCTTGAATCAACCCCCAATCAACCATCATCCCTAAATGGTTCTTATATGCAAGCGGTATCACCCTCACCACAGGTTAATTACATGGCCACCTGTTCCATGCCCACATCTACTAATGATCTAGTAGGTGATGTAGTACATCATGTATTAGGGGCATTGGAGCCCGATTTTTCATTTGGATCCCTGGACAAGTATCCCTTCTCACTACAACAAAACCAGCGATTAGCGTCCCTTTTTACTTCTTTTTTTGCATCTAGAGCCCATTTTTGGTGCTATTTGCATCCATTTATCAAATATGGTGCAAAACTTGACACAAAATTTGAATCAAGTTTTGCACCAAATCTTACACCAAGTTTAGCACCAGGTATTGCGATAGGTTTTGCACCACGTTTTGCACCAAATTTTATGCCAAGTTTTGTGTCATCCTTTGCACCAGTTTTTGTTCCAGGTTTTGCATCAATTTTGGAATCTATTTTTGTTTGACATACTTTTGCATCCTCATTTGCATCCACTTTTTGCACCTACACTTGCATCAACTTTTGCATCGACTTTTGCATCCTTTTTTGCATCCTTTTTTAAATCATTTTTTGCATCCATTTTTTCATCCATTTGTGCATCACTTTTGCGCCAAGTTTTACATCGAGTTTTGTGTCTAGTTTTGCATATAATTTTGCATCTACTTTTGTTGCATCCACTTTTCCATCTTGTTTGGCATCCATATTTACATCCTCTTTTGCATCTATTATTGTACCCACTATTGCATCTAATATTTTTGTGCCACAATTGGCGCCTAGTTTGGTACCTCCTTTTGCACCCACTTTTGATTATAATTTTGCATCCACGTTTGCATCCTCATTTGCATCTAGGTTTTCATCAACTACTACATCTATTTTTGCATCCCTTTTTGTATCCAATTTTGGACTAGGATTTGCATCGGGTTTTGTGTCTCATTTTGCATCTACTTTTGCATCGACTTCTATTGCATCCACTTTTGCATACAATTTTGCATCCACTGTTGCACCCATTTTAAATTTCACTTTTTGCATCCCTTTTTACATCTTCATTTGCATCATACTTTGATTCTTTTTTTTCATCTATCATTACATCCACTTTTGTTATGCCATAATTTGCACCATGTTTTACACTCACTATTGTATCCACGTTTGCTTCCAATTTTGCATCCATGTTCACGTCCTCTTTTGCATCAACTATTGCATCTATTTTTGCATCCACTTTTGTGTCAGGTTTATGCATTGGGTTTTGCATCTCGTTTTGTATCTACTTTTCCACCTACTTCCATTGTATCCATTTTTTTCATCCAATTTTGTTTTGCCTGTTGCATCAATGTTTGCTTCCACTTTTACATCCATTTTTGCATCTTATTTTGCATATTTTTTGTCTATTGTTACATCCACTTTTGTTGCACCATATCTTGCGCCTACCATTGCAACCACATTTGCTTCCACGTTTGCATCCACATTTGCATCCTCTTTTGTGTTCAAGTTTGCATCAGATATTGTGTATGTTTTTGCATCCCCTATTGTATCCACTTTTGTTTCATCCATTTTTGCATCTACTTTTGTGTCCGTTGTTGCATCCACATTTGTTTCACCACAGTTTGTGCCAAGTTTTACACCTACCATTGGACCCATGTTTGCTTCCACTTTTGCCTTCATGTTTGCATCCAAGTTTGCATTAACAACTGCATCTACTTTTGCATCCACTTTTGTGTTAGGTTTTTCATGTTGTTGTGCATCTACTTATGTTGTATCCACTTTTCATCCAATTTTACTTCTATTGTTGCCCCCATTTCTATGTTCGCTTTTGCATCCCTTTTCCAACACTCATCATATTTTCTGCATTGATGATATTCCTTATGGCATTGACAATTATGAACAATTGATGACAATGTCCATAATATTGACAATGATGAAAATGAAGATGATGGCGATGACATGAATTGTGATTATGATGATAAAGACGATAGTGGTTACAATGACATTAATGATGATGATGGCAATGATTATGATGATGACGATGCTAATGACCTTGGCGAATCTTCCCAATTTTAGATGTTGTCATTGTCATAATCATAAGCATTATCTTTGGTGTCATCATCATCATTTTCATCTAGGTCATCATCAAAAACAATAATGGCATGAATGATGATGATGATTACAACAATGTTGATAGAAATTACATTAATGATGATGATGATTACAACAATGTTGATAGAAATTACATTAATGATGATGATGGGGATGATAAAAATGACAATGACGATGATAATGGTGGTGATGATGATGATCATCGATCATCTCTCAAAAATAGAGTTGTTATTTCTCTTACGTATATCAATGTGTCCTAAACAACCCTTTTCTAGCACTGATCACATTTTTTGGGTTGATGATATTTCTTACAACGTCTATAATTATAAACAATTGCAAACAATGTCCATAATGATGATGATGATGGAGCTGATGATGATGGCATGAATGGTGATTATGATGATAATGTAATGATGGCAATAACGATGACAAGGATGATGGTGATGATGATGACAATGATTATGATAATGAGAATGAACAATTACTAGTTTCACTACCATCTTCTGGATACATATTACTATCATACTTTTTAAATTTTCTGTCTCTCTTGAGGTATCTTACTATAATGGTGTTGTCAACACTAGAAAGATATCTTGTTGTAATGGTGGTTCTAATGTTAGCACTAACAAATTTTTTGTTAAATTTTGGTTAAAAAAATCGATTTGTGCAATTATTTTGACAATCTATGTAAAAAAGTAAATAACATCCAATTATTTTGACTGTAGTCCCATTGATTATCATTCACCAGTCTGAAGACCATCTTCTACATACATATTATTATTAAACTTTTTGCATTATATCCCTCTTATATCTTGTTGTAATGGCAGTATTAGCACTAAAAAAATATCTTGTTGTAATGGTGATGTTAGTATTAGCACTAAAAAAATCACTAAATTTTGGTGAAAAAAAGTTTATCATTTATTTATTTTTAATTTGGGAAATCTTTGTTTTTATTTTTTTTTGTTTTTGATTCTATTTTTATGCAGTAATATTGTTTTTGGTTGAATTTTGGTAGTAACTACTTTTTGGTCGAATCATATGTATTAACCATGTTCTTTATGCTACAAGTCTAATTGTTGGGACAATATTGCTCTTTCAAATAAGTTGCAAAAGCTATTTTACATCCATTGTTGCACCCATGTTTACACCCACTTTTACATCCCTTTTTGCATCCTATTTTTCCTCTTCATTTGCTTCTTTTTTTGCATCTATAATTACATCTACTTTTGTTGTGACAAAATTTGTTCCATGTTTTGCACATACTGTTGTACCCACGTTTGCTTCCAATTTTGCATCCATCTTCACATTCTCTTTTGCATAAAATATTTCATCTATTTTTGCATCCACTTTTGTGTTGGGTTTTTCATCTCATTTTGTATTTTCTTTTGCATGTACTTCCATTTCATCCATATTTTGCATCCAATTTTGTTTCTCATGTTGCACCCGTGTTTGCATCCACTTTTACATCCCTTATAGCATCTTGTCTTGCATCTAAGTTTGCATTTTTTTTGTGTCTATTATTACATCCACCTTTTTTGTGCTATTATTTATGCCATATCTTATGCCTATCATTGCAACCCACATTTTCTTCCACTATTGCATCCATATTTGCATCCTCTTTTGTGTCCAAGTTTGCATCAAATATTGTTTATGTTTTTTGCATCCCATTTCGAATTTACTTTTACATCCACTTTTGATTTGTCTAGTTTTGCAACTAATTTTGTGTTCACTATTGCACCCATGTTTGGCCCATGTTTACATCCCTTTTTTCATCCAAGTTTTCCTCCTTTTTGCATTCAAGTTTGTGTCCCTTTTTTTTTACATTCATTGGAGTATCCACATTTGTTTCACCACAATTCATGCTAAGTTTTATGCCTACTATTGTGCCCATGTTTTCTTCCACTTTTTCATCCATGTTTGAGTCCTATTTTGTGTTCAAGTTTGTATGAACTATTGCATCTACTTTTTCATCCACTTTTGTTCAATTTTTCTGTCTTGTTCTGCATCTACTTATGTTGTGTCCACTCTTCATCCAAATTTACGTCTATTTTTACCCCCATTTTTTTGTTTACTTTTGCATCCATTTTCCAACACACATCATATCTTTTGCATTGATTATATTTCTTATGACATTGAAAATTATGAACAACTGATGACAATGTCAATAATTATAACGATGATGATAATGAAGATGATGACGATGACATGAATTTCGATTGTTATGATAATGACAATGATGATAAAGACGATGGGAGTTACAATGACAATGATGATGATGCTAATGACCTTGGCCATTCCTCCCAATTTTTAAATGTTATCATGGTAAAAATCATAATAATTATCTTTGGCGTCATCTTCCAAGTCATCATCATCTGATCATCATTATCATTATTTTCATCTTGGTCATAATCAAGAACAATAATGGCATGAATGATGATTATGATGTTCATGATGAAGATGACAAAAATTATGATCAAACTTATATTAGTTATGATGATGGGGATGATGACAATTATAATGACGATGATAATGGTAGTGATGTTGATGATCATCAATCATTTCTAAAAAATAAAGTGGTTATTTTTCTTTCATATATTGTGTGTCCTAAGGTTGGTGATATTTCTTATGATACCTATAATTATGAACAATTGACGACAATATACAAAATCATGATGATGATGATGATCATGAAGAAGACATGAATGGTGATTATGATGATAATGAAATGATGACAATAATGATCACATTGATGGTGGTGATGATGGCAATAATGAAGATGATGACCCTCCCTCTAAACTAGCGAGGTACTCATAATGAGACAAAAAAGTACCCTCAAGTTGAAATATTCATATAAGAAGGGATCTAGATTGATAAGCATCAATGATGATTTACATCATCATATCCAAAATTTTCAAAATAGTAAGGCCTTGACTAACAAGTTTATCTCTCCATTAGATCAGAGCACAATGTTGGGAGGCATAAATTTGGACACCACTGCCTTTCAAGGCACTTACCCCACCAAGATGTTTACCAGGTATGTCCTCACATGATCATTTCCTAATCCACTATCATAATATTTGACACCAGAAAATGTCAATCCTCATGACTATTCTTATCTTGGATTAATGTACTTGACTTATGGCGATTAGTCCTAGTCAATGTCCAAATTCTCAAAGAATATTGGTCCCAGATGTTTATCCAATCCACCATTATCCCTACTAGTGCCTTTACTAGGCTTACAATTGTTAATCCTAGCCATAGTACATGACACATGGATAACATGGTGTCTACCCTCACTCCCTCTCAACCAGGGAGGAAACATCCACAAGCATAAGATTTTCTCAAGAATACCCATCATTTTCGTAGAGAAGAACATCATTAATTTGTTTTCAACACATGACGACTTTATGATTAAGCATTCATAGATTTGTGGCAAAATATTTCCCCTTTTGTATTTGTGATGGAATACAATAAAAAAGTGAAAGCCGAAATCATTAAACATACACTATATTGATTTATCTAAGTCTAAACTCTAAGGTTGAAGTGAAAATTCATGTAAATCTTATATCTATGAGTTGTGCCAAACTTATGAAAACCTTATTCCCTAAGTCCTATATATAAGAAAATGAAAAAGAAAGAAAAATAAGGGCCAATAAATGGTAACTCATGTATTCACTCCCTCTTTGGAAAATATATGAATATATACACTCCTAGTCACACTTGATCACATGTATGTGATGGTTAAATCATGAATTCTTCTTTTCTCCTTGCATTTTCACTTCATCATTTAAGCACCTAATTGAGTATCTAAGGAATGTTTGTTTCCTAAGGCTTTCATGTCTACTCTTGGTTTACTTATGTCACACTACTGTCAATTTATGTGACAGAGTGAAATACATAAGTTTGTGGAGTTATTATAGAGGTGTATTCAGTTCGTAACCACACACACATGTATTACATCTCATTGATCCACATGTGTGGGTTAGAGACTCATTTCTTGACAACTTTAATGGAGACTACTTTGTGGCTTTAATGGTATAGCTTACAAAATATCTTGTTAAACATTTCGATTCATTCTTTCTTTTCCTCGAGACACTTATAATATTGAAGTCACTTCCAACAATCCATGGAGATGGGGAGTATAAATTACTTGTGCTAGAAATAGAATTGAGAAATAGAGGTTTTCCATTTGCGATATTGGAGTCATAAACATTGGATACATGGTAGTAGTCCTCAATGTCAATTAACTAAAATTGTATTGTCATAATGCGAAAAGAGGTAAACATATTGGTAACCTTGATGTCTTAATCATTTCAAATAATAACCATTCCACCCAAGTATCTCTAAGCATCAATCGCTACTACTTGGAAATTCCTCCCCCATTTTCTAATTATATGAGGTTGAACCTCACTTAATATTTTTGCTTCTTATATCAACATTATTTATGGGTGCTTTGCATACCATTTTTCTTTTAGGAGTTTGTTTTCGCTTACTATTGACGCCCCTCATGTTCCAAGACTATTTTCATCAAAAATTTACATAGAAAGAAAGTATAAAGTGACTAAAAAGAAACATGTCTCAAGATTTAAGTGCTTGGACAATTCCACTTCATGACTCCTATATTTCCTTAACCTGGGACCAAATGGTGAACTTGATGGCCTTAAGGGAAATTGATCAATGAAAATCTAAAAAAGAGGTGATTTTTGACTTTATCACATACAATTTAATATACTAAAAAAAATATCCATAACAATTTCATCAATCAATGAATCATTAAAAAAAATATCCAAAACAATTTCATCAAGCAAAGAATAATTGCATTATAAAATACAATCTATAAACATTTTGGGAAAGTTTTGCTAAAACATGCTTAAAAATCAGCATATTTAATATTAATATTTAACAATAATATGGACAATAACACATTTTGATCAATTAAATAACATATTATCAAGCCTAAAAAATGTCACTAACTGAAAACTACAAAGCATGCAACTAATGGAAGTGACCACTCAAGGCCACCACAAGACAATTAATCTATTAAGACCAAGATTAATGGGGACAAAGATCTATAAAGGACAAAGGAAAACCTATTTTAACTTTATTGTTTTATTAGCCTGGTTCAAGATGAACATTTCAAGATATCATGAAGAACATAATTAGTTTTATTGCATTAAGAAAACCCAAGCACATTCTATAACTTAGCAAGAAAGAGATGTATAACACCCATCTCAGCAACACGACACATGACATTAAGTTACTTTACTATATATAATTTAAACTCCTATCATAAAATCACAAATTTAGCATGAATGGAATGTTTAAAATCCATTTTTATAAAAACAAAATATAATTTTTCTTATAGAAAAATATACCAAAAACTAAATATATTTTTCTAGAAAAAAAAAATACTAAAACTAAATATATATTTAAAAAAAAACTAAAACATAATCAAACTAGAATTTGAATTTGACATTCTTGGTCACTTTCGGAAACATATGGTGGAATGTAATCTCTTTATCCTCATCTTTAGCTTTTTCCTAAAAAATAAAAGCATACAAAAGTGGGAAAGAGCCATAAAGCATGGGGAAGCTTTTTCCTAAGCACAAAAGCATCTAAAAAGTGGAAAATTCCTTTTTTATATGAGGAAACATTATTCACCCAAAAGATTTTTCCCAAATTGAACTAATGAGGAATTTTGGAAATCTTCATAGCCTCCACTTTCCTATATATTAGAGGCTTGGCCATTGAAAAAATGATGGGAATTTTGTATTGTCACGCTCTTGAGATCTGTCTTGAGAGGGAGAGTTTTGGAGCTATGAGTTGGGGGAGGTGATGTTGCAACTATATCTGATTGTTGTAACTTTCCTCCAACTCCTTTATTCATATAGATCAGTTGTTCTTCCTTCCATATGTTTCTATTCATTCTTTACTTCTTCTATTTAACTAATGTATGCATGGGTTTTTGGTTTATATTTATTTATTCAATAATATTTATATGTTTTTTATAGTTTTGATTATTAAGATATTATGTTGTGAAGGTTGCTTTATTCTCTCTCTTATGTGTAGGACCAAGCTTTGGAGCTAGCTAGGAGCGCTTCTTGGCTATACGAAAAACTCCAAGAAGACCTGCATGCGAGGACTCACAAGAATTCATTCTCTTTTTCTTAATCCATACTCTACATCTTGATCTACTAAGAATCCTAAGCCTTAGAAGACCCTTTCTCTTAATTTGTTTGTCCTAGGTTTCTGAGATAAACCGAGAGGGTTTTGTTTTCATCTAACCATGCATTAAATCCTACAGCAAAATGATATTTAGAAAATTTAATATATTTCACTATGTAAATGAACTTAGTAAAATGAACCCATAGAGATGGTCATAAATGGAAATAAAAGTAAAACTCTAAACAAGAAGCCAAAAGTGGATTTAACCATGGATGAAAAATTGGGAGTAGAATTGGATGTTAAACTAGCCATCAAAACAATATGCAAACAATGACACAAAAAGGTTTTTAAAGTAAAATTAAAAAAGGGTGCAACACTAGACACAAAGAAGGGAACAAAATAGGGCATATGAAAGGATACCGAATTGGGTGCAAACAAGGATGCAAAAATGGACACCAAAATGAGGATGCAAAGAATGGTGTAAAATTAGGATGCAAAAAGGATGTAAGAAAAGACACAAAACAAGATGCAAAATGGGACTAAAAAATGGTGAAACCAAGGATGTCAAAGATGATGCATAACTAGATGAAAATTCCAACTAAAATCTAGGTGCAAAATGAGATGCAAATGTGGACACAAAATGTGGCAGAAAAAAGGATGCAAATTTGGAAGCCAAAAAGGATGAAAAACTAGATACCAAAAAGGATGCAAATTTGGACATAAAAAATGGTGCAAAATCGGACACAAAAGAAGAAAAATGGTGCAAAAATGGGCATAAAAATGGCTCAATTTTGGATGCAAATTGAGATGCAACATTGGATGTAAAATGATGCAACAAATCATTCAAAACTTGGTGCAAAAACAAATGCAAAAGTAGACGAAAAAATGGCTCAAAAGTGAACGTAACAATAGACACAAAATGGGATGCAAAGGTGGATGCAATATATGGTTCAACATAGGATGCAAATTTAGATGCTCAAAAGGATGAAAAATTGGATGCAAGAAATGGTGTTAAAAATGATGCTAAATTGGATGCAACAAATGATGCAAAATTAAATGCAAAATATGGTGCAAAATAGGATGCAAAAAGGGGAGATAAATAAAATGCAAAAGTGGATGCAAAAAATGGTGCAAAAATGCATGCAAAATTTGGCACTAAATCAGATTCAACATATGGTGCAAAATTGGATGGAAAAGATGGTGTAAAAAAAGGCACAAAAATAGATGTAAAAATAAGTACAAAATTAGAAGCAAAAGATGGCATAAGACCAGATGCAAAAATTGGCACAAATTGGATGTAAAAAAAGGCGCTAAATAAGATGTCAAAGATGGTGTAAAAATTGATGCAAATTATGACACAAAAATAGAAGCAAAGAATTCCACAAAAGAGGAAGCAAAAAATGATGCAAAAATAGATGCAAAAAAAGGCACAAAACTAGAAGCAAAACCTGTTGTAAAACCAAATGAAAATCTTGGTGCAAAATATGATGCAAAAAATGATGGAAAATTTGGCGTAAAAAAGATGAAAAATTTGGTGCAAAAAAGGACGCTTTAAAAATTGTACAATAGAGCCAGATTTAGCACCAGGTTGCTCATCCCAATTGAGAAAAAAATGCACTAGAATCTGGTGCTAAATCTGGCGCAAATTGCCTGTTTTGTTGTAGTGTCTAGAGTGTTGTTCTCCCATCTGATGAGAACCTCTTGGAAGCCATGGTCTCTTATAGCCCATGATCAAGGACATGAGGATAGTTCTTTTACTATGTCAACCTAGTTAAAAAATGAAATAGGTTCCTATGAGGATAGTTCTTTTACTATGTCAACCTAGTTGAAAAATGAAATAAGTTCCCATGAGGATAGTTCTTTTACTATGTCAACCTTGTTAAAAAATGAAATAGGTCCCTATGAGCATGGTTCTTTTCTTGTGTCAATCTCGTTAAAAAATGAAGCAAGTTGTCATGAGCATGGTTCTTTTTCTGTGTCAAGCTTGTTAAAAAATGAAACAAAACCCCTTTCAATTCAAGGCTTTGATTAGATCTCGTAAAATCCTAGTCAAGTCTTTAAATTTATCTCATAAATGCACCTTCATTCCATCCACCTGTTAGTCTTCTTAGGTGAATGAAATGAAGCTTGGGGGGCATGTACCTCGAATTGAGTCATTATGTTATTATGTTGGGGGCATGCAAACTCATCCCAAGCATAGTTTATCTTTGTTTCAAGCTTGTGTAAAAATGAAACCAAACCCAAGCATAGTTTGTTTCCATTTCAAGATTGTTTAAAAATGAAACCAAATCCAAGGATAATTTGTTTATGTTTCAAGATTGTGTAAAAATGAAATCAAATCCAAGCACAGTTTTTTCTCATGTTTCAAGCTTGTGAAAAAATGAAACTATCTTCAAGTTTACTCAAACATAGTTTCCCATGTTTCAAGCTTGTGTAAACATGAAGCCATTCCCGCCTTACCTCTTGTTATTTGTTAAGTTATGGTATGTTTTATGCTTAGAGCAGTTTACTTCTTTTTCTTATTATTATCCACAGATTAGCAATCACATGTACATTAAGTAAAGTGCAAATAGAACATTAAATGATCGACAAAAAACAAGCCAAGACAAGAGACACAAGATGTGGCGGCTAGCTAGGGACAAACCCCAATATGGGGAAACCCTTTGATCAAATCTTCTTTTATCTTCAATAATTCAGCAAAGAGAAATAGTTCATAAATCTGATTTACATCAGTAGCAACAAACCCTAGATCAGCCCTAAAATAGGGCAGACAATATCTTGCAAACCGACCATCGGATCGGCTTGATTCCTTCACCAAAAAATGTGGCCTTCTGAGGAGAGTCAATTCCACCTACAACGTAGTTCTGAGAGAGAGCTTGATGGTCAACGCTGTCAAACTTTCGATCTGTAGTTGCAGCCCTAAATTCTGCGTTCTTCCTTCCACATGTGTGAGAGAAGAGTCCCTTTCTGCGCAGTAGGAGAAGAGACTCTTTTCTGCGCAGGAGAGAGAGAGAGAGAGATGTGATGAGGGTGTGTGTCCAAATGAGGAAAAGACCTCCTGTATTTATATACAAATGTTGATGATGAATAGATGCGTCTATTGGGCTTCTGAGCCTACATGAGTTGTTGGTCGGCTTGATAATTATTCCATAATCAAAATAATTAATATCTCCATAAATACTTATCGGAATCAAATGATCTTTAGATCAATCCTACACCTCTCGATGAGAGGAATCTAATAAAAATATTATCAGCCATGAATAAGATGACCCACATGGAGTTTGGCCCTAGTTTCCAATTTTATTACTCCCTCTCAACTAGGGAGAACTCCATCTACAATTCATATGTCGGTCGCTATTATTCATCCATAAAATGCATTGCCCTGTACAGCTTGACCCCTGCTCTGCTCTGCTCTATTCTACCTGCTTTGCTCTGTTCTTTTCTGCTCTGTTCTGATCTGCTTTGCTCTGCTCTGCTCTGTTCTGCTTTGTTCTGCTCTGCTTTGTCCGAATTATGAAGAAGAAGAAATGATCGAGGATGTATCATACCATCCTCCACTGACTCACAATCAGTCTCAGAGTGTGTACCACTAGTCCCAGACCAGTCCTCAACCGACCCGAAGTCAATGTCATAGTGGGTACAACTCCTACCACTGGTCCCAGATCAATGAAGGTCATCCTAGCATAGGGAGTACGGTAGATACAACGATGCGTCCATCGGTACTACTATGGTCCCTATCCTCATTTCTCTGCTCATTGATCAGATGAGAGGTACTTCCCATGAGTCCCAGACTGCATGGGTAAGATGCCTCGATAGGAGAACTAATCATCCTGTCCACAGGAGAGTGAATCATCCTGTCCAGTGGATGCCACGGAGAACTAATCATCCTAGCCCACAAGAGAGCGAATCATCCTATTCCACAATCGCCATGGAGAATGTTAGAGCCTAGATTTGCCTCAGGCTAAAAAGGCAAGGTTCTAGGTCCACATCAAACCACGCTCAGCCTCATAGCTAGCCCTACGAGGACAAGAGAGGGCTCTCTCCGGGTCGATCTCGGCAAAAGACAAGCGATGGGGCTCAAGATGACTGAAATAAAAGCTAATTTTAGGCTAGGTATGAAGTGCAAGGATTTGATTTGAGTTTTTGAGGGTTTTGTTGGAAAAAAGGGAAAGGCAAATTTGGGTCCAGGGATGAGGCACAGTTTCTGCAGAGTTTTGATTGGGGCAAGGAAGGCAATCTTTTTTATGCTTTAAAGTGAGTGAACGGATAGATAAAACTGGTGAGGAGCTAAGGAGAGCAAGAGAGTCCCAATAATTCTCCTTAAACAAATGAAAACATGGAAATTTAAACAAATTCAAAGGCAGAGCATAGCAGGTAATGGACTCTACCTTAATCACTCATTTGTTCAAATTCAGAAGAAGAGACAGGAAAATGATAGACATAACAATAATGAACTTACAATTACTTAGAGAAGAACACCATCAAAACATAAAGCCACATGGATCCCAAACAGTGCTGCAAAACCCTGGTCTTTCCTGAGCCAAAAATGCAAAGATAGAATGTACAATGATATGCCAAAGCAATCCCTAGTGTCCAACCCTGAAAATGACTTAGGAATTACATGATATAGACTAGCCCAACCCATTCGCTTGCCTCTAGGGGTCGAGCTCATCATTCTAGGAGCTGTTTCAACCAATTCTAAACAAAGCACTAAAATCTAGGCAATCAAAACAACTTGCCTCTATAAGGTAGGAAACTGATTCATTCATTAAATTTTCACTTTTTAGTGAATGAATCCTCTAGAACAAGTAAATAAGTGCCAAAATTACATCATGTTTATCCAATTACATCAAGATATATCAAAAATTACATCAAAAAGCAAAACTAGTCAAACTGGCCGAATTTCTGAGTTGGAAGGTGAAAAATTGAGCAAAAATCCTCTATGTGTCGCGCCAAATCCTCTATGCGTCACGCCACTTTGAGGCTAAGTTTGGGGCACTTCCTGAAGTCCAAATTGAACCCAAGATAGATCATTGGAAAGCCCTACTTGTCTACTTTCTAACCCAAGTGGAATTTCTCAATTTGGATGGCATTTGACCCTCCAAAACTGCAATCTCCTAGGACTGTTTCCTGTGTGTCAAAATAGGGGCAGAGAGGTCATTTTGTGAGTGTTTTTGACCTCATGAGGACTCAAAACTTGCTCAAACTTCTTGGCCATGCACCAGCAGTCATGATTTTTCATGCCAAATCCAATGATATAAACGTTTTGCAATTTGGAGCTCCCTATCAAAAGCGCGCGCCATGTGGCGCGGCGCATAGGGAGAAAAACCCTGTTTTTTGTGCCAAAATTTGTCAAAATGCCAAAATTGCCCCAAATTTCTTGAAATTTGGTCTGGAGCTTCTTCATTAAGTGTCATGCTAGGCTAAAGAGGCTTCGGCCAATATCTAAAGACAATCGAGCTCCCTTTGCCTCTTTTGCTTCCTTATTGCCTTCTTTAGTTTTGCCTTTAAATTCCTGATTCGTGCCTTGCAGACCTTGTTCCGTGCCATGTAGTGGAAATCCATGTGTCTAAACAATGCTTTGTCTGTATCGAATTTGTCCAGCAGTCCCTCTAAGTGGATGTTGACTCTTTCGAGCCAAGACTCTCAGTCGGCATTGATCTCCTGCTCAAGTGAAGTAAACTCCACCCTCCTCCTTTGGGCAGCTTGGCGATTCTCGAATATGTTTGCCACCTCTATGAGGCATCCTGGGTGCATGTACTTCTTTTGGCGAATCATTGTGGGTCTCCTCCTCATGATCATATGACAGATCAAATGCCATCTCTACTATTGGATGAAATGTCTTGGAGCTGCCTTGAACTGTCTTGATGCAAAATAGGTGATTTTATGGTGTGCCTTTACCTTTGCCACCAAGGGGAATAGTGATAGGTGGGACTATGGAGGGAGAGGGTAAGAGGGATTTTAGAAATGTTTCTGACTTGAATTTGGGGAATAGAAGGGTTTTAGGGATAGTTTTTAGATTTTGGGATAACAATTAGAGTTTAGGAACATGTAGCTAGGGTTTGGGATAATGAGAATTAGGGATATGGGGTTAATGAGAATTATGGATATGGGGTTAGGGAATGGGTTTATAAAATTGGAAAATAAATCAGGGAGGGAATGATGAAGTGGACTTGACAACAAAAGCTCAAACTGCAAACCCTAAGCAATTGTTTTTGAGGAAAAATTGCAAAAAGGTAGGGTTTGAAAATTTTCTCACTAAAACACCATAAAAACCAAGGTAACTCATTCATTGGTCATGGGAGAAATGTTAACTTAATTGAACACAAGAATATTGAGCAAATTTTGCAATTTGGGAGAGCTTTTTGAGTGAATTTCAAGCTTTTTAGCCTAATGCGCCGCGCCTTCCCTATGCGTATTACTTTTTCCAGGAGACGTTTGGAGGCCTTCCTGGTGTCCAAATTGGGTGCAGGATAGCTCGTTGGAAATTTATTTCAGTCTAATTTCCAACCCAACTGGAATTTTTCAATTTGGAGTTCATTTTCCCTGTCAAAAATCAAATCTCCCAAGACTAGTCAAAGTGTTCCAAATAAGGCTGCCTAAAAGCAGAGTGTTGTTGTAGTCAACTTTTGAATGCCTTACTCAACTCCAAATTGAGCTCATGATAGATCATTGGAAATATATTTGTGTCTAGTTATCATTTAACTCATCAAGCAAGTCATTTGACCAACCAAGTTAGGAGAAAACTTGATTTTCCCAAGGTCACTTCAGAGGTGCATCAATTATCCCAAGGCAACTGTATTTTTTACATTTCTCTAAAACCATGACACCTGTGTAAAAAGTGAAGGAGGTTTTTCTTCCGTGGCATGTGGTGGACCAAAACCTCTCTCAATTTTCCAAAATTCATCTTTTCCTACTCAGAAACATCATTTGAGTAAAACCTACCCCGATGTGTGGAACAAGGAATTTGTCGAAATGAAGCGAAATGAAGGGGATAGGGGGCTTCTAAATTCTTGAGGAAATTTTTCTAGGTGGGGAGGGATGTTAGGAAATAGGGGAAAGTGGAATATCATAAATTGAGTGAGGGGAAGGGGTCCAAAAGGGCAAAACACAGGCCTAGCCTAGAAAATAGGGTTTGTAGCAAGAAACTAGGGTTTGAGTGAAAATGAGGAATTTGGGGGATCTCAGTGATGGGAAGTGTTTAATAAGGTACATTATGGATAGGGAAATGTAAATGAACATCAGGATACAAGTTTTACTGATGATTTGACCATCCAAGAGAAATTACCTCCAAAACCCTAGGAGAGGGAAATGAACCTTACCTAGGCGTAACTGAAGCATGAACAAGGTGTAAAATGACCCATTGGAACCTGACATGATGATGAAAACCCTCTGAATGATGGCACACTCATCTGAATGGTGACATGCACTGACATTTGGACAACTTGGGAATGAGTAAAGGCAAACCCTAGAAATGACAAAATTTTGCTTGAAGACTCACTGAAATGACAAAATTTGACCTTGACACCTTAAAATCACTTTGTAAGATCATGTTTGATCACTGGAGGAAGGCTGCAAAGATTGACACTAACAGAGAACACATCATCCAGGCCTCACAGGAGAACTAATCATCCTACTACACAATCGTCATGGAGAACACATCATCCAGACCTCACAGGAGAACTAATCATCCTGCTACATAGTCGTCATGGAGAACACATCATCCAGACCTCACAGGAGAACTAATCATCCTGCTACATAGCCGCCATGAGGTGTCACAGGAAAGTTTTGATTCTTTTACCCTATACACGTACACCACCAGGGGATGGTGAGTCACCCTATGGTCATATGTCGCTCCAAGAAGTACCCCGCACCCCCCCGGAGCTCCAAGAGCTCCATACATCATACAGGACCCTCATCAGAGGGTTTCTGAACGAAACCAAGTCGTTCTCGGAAAGTCAAAAATTTGACCTTTCCTAGGGGCTTTGTCAAAATGTCGGTGACATATTCACCTGTACCGATATGTTGGAGCCTTACAGTTCCCCGCTGCACCATATCTCGAATATAGTGCTACCTGATATTGATATGATTGGAGCGATCATGAAATACAGGATTCTCTGATAAACGAATCCCACTCTGGTTATCGCACAGGATCACAGCGGTATCCAATGTAAATCCAAACAACTCACTGAAGAGCTTTTGTAACTAGACTACCTCACAGGTGGCCATGCTAGTAACAATAACTCTGCCTCGGCGGTGCTCAAAGCCACCGACTTCTGCTTCCTGCTCATCCAAGATATTGAAGCAGATCCCAAGGATAAACAACACCCGGAAGTTCTCTTATGATCCACCACACTGCCTACCCAATCAGCATCAGTGTATCCAAGTAGTCTCACATCTCCGGTAGTGTATCTTAACCCATAAGTAATTGTGCCATGAAGATATCTCAACAGATCCTTGGCACCAATCCAATGTATGTGGTGAGGTTCAACCATATGTTGACTCAACGTGTTGACTGCGAAGCATATATCTGAACGGGAGTTCACTAAGAACATTAATGCTCCGACGAGTTGACGATACTCAGTGGCATTTCGTAAAATAGGTCCAGCAGCGCTACCGCTTAACTTCTTAAAGTCAAGCTCCATCGGGGTAGTTATAGGTTTGCAGTCCACCATACTAAATCTTTCCAATATCTTCACCACATATTTTCCTTGCGATAAGAAAATTTCCCTTGGCTTCTGCCAGACTTCAAGTCCTAGGAAATAGTGCATCAATCCTAGGTCCTTCATTTCAAATTCAAAAGCCAACTCCCTCTTACATTTGTGAATGAGAGGGTCTGCACTTGTTAGAAAGAGGTCATCCACATACAACACCAATATGAGAGGTTTGTCATCTTCAACTTTAAAGTAAAAGTTAGGATCGATTTCACTCCTAGTGAAACCCAGCTTCATCAAGTAGCTATCATTCCTCTCATACCATGCTCGGGGTGCTTGCTTCAGCCCATAGAGAGCCTTCTTCAACCTGCATACATGAGATTTTTTATCATACATCTCAAATCCTTCGGGTTGCTCCACGTAGACCTCTTCTTTGATCAAACCATGCAAGAACGTAATCTTAACATCCATCTGATGTACGTTCCATTCTTATGAAGCCGCAAGGGCTATGATCGAACAGATGGTGGTATATCTGGCAATAAATGCAAATATCTCGTCATAGTCTATACCTTCCTTCTAGGAGAAGCCACCAGCAACAAAATGAGCCTTATACTTTTCCGTACTTCCATCTGTTGCATTCTTTATCTTGTAAAGCCATTTAGAAGTGACAACTGTCTTGTCCTGGGGTCTGGGAACTACTTCCCAGACATCATTCTTCATAATAGACTCATATTCTTCGATCTTAGCATCCTTCCATACTTGATGCTTGACGGCATCTGAGAATGATGAAGGCTCATTTTGTATGATCATGATCATGATGGTTAGGTATCCCTGATACCTGTTGGGTTTCTTACTTTCATGGAAGGTTCCTCGGGGTGTAGTGTGTCCTTTAGCATCATCGAGTAGCCCCCTAAGCCAAGAGGGTCTCTTCCTAGAAGAGGAAGGCTCAGGTGGATCAATAGGATCCATGGATTCATTCACATCGGGCATTGTTACACATATTTTTCTTTCGGTTCCCTAGTGTGAGCTTCTTGAGAGCTCCTCAAAGTAGGAAGATTGTCCACCTTGCTGAGAGCCATATCTTCATCAAAGGTGACATCATGACTAGTCACAACTTCCCTTTGACTGGCTACGTAGATTCTATAGCCCTAAGTATTTTCACCATAGCCCATGAAGATTCCTTTCTTTCCAGATGCAACCAATATATTCCTTTTCTCTTTCGGCACATGAAAATATACAAGGCTTCCAAAAATTCTAAAATGAGATACGTCAGGTTTCTTACCAGTGAACATTTCTTCAGGAGTCTTGGAACCCAATGCTTGAATAGGGCATCGGTTTTGTACATATACGACGGTGTTTGCAGCTTCGGCCCATAGAAACTTCGGAAGTCTTTGATCATGGAGCATGGCACAGACAGCTTCCACAATCGTACTGTTCTTCCTTTCCTCCACACCATTCTATTCAGGAGTATATGGTGTAGTAGTCTCTCTCTTAATGTCAGCCTCTTTACAAAGTCATGAAACTCATTAGATTCATATTCAGTCCCATTACCGGTCCTTAGGATCTTGATCTTCTTTTCGGTTTGATTCTCAATCAAGGCTTTGAAGTGTCAAAACCAAGAGAACACTTCATCCTTCTTTTTCAAGATGTATATCCAACTCTTTCGAGAATATTCATCTGTAAAAGTAAGATAATATGAATATCCTCCCAAGGAGTTCACAAGCATCATACCAAATATGTCTGAGTGAACCAACTGTAATATATTAGAGGTCTTGCTTTGGCTTGAGGGGAATGGTCCCTTTTGAGCTTTCCTTTGGAAAATCCCGGACATACACCTTCTTTCTCTACTTGGAATTCGGGCATCCCTGTCACCATTTGTCTTGCATCGAGTAGAGCTTTATAATGAAGATGGGAAAACCTTCGATGCCAAAGTTTGGACTGAAAATATGTGTCACAAGACATGACACCTAGCAGACTTCCACCGACCTCATATAATGAGTCAACTTGAAACCCAAGAGTGAAGGCATCTTCAACATTGTTTTTCCATACACGTACCTTGCCATTGCTGAAGGTCACCTTGTAGCCTTTGTCTTCCATTGCTAAGATGGACACCAGGTTCTTTTTGAGGTCAGGTACATATAATACATCATGTAAGTGGATCATATTACCTTGATTCAATTTAAGAGAGACATTGCCTACACCTTTGATGGGATATTCCATATTATCTCCAAGGACAATTTCTAGGTTAGTTTCTTTCTCTATCAGATTATGGAGAACTTCTTTGTAACCAGTGAAGTGCATTGAGGCACCAATATCAATAAGCCAAATTATGAGCAAGTCCGAAGGAGCAGAGGTAGATAGAGCAGCTGTTAGATAATATTCATCATGCTTATTGTCAATAGTGTTAGATTCATACCTAGAATTTCTAGCTTCTTAAATGATTGTCCTCTTCCTTGATTTCCAGCACTCCTTTTACCTCTGTTATTAGATTTGTCATTCCTTCGATTACCATGAGAGGGATTTTGATCATCGTCCTGGTGTGAGTCCCTTCTATCAGGGCATTCTCTTGCATAGTGACCTGCTTTACCGCAAATGTAACATCGTCCTTTTCTTCCACCCTTAGGTCCAGCCTTTCTTTTTTATTTAGTCCCGGAATTATTTCTCTTCTTAGCATGAGAAGAAAAGGTAGCAGGAGGACCTTTAGGCATGGGCATTTCCTGCTCTTCTATCCTTGTTTCTTCTTGAATGCATCTTGCCATTAATTCCTCGAAACCAGGAATTACATTATTTTTGAGAAGAGTAGTCCTGAACACGTACCATTTGGATGGTAATCCTCCAAGGGTCATGAGTGTCATTTCCCTATCAGTAATAATCTCCCTAGTAGATAGGAGATCGTTCTTGATCTCAGTGATTCTTAAGAAGTATGCTTGCATACTCTCATCTTTTCCCTTCTTAAGTTCCTTCAGCATATTTCTAAGAAACAAGACTTTATTTTCATCATTAACTTTAAATAATCTCACCAGTCTATCGTAGATTTCCTTGGAGGTGTTCAGGTCAGAGATGTAGGCCACCAAGCGCTTGTCAATAGAGTCTCGGATGATCTTCTTTGTTTTGACTTCAACAGTTTTCCATTTGTTCTTGGCAGCAGCGGGTGCATTTGATGAAAACTCAACAATATTGCCTCTCACATGGTCCAACACTCCTTGATCTTCTAAGGTTAGATCGAGAGACATCTTCCATCTGTGATAGTCAGACTTCTCACAGAGCTTATCTTTGACAGGGAAGAGTGTTGAGGACCCCATAGTTCTTTTAGGATAGACTTGTCAAACTTCTCTTCAGTGATTTCTCTTGCTCTTGCTCTGGCTTTGTCTTCACCTCAGCTCTGATACCATGTTAAGTCATGGTATGTTCTATGCTTAGAGCAGTTTACTTATTTTTCTTATTATTATCCACAGATTAGCAATCACATGTACATTAAGTAAAGTGCAATAGAACATTAAACTATCAACAGAAAAGAAGCCAAGACAAGAGACACAAGATGTGGTGGCTAGCCAGCGACAAACCCCAATATGGGGAAACCCTTTGATAAAATCTTCTTTTTATATTCAATAATTCAGCAGAGATAAATAGTGCATAAATCTGATTTACATCAACAACAGCAAACCCTAGATCAGCCCTAAACTAGGGCAGACAATATCTTGCAAACCGACCGTCGGATCTGCTTGATTCCTTCACCAAAAAATGCGGCCTTCTGAGGAGAGTCAGTTCGACCTACAACACAATTATAAGAGAGAGTCTAATGGTCAACGCTGGTCAAACTTATGATTTTCAGTTGCAGCACTAAATTTTGCGTCCTTCCTTCCACCCGTGTGAGAGAAGAGTCCCTTTCTGCGCAGTAGGAGAAGAGCCTCTTTTCTGCGCAAGAGAGAGAGAGAGATGTGATGATAGTGTGTGTCCAAATGAGGAAAATACCTCCTGTATTTATATACAAATGTTCATGATGAATAGATGTGTTTGTTGGGCTTCTGAGCCTACATGAGTTGCTAGTCGGCTTGATAATTATTCCATAATCAAAATAAATTCATATCTCCATAAATACTTATCAGAAACGGATGATCTTTAGATAAATCCTACACCTCTCGAAGAGAGGAATCTAATAAAAATATTATCAGCCATGAATAAGATGACCCACATGGAGTTTAGCCCTAGTTTCCAATTTTAACATTATTTTCATCTTTATCAGCCTATTTTTGTTGGATGAGCCTTGGTTTTTTCATGCCATCATCACCATCTCTTTGACTGATCATATGCTTTCACTTGGTTTTTTTACCCTTGACTGATGAACATCTGCGATGAATGGTCTTATTAGCCAACCTCTTGACCTTTACATGTTTTGAGTAGTCCCATCATCACCGAAACCAGTTTCTATCCTTTTATACCACTCGTTCTCCAAGGCGGAGTCATCTTTCAGCTCTTTTCAAAATCCAAAAATATGAAAATATTGCCGAGTACTTGTCGTTTCAAACTCGTTAAAGTAAATGAAATGACGTCTACTAAGTGTAAGTTTAACCATTTTCCGGACTTAGATAGACTATTGTACGAAAAAGGAATACCTTAGTCTAACATGGCTAAGAGGTTCTCTTGGATATTGTTTTCTACCTTTTCGGGTTCAAGAGACAATCTATGAAAAGGGACCTTTGGATTTTTCTTTTTTTCTTCTTTTTTAAACTCTCTAAATATGAAAAAGATGTCGAGGTTCCCCTCCATTGGACTCGTAAAACATAAACGACGCAAGACATGTCACCATGACGAGACCGAGTTTCTCCTTCCTGGGACTCGTTAAACTTACTAGGATGGATTCATCCAAAGAATGGACTTATATGGGAAGCATATGTTATCCCCTTCAAGCTTGTGATAAAAAATAATGGGGTACTCACTAGAAATGATGGGGGGGGGAAGTGAAAGCGATCATCTCTTGTATTTTGTAAAGGCAGCATGTCACTCTTGAACATGACACTCATACATTTCTCGCGTCGGGTATGGGACATCCTCACTTAGTCACTTGCCTTCTTGGGTTTGTGTAATCCATTTTTCCTCTCATCTGATTATACCCCTTCATCATCAAGACCTCTGATCCTATGTTGAGTTAAATGTTGCCAAACTCCGTAGTCATGTCACCGATATGTTCAAGAGAAGTCCCATCTGCAGCCTTTTACCACTTATACACTATTTGACTTTTCTACAACAATCCTAAATAATCCCTATCATTTTGATATATCCTATGTTTTGTGTTGATGATGTGGGAAACATTATGGCCCTCCTTTGATGGATCACTTCTTATTGACTTCAGCTCATTATCCAGGAAGATGATTTAGAAACTCCCTTTCAGTAACTTCGATCTTGCATGCCTCAATGGCAAGTTCTTCGTGTTCAACGACAATATTACATCATTGGCCTTCGATCGAATAATTCTGCAAGTGTTCGAATTCAAATCACCTATTCTCACTTGTAGATTGTGGTGGTGTACCCTAACAGCCATTGTCATCATCAGTGGTTTCTCTCGTGCATGTTAATGGTTCACATCATTGACAGGTAATCAGGTGGTTTCTACCATGTTCGACTTCAACACATCTATTCACATGGATAGATTCGTACTTTGGTCGGGATAGAGATGAAGACCCTGGATCTCATCTGATAAAATCCAACCTACGAGGAGTTATTGAGTATTCATGATTGTATACATGATCCTTTTCATATGGATGGTTGTGTCCATGTCATGGATCCATACATATGATCCTTTTTAGTCGAATGGTTGCGTCAATGTCGTGGTTCCATACACATTATCCTTTCTAGTCAGATGGTTGTGCCCATGCTATGGATTCATGTATTATTAGATGCATATTTAGAGATGTATCACTAGGCATGTTTATCAAAGATGTTAGATATGTATATGCTTGATTTGCAAGTCTCCTGATGGTGTTGTTCTATTCCTTGCCTTGGCTTGCAAACCATCTCAGCCATCACTCCTTGTTCTGCCTTCATGCTTTAGGGGGCTTCTATTACACAGTTTTTTGTCACACCTCCTGTTCACTTCCTGTTCCATATCCCAAAGTTCCAAAACATTGAAAAATGTGCAGCATGTCCATCACGATATACAGACCAAAACCTCCTTGAAGAACCAAAAGAAAACTGCCCTGAGTCGATTCTAAATAAGGTTAGCTAAAACGCTTATTTTTAGGGCCAACGCATTTTGCTCCACTGCCTGCTCATGCTAATGGCAGGTTTCTCTAATTTACCCTAGTGCTTCCAACGTGGGTTTTATATGAAAACACACGTTAAACCTCTTCTGGAAGGTTTTCCCAAATTGGAGGAGAAGCTTCGTGCACTAGAAACTTCGAGAACAACAAGTTGGATATTGGTTGTTGTTGATATGGTCGAGCTCTCCCATTTTGACCTCTTGATCTTATCATTATGGGATTTCCCCTTGAGATGTGGAACTTCCTCCCTCTTTTATGGATCGCTAACTCCCTCTCCCTTCCTATAAATAAACTCCCTTTGATCCCCAAATGGTTGATCATTGATTTCCTGCATTCCTATATTGAGATTATGCCTAAATGTTTCCAATTCTAACTTGGATGAGGAGTGCTTGAACAGTCTTTGCTTGGACTTAGACATCCATGGACTTAGACATCCACCAAAAGAAGGTCTCCAACATCAAGGCATAGGTTGTATGCTTCCCTTTTTAGCTCATTAATATATGCATTTTATGTTCACTTTCCATAATTGTGTAAATGTTTATGCTTTTAGCTTAATACTCATTGATCTATTAAGTATTTTATGTTTGATATATGCCATATATGCTCTTGTACCTTGTATTGCTCTTTCATCTTCCTTGCGGGTACTCTGACGTGAAGAACAAGGAGTGAGCCTGGAAGCAAAGGAATCAAAGCCATCACCAAAGGATTGAGCGATTAGCATCAAAGCTAGGTAGGTCACTCTCTCTCTACATTTGTTAAACATAATCTAGAAAAGTGTATGTTAGTATGGTAAGTTTGTTGCTAGACCCACTCATTGGGCTAGAGAGATCGCCTCTGTTCGCAAAGGGGATTTTCCTTTACAACAATAAGCATCAATGATTATTTAAATCATCATAACCAACACTGTCAAAAGACCAAGGCCTTGACAAGTACACTCTGTCTCTCCTATACATCAGAGCACAATGTTGCAAGGCGTAAATTTGGACACCATCACCTCTCAAGGCACATACCCCACCTGGGTGTTCCCAAAGTATGACCTCATAGGACCATTTCCTAATCCAAGGAAAAGAACGTCCTCTCGACCATTCTTTACCATGTCCATGTATCAAATTTAGGATGTTAATCCTAGTCAACCACAATGCATCACTCAAGAATGTATGTCCCTGATGCTTATCCAATCCACCATTCTCCCTACCAGTGTTCATGCTAGGATTACGATATTTAGTCCTGGCCATAGTGCATGACACCTGGAGAAAATGGTGTCCGCCCTCACTCCCTCTCAACCAAGGAGGAGATATCTTCAAGCACAAGATTGTCTCAAAAATACTCATGCTTCCTATTAGGAAAAGAATTTGTCAATACATTTGCTACATGTTCATTAATGGAGATATCATGTAGCTTCACGACTCCATCTTGCACCATGTTTCGAATGTAGTGATACTTGATATTAATTTTCTTCATCTTCGCATGAGAAATCGGGTTCTCTGACAACCTTATGCAGCTTTGATTGTCAAAACATATTATGGTCAAATACAAAGTTCCTTCAAACAAATCAGTAAGAAATTTATAGATCCAAACTACTTCACGACTAACTTCATTGGTTTTGATATATTCAGATTCAGCAATACTTAAGGAAACCAAGTCTTGTTTTCTACTTATCCATGAAACTATAGCGGATCCGAAACAAAATAGCTTCCATAAGTACTTTTCCCATCTTCAACATTGCCTTGCCAATCTGAATCACTATAACCCTATAGTTGAATGTCATTTCCTATAATGTATCTCAAATAATTATGTATGGTCCCACAAAGATATATTAAGATGTCTTTTGATACAATCCAATGATCATGTTTAGGCTTATTCTGAAAATGGCTAATATTATTTACTACAAAACATATATATTCACGAGATACATCAGAGAACCAATCAATTGTCAGTAAGATGATGGATCAACAAGACTTGAATCTAAACTCCTTATCTTGTTCAAATTGGTGACCATATGTGTTGTCATAGGTACTATCCATCATCCCAAACTTCTCTAGAATCTTAATCATGTATTTTCCTTGACCAAGATAAATTTCAGTGGGTTTTTGCTAAACTTTGAGTCTTAGGTAATAGTGCATTAATACAAGATATTTCATGTCAAATTTAGCTACTAGTTCCTTATTTCATTAGAGAATAAGATGCTCCACTCTTGTTATCAGTAATTCATACACATAGCAATATGATAATAGGATCATTCTCTAATACCTTGATGTAGAGGTTCGGATCTATAGTGCTCTTGAAAAAACCAAATCTTATTAGTTAAGCATCCATTAAGGCATACCATGCTCTAGGGGCTTGTTTCAAGACATATAGAGCCTTTCTTTAACCTACAAACATGAGTTTATTTTCCATGCATTTCAAATCTTTGAGGTTGCTCAATGTAGACTTCTTCATCAATTGTGCCATCTAGAAAAGATGTATTTATGTCCATTTGATGTATATTCCACCCTACATAAGTTGGAATAGAGACGAGAGAGCTAATTGTTGTGTACCTGGTTGTAGGAGCAAAAGTTTCATCATAATCAATTCCTTCTTGTTGAGAGAATTCTCTAGCCACAAATCTTGCCTTGTATTTGTCAATATTCCCATTAGGTGCATGCTTGATTTTTTACACCCACTTGCAAGTCACAATTGATTGTCCTTTCATCTAGGAACAATTTCCCAAACATCATTGATGATTATTGATTGATATTCTTCTAGCATTGCATTCTTCCATACTTGATGTTCAATGGCCTTTTCGTAAGTAGTACATTCTGCTTCAATGAGTTTAGTCATATATGTTGCATAACCAGAGTTCTTTTGGGCCTATTGCTTTCTCTGAATGTTCCTTTTGTTGTTACATGTCCTTCAACTTCTTGTAGAGTTTTTCTTATCCAAGTGGGCCTTTTTTGAGTTTCTGGAATGATGACAGGTTGTATAGGTTCACTTGGTTCTTCTTGTTCTTCATGATGATCAATTTTAGGTTATGTAAGACTCTCTTCATTGTGAAAGACAAGTCCTTTTTCTTCATCAAATTCAATGGTGATATCCTTGGACTTCTTATATCCAATGCTTTCATCGAATGTGACATCTTTGCTTACTTCAATACGATGTTGTTCCTTGATGTAGATTATATATGTTTTGGATGAGGTGTTATAACCAACTAAGATTCCTTTCATACCTGCGGGGTCCAATTTCTTCCTCTTGTCTTTGGGAATACCAATGGAGACAAAACAACCAAAAATTCTGAGGTGATCAACATTAGGCTTATTTCCACAAAATGCTTCTTTTGAAGTCACGTTGCCAAGAATTCTATGAGTACTTATATTTTGAATTTATATTGTTGTCATAAAGGCTTCTCCCCATAAGAATTTTGGAATATCTTGGTCATGTAGCATCTCTCTTACACATTATTCAATAGATCAATTCTCCCTTTCATCTACACCATTATGTTGAGGATTATAAGGCACTATCAGCTCCCTCTTAATCCCAAATTCATTGAAAAAGGCCACAAGTGCTTTATATGTATATTCACCTCCATTATCTGATCTCAAGGTCTTGATCTTCTTTTTTATCATATTCTCAACTTTTGCTTTGAACTCTTGGAACTTTTTGAATACTTTATCTTTAGACTTCAAGAAATATATCCAAGTCTTTCTAGAATGATCATCAATAAATGTTACATAGTATTGATGACCACCAAGTGAAATTTCTGACATGGACCCACAAACATCAGAGGTGGTTAGGTCCAAGATTTCTTTGGATCTTAATTCACTGCAAGGGAATGACTTCTTCACATTTTTCCAAGGGAACATCCTTTACAAACTACTTCATGTTCTTCTTTCAATTGGGGTGTATCTTTGATTCAATAGTTATTTTTGTCTCCAAGTTCAACTTTGTGCGAAGAGCTTCCTTTAGATAGGGTATTGAGATGTCCACATTCACCTGTCATATGCCTTGAAGCTCCAATTTCGATTACCCATGTGTTTTCATCTTCAAATGAACTTGTATGTGCATAGTAGAGACTTCCATGCTTGATTTTAGCCCTGCAATACCACAAAAGTAACCTCAAAAATTTTGCATGTTTGAATTGAAATAGGGCAAAAAACTTTGATCTTCCTTTCTCCTTTGACTTACTTCTCTCTCTTTTAACTTCGACTCCTTTTCTTCTTGACTAACCGCAAAATAGATAGATGATGATGTGATGAGTGAATGTCTCCAAGAGTGTAAAGTCCCCTCCTGGAAAATCCGTCTATTTTTCAATAAGTTTTCTGATTTTAGAGTGAGTTTTCAGTGGTGCTTTTTGTCAAACAGTTTCAGGTTACACACTATTGTAGATGCACTATTCACAAATTTTTAATTCAAATAACATGCACAGTGACTAATACATAACATAGAAATACTGCATAATAACCATATCTGATTTTTAATAAGCCCAAACATATATTTGATATTGGTATAAGTATGAGAAGTGAGGAGAATAAGCATGAACAACAATAATATTAACTCAGTACCATAGGAAAAGGAATTCTGGAAAATACACAGTCCTTGGAATGATTTACAGTTGGGTTTTCAAAGAGAATAGAGCAATAGAATTTGAATGAAGCAATGTGAAATGACACTCAACCTTCACATATTGCAGTAAGAGTGACCCATAGGGAGTACCATATTATATCATTGTTGTACGTTAACCACAACCATATAAAGCTACAACACTACATGCAGTCAATGATATGCAATCATTGTCCCTAAGAAATGTGCAAAACAGTCCCGGAGGACAGTGGTTGGGCAAAAATGTGCATTTATGGGGAGGAAGACACAGCCTTCCTTCCCCAAATTATGCAATGTTGTCTAAGTGAAGGCAGAGTCCGGGTCGAGGTTGGCCAGACTCGCCGACGGGAAACTGAACATGAATGTGAGTGTGAATGCATGGTGATACTGAGTGTAAGAATAAGTGAATGAACATGCATGTAAATAGTAAATGATAGATTCATAAAACGGAACAACATGGATGTGGGTGAGGCAAGTCACCAAATTGGAAATCGTTCGTGAAAAACAATTTCATGCATGTGACAGCAATGAGATAGCAACAAAAATAGAAACAGTGCTAGTACAAGCTAATATGTATCAAAGCGACAGCAAGTGCTCACTAAAAACAAGCAGGCATCATTCATACAAAGCGAAACAAAAAAAGCGCCAGAAATACAACACAAGTCATTGAAAGCGGTATTACCCCAAAACAGTTGAGCTGAGTGTGCTGGCAACTCCTAGATGTGATGTGGGATGTTAAAGCTCCAAATTTGATGTGAGGAATGAGCTTTCTGGCATCCTGTTGATGAGTTTTGATAACATCGAGGTTGTGACGTGCATGCCACAAATCTAGGGAAAGTGACACTTGGTGGGAGGTTTCTGAAATGATCCTTGCGTGTAACCTCCCACTGCTAAAAATAGATCCTTGAAATAAGGGATGCACTTGCATGCTTCCTTGGAGGAACCAGCCCATGCATGCAAGTCAGTTTTTCTCGGTCCCGGAGGGAACCAATCCACTCAACTGCACATGCAAGAGACCGCTCGATTGTTGGGAGAAAATGCACATTTCTGGCTGGGAGATGGGCTGGCTACCCAGGGGATTTGCGCAATTTCTGGGAAAAGCAACTGACTGCTACCAAGATTTGCACAAATTCTAGGCTGAGCAGCCCTGCTGGGGAAAATTGCGTTATTTTCACTGTGAGTGTTGACTACCAGAATTACGTAATTCTGGAGCCCAACAGGCTGCCAGTCATTATTGCACATTTTCTGGAGGGAAGGCTAGTTTCCCTCCAGAATTGCGCAATTTCTTGGGGGTGTTGTTCAGCCTGTAGTTGGACCAAGTCCAGGTGATCAGCCTATGAGGGGAATGCATCAGCTGTGATCGACAGGCTGCCTTTGTGCAAGAAAAACACTAAAGCTTATGTACTTGACGAAGCAAGACATGTTGTTGTGAAGGTTGGAAGGGAGGCTCCAAAACAAAACTGAGGAAAAAATTTGGAGGGTGGTTGTAGTTGCTACAACACTTGGCGACACACAGGTAGAACTCCAACTCTCTGAATGGACATTGTTCATGAAAATCAAGTCTAACACCTCCGGAAGTATTGTTCATTTCTCAGCTCCTCTTGGTTTCCACACTAGCTTGATTGTAAGATGTAGCATCTGCCAAGCCCTTGGTCGACTAACACAAATTCCAATCCAAGGCAACACAGTTTTTTTGATTGGGGTTGAGGGGTATATTGGTGCACAAGTAGTATGGTCATCAGAGTCTTAGTTTCATCTCTAGTGTTGCTTCGCTGCCAGCAGGCCTTAACAGTACCCCGACAGAGTCACATAGGAACACAAGCATGGCTTCACTACCAGCGAGCCTAGTCAGTAACCTGACGAAGTTACTTGCATCACCTCTCTTCCCAGGAAGCCTTTCTCTTCTTTCACCTTATTCATTTTCATTTTTTCAAACTTTTTTCGATTTTTTATTTTTTCATTTTTCATCTTCGTAACTCTGCATAACACTTATTCATTCCAGAGGCGGAAGAGGGATCCCAACTTATTGAGATCAGAAGAGGTTGTTCCTGTAGAGAAGTATTTTATTATACCTCTGACGTGCTTGTTAATTTTTCCCCCTCACCTTGCTCTACTTGACTGAGATGACAAGGATTAACCCAAAAACAATCGACTATACTAGGTGATACTAGTTAGCATGCAAGCGTTGTGTTTTTACCAAAGTTCACTTCGAATAGTACGTATTTTCCTTCGACGTATCATGGACTAAAATTAATAATTTCTTCATACAGAGGCAGGATGATCGATAACCAAGTAGTGATAGCAACACAAGGCCTCTTGTACTTTACCCATCTTGCTTCAAGAGTCATACATGGTTTCATGCGAAACTAACCTACAAACGAAACAAGCGAACTAACAAACAACAAAGCAAAGAAAGAGCAGAAGCAAAAGGGAAAGCAAAGCAAGTAAGAAAACAAGCAAGCAAAAAACAAGCAAACAAAGCAAGTAAGCAAACAAGCATGTAATCGAACATCTCAAAAGCAAACACTACTCCTACCCCTAAGCTAACAGTCCATGGGCCATCATACGTGAAGTAATACTTCCATTGCGGCCACCGGCGCATTGGTGGACCCATGTTGGTGAAGGCATGGTTCGCAAACAAGACAGCTATGCAAATCACCAAAAAAGAAAGATGTAACAGTGAAGATAAACACACCCCAAGCTTACAAGCAACCACATAACAAAGATGATTGAAAGCGCATGACATGCATTCTGTGGAACTGCCATGATGTTGTGCTACACTGCATGTAGATGTCGAGTGTATGAATTCTCTTGACTGTGACATGCAAGAAAACGTGAGAAAGGTAGACCACTTGTGTTGTGCATGTGTGCTTGTTGTGTAAGATTCCTCCAACGCATGAGCGATGGGATCGTGTAGTTCGAGTGGAGGAAGTGAAATATGGGTGTTTGGTTGATCTTCTATGCAAAGAAAAGAGTGATGAGGAGCCTTGAGTGTTTCAACAATTTCCTGACCGGAAGTGAAACCAACCCAAGGACAGCGAGGGCTTGACATAACCATCAGCTCGGGCTGAATTGCCTCGACAGTCTGGGGAGTTTCAACTTCGTTGACAGATAGATAATCGTAGACCAGTGTCCTGGATAGATTAACAGCGATTGAATCAACCTCGTGATCGGATGAGGAAGTGAATAGATCATGACAACCAGGATCAAAAAATTCGAGATACTCATCGGTATCCTCATGATTTGATGAATTAGATATAGGGGTAAATGGGAAGCAAAGATGCTCACCCTTTGTGTTTTCAATAAAGATAGATTACAGATTGGATGAATTCTCGACGCAGATGTGTCCTCTCCGAACTGTAATCAAAGAATGACATCCGACGTGTCTTGTGAATGATCGGAAGTAGAAGCATCCGGAAATGAGTTTTCACAGAGGAAATCACCAGTGGAAGAATCACAAGGGACGTAAGGATGAAGCGGATGAGGTGCGGCTAAAAAGGAGTCATCCTTCACCGTGAGTTATCCTTTAGATTCCTGCACATACTCATCATGAATGATGGCACAGATTGGCTTCATAACACCAACTCCGTCGACAACTTGATCCTCATTCACAATAGGTGAGGAGTTCGGAATGGAAGAACACAACACAGTACAATCCGGAGGATCAACAAAATACGAGGACAGAGGTCGAGGGAATGAATCCACGTGACAACCAACAGGCTTGCAAGCCAAATCTGCGCAGATATCAAGAGCAGGTGGGGTGGGAGGATGTGACAGTTCAACAGAGGTGTGTGCATGATCTCCCATCTCACTCCGCGGTGGTGGAGCTGCTTGATGAGGTGAAGGCAGACAATCACTTGTGACAGCGACTGTGCCTGCTCATGATTGTGCAGTTCCATCACCGGAGTATGAGCGGGATTCGAGTGATTTCAAGAATTGTGGATTTTCAGATATGTGAAGAAGATACTCAAATCTCCCATCGAGGAATTCCCAATCAATATCATCTTTGGGGAATTAGTATGCAAGATTACAAAAGCGTGTGTAAAATTGTTCAATGAATTCATCAGGTGCTTTCCATAATTCCAGAATTTCTTTGTTGAGTGCTTTATAGTCGAAGTGATTGAAATCACAGTTTATCTCTGTGACCAAATGAGCAAGAGAATGAATAGATTTTTCGAGCAGCGTGGCACACTAGTGCATTGGGTGCCCTTGAAGCGTGTAGACAAAAAGCGCGCAACTCATGTATTCTTCAAAGAATCCATGTCTATGCATGAGCCTACAACGCCAACCACATGCCTAACCGAGGCTACGTAGCCTCCACCATCAAATTTTTTATGAGACAAGTTGTCTGAGAGCTTTTCCGAGATAATGAAGTCATTTCCATAGGACATGCACTTCGGAAGAGCAACTTAGTAGTTAGTCATGATGGATGTGTAGAGATTCAAAACAGATGTGAGGGCTCAACTTGTCATTTGGCCCTCCTTCTAGCGCCAAAATTTTCATGGTGTTGGACCTGCCAACATGTAATGGGATCTCCCCAGTAAGAAGTCCCAATTAGACCTCAGAAAATTTGGTGTAGGAGTCCCAGTAGTGGTTCGTATGGTAATGCCTTGACCGCGACTTCACACAGAGGCAAATAAGATGACTTTGTTCGTAGCAATGGTGTGACAGCTGCAGTGAGTCAAGGAAGGTGCATGAGAGGTTCTAACACATGGAGGTTGAGATGAGTGCGCCCCTTGGAAACCTGCAATAGTACTTAGATGGGAAGGGAACACACAAGCGAAGATGCATCACAAGCTGGAAAGCAAGTTAGTTGGCAATCCAAAGTGATGGTTAAACCAACAACACATTTCAAAAAGATTCATATATACTCATACAGAATAGTCCATACATGCATGCATAAGAAAGAAAATACATATGCTATTTAGAGTAAACAAGATAGCTTAAATACAATACGACATATGCATGAAACGTGATGGCTCTTATTATATAAAGAAGTGTAAGTTCTAGTCATACAATACATCCATGTCCAACCACTAGCTACAATAGTGGAACGTTACAACCACATCCGCCTACTCTTCCAAAGAGATGTACTAGCTCCGTGCAGTGGGGAAGCCAAGGCGTGATACAATACTGTCCAGGCTCTCCCCAAGATAGTCTTATCAAAAGCTTGGCTGACCAAAAGCCTATACAATGAGTTATGAGGGACTATTTATAGCAAAGGATAGGGTGACTCTTGACATCCCATTTGTGACAGTTCAACTACCCTCATGACTCTTCATCTACTCTATGACTGTTACATCCAACTATCGAGACTTGACTTACACTTGACAAGACATACATTACAATGCACATGTACTCATGTGAGACAACATGGCTTGAGCAAGCCAAGCAAGACATCACTGACACTCGATCCATTGTGATGAGACCAACTCTTTGACATGCTTGTGATGGTGAAGGTGTTAAGTTGATGCCAAGGTTGGTCATCTGTGATGGTGTGCATGCACTCCATTGTGACCTCTTGCTGAAGCGAACTCTTGCCTTCGTTGCATCTGAGTGCATTGGTATGGTTCCTCCATCTAACTCATTTGCTAGCATGTGCATGGTCTTTAGGTGCGGATGAACCGGAAACACAAAGATGCATAATGTTCGTGTTGATCTTTCAGTGTGTGCTGGTGGTCATGCGCATCAACTGTCAACTACATGTTCAGCTCCAGTCGGACTTGCTTCTTGTCTTCGCCTTGGTGAGTGTGCTGAATGGGTTGGATCGCATGTGTGTGCACAATGACATGCATGCTATTGAATCCTCTGCATGCGATCAACAACACTGCTCATCGTGTCTACTCTGTGCCAGCTGCTGGGATGGATCTATAACTTGTACAGGCACAGTTTAATCCGTGAGTGCATTTTGCGCCCCCTGTTGTTCCTGTTACTGTTGCAACTCATTCATCTATCTATGCAGCTTCATGTTCTTCCTTGAGTTGTTGCTTCAACACATGCACCTCTTTCTTTGTTTTATTCTCTATCTTCATGTGATCTTCATGTCACGTCATCGCCTCATAGCCTGAGTCTCCAAAGTTGCTTTCATCATCAATGAATCTGCTTGAGCTTGCAACTTTGTTCCACCTCTGTGTTGTCAATAACCTTCCTTTTGCATTTGTTGCATTTGGTATGCTACCTTCAGCTGTTGTTCATGATGCTACTCATTGTGATGTTGTTGTTGTCATATCTTGATGTCCTTGTCTACGAACAACTTGATGTCTTCGTGGGTAGGCAAGTTCATAGACACTTGATCGACTACATCCCCAAGTGTGCTTTGAACGGTATCTTCCCCTCTACTCTCCTGAAACCATTGTACTTGTACTGCTAAGAGGCAGATGAACACCTGTTATATTTGGAGATATGGCAACACTCATGGCAAGCTATCTATCAGTCGAAAACCAAAATGAACTTGAGAACTAACTTGCAACATACCTAAGTGACTGATCATGAAGGTTGTGCAATTTCGATCGGGAGGTCAGGATACTGACTACAAAGACTGCGCAAGGTACAACCTGGGCTACTGGGAGGCTGAATGATTGTTGGAACTGTGCAATGCATAGTCCAGCCTGGTTGTTGACTGCTGGAATTTCGCAATGCGCAATCTCAGCTGGCAGTGACTATAGGCCCAGGGACTACATTGTGCAATTTTCTGGGCCAACAGTCACTGTCCCTAAGAAATGTGCAAAATAGTCATGGAGGACAATGGCTGGGCAGAATGCACATTTCTGGAGAGGAAGACAAAGCCTTCCTTCCCCAGATTATGCAATGTTGTCTCAGTGAAGGCAGAGTCTGGGCCAAGGTTGCCCAGACTCACCGACGAGCAAATAAACGTGAATGTGAGTGTGAATGCATGATGACACTAAGTGTAAGAATAAGTCAATGATCATGCATGCAAACATTGAATGATAGATTCAGAAAACAGAACAACATGCATGTGGGTGAGGGGAGTCACCGAATCGGCGATCATAGTGAAAAACAGTGTCATGCATGCGAAAATAGTGAGATAGCAATGAAAACTAAAATGGTGCTAGTACAAGCTAATATGTATCACAACGACAGCAAACGCTCACTGAAAACAAGAAGACCACGTTCATATGAAGCAAAACACAAAAAGGGCCAAAAATGCAACACAAGTCATTGAAAGCGGGCTTACCCCAAAACAGTTGAGCTAAGTTTACCGACAGCTCCTAGATGTCATGTGGGATGTCAGAGCTGCAAGGTTGATGTGAGGAATGAGCTTTGTGCATCAAATTGATGAGTTTTAATAGCATCGAGGTTGTGACGCGCGTGCCACAAAAGTGACACTTGGTGGGAAGTTTCTAAAGTGATCCTTACATGTAACCTCCAACTCCTAAAAGTAGATCCTTGAAACAAGGGATGCCTTTGCAAGTTGCCTTGGGAGAAGCAGCCCACGCATGCAAGTCATTTTTTCTCGATCTCGGAGGGAACCAATCAACTCAGCTGCACATGCAAGAGACTGTTCGGCTGCTAGGAAAAAATGTGCATTTCTGGCTGGGAGCTGGGTTGGTTGCCCAGGGGATTTGTGCAATTTCTGGGCAGAGCAGCTGATTGCTGCCCAGATTTGCGCAAAATCTGGGTGGAGCAACCCTGCGGGCGAAAATTGCGCAATTTTCATTATGAGTGTTGACTGCCAAAATTGCGCAATTCTGGAGCCCAACAAGCTGCTAGTCAGGATTGTGGAATTTCTAGAGGGAAGGTTGGTTGCCCTCCAAAATTTCACAATTTCTTCGAGAACTGCTCAGCTTGCAGTTGGACCAAGTCCGAGTGATCAGCCTGTGAGGGGAATGCATCGAGTTGTGATCGACAGGCTGCCTTTGTGAAAGAAAAACACTGAAGCTTGTCTACTTGATGAAGCAAGACATGCTGTTGTGAAGGTTGGAAGGGAGGCTCCAAAACAAAGCTGAGGAAAAATTTGGAAGGGTGGTTGTAGCCACTACAACACTTGGCAACACACTTGTAGAATTCCAGCTCTCTGAATGGACCTTGTTCATGAAAAGCAAGTCTAACAGCTTCCGAAGTATTGTTCAGTTCTCAACTCCTCTTGGTTTCCACAAGCTTGATTGTAAGATGTAGCATTTTCCAAGCTCTTGGTTGATTGACACACATTCCAAGCCAAGGCAACACAGTTTTTTGATTGGGGCTGAAGGGTATATTGGTACACAAGCAGTATAGTAGTCAGAGTCTTAGTTTCATCTCTGGTGTTCCTCCGCTGCCATCAGGCCTGGATAGTACCCTGGTGAAGTCACATAGGAACACAAGCATGGCTCCGCTACCAATGAGCCTGGTCAGTACCCCAGCAGAGTTACTTGCATCACCTCTGTGCACAGGAAGCCTTTCTCTTCTTTCGCTTTATTCATTTTCATTTTTCCAAACTTTTTTCACTTTTTCATTTTTTCATTTTTCATCTTCGTAACTGTGCATAACACTTATTCATTCCAGAGGCAGAAGAGGGATCTTGACTTATTGAAAGTAGAAGAGGTTGTTCCTGGAGAGAAGTAGTTTATTATACCTCTGACGTGCTTGTTAAGATTTTCCCCCTCACCTTGCTCTACTTGACTGAGATGACAAGGATTAACCCAAAAACAACCGACTAGAGTAGGTGATACTAGTTAGCGCGCAAGCGTTGTGTTTTCACCAAGGTTCACTTCGAACAATACGTATTTTCCTTCGACGTATCATGGACTAAAAGTAACAAGTTCTTCATACAAAGGCAGGATGATAGATAACCAATTAGTGATAGCAACACAAGGCCTCTTGTACTTTACGCAGCTTGCTTCAAGAGTCATACATGGTTTCATACGAAACTAACCTACGAATGAAACAAGCAAACTAACAAAAAACAAAGAAAAGAAAGAGCAAAAGCAAAAGGGAAAGCAAAGCAAGTAAGAAAACAAGCAAGCAAATAAAGAAAGTAACCAAACAAGCATGCAAGTGAACAACTCAAAAGCAAACACTACTACCCCTAAGCTAACAGTGCATGGACCATCTCGCATGAAGTGATACTTCCAATGCAACCACCAATGCATTGGTTGACCCATGTTGGTGAAGGCATGGTTCGCAAACAAGACAACTATGTGAACCACCAAACAAGAAAGATGTAACAGTGAAGACAAACACACTCCGAGCTTACAAGCGACCACATAACAAATATGATTGAAAGTGCATGGCATGCATTGTGTGGAGCTGCCATGATGTTGTGCTACACTGCATGTAGATTTTGAGTGTATGCATTCTCTTGACTATGACATGCAAGAAAACGTGAGAAAGGTAGACCACTTGTGTTGTGCATGTGTACTTGTTTTGTAAGATTCCTCTGACGCATGAGTGATGGGATCATGTAGTTCGAGTGGAGGAAGCAAAATCTGGGTATTTGGTTGATTTTCTATGCAAAGCAGAGAGTGATGAGGAGCCTTGAGTGTTTCAACAATTTCCTGACCGAAAGTGAAACCAACCCCAGGACAGCGAGGGCCTGACATAACCATCAGCTCGGGCTGAAGTTCCTTGACAGTCTGGGGGGTTTTGACTTCGTTGACAAATAGATCATCGTATACCACTGTCTTGGACAAATTAACAATGATTGAATCAACCTCATGATCGGATTAGGAAGTGATTAGATCAAGACAACCAAGATCGAAAAATTCGAGATTTTCATCGACATCCTCATGATTTGATGAATCGGGCAGAGGGGTAGATGGGAAGCAAAGATGCTCACCCTCTGTGTTTTCAATAAAGATGGATGACAGATTGGACAGATTTCCTAAGGAATATGTGTCCGCTCCGCATTGTAATGACACGTTGACATCCAATGTGTCCTGTGAATAATCGGAAGTAGAAGCATCCGAAAATGAGTTTTCACTGGGGAAATCAACAGTGGTATAATCACAAGAGATGTAAGGATGAAGTGGATGAGGCACGGCTGAAAAGGAGTCATCCTTCACCGGGAGTTCTCCTTTAGATTCCTGCACACACTCATCATGAATGATGGTGCATGTTGGCTGCATAACACCAACTCCATCGACAACTTGATCCTCGTTCACAAAAGGTGAGGAGTTCGGAATGGAAGAACAGAAGACAGTACAATCCGGAGGATCAACAGAACGCAAGGATGGAGGTCGAGGGAACGAATCCACGTTACAACCAACAGGCTTGCAAGCCAAATGTGGGCAGATATCAAGAGCAGATGGGGTGGGAGGATGTGATAGTTCAACAGAGGTGTGTACATGATCTCCCATCTCACTCCATGGTGGTGGAGTTGCTTGATGAGGTGAAGGTGGACAGTCACTTGTGACAGTGACTGTGCCTGCTTATGATTGTGCAATTCCATCACCGAAGTATGAGTAGGATTCGAGTGATTTCAAGAATTATGGATTTTCATATATGTGAAGAATATACTCAAATCTCCCATCAAGGAAATCCCAATCAATATCATCTTCCGGGAATCGGTATGCAAGATTAAAAAAGCTAAAACTGTTCAACGGATTCATCAGGTGCTTTTTGTAATTCCAAAATTTCTTTGTTGAGTGCTTTATAATCGAAGTGATTGAAAGCACAGTCATCTCTGCAACTATATGAGCAAGATAATGAATAGATTTTTCGGGAAGAGTGGCACACTAGTGCATTGGGTTCCCTCGAAGCGTGTAGACAAAATGCACGCAGCTCATGGATTCTTCAAAGAATCCATGTCTTTCGCATGAGCCTACAATGCCGACTGCATGCCTAACCAAGGCTAGGTAGCCTCCACCATCAAATGTTTTATGAAACAAGTTATCTGAGAGATTTTATGAGATAATGAAGTCATTTCCATATGACATGCACTCCGAAAAAGCAACTCAGTAGTTAGACATGATAGATGTGTAGAGATTCAAAACAAATGTGAGGAATCAACTTATCATCTGGCCCTCCTTCTAGCACCAAAATGTTGACGGTGCTGGACCCGCCAACATGTAAGGGGATCTCCCCGATAAGAAGTCCCAATTAGACCTCAGACCGTTTGGTGTAGGAGTCCCAGCAGTGGGTCGTATGGTAATGCCTTGACCGCGACTTCACACAGAGGCAAGTAAGATGACTATGTTGGTAGCAAGGGTGTGACAACTACAGTGAGTTAAGGAAGCTGCATGAGAGGTTCTAACACATGGAAGTTGAGATGAGTGCGCCCCTTAGCAACCTATAATAGTACTCGAATGGGAAGGGATCACATGAGCGAAGATGCATCACAAGCTGGAAAGCAAGTTAGCTGGAAATCCAAAGTGATGGTTAAACCAACAACACATTTCTGAAAGATTCATATATACTCATACAGAATAGTCCGTACATGCATGTGTAAGAAAGCAAATACATATGCCATTTAGAGTAAACAAGATAGCTTGAATACAATACAACATATGCATGAAACTTGTTGGCTCTTATTATATAAATAAGTGTAAGTTCCAATCATACAATACATCCATGTCCAACCACTAGCTCCAATAGTGGAACGTTACAGCCACATCTACCTGCCCCTCCAAAAAGATGTACTAGCTCTGTGCAGTGGGGAAGCCAAAGTGCATTACAATATTGTCCAAGATCTCCCCAAGATAGTATTATCGGAAGCTTGGCTGACCAAAAGCCTATACAAGGAGTTATGAGGGATTTTTTATAACAAAGGGTGGGGTGGCCCTTGACATTCCCCTTTGTGACAGTTTAACTACCCTCATGACTCTTCAACTATCGACACTTGACTTACACTTGACAAAGCATACATTACAATGCACATGTACTCATGTGAGATAACATGGCTTGAGCAAGCCAAGCAAGACATCACTAACACTCGATCCATTGTGATGAGATAAACTCTTTGACATGTTTGTGATGGTGAAGGTGTTGAGTTGATGCCAAGCTTGGTCGTCCATGATGGTGTGCATGCACTCCATTGTGACCTCTTGTTGAAGCAAACTCTTGCCTTCGTTGCATCTGAGTGCATTGGTATGGTTCCTCCATCTGACTCGTCTGCTAGCATGTGCATGGTCTTTGGGTGCAGATGAACTAGAAACACACTGATGCATGGTGTCTATGTTGATGTTCCAGTGTGTGTTGGTGGTCATGTGCATCAACTGTCAATTACATGTTCAGCTCCAATCGAACTTTCTTCTTGTCTTCAACTTGGTGAGTGTGATGAATGGATTGGATCGCATGTGTGCGCACAATGACATGCATGTTGTTGAATCCCTTGCATGTGATCAACAACACTTCTCACCATGTATGCTTTGTGCTAGCTGTTGGGATAGATCTATAACTTGTACGGGCGCAGTTTCATCCGTGAGTGCATTTTGCACCCCCTGTTGTTCCTGTTACTGTTGCAACTCATTCTTGTGTGTGTGCAACTTCATATTCTTCCTTGAGTTGCTGCTTCAGCACATGCACCTCTTTCTTTGTTCCATTATTTGTCTTTGCGCGATCTTCATGTCACGTCGTCACCTCATAGCCTGAGTCTCCAAAGTTTCTTTCATCATCAATGGATCTACCTGAGCTTGCAACTTTGTTCCACCTTTATGTTGTCAACAACCTTCCTCTTACATTCATTGCATTCGGTATGCTGCCTTCAGCTGTTGTTCATGATGCTGCTCACTGTGATGTTGCTGCTGTCATATCTTGATGTCCTTTTCTACGAACAACTTGATGTCTTCGTGGGTAGGAAAATCCATAAACACTTGATCGACTGCATCCCCAAGTGTGCTCTGAACGGTGTCTTTGCCTCTCCTCTCCTAAAACCATTGTACTTGTATTGTTGAGAGGCAAATGGACACCTGCGATACTTGGAGACATGGAAACACTCATGGAAAGCAATCTTTCAGTCGAAAACCAAAATGAACTTGAGAACTAACTTGCAACATACCTCGGGGACTGATCATGAAGGTTGCACAATTTCGGCCGGGAGGTCGGGAGACTGACTGCAAAGACTGCACAAGGCACAGTCTGGACTACTGGGAGGCTGACTGACTGTTGGAACTGTGTAATGCATAGTCCATTATGGCTGCTGATTGTTGGAATTGCGCAATGCGCAATCTCAGTTGGCAATCACTGTAGGCTCAGGGACTACATTGCGAAATTTTCTAGGCCAGTCATCACTGTCCCTCAAAAATGCGCAAAATAGTCCTAGAGGATAGTGGCTGGGAAGAAATACACATTTCTAGAGAGGAAGACAGAGGCTTCCTTCCCCAGATTGCGCAATGTTGTCTCAGTGAAGGCAGAGTCCAGGCCAAGGTTGCCCAGCCTCTCCGACGGGCAACTAAACGTGAATGTGAGTGTGAATGCATGGCGATACTGAGTGTAAGAATAAGTGAATGATCATGCATGCAAACGGTGAATGATAGATTCATAAAATGGAACAACATGCATGTGGGTGAGGCGAGTCGCCGAATCGCCGACCGTTCGTGAAAATGAGTTTCATGCATGTGACAACAGTGAGATAGCAATGAAAAATGAAACGATGCTAGTACAAGCTAATATGTATCAAAATGACAACAAGCACTTGCTGAAAATAAGCAAACAACGTTCATACGAACCAAAACACAAAAAGCACCAGAAATGCAACACAAGTCATTGAAAAAGGGCTTACCCCAAAACAGCTGAATTGAGTGTGCCGACAACTCCTAGATGTGATGTGGGATGTTAGAGCTGCAAGATGGATGTGAGGAATGAGCTCTGCTGTGTCCGGTTGATGAGTTTTGATAACATCGAGGTTGTGACGCGCAAGCCAAAAATCTAGGGAAAGCGACACTTGGTGGGAGGTTTTCTGAAATGATCCTTGCATGTAACCTCCAACTGCTAAAAATACATCCTTAAAACAAGGGATGCCTTTGCATGCTGCCTTGGGAGAAGCAACTCATGCATGCAAGCCAGTTTTGCTCAGTCCCAGAGGGAACGATCAACTCAGGTGCACATGCAAGAGACTGCTCGACTGTTGGGAGAAAATGTGCATTTCTGGCTAGGAGCTAGGTTGGTTGCCCAGGGGATTTGCACAATTTCTGGGCAAGCAGCTGATTTCTGCCCAGATTTGCGCAAATTCTAGGCTGAACAGCCCTGCTGGGGAAAATTCCACAATTTTCACTGTGAGTGTTGACTGCCAGAATTGCGCAAATCTGGAGCCCATCAGCCTACCAGTCAAGATTACGCAATTTCTAAAGGGAAGGTTGGTTACCCTCCAGAATTGCGCAATTTCTTCGGGGAGTTGCTCAACCTACAGTTGTCAAGTCTGGGTGATCAGCCTGTGAGGCGAATGCATCGAGCTATGATCGACATGCTGCCTTTGTGCAAGAAAAAAACTGAAGTTTGTGTACCTGACGAAGCAAGACATGTTGTTGTGAAGGTTGGAAGGGAGGCTCCAAAACGAAGCCGAGGCAAAATTTTGGAGGGTGGTTATAGCCACTACAACAGGTCCTCTACCTTAAAAATTATTTATATAATAAATTAGATTAGGAGCTAAAATCAACTAATAACACCTCTTTAAGATCAAATATCGTGCAAATCTTTTCCTCATTTGAATCCCCACAAAGAAATTTGAGCAATTCCACTCCTTGAACTAGTTAGAGTGTATAGTTTCAACATTGAAACCAATTATGGCGGCTGTGGTTTCCAAAACCTTAATCTTCTCCCAAAAAACTCTCCAATAGCTATTTTTCTCAAAATGCAAGTGAATGAATGAGGAGAGTCTCCTCACTTTTCTCTTTTATAAACTTGTGGCCACTTTTGCTTCCATTTTACCCCTTTTACCTTTTATACAGTCACTTGTAATATTTTCACTTTATAAAATTAAAGTGACTTTTCACTTGCCTACGAAGTGCCCCCCTTTTCACCCCTTAGACTTTTATAATGTTTCCTTACGCGAATTAAGTCCCCTTATTAATTTTCCCTGCATTAGCCTACAAGAAGCATGTTAGGCTAGCAGACTTAGTCATATGCTTTCTAAGTGATCAGAGACATTACAAAGAGGTCAAGATAACTCTTATATATAATTGTCCAGGAGGGTCGAAAAGGTGCCATATAGGCCAAGTTCTCCAAGTGGGTCCGACTTGGTCTTTGTGTTGACTTTTTTACTCAAAAATATAATTCAAATTATTTTCTTACAGAAGTCCAAATGGGACTTGACTCAAATAAAATTTTCTTTTTGACAATTTTTACTCTATGAGCATGAAGAACACGCTTTGATAAAAAATAAAATAATAATAATAATGAATATGATAAACATATTAATGATGAAATTACATTACATTATGAAAACTGACACTAGTTACAATTTCAATATGTTAAGCCATAAAATAATAGATATTGTAGCAAAAAACCTCACGAAAACTCAGTAAGATTTGAGAATTAAATTGCTTCTATAGTTTTGGTTTTTGAATGAAAAAAATGCATAAACAAACATAAATTTACAAAGCACGCGTGCATAACAGCTGCATGTTGGAAATTAGCAAAGGATGAGGTTTAGGTTTGATACCAAAAAAATTGCAACAGTCAACCCAACCATTTTTGCAAAGGCGCAATGTAGGTTCTTATATCAACTTTTATCCAGCTTTGATGCTATATCCATCAACAATGTAGCTGCATGTTCAATGGCATGTAGTCGCCACATATCTTCTCATAGATAAGCAACCATCGCCCGAGCTAGTTTATTTCCATTATGTATTTTAGTTCTTTGATGTTAATGAAATGAAGTTTTATTTCCATTGCATCTATGTTTTTATGTTTATATCTATGCTTTGTTGCGTTCCTGCATAAGTCTGGATCAATGGTATTGGAGCGGTTTGATTTTTATTAGTTTTTGTTTGCATGTCCCTAATGAGGACAAGGTATAAGGAGTTAGGGCTCAAACTGGTTGAACCTTTGTAAGACTAGCCTTGTAAACCCTGATGATCTCCCATGGCAGAAGAAAAGAAAAACGTAGGAGCAAGATATCCTTTTAAAATATTGCAGGAAGAAGCCCTCGGGCGACAAAGGAATGTGATGATGGACAAATTTTCCCAAATACTTCGATGGCTACCCACATACAACATATATTCATCCAACAACCACTCTGGAGGCTCCGCTCCCTTTAAGGTACAGGTCAACTTTGATATTCACATAATGGAAGGCCAGATAGATGAAACCACCATAGATAGTTGGTTAAATACGTTGGAAGGTAATTTTTTGGTTCATGACTTTTCCAATCAGGAAAAATTACTTTTTTCACTCCTCAAAGTCGCCCCCCATGTCAAGGACTGTGGGAAACCTACTGTGAACAGAAAGACAAGAGGGAACCCTCACTTTTTTCAGTCACACCCACATGGAATTCTTTCTGAGACACCATCAAGGAACAATATTACCCTATCAGGAGCTATCAATATAAATACATAAAGTGGACCACACTACGGCGGGGAAGCGACTAAGATGTGTTGAACTTCACAAATATTTTTCGTACCCTTCGCATGAAGTTGGGTATCAAGGATTCTAAGCGGAATTTGGTACTCAAGTACCATGGTTGTCTACACAAGTATATCCAAAACGAGATGGAGTTCCTGCACATATCCTCTCTTGGTATCGCCTATAGATACACTATTAACATCAAGCAGAAATTTAAATAGAAGAAGTGAGACTTTGGATCTGTGAATCTAAATCAAGGGAAAGGTGCCCTCAAACCACAGAATAAAGGACAAAGCCAAAGCGGGGTAACCTAGGACAACCCATCAAAGCCACAAGCAAATAACAACACCACAATGACAAAGAAGGACATGGGAAAATGGTGTGAGTTCCATAAGATCCCCACTCACAACACAAGTGAGTGTTGAGCCAAGCAATCACTCGTGGTCGAGTTGAAGGCTTCTGAATCAAATGCAAATTCTAATTCTAAGTCATAACATGGCAAGGGGAATGAAAAATGGAAGCATATTATTGATTTAGAGCCCAGTGCCACTTTTTCCACCACCAAGATCAGAATATTGAGCGCGAAGATCCATAGGAGGGGGAGTGACTCTTCCACTCACAGACGTGGGTGAAGGGTTCTCCACTACAGTTCATTATCAATAGCGGAATCCAAAAGAACCTCATTTCAGTGGAGTTCATGAAGCGATTGGGCCTACTAACCACACCCACAGTCGTACACCATCGGGTGATTTCATCAAGCATGAGTTCTCTGCGTCAACCAGAAGTGTTGCCTTCCCTACAACATCTGTTAGGTCCCTATACTACTAGTGTAAACCCTTATTGTTATTAGTACAACCCCCTTATTATATTGTTGTGCCCATGTAGTCCCCATATTGTTATTATTATGCCCCATAGAAGCCCACTATTGTTATTATTGTGCCCTTACATTATTATTGTTATGTCGGCTATGATTATATTATGACCCCTTAGACTCTTATGTATAGAAAGGAGGTCTTTTCATTTGTATCGTCCAAGAATTGTTCATTTGTGTAATGTAAAGGAGGTTTCCCCCTCAAAGAGGCTGAATTCTAAGGCGTTTATCTCTCTTTTCTATCTTTTTGTGAGCTGGTTTCATAACATTTGGTATCAGAGCTTTGGATTATAGGGTTTCGCTGCTCCAAACAAGTCGTCGTGGAATTTTCGCTATAAATTGTTTTCTATGATGTTTCATAAGATAAAACAAAAACCCATTTGATCCTAAATCATTTTGAACCTTAGGTACGAATTTTAGATCTTTCCTTGTTATATTTTTAGATATATGATCTAAGGAATTTAGGGTTTTGGTAGACTACCAAATTACATTCCAAACAGGTGACCTTGGTAAAATCGTCATAACTTTCTCTTTGAGCATTAGATTGAAATTTCATAAGAAGTTACAAAAAGGGATGGACTCTAGTTTTCTGTGTAGATTTTTCAGATCCAAAGGCTAAAAAAGTGAAACGTGGCAGGTCGTACAAGTTCGCTCTACTGAACTAGTCTATAATCAAGCCATCGTAGGAGATTTGGCATAACTCTTTCTCGAAGAATCTAATATTGATCACACTGGTGGGGTTAGAAAGAGGAATCAGAGGGCTACAACAAGAAGCAATTTCAGAACTTGGAGATTCAAAATTACAGAATTACATTCATTTCAATATCGAGCGCCTAAAATCAAGAAAAGGCGATATGAGGAAGTTTGATGGCAATGATCTGGTAAATTGGATACTATAGATGGAGAAATATTTTGATCTATATGATGTACAACTATTACAAAAGGTACATATTGCATCTTTATATTTAGAATCAAATCAATTTTTATGGTATAAAGGGCTTTGTTCTCATAAACCGCTTGTCACCTGGTCAATTTTCACGGAGGAAATGATAGCACATTATGAGGATACAAAGAGCAACACCTTCTTTAGCCAATTGATAAATCTCAAACAAAAGGGTTCAATGGAAAAGCACATTGAGGACTTCCAAAAATTGAATATAAGGGTAAATGATATTCCAGAGAAGCAAATGATTGATGTCTTCATAAGGACTTTAAAGGATAACATTCAACATGAGGTTCGTTTTTGGGAACCGAATTCATTGGAGGAGAAATTCAAGTTGGTAAGAAAAATTGAAAGTGGAATTATGGAAACAAGGAATCCTACCACTCACAAACATAAATATGGAAGTGTTTCTGCACCTAACATTTCACAACCTACAAGGTTTACACCACAACAATTGCAAGAAAAAAGAGAAAAAGGGCTTTGTTACATTTGTGATAGCAAATACACTAATGGTCATAAGTGTGCTGAGAAGAAAATATTTTACATATATTGTGAAGAGGAGCAAGAAAAGGATCAAGAAAAATCAAAAGAAGAGGATATACACCAAGAACCAACCCTAGAGAAATAAGAAATGAATCTGGCCATATCTTGTAAAGCATTGGCAAGTATTACCACTCCTCAAACTCTCAAGGTAGAAGGACATATCAAGAAGAAAAATGTTCAAAAAGTGAAACATCACATCAAGAAAGAAGAAATGTATTCGACCATATCTTGTAATACATTGGTCGTAATTAACACTCCTCAAACTCTCAATATAGAAGGACATATCAAGAAGAAAAAGATTCAAGCAGTGAAAGATCACATCGAGCATCAACAAGAAGTTCTCCAACTTTTAAAGGATAACACCACTTTGGTGCAGAATTGAATGAAACAATAGGCAGATCAATAGAAGTTTTGATGTAAGTGATTGGGTATTTTTACAGCTACATCTCAAGCAAGCTATTTATGAGAAGGAAATTTTGGCAATACTACATGCACTTAATAAATGGCGACCTTACCTAATGGGAAGACACTTCAAGGTGAAAATGGATCATGATATTCTTAAATATTTTTTAGAACAAAGATTATCTTTAGAAGAACAGAAAAAATGGGTCACAAATATGTTAGGTTATGACTTTGAAATCATCTACAAAAAAGGAAAGCAAAATGTTGTTGCAGATGCACTCTCAAGAAATGATGAGGATGTCGAAGCATTGTTTTGTGCTATTTCTATTATCCAACCAGATTGGATTAACGAAGCAAGGGATGAATGGAAGAAGGGCAAAGAAGTGTGGCCACTCATTCAAAAGTTGCAGAAGATCCCAGTTCAAACAATATTGCCAGAACTTGACGAGGAAGGAAAAATCATATTGGAACCTGGAGCAGTCACAGAAACAAGAACCCGACAGCTACAAAATCGATCAATTTCAGAGCATCTCATCAAGTGAAACTTACCTGCTGAAGATTCCACATGGAAAGACAAGAATTTTATACATAAGCATCAAGAACTACTCAAGCGTTGAGGACAACACTTTTTGAAGGAGAGGAGCATGTTAGGTCCCGATACTACTAATGTAACCCCTTATTGTTATTAGTACAACCCCCTTATTATATTGTTGTGCCCATGTAGTCCCCATATTGTTATTATTGTGCCCCATAGAAGCCCACTATTGTATTATTGTGCCCTTACATTATTATTGTCATGTCGGCTATGATTATATTATGACCCCTTAGACTCCTATATATAGAAAGGAGGTCTTTTCATTTGTATCATCCAAGAATTGTTCATTTGTGTAATGTAAAGGAGGTTGCCCCCTTAAAGAGGCTGAATTCTAAGGCTTTTATCTCTATTTTCTATCTTTTTGTGAGCTGGTTTCATAACAGCATCAAGCCCTTCATAAATGAGGTATTATGTGATGTTTCTCCTCTTGAAGTTTGTGATGTATTATTAGGCCAAGCATACTTGTGGAAGCATCATGTTTTGTATGAGTCTATGCCTCACACTGTTATTATTACTTTGGGCAATAAGTTATACAGGATACCGAAGATAGCACCGCCTATCGCCATCTCATTGATCCTTGTGAAGCAATGCAGTAAACTCATTTCCCAGACCGAAAAATTTGTCTTCCTTATGATTCACCCTCAGGGCAAGAAGAATATTGTGGCCACATCCATGGCCTCCAGACAGGGATCCTCCGCATGGCACAACAAATGGATAAGGTCATGGAGGAGTAAAAGGACATATTCACCTCACCCACATAGGTACCCATACACTATCATGTTAAGCACTCCATCGATCTGACCCGAGGCGCACCGCTACCCAACGGACAAATCTATCGATGCTCAGTTCTAGAGAATGATGAAATCAAGAGAAAGATTCAGAAGTTTTTGCAGAAAGGGCACATCAGGCCAAGTTCATCACCTTGTGGGAGTCTAATCATGTTGGTACAGAAGAAGGACAAGACTTGGAGACTCTGTATTGACTATCGAGAATTGAATAAGATCATTGTTCGGGCAAATGTTTTAGCAACATGACTTGAAGTCTGGTTATCACCAAGTGCCAATAGAACCCTCTGATGTATCAAAGATTGCCTTCAAATCCAAGGAGGGCATTTTCGAATCGTTGTTCATGCCTTTCGAGTTGACGAATGCCCCCGCAACCTTCATGAGACTGATGGACATCCTGCGACCCTTCACCAACTCATTCATGGTATTTTATTTGGACGAAATCTTGATCTTCATCCAGAGTTGGGAAGAGCACCTCCACCAATTAGATAAGTCCTCCAAATGCTACAGCAACACAAATTATGTGCCAATTTAGAGAAATGCACTTTTGGTATGACCCAATTTCAATATGTGGGGTACATCATTAATGACCGAGTGTGCATGTGGCTCACTAGGGACCAAGTTCAGTAGAAGTTTCCCCATATCATGGAGGCACTCAACACAATGGGGACCATCACTTCATAAGGGGGGAGTACTGATCTAGGTGGATATTGGTGGCCACCCAATTATTCCACTTGGACCCCCACCATTGTTTATTTCAATTTTCCAGTTTCCTTAATTGTAGCATAATTTACTATTTTTTGCATTTTTTCAAGTCTTGAACTTTCGAAGCAATTTTGAGGCCCTAAACGACATTTTTTTGGAAAACGGGCAAATATTCAATTATGTACACATTTGTAGTTGAAAGTCGTAGTCCTTTGATAGATATTTCTAACGAGGTATTGTGAACATCAAACAAAGATCAGATGCCAAAGCTATGACCCAAGGAAGTTGATGTACCAATTTACCCCAAAGGGGCTCACAGTTTTGGTGCTTCATCTCCTTTGAGCCTCATTGTAACATAGTTCAGAGGAATGTAGCCATTACATCTCTTCTCAGAGATAAACTACCATCACCCTAGCTAGTTTATTTCCATTTTGTATGTAATCATATTTCAATTCTTTGATGTTAATGAAATGAAGTGTTATTTCTGTTGGATCTATGTGTTTGTGTTTATATATGAGTTCTGATGTGTTCCTGCATAAATCCAGATAAGTTGTATCACAACGGTCTGCTCTTTCTTTGTTTTTCTTTACATGTCCCCAACAAGGTCAGGGTATAATGAGTTAGGGCTCGAACTGGTTGAACTTTTGCAAGACCATCCTTTCAAACACCAACAACCTCCCACGGAAAAAGAAAAGAAAGACAAGGGAGCAGGAGATCCTCTCAAAATATTGCTCGAAGAAGCCCTCGAGTAACAAAGGAACACCATGATGGACAAATTTGCCCAAATCATTCGGTGGCTACCCACAGGCGACACATCTTCGTCCAACAGCCACTTTGGAGGTGCCACTCCCTTTAATGTACAATTCAACTTTGACATTCTCATATTTGAAGGCCAGATAGATACAAACGTAGCAGATAGGTGAATACATTTGTTGGAAGGATATTTTTTGGTTCGTGACTTTCCCAATCGGGAAAAGATTACTTTTTCACTCCTCAAAATTCCCCCCATGTCAAGGACTGGTGGGAAACCTATTGTGAACAAAAAGATGAGAAAGAACCTTCATTGTTTTCAGCAGAACCCACTTTAAATTCTTTTCGAGACGCCATCAAGGAACAATATTACCCTATCATCAGAAATGAAGATAAACACATAAAGTGGACCAAGTTGCGGCAAGGAAGAGACCAATATTTGCCAGAGTTCACAAATATTTTTCATACCCTTCGAACGAAGTTTGGTATCAAGGATTCTGAGCAGAATTTGGTAATCAAGTACCACGGGTGTATACACAAGTATATCCAAACAAGATGGAATTCTTGGACATCCCTCTCTTGGCGTATCCTATCAATAGGTTGTCAAGATCAAGCAAAAGTTTAAACAAAATAAGAGAGACTTTAGATCTATGAATCCGAAGTAAGGGAAAGGTGCCCCCAAATTATAAAACAAAGGACAAAGCCAAGGCGGGGCAACCCAGGGCAATCCTCTGAAGCTGAAAGAAAAGAACAACACCACAAAGACAAAGAAGGACACAGGAAAATGGTGTGAGCTCCATAAGATCCCCATTCTCAACACAAGTGAGTTTCGAACAAAGCAGCCACTGGTGGCCGAGCTGAAGGCTTCTGAATCAGATGCAGGTCCGACTCCGAGTCAGAATTTGACAATGGGAATGATAAAGGGAAGCATATTATCAATGCAAAGCCTAGTGCCATTGTTGCCACCACCAAGATCCATAAGATTGAGCCTAAATATCCAAATGAGGGGGAGTGACTCTTCCACTCACAATTGTGGTTGAAGGGTTATCCGCTATAGTTCATTATCAATAACATAAGCCAAAAGAACCTAATTTCAATAGAGGTTGTGAAGCGGTTGGCCCTATCAACCACACCACACCTATAGATGTACATTGTCGGGTGGCTTCACCAAGGACGAGATCTTTGTTTCAACAAGCAGTGTCGCCTTCCCTACAGCATCAAGCCCTTCACATATGAGGTATTGTATGATTTTTCTCCTCTTGAAGTTTGTGATGTATTATTAAGCCAACCATACTTGTAGAAGCATCATGTTGTGTATGAGTCTAAGCTACACACTGTTATTATAATTTTGGGCAATAAGTTATACAAGATACCAGAGGTAGCACCGGCTACCGTTGTCTCTTTGATATCTATGAAGTAATGCAGTAAGATCATTTCCTAGACCAGACAATTTGTATTCCTTATGATTCACCCTCAAGGAAAGAAGAAGATTGTGGGGAAATCAATGGACTCCAAACAGGGCTCCTCCGCACAGTAGTAGCATATGGACAAGGTCATGAAGGTGTAAAGGGACATATTCACCTCACCCAAGGGTACCCCTACATTGTAAGGTCAAGAACTCAATTGATCTGACACCAGACATGTTGCTACCCAACAGAGTGATTTATCAATCTTCTATTATGGAAAACAATCAAATCAAGAGGCAAATTTAGGGGTGTTTGCAAAAAGGGCACATTAAGCCAAGTTCATCATCCCGTGGGAGTCTGATTGTGTTGGTACAGAAGAAGGATGGAACCTCGAGACTCTGTATTGACTATCGAGTGTTGAATAAGATCACTATTTGGAATAGGTATCCAATCCCATGGATTGATGACCTTCTGAACTAGCTCAAAGGGGGGAATATTTCACCAATATTGACTTGAAGTGTTGTTATCACCATGTACTAATCGAACCTTGTAATGTATGGAAGACTGCCTTCAAATCTAAGGAGGGCCTTTTCAAATGGTTGGTCATGCCTTTCGGGTTGACGAATGCCCTTGAAGCCTTCATCAGGTTGATGAACGACATCTTGTGTCCCTTCATTCGTGGTAGTATATTTGTTACATAGTATTTTGTCACATTCCCAACTTTGTACTCGAATTATGGTCCTTTATGTCGTTGCCATCACAAATGTCGTAAAGCGATAAAAGTTGGGTAAACTCATTCACCATGAATTATATGCTCAACACATCCCTAAAGATATGGAGAACTAATGTCTTGAATCAATTCTAGAAAAACTTATGAAAAACCCTAATTTGTAGGACCAATGCTACTTTTAGTAGAAAAATCCGTGTTTGTAACCCTTTGTCTAACTAGTGACTAGCATTGGCAGCACGACTTTTGATAAGAAAATCCAAGTTGGTCCTCTTCAGGAAGTTTCTCCAAAAATGAGTAGAAGCTTCTCTTACTAGAAGCCTCGAGAATGATGAGTTGTTAGTTATTGGATGAATATACGGTCGAGTACTCCAATTTAGAGCCCTTGATCCTACCTTTAGGGATATTACCTTTGGGATAAGGGCCTTCTTCCCCCTTTGGTGGATCTATAACTCCCTCCCCCTCACTATAAACTCGTTCTTCACTTTCCTCAATGGGTTGGTCATTGCTGGTTGCCATTCTTCTGCTCAATTGTGCTTAGATACTGCCATTTTGGTGAGAAAGGAAAGGAGAGCTTGTTAAGTTTGGCTTGGACTTGGAACCATCCTGAAGGGGGCGTTCAACATCAAGGAAATGGTGGTATGCTTCCCTCTTTGATTTAATCATTAATAAACAACATGTTTTACTTCCCATAAGCTTGTCTATGATGGTCTCCTACTACAATACTCCTTGTTTTTTTGTATAACTTATATTGGAATGCATATGATATGATCTCTCTTGTCATTGTCTTTCAATCTCTCTTATAAGTATTCGGACGCAAGGAATAGTGAGGAGCGAGCCTGGGAACTAAGGGATTGGGATCACCATCAAAGGTCGAGCGCATAGGAGAGAGGTAGGCCATATCCCCTTCTCATTTGTCATTCTGATCTAGGTTAGGGAAGTTTGTTTGTTTTGTCACAGTTGTTACTAGACCCACACATTGGGCTAGAGGGATCGCTTCTATCCATAGGAGGGATTGCCTAGTTAACCAATTGGCGAATCCATTGGGGAAGCCTACACCCTTTTCATCATCCTTTCTTTTTTTTCCTTCTCGTTAAGTTTGGCCAACCATCGAAAGACCCTATCTTTGGATTGATTTTCAGTTTGTACTTTGAATTGATGGTGTCTTAGGGTATCAGGTCTAGAGTTTCTTCCTGGGTCTTTCCTGTTTTTCCTAAAATTCTCTCACTCAGTGCATGTTTTATCAGTGACAGTCGCACTGAAAGCGCCTGTTTTTCCCTATATAGTCACGCTGAAAACCCTGACTTCCACAGTTTACCAACGTTGAAGACCAACACGGGTTTTTCTATGAAAAGTTGCGCTAATGACCCTGTCAGAACGAGGTTTGTATATAAAGTAGCGTTGGTCCTTGAATGTGAGAATTTTTAGGGTCTCTACTGAAAAGTCTAGTGTTTCCTTGTCTCTGAGGTCCCTTCTCTGCTTTATATGCATCAATCCCTGTATGTATGCTTCTGATTTCTTTGTGGAATTCAAAAGATTATATCTTGATTGAAGTGGTAAAAATTTGGATTTTGATTGAGTTTTTTCAAGTTTTGAGTCGATTGAGATATTTGTTTACTACTTGTGTGCTTCATAATTATTGATTGTTCTGTTAATTAAATAGTGATTTCTCTTTTGTATTGATTAAAAGAATCGATTTTGCATTGGATTAGTTTTCATTTCGAGAAATTTACTTTTCGTTAAAATTGCATTAGATCAATTACATGAAAAGTTATTTTTTGGAATTAATTATTGGAAATAGATCACATTTTTCAATAATTGAAAACTAAATGGTGCATTAGTTGCATTAAATCATTTAAAGCAAAAAGAAAATCATAATTCATATAAGTGCATCTTAGGAAAAGTGAAAATCATTTTTACTTTTTGGCATTGCATTTGGAAAGTGAAAGTGAAAGTGAAAGATCTAGTTAGGAAATCTTTGTTTGTTGCATTCTTCATTGATGAATCATTGCTTGAATCTCTTCCCTTACTAGATTATCTTTCATCGAAACGGAAATAATCCTTTTCTCATGATAGTTGCATAATAGGAGTTCAGGTGACATCATTTTGAGCCTTAAAACTGAAAATTAATTGAATATAAACTTAAAATTTACCTCAATTAACCTAAGGAGCATTTGGAACTTAACGCAAACATTTAGAGGTCTAGGCTAGAGACGCGTTCCAACGTCATTAAAGATAGGAGTTGTCATTATTTTCCGACATTATATCCTGGAGTGATATCCTGTCCCATGTACAAAAGTGTATAGGACTGTTCTCTAGTACTTTCAGGTATGTTGGAGGCGCTCCATGCATGGTAAATATATGGGAACTCTCTCATCGAACAATTATGCATTAAACAATGCTACTACGGACTACACTCCCACGTACTGTCGCGTATATATTGGGAGTCCCCTATAAGTTGTTATCCATCCATAGGTAGTCAACTCTACCGCCTTGTATACCGTGATACTCCGAACACAACATTCGTGGAGACTGGTTGTCATACGTTAAGTCTTTGGTTCGCTAAGGTGTATATTGAAATTCACGGTTGCTTGGTAAACCTTTATGCCTAGTTACCCTTTTTTGATTTATTTGTTGTTAATTTCTAAAATTAATTGATCGTGAAATAATATCCTTCCTTTGGAAATATTCCTTAGTATATCTTTTGTTGAAACTAATGGCAACAGTTCCTCAGTATACCAACCAAGGAAACACCTCTGACAGGAATCATAGCCCTTTTCCTTCTTTTCGAAATGTTGATGCTCCATATAAGGAAACATTGTCCCTTCCTGGATTTACCATTGATTTGTCGGTTTGGTTATATTCGACCCCTATGGTTCCAAATGTCCAAATTTCTCCTCAACCGGGCTCTCCTCCACCTGAACCATATCAACCTCTAGTTGATCTTAAAGTTGACCCTTTGCCTTCTTCGCATGTTCGGTCTTCTTCCTCTTCATCCTCTTCGTTTAGTGAAATCCTGCAAGTTAGTAACCAGGTGGATAAGAAGAAGAAGAAAAGGAAGATTAAGAAGAAGAAAAAAATGCAAAGGGGAAACCAAGAGACCATTGCTACAAATGCAACTGATGTTGAAAATTCTTCCAATCAACCCCACAAACTGAAATTCCCTTGCAAGCTTTGTAAGGGTGACCATCTTCTTCGAGAATGTTCTAGTATTCCCAAGATATTAGAAGTGTGGTCCACAGGTTCACATCGACCTTTGTCATCAGCCTCTGCAGATCATGTTGATGATAAACCTTCAACTAGTGACAGTAAAGCCCATGGGAAAAAGGGAAAAGTCAAATTTCCCTGTAAGTTTTATGAAGGGAATCATCCTATTCACCTTTGTTCTTATATGGATGAAGCCTCTAAAGTGTTGGATAACCTTACCGATTCTGAACCTCTTCTTCCGACTGGTTATCAGAAGCTTTCCCTTGATCCTCCACTAGTTGATCAAGTGATTTATCAAAACTCATCTCTGGTGAATCCCACTCTCTCTAAATGTGAATCCAATGAATCAGTTCCCGATCAACCATTGGTTGAGAAAATGGTTGACCCGACTCCACTTTCAGTTGATCATATCGATCCTATAGAGAGTGAAATTCATATCGCTCAAGTTCTTCTCATTTCTTCAGATTCCTTCTTACATGCCTTTTCAAATCACGGTACAGGATTATATTAAACCCGTACCTGGAACAATCATATATGAAGGCACATCTATTAGTATTATGTCTTCAACTACTTTTCAAGCTTTAGGTTCTTCACAACTTATGCCCATTACCCAAAATATATTATCTTTTAACAGAGGAACCAGTCAACCGTTAGGGATCCTTCCTAAGTTGCCTATTATTTTGGGAGGAAAAATTGTCTATCTCGATGTGATGGTTGTCCAAGGCCCTTTGGATTTTAATTTAATCCTCATCATGACTATGTTTATGTCATGGGATCTCTTGTCTCTTATCCCTTTCGTGTCATATGTTTCCCGCATGAAGGAAGAATTGTGGGTATTGATAATCTTTCGTTCATTTGTCCTAATTTGACTCCTGGACAACCATCTTCCCTAAATGGTCCTTCTGTGCAAGTGGTATCACCCCTGCCACAGGTTAATTATGTGGCTACCTATTCCATGCCCTTGTCTACTGATGATCTAGTCAATGATATAATTTACCATGTACTGGGGGCATTGGAGCCTAATATTTCCATTAGATCTCTTGATATGTATCCCTTCCAGAGTATTGTTCTCCCATCTAATGAGAACCTCTTGGAAGCTATGACCTGTTATAGGTCTAATCAAGGTCGTGAGGATACTTATTTTACTATCTCAACCTCATTAAAAAATTAAGTAGGTGTCATGAGGATGGTTCTTTTACTATGTCAACCTCGTTAAAAAATAAAATAATTCCCCATGAGGATAGTTCTTTTACTATGTCAACCTCATTAAAAAATGGAATAGGTCCCCATGAGGATAGTTATTTTCCTATGTCAACCTCGTTAAAAAATGAAATTGGTTCACATGAGGATAGTTATTTTACTATGTCAACCTCGTTAAAAAATGAAATAGTTCCCAAAGAGCAGAGCTCCTTTACTTGTGCCAAGCTCGTTAAACAATGAAACAAGGTGTCATGAACATGGTTATTTTCCTGTGTCAGGATTGTTAAAAAATCAAACAAATCCCCTTCCAATTCAAGTCTTTTATTAGATCTTCTAAAATCCCTGTCGAATCTTTCACTTGATCTCATAAGTGAACCTTCATTCCATCCACCTGTTAGTAACCAGTAGTCTACTTAGGCGAATGAAATGAAGCTTGGGGGGCATGTTCCTCGAATTGATTCATTATGATGGGGGCATGAAAACTTATCACAAGCATAGTTTATCATTGTTTCAAGCTTGTGTAAAAATGAAACCAAATCCAAGCATAGTTTGTTTCTGTTTCAAGATTGTGTAAAAATGAAACCAAATCCAAGCACAGTTTGTTTTCGTTTCAAGCTTGTGTAAAAATGAAACCAAATCAAAGCATAGTTTTTTCTCATGCTTCGAGCTTGTAAAAAAATGAAACCATATTCAAGTATACTCAAGCATAGTTTCCCATGTTTCAAGCTTGTGCAAAAATGAAACCATTCCCTTGCCATTTTTATTAGCCTATTTTTAGAGAATGAGCCTTGGTTTTTTCATTCCATCGTCACCATCTCTTTGGTCGGTCATATGCTTTCACTTGGTTGATTTACCATTTCCTCAAGAAAAGCTATGATGAATGATATTATTAGCCACCCTTTTGACCCTTACATGTTTTGAGCAGTTCCGTCATGACTGAAACTAGTTGCTATCCTTTTATACCACTCATTCCTTCAGATGGAGTCCTCTTTCAACTCTTTTCAGACTCCAAAATTATGAAAAGGTTGTCGAGCATTTGTATTTTCAAACTCATAAAAGTAAATGAAAATATGTCTACTCAATATAAGTTTAACCCTTTTCTGGATTCAGATAGACTATTGTACAAAAAAGGAATACCTTAGTCGACCATGACTACGAGGCTCTCTTGAATATTGTTTTCTATCTTTTTCGATTCAAGAGACTATCTACGAAAAGGAACTTATCGAGTTTCCTTTTTGCCACTTTTTCAAACTCTCTAAACATGAAAAAGATGTTGAGTTACCCCGCTGTCGGACTCGTAAAACTTAAACGACGCAGAAATTTTCAGCATGACAAGACCGAGTTACTCCTTCCTAGGGCTCGTTAAAACTTACTAGGATGTATTCATCCGAAGGATGAACTTATACGACAAGCATATGGTATCCTCTTCAAGCTTGTGATTAAAAATAAAGAGGTACTCACTAGCGATAGTGGGGAAAAATGGAAGTAAAGACAACTTGTCGCTCTTCAACATGACACTCATTTTCATCTCGTGTTGGGTTTGGGATATACTCTCTTCGCCACTTGCCTTCCTGAGTTTGGGAAATCCATTTGCCTCTGATTCGATCACCCCTGTTGTCATCATGACCTCTGATTCCATTTTGAGTCAAGTGTTGCTGAACTCCGGAGTCATGTCACCGATATGTTCAAGAGAAGTCCTATCTGTAAAAGTCAAACCTCTTATACCTATGTGACCCTCTTTGCAACAATCCTGAATCACTCCTATCATTTTGAGATATCCTATGTTTTGTGTCGATGATGTGGGAAACATTATGACCCTCCTTTGATGGATCACTTCCTATCGACTTCAGCTCATTATCTAGGAAGTTGATTTAGAAATGCCCTTTCAGTACCTTGGAGCTTGCATGCCTTAATGGCAAGTTCTTCGTGTTCGATGACAGGCTTATATCATTGGTGTTTGACTTCAGCTCACATATTCACACTTGTAGATTATACTAGTGTACCTTGAGGGCCATCATCATTATTGGTGGTTTCTCTCGCACCTGTTAATGGGTTACATTATTGACTGTTAATCAAGTGGTTTCTACCATGTTCGACATCATCACATCTATTCACATGGTTAGGTTCATACTTCGATCGGGATAAAGATGAAGACCCTGGATCTCATCTGTTGAAATCCAAGTTGAAAGGAGTTATTGAGTATTCATGATTGTATACATGATCCTTTTCATATGGATGGTTGTGTCCATGTCGTGAATTCAAGTATTATATTTTGATACCTATTCATATGTATCATCAGACATATGTATATATCAGAGATGTCATATATTGTATCATGTTTGATTTGCAAGTCTCCTAATGGTGGTCTTCCAAGTTCCTTGTCTTAACTAATAAATAACTTCAACCATCACTTATTATTATGCTTTCATGCTTTAGGGGGCATCTATTACACAGTATTTTGTCACATTCCCAACTTTGTACCCGAAGTTTCGTCCTTTGTGCCACTGTCGTCACAAATGTCATAAAGAGACAAAAGTTGTGTAAACTAATTCACCATGAATTATATGCTCAACACATCCCTGAAGAGATGGAGAACTAATGTCTTGAAGCAATTCTGGAAAAACTTGTGGAAAACCCTAATTTGCAAGACCAATGCTACTTTTAGTAGGAAAATATGTGTTGGTAACCTTTTGTCTAACTAGTGACTAGCATTGGCAGCGTGAATACATTCCCAATTAACTAGGCAATCCCTTCTACGGATATAAGTGATCCCTCTAGCCCAATGTGTGGGTATAGTAACAACCGTGATAAAACAAGGAAACTTCCCTAACCTGGATCATAATTACAAATGAGAAAGGGAGATGGACTACCTCTCTCCTATGCGCTCGACCTTTGATGATTATCCCAATCCCTTAGTTCCCATGCTCGCTCCTCTCTATTCCTTGCGTCTGAATACCTGCAAGAGAGATCATAGCATATGCATTCCAATACAAGTTATACAACATATCAAGGAGTGTTGTACTAAGCACACCATCATAGACAATCTTATGGGAAGTTAAACATGCTTTGTATTAATGATTAAGTCAAAGAGGAAAGCATGCAACCGGTGCCTTGATATTGAAAGCCTCCTTTGGGATGGTTCCAAGTCCAAGCAAAACTTAACAAGATTTCCTTTCCTCTCTCACCAAAATGGCAACATCTAAGCACAATTAGCAAAAGAATGGCAACCAGCAATGACGGACCCATTGACGAAAGTGAAGAACAAATTTATAATGAAGGAGAGGGAGTTAGAGATCCACCAAAGGGGGAAGGAGGTCCTTATCCCAAAGGTAAGATCCCTAAAGGTAGGATCAAGGGCTCTAAATGGGAGTACTCGACCATATATTCATCCAACAACTACCATCTCGTCGTTCTCGAGGCTTCTAGTAAGAGAAGCTTCTACTCCGTTTTTGGAGAAACTGCCTGAAGAGGACCACCTCGGATTTTCTTATCAAAAGTAGCATTGTCAGTGCTAGTCACTAGTTAGAGAAAAGGTTACTAACATGGTTTTGCCTACTAAAAGTAGCGATGGTCTTGAAAATCAGGGTTTCTCACAATTTTTTCCCATAATTGCTTCAAAACATTAGTTCTCCATCTCTTGAAGGATGTGTTGAGCATATAATTCATGGTGAATGAGTTTACACAGTTTTGTCACTTTACGACATTTGTGACGACCATATCACAAAGGACAACACTTTGGGTACAAAGTTGGGAATGTGACAAAATAATGTGTAACAGATGCCCCATAAAGCATGAAAGCATAACAAGAAGTGATGGTTGAAGTGCTTTATCAATTAAGGCAAGGAATTTGGAAGACCACCTCCAGGAGACCTGCAACATCAAGGCATCGGTTAGATACTTCCCTCTTTGAATTAATCATTAATACAAAGCATGTTTTACTTCCCATAGACTTGTCTACGATGTTTTCTTAGTACAGTAGTCCTTGATCTATTGTATAACTTATATTGGAATGCATATGTTATGATCTCTCTTGTTGTTGTATTTTGATCTCTCTTGCAGGTATTCGAAAGCACGGAATAGCGAGGAGCGAGCCTGGGAATTAAGGGATTGGGATCATCATCAAAGATCGAGCACATAGGAGAGATGTAGGCCATCTCCATTTCTCATTTGTCATTCTGATCTAGATTAGGGAAGTTTGTTTGTTTTGTCACAGTTGTTACTAGACACACACATTGGGCTACAGGGATCGCTTCTATCCATAGAAGGGATTGCCTGGTTAACAGTATTTGGACGACATCCTCATCTTCAACCAGATTTGGGAAGAGCACCTCCACCATATTCGACAGGTCCTCCAAACCCTGCGAAAACACAAATTGTGTGCCAATTTGGAGAAATTCACTTTTGGTATGACCTAGGTTCAATATCTACGGTAAATCATTAATGAGCGAGGTGTGAATGTGGACCCAGCCAAGATACAAGTTATTCGAGAGTGACCAACCCCAACCACTCTAACGAAGATCTGTATCTTTCTGGGTCTTGCCAATTTATATCGCAGGTTCATGTTGGGGTTCTCTCATATCACTTGGCCTTTGAGTCAAGTTACCAAGGGTGGAGCGAAAGCAAAGTTCTTTTGGTCTGAATCTCAATAGAAGGCATTTGTTGAGTTGAAGAATTGCCTCTGCTCTGCACTAGTGCTCACATTATCAGACCTACAACAACCATTTGAGATTGAGATAGACACCTCTGACTATGTTATTGGTGCAGTGCTTACCCAGCAGGGGCATCTAGTGGCATATCATGGTGAGACACCCTTAGAAACTGTCCAAAAGTATCCCATCTATGACAAAGAGATGTATTCCATTGTGTAGGCATGCCGACAATGGAAGCATTACATTCTGGGGAAGGAAACGATCATCCACATAGCTCACTGACCCCTGCAATTAATACAGACACAAGGAAAGTTGCAGAATGATCGCCATCAGAAATGGTCCACATACTTGCAACAGTTCCATTTGAACATTAAATACAAGAATGCAAGCACCAATAATGTTTCATACTGCCTCAGTCGACCATTGGTCATGGCGCTGACTAATGTGCTCGACTGTTGCGAACACGAGACTTCGAGGTGGCCGCATCTTTACAAGAGCGAATCAGAATTCAACAAAACATACCAGAAGCTCTTGGGAGGCAAGCAAGTTCCAAATTTTCACCTACAGGATGCATTATTATGCCACCTGGGACACCTCTATGTTATTTCATATGAATGTGCCAAGATGATTTGGGAGGCTCACTAAAGTCGGGTCGTTGGAAATTTCGGATTAGAGAAAACAGTGGTCGTGATGCAGAAGTATTTTTATTCGCTAAACCTTCGACAAGATGTTGGCAAGTACATGAGATCTTGCACTTCCTGCACCATTTCCAAACTGACCATCAAGAAGCAAGGCCTATATACTCCTCTATCTACTCCTATTCGGCCTTGGGAATCCATATCCATGGATAAATAGCAAGGCTTTCTTCTACTAAGCATGGAAACGACTACATTTACGTGGTCGTCGACAGATTCTCTAAGATGGCCATCCCAGTGACCTGCAAGGAGAGTATCACAACACAACTATAACAAAGCTCTCCATAGCTCCATTGGCCCCAACCCCTTTTAGGTGGGGTTGGGATTCCAACCACTATGTCCCATTGATGTGGTTGTACCATTTGCAACTACTCAGGCAGATTTGTCTCATGTCCAGTCCGAAGCTGACAGGGCTAACGGCTTCATTGAGCACATTCGACACAACCGTCAATAGCTCCATGACATATTGGATAGAGCCAATCCTAAGTAAAAGCAACGACATGATCGACATCAAGTGCCACAGAAGTTCCAGGTGGGTGAAAAAGTTTAGTTACATTTGTAGAAGGAGCGCCTTGTTGGGGCCTACCGCAAGCTTCGCCTGCTTCGATATGGGCCTTACACCATCACTAAGGTTGTATGGGACAATGATTTTGAGCTCATCATTCCTCAATTCCTTTCCGTACACACAGTGTTCAATGTGGACTGCCTTCGACCATACTTTTCACCATTACTAGACACATCAAACATTGCAGAGCAACTCACACTAACAAAGTTAAACCCAAACTGCATGGAATAGGCCACAACTGACTGGATCATGGACATGCAGATTAAGAACAATCACCAGTATAATATCCAACTATATCGGGTTGTCAAAGTTGGCCAACTCCTGAACCAAGACAAGTGGCTCACCAGGGACTAAGTTAAGCAAAAATTTCCCCATCTCATAGAGGCACTCAATGCAATGGGAAAAATTACTGCCTAAGGGGGGAGGATTGATCAAAGTGGATATTGGTGGCCACCCGTCTATTCCACTTGGACCGCCACCATTGTTTCTTTCAGTTTCTTTAATTGTAATACAATTTATTGTTTTTGGCAGTTTTTCAGGTCCTGAACTTCCAGAGCTGTTTTGAGGCCCTAAACGAAGTTTTTTTTGCAAAATGGGAAAATGTGGGTCTATAACTACATTTGCAGTTCAAAGTTCCAGTCCTTGGATATATCCTTATAACGAGGTATCATGGCCAAACAGAGATCAGATGCCAAAGTTACGACTTCGAGAAGTTGATGTACCATTTTACCTCAACTAGGCCCACTGTTTTGGCACTTCATCTCCTAGGGTTAGGTTTTTAGATGTTTAGGGTTTTCCATTGTTTCTAAATAATAAATAGGCCTTTTATCCTCATTGTAACACAGTTGAATGGCATCTAAGCACCACATCTCTTATTAGAGATAATCTACCATTGCCCGATCTATTTTATTTCCATTCTATATGTAAGCATATTTCAATTCTTTGATGTTAATAAAGTGAAGTTTTGTTTTTGCTGCATCTTTGTGTTTATGCTTATATCTTTGTTCTATTGCATTTATGCATAAGTCTGGATCAGTGGTATCATAGTGCTATGCTCTTTCTTTGTTTTTCTTTGCATGTCCCCAATGAGGTCAGGGTATAAGGAGTTAGGGCTCGAACTCGTTGAACCTTTGCAAGACCAACCTCTCACACCCCGAAAACCTCCCATGGCGGAAGAAAAGAATGATGAGGGAGCAGGAGATCCTTTCAAAATATTGCTTGAAGAAGCCCTCGAGTGACAAAGGAATGTGATTGTGGAATACTTTGCCCAAATCCTTCGACATTTATCCACAGGCAGCGCATCTTCATGCAGCAACCACTCTAGAGGCACCACTCCATTTAAGGTACAAGTCAACTTTGACATTCCCATATTTGAAGGCCAGATAGATGCAGACATCGTAGATAGATGGTTAAATCTATTGGTAAGATATTTTTCAGTTCATGAGTTTTCCAATCAAGAAAATTTACTTTTACACCCCTCAAATTCACCCCCATGTCAAGGACTAGTGGGAAACCTAATGTGAACAAAACTACGAGAGGGAACCCCCACTGTTTGTAGCAGCACCCACTAGGAATTATTTTCGAGACCCCATCAAGGAACAATATTACCCTGCTGGGATCTATGAAGATAAATACATAAAGTGGACCAGACTGCGGGAGGGAAGAGACCAAGGTGTGTCAAAGTTCACAAATGTTTTTCATACCTTTCGCATGAAGTTGGGTATTAAGGATTCTGAGCGACATTTGGTACTCAAGTACCACAGGTGTCTACACAAGTATATCCAAAACAATATGGAGTTCTTAGACATATCCTCTCTTAGTGTCGCCTATCGATACATTTTGAAGATCGAGCAGAAATTTAAACAAAAGAAGTGAGACTTTGGATCTGTGAATCCAAAGCAAGGGAAAGGTGCCTCCAAACTACAGAACGAAGGACAAAACCAAGGTGGGGTGACACAGGACAACCGACCAAAACCGCAAGCAACGAAAAACACCATGAAGATAAAGAAGGACACAGGAAAATGGTGTGAGTTCCATAAGAGCCCCACTCACAACACAAGTGAGTGTCGATCCAAGTAGTCATTGGTGGTTGAGTTGAAGTATTCGGAATCATATGCATGTTCTGACTTTGAGTAGGAACCTAACAAGGGGAATGACAAATGGAAATATATTATTGATGCAAAGCCCAGTGCCCCTATTGCCACCACCAAGATCCAGAAGATTGAGCATGGAGATCTAGAGGAGGGCGGGTGACTCTTCCACTCACATATGTGGGTGAAGGGTTCACCGCTGCAGTTCATTGTCGATAACAGAAGCCAAAAAAACCTCATTTCAGCAGAGGTCATGAAGTTGTTGGGCCTACCGACCACAACACACCCACAGTTGTAAACCATCGGGTGGCTTCATCAAGGAAAATATCTCCAAATTAGCCAGTAGCTTCGCCTTCCCTACATCATTAAGCCCTTAACAGATGAGGTATTATGTGATGTTGCTCCTCTTGAAGTTGGTGATGTATTATTAGGCCAACCATACTTGTGGAAGTGGTATGTTGTGTATGAGTCTAGGCCTCACTGTTATTATTACTTTGGGCAACAAATTATACATGATAACAGAGGTAGCACTGCCTACTGCCATCTATTTTGATCCATGTGAAGCAATGTAGTAAGATCATTTCCCAGACTAGGAAAAGTGTCTTCCTTATGATTCGCCCTTAGGGAAGGAAGAAGATCGTGGTCACACCCATGGCCTCTAGATAGGGCTCCGCCACATGACAGTAGCAGATGGACAAGGTCATGGAAGAGTATAGGGACATCTTCACCTCCCCCACAGGGGTAACCCTACACTGTTAGGTCAAACACTACATCGATCTAACCCCGGGCATGTCACTACCCAATGGACTAATCTATCGATGTTTTGTTTTGGATAACAATGAAATTAAGAGGCATAATTAGGACTTGTTGTAGAAAGGGCACATCATGCCATGTTCATCACCCCGTGGGAGTATGATCATGTTGGTACAAAAGAAGGTCAGGACCTAGAGACTTTGTATTAACTATCGAGTGTTGAATAAGATCATTGTTCGGAATAGGTACCCAATCCTAGGGATTGATGACCTTTAGTAGCAGCTCAAAGGGGCCAAATATTTCAGCAAGATTGATTTGAATTTCGGTTATCACCAACTACCAATCGAACCCTTTGATGTATGCAACACTACCTTCAAATCCAAGTAGGGCCTTTTCGAATGGTTGGTCATGCCTTTCGGTTTGACGAATTCTCCCGCAACCTTAATGAGGCTGATGGATGACATCTTGCAGCCCTTCACTAACTCATTCGTGATAGTGTATTTGGACAAAATCCTGATATTCAGCCAGAGTTGGGAAGAGCACCTCCACCTATTCAACAGATCCTCCAAACCCCCTGATATCACAAATTGTGTGGCAATTTGGAGAAATGCAATTTTGGTATGACCCAAGTTCAATATATGGGGTATGTCATTGATGAGAGGGGTGTGGATATGGACCCGACCAAGATACATGTTATTCAGGATTAGCCAATCCCTACCACTCTAACAGAGCTCCATAGCTCTCTCGGTGTTGCCAATTTCTTCCGCAAGTTCATGTTGGGGTTCTCTCATATCACTTGGCCTTTGAGTCAAGTCACCAAGGGAGGAGCGAAAGCAAAGTTCTTTTGGTCTACATCCCAACATAATGTGTTTTTCGAGTTGTAGCATCATATCTACTCTGCACTAGTGCTCACATTACCAAACCTGCAACAACCATTTGAGATTGAGATAGACGCCTTTGACTATGCTATTGGTTCAGTTCCTACGCACTAGGGGCATCCAGTGGCATATCACAGTGAGACACTCTCAAACACAATCCAAAAGAATACCACCTATGACAAAGAGATGTATTCCATTGTGAAAGTTTGTCGATAATGGAAGCATTACATCAGGGGAAGGAAATGATCATCCACAAAGACCACCGACCCCTGCAGTTCATAAAAACGTGAGGAAAATTGCAGAACGATCACCATAAAAAATGTTCCACATACCTGCAACAGTTCCATTTGAACATTAAGTCAAGAAGGGCAACACCAATAATGTTGCAGATTGCCTCAGTCGACCATCGGTCATGGCGCTTACCACTATGCTCGACTACTATGGACATAAGACTTCAAGGTGGCTGCATCTTTACAAGAGCGATCTAGAATTCGACAACACATACTACAAGCTCTTGGGAGGCAAGAAAGTTCTAAATTTTCGCCTCCATGATGAACTATTATGCCACCTGGGACATCTCTGCGTTCCTTCAAATAAGTGTGCCAAGATGATTTGGGAGGCACACTACAGTCGGGTTGTTGGACATTTCAGAATAGATAAAACATTGCCCATGCTACAAAATTATTTTTGTTGGCCAAACCTTCGACAGGATGGTGGGATGTACATCAGGTCATGCACTGCCTGCGCCATTGCCAAACCAACCATGAAGAAGCAAGGCCTATATACTCCTCTGCCTACTCCTAGTTTGCCTTGGGAATCCATCTCCATGGATTACTTGTTGGGCCTTCCTTCTACTAAGCATAGCAATGACTATGTTTCTATGCTCGTCGACAATTCTCTAAGATGGCCATTATGGCAGCTTGCAAGAAAAGTAGCATAGCAGAAGTCACTACTAAGCTCTTCTTTGAACGAGTGTGGGTACACTTTGGGATCCCACTGCCCACTATCTCATATCAAAACAACATGTTCATGTTTACATTTTAATCAAGCCTATGGTCGATGTTGGATATCAAGCTCACTAAGTCCATGACTTTCAACCCCCAAACTGATGGCCAAACAGAGGTTGTCAACAGGGTGATCGTACACATTTTCCACGTGTACAACTAAAAGAATCCACGCACATGGGATGAAATCCTCCCTATTTCCAGCACAGCTACAACATATCTCTCCATAGCTCCGCTAGCCACAACCCCTTTCAGGTGGGTTGCCATTCCAGCGAATATGTCCCATTGATGTGGCCATACCATTTGTAGCTAACTACTTAGGTAGATTCGGCTCATGTCTAGTCTGAAGTTGACAGGATTAACAACTTCATTGAGTGCATTCAACACATCCGCCAGTAGGTCCATGACATATTGGACAGAGCCAATGCTAAGTACAAGTAGCGACATGATCTGGATCGGGTGCCACACAAGTTCCAAGTGGGCGAGAAAGTTTGGTTACATTTGCAAAAGGAGCGCCTCGCTGGGGCCTACCCCAAGCTTCGCCTGCTCCGATATGGGCCTTACACCATCACTAAGGTTGTAGGGGACAATTCTTTCACACTCAAAATTCCACCCTTCCTTGGCCTACATTCAGTGTTCAATGTGGACCGCCTTCGACCATACTTTCCACCATTACTGGACACATCAGACATTGGAACACAGCCTGCATGGAACATGCCATAACTGATTAAATCATGGACAAGAAGATCAATAACACTCGCGAGCAGAAGATCCAACTGTATTGGGTTGTCAAAGTTGGCCAACTCATGCACCAAGGAAAGTGGCTCACTAGGGACCAAGTTCAGCAAAAGTTTCCCCATCTCATGGAGACACTCAATGCAATGGGAACCATTACATCCTAAGGGGGGAGGAATGATCTAGGCGGATATTGGTGACCACCCGCCTATTCCACTTGGACCCCCACCATCGTTTCTTTCTTTCTTTTTCAGTGTCCTTAATTGTAGCACAATTTACTATTTTTTCCAGTTTTTTTTCGGGTCCTAAACTTACAAAGCCGTTTTGAGGCCCTAAACAACGTTTTTTTGGAAAACGGACAAACTATAGTTTTGAATAGAATTTGTAGTAAATAGTTTTATTCCTCGAATAGATCTTTCTAATGAGGTATCGTGCACGTCAAATGGAGATCGAATGCCAAAGTTACGACCCCAATAAGTTGATGTACCAATTTACCCCAATGAGGCCCACAGTTTTGGTGCATCATCTCCTAGGGTTAGGTTTTTGGATGTTTAGGATTTCCCATTGTTTCTCAATAATAAATAGGCTTTTGAGCCTCATTGTAACACATTTCATAGGCATTTAGCCGTCACATCTCTTCTCAGAGATAAGCTACCATCGCTCGAGCTAGTTTATTTCTATTCTATATGTAAGCATACTTCAGTTCTTTGATGTTAGTGAAATGAAGTTTTATTTCTACTGCATCTCTGTGTTTATGTTTATATCTATTCTTTGTTGTGTTTCTGCATAATTCTAGATTAGACAAATGAATTTAGTTTTTTCTTGATCTTCTCCAAGAGTTTTATGCACCCAACTAAATAAGAGTAGACGTAAACAAAGCAAACCTTTTTCGTTGTAACTGAATAACACCATAATGAAGCTCACCATCATGGAAGGGGATTATTGTGCTCATAATTAGGGACATTAATGGCACATGCGAACTGGAGATCAATGCTTTGCAATCGAAGCCCATCCCTCAAGTTTTGGAGATCAATGCTTAGTGGTGGAAGCGGTGTAGTGAACTCTTCTTGGACATCTCAAAGTCATGGAGGCCTGTGCCACATGATGGATGCACTTGTTGGGTCTTGACAACAGTATCAGAGAGCCATGTCACATAAGAAGTTCAATCTAATGACAAAAGATAATTCAATTGTCTAACACAGGATCGACAATGCACAATGGCAGCAGGAGGGGAGTTCTTCCCAATGGGAACGTCATAAACAATTGAAGGCTCCAATTAAAAGAATCTTAAGGCATGGGATGAAAATATTCCATATATGAATATAAAAATGTTATAATAGAGAAATTCATAACTCTATACAACAACCACCATTTGATATTGTCTAGTATTTCTACAATAAATTTTTTTATAAAGATAAGTGTGGCAAACATAGAGAAATCAAGCAAAATGAGGATCAATTGCAAAACGGTCTGCAACACAATAAATAATAAGCATAGAGGGTATCATAATTTTTAAGAAGGGAAGTTCTACTTGATCAAAACAAGGGTAAAAATTGAAGGGAAAAAACTAAACCCAATAAAATATGGGTGCTTCAAAATCTTGAAGAGGATCACTATCCTTTGTAACAAACATAAAATCTGAAGTTGGAAACTTCAAAGCTAGATGAAGGTGAACTGCCCCATTACTATAGGTTGCCTCGAGTGAAAATTTTGTAGGTTAGAGAGCAAAGGGAAATGGATGAATATTGTATTGTGCGGATAAAAACTAGGGAAACCCATCGAGCTATAAAGAGTATACACAAATGCTTCAATCCTAGAGAAAATACAGAGTTGCAACAGGCTGGTAATAACTTTCCTCACCAGTTAAAAAGATAAAATATGTTTTGGAGGGCAAGAAACCCCATGGGAGATGGTCTTAAGTATATTTCTAAATTATTTCTTTTTAATGTTTTAGTTGGCATAGAAGTGTTGATTTAAGAATGGTGAAAATTAAAATTATTACATAAAATACTTTCAAATTTATAGTTAACAAAAAAGTGGAGACTGTTGGAATTTTCTTTTTCTTGGTCGAAGGAAACTGTATTGATGGAGAAGCAAAAATTTATAACAACACGGAGAGGCAGAAACCTATAACAAAGGGGAAAAACCTTAGAGTTGAATACTGACCATTGTAAATAAGTAATGGCAGGGAATAAGAGTAAAAAATAGTAGCCAAATATTGACCACTATGGTTTTGTAACAACAGGGAATGTTCTACGAGATATCTCGAGGAACCCTAGATACCTATTTTCACAATGCAAAGATTGTTAAAATGCCACAAAGCACCAAAATTACCATGGCAATAGTTTTAAACTTCATAGTAACAGGGAACAAACTGCCTCGGCATGAAAAAGTTGCAGGATTTCATGAAACGTTTCCCTTGCGGATGATAAATTAGAAAATGTAAAGGACGATGCAAAATTTGTCGTGCCAGGGCACTGTGCAAGGACCTCCAAGGAGAAATTCATGCCCTTAACACCATTAAAATCAACACACATTCCTTATAAAACCAATAGAGTAAACGATATCTATAATGTAAAGTATTACAGATGGAATTATAGAGACATTGCACGTCCGAAAAAATATCTTACTGTTTAAAAAAAATAAAGAAAAACTCTATTGAGAAAATGGATACAGATTCATTACAACTAAAATTCTAGTTTTTGCGGGATTTGAAGCTGCAACAAAATCCCTGTGCCCTAACATGCTTCTTTTGAATACAACACTAAAGATTTATTGTTCTAGCCGAAAATATATAATAAGGAATGAAAAGAAATTGGAAGTTTACTTACACAGAGGAAGGTTTCCTTTGAAAAAATGGTAGATTCCCAGCTCTGAAACGCAACAATCCCTTGCAAGTTATCGACAAGCAAACAAATTTTGTTGTTTATTGATATTCTCAAAGAGTGTGATGCACCCAAATAAATAAGAGTAGACGTAGAAAAAGCAAGCCTTTTTCTTTGTAGCTGAATAATACTAGACTGAAGCTCACCATCATGGAGGGGATTTATTGTGCTCATAATCAGGGGCATTAATGGCACCTACAAATTGGAGATCAATGCTCTATAGTGGAAGCCCATCCCTCAAATTTTGGAGATTCAATGCTTAGTGTTGGAAATGGTGTAACGAACTGTTCTCGATCGTCTCAAATTCATGGAGGCCTGTGCTAGGTGATGGAGGCACTCGTCAGTCTTAGTAGCGGTCTCGGAGAGCCATGCGACATAAGAAATTCAATCCGACGACAGATGATAATTCAATCATCTAACACAAGATTGACGACGCATAATAGAAGTGAGAGGGGAGTTCTTCTCAAAGGGAACGTCATAAAAAATTGAAGGCTACTTGTTGTAACTTTTTCTGACACCTTTAAAAGCTACAACAAATTTTGAAATTAGCTAATTTGTTTTTTGGCTAAATTTCGGGCATATTTAAATTTCCATGGTAAAAGTGTTTTTATACAAGTTACTAAGTAATTTATTAATATTTTTAATTAGAAATAGGCTTAGTTTTATAAAATTATGATCATATATTTTTATAAAATTATTTATTTATAACTAAAATTTATTAAAAATTATTGAGCCCAACTCAATCTACAGACAGACCTAAGTTTATTTCAAAAATAAAGGGTCCGCCATACACCAAGTTTACTAAGAAATCAAGCTAGCGCACAACATCAACTGTCAAGCCATGAGACAATGGGGAAGCACGTATTTGCACAACACGTCAATGAAATATCAAAGTATTGATGTATATAAAGAGCATAAAACTCCTTCAATCATCGATGTGGGATATATTTCTTATGCCAAATAGAAAAACATCCAATGTCAAGGATTATTGTCAAAAGGTTTTCTTTTGATCTATGGTTATGAAGGCATGCAATATAGTGCTTTATAAATATGGCGAAAAGATTATTCAAGTCTAATGACAACCATCACAACGCATTCGAATAAAATCATCATGTGGTTCTTGAATGAAGCAATTTTGATCACAAAAAAAATGAATATCCATATACCCAAATCCAGACAGGTGTCATTCATCCAAGACAATAGAGGAATACAAGATAAAATACTAGTGACTTTCAATGGTAGTTATCAGAGGTTAAAGATCAACGGGTGGAGTTAAATTGTGCCCCCCTAGGCTATTCGAATTTTAATTGGGGGGGGTTCCCAAATTAGTTGTTTTGACCAAAAAAAATTTCATACGTGGCATGCTCCAGTTAATTGTGCACCCCCCTTGCCATAAACAATTTACAATTATAAACCCTCCCTTCAAACAACCTATGGTTTTATGTTTTCATATGATATACCAAAGGTACCATTGATGATGAAGGTTTTAGGAAACAATGTAACCTCCTTTCCTGACAAGGAGCAACACAATCACTCCCTAGATTTGAACACGTTGAAGGGAGACAATAATTGCATATGTGTGGCTTTGTTTCATGTTAGATCGTTGAAATTTGGCAACAGATTGTGAAGACAAGATAGTGAGGGTTTTCAAATTGGAGAAATTGCTTTTATGCTTGTAACAACTACTCCATCTTGGTGTAATGAGTCAACAGAGAAGTTAACACTATGCAATTCTTGTGGATAGAGATTGAGCATTGAAGTAACTCTTACTAATTACATGAAATTGTAATCTAGAGAGCATGGAACCAATGGTTTTGTAGATTACACATGGCCTTGTGGACATCGATCTCAATACACTAAAAGGGAAGCCAATTACACAATCAACATCAGATTTTCTTATTGAGCAAGTGAATCAATTCCCTAGAGAAATGACAATGGTTATATTTGGGTCATTCATAAACAAAGTGTTGGTAATAGAATAAAATCCTGAAATTCCACAGAGAAATGAGAAGATAGGCACGACTATTAGATTTGATTTGAAAAACAAAATCCGTAGGGTTTCGAGGGAGATAATTTAGGGTACAGTTTCTAAGCAATTGAGGTCGAATTTTAAAAATCTTGAACGTGGGTTTTGTGCAGAACGACATCAATTGGATCTCATGCACGGATTTCTGCAAAATTTTGAGTGGTTTGAGAGATTCCTGGGGTTCTCTAAATAATATACATTCATATTTCCTAAATGGACGAATTTCATAAAATATACAACTCAGATCTGCCAACAAAAATACATAAGGCATTTCCTTTTATACAACATTGGGGATTTTGCTTTATGGTGACATATTGTTTCTCATCCTTAGATATTATTCAATTGAATCAACACGATAGACCTTGGAGCATATATTTAATGATCACACACCCAGTCATGCTTCTGCTTCTATAGTATTGGAGCTTCAATAAATTCTATGATACCTCAGTGGATGAAACTACAAATTTTATATGTGCTGCTTTGATGGACTATCCAAGGTGTTTCTATTGGAATTTTTTCTATTGTAGGACTGAGATATTTACCTACTCAGTTCAATTTCACATAGAATTTAAAGGAAATTCTATCTTCATAGTTAGAGGAGGCACATAGTGCATTCAAATTTATCCTGGAAATGTCTACAAGTGTGATAAGGCGTTTGTATGGGACCAAACTTGAAATATGGAATTCATGCCACGATTGCAACATGGCTGAGTTGGCTAAAATGAAAAGAAAAGGAATTATTTCTATCAAGTTCTCTGATTGTTCCAATTAGAAGAACCATAAGAGGCATTTGAGCTCATGTATTGTAGGAATGTAAAACACAGACTTATGCAAGGGAACACTCCTGCACTCGCTACTATTGGAATTCTCAAGTTTTTTAAGATAGACGATCAATTGTCTGCACAAATTGCTGGACAAATAGACAATCTAAATTGGATACTTCAATTTTTTGTGGAAGTAATGAGTAGCTCCAAGTTTAATCCAACATGAAAGCCAACAAAATCTTTCTGCAGATTCAAATATTTTACAGGTTAATGGAAATATAAGAGATTAAAAGGAGCATTTTTTATGATTACATGGGAATTTCTCGAGATTTGAAGAAATGTTTCAAGTTACTACAGGCAATAAACTTCAATGTTTGTAGGGCAGTTCGATGTTACCATGATTGATACACTGCAAAGGTGAAACGATCATGAATTATTGCCATGAAGAAGATCGTTTGTTATTATTTGCAATTGTGAGGCCTGTTAGCTATATGTGTTGATTTAATGACTAATAAACATAACTGAATGGAGTAAGAACCATACGCTACAATCTTGAAATGTCTCGAAGGTCTTGAAATGAGGTCGAAGGATTGATTTATTACAAATGAAATAGGTAATAAATTGAATTGAAAGGGAAGAGTTGTGTTTTGCCAACTACCTAACACAAGTACAAGTAGGACTTTGCAAACTTGACAGATATTCAGAGAACACAGGTGGTAGAATTTCCCAGGAGCATCATTAACAATCAAGGAAAATTGTTCCAAAATTTTTTGTAATAAATTAAATATTATTAATTCTAGTAAGATTTAAATAGTGTTTGACCATGGATATTTAAAGAGTAGTGGGAGTATATAAGTGGCAGAGCTTTCCTTATTTAAAGGGCAGACGATAGTTTTGTGGAAATAGTTTCAATAACTCCAGATTCCAAGGCAGATGACTAGCATTAGTAAATCATTTTCAAATTAAGGAAAAATTTGAGGTAGTATTTGGGCAGTTAGTCCCAAGGATGAAGGTAGTCAATCAACAATCAACGAATCAGCTCCATATTTCAAGCAAACTATTCAAATATTGTTTTTATTTTTGGTTTATTGTTCAATTTTTTATTCCAGAAAGCTAAACACAGTTAGCTTGATGTAATGTTATATATATTATATGATTTGTAATGAACAAGGGTTAGCTTTTGATGCCAGAACCCTGCCATTTTTGTAAATATTTTTATTACAGGAGATTAATTGAAGTATTCTAGCTCCAGTTCATGACAGAATTTGTTTTTTCTCTGTATGTTTCTACAATTATTTCATACTTTATTTTTGCATATGTTCAGAGCAACAAAGTAGCTAAGGCAAGTCTAGGTTAGAGTATCAACCTCCCCACCAGCCTACTGTGAATTTATTATCATTAGAGAGATTATCTTATTGAATTGTTTATTTGAAATAAGCTCCTTTGCATATTTTATTGTCACCTTCTTTCATTTCTTGAATGTACATTTGTTTGGTTGTAGAATTATTCTACACACATCTACTACATTTGATTTATTAAGTATTCAATATGAATACTTAACAAATTATGCTATTTTGTCAAAGATAGATGTTGGCACTTTGATCAAGTTTTTGTAGGAGAAGGATTTATTTATGAGCAAATATTGGGTATTCATTAGCAACCACCTATAACAAATAACAAATAATAAATTTGGTCATTTTTCTTCAAAGGTTGTTCTCCAATGATAATGAACATCGTTAAAAAAGGCCTCATAACACTTGAGGTAGCCCCCTCTAGTTCAAGGGCTAGCTTGAACCTAAATTTTGATCGAGTTGGTTTCTCTTTGCAGCCTCGTAGCCAAGAACTGCCTTCGAGAAACAGATACAACACTACCATTAAAATAATCTAAAGACATGGGATGAAAATATTCCATACATGAATATAACAATGTTATAACAGAGAAATTCATAGTTCTATACAACAATCGCCATTTGATATTTGTCTAGGATTTCTACCAGAAACTCTATTTGTAAAGATGAGCGTGACAAACATAGAGAAATGGAGCAAAATGAGGGTAAATTCCAAAAACCCCCACAACACAATAAATGCCAAGCATAGAGAGTATAATCATTTCAAAAAGGGTACTTGCTACTTGAGCAAAGCATGGGTATAAAAATGAAGGCAGAAAACTAAACCCAATACAATATGGGCACTTCGAAATCTTGAAGAGGATCATTGTCCTCTGTAACAAATATAAAATCTGAATTTGGAACCTTAAAAGGTAGATGAAGATGAACTGCCCCATTACTATAGGTTGCCTTCAATGAAAAACTTGTTGGTTAGAAAGCAAAGGGAAATGGAAGAATATTTTATTGTGTAGATAAAAATCGGGGAAACCCATTGAGCTACAAAGAGTATACACAAATGCATCAATCCATGAGAAAACACCAAATTTTTTCAATGTGAGGTGGAATACGTTGCAGTAGGTGTTTGATACCTCACTAGTTAAAAAGATAAAATTTGTTTTGGAGCACAAAATCCCCCATGGGAGAGGGTCTTACCCATAAGTATCTCTTTAAATTATTGTCTTTTAATGTTTTACTTGGCACAGAAGTGTTGATTTAAAAATGGTAAAAATAAAATAAAATTACTACATAAAAAATAATTTGAATTTACAGTTAAGAAAAAAGTGGATATCATGGCAATTTTCTTTTGTTAGGCCAAAGGAAACTATATCTATGCAGAATCAAAAATGTATAACAACATGGAGAGGTAGAAACCCATAATAGAGGGGAAAGACGCAAAAATTTTAGAGTTGAATACCTACCATTGTAAATTAGGAATGACGGGGAATAAGAGTCAAAAACAATAGCCATACGGTGACCATTGTGGTTTTGAAACAATAGGGAATGTTCTCTAAGATATCTCGGGGGGATTCAACCCATATGTATGCATATAAGTACCTAGGAGGGGTTCTTGCAACTAAAATTGTGTCCATTGTACATGCTGAATAACCCTTGATACTTAATTTCATAATGCAGACATCACTTGAATGCCACAGAGCACCAAAATTACCATGGCAATAGTTCGAAACTACATAGTAACAAGGAACAAACTGCCTCAACATGATAAAAAACGTTTGAAACACTATAGAATTTCACGAATCATTTCCCTTACAAACAAGCAGTTAGAAAGGGTAAAGGACGAGGCAAAAAATTTTGGGTCAGGGCATCGTGCAAGGACCTCCAAGGAGAAATTCCTACCATTGACACCATTAAAATCAACACACATTGCTTAGAAAACCAACAGACTAAACAATGTGTACAATGTAAAGTATTACGAACATAATGACAGACATTGCACGCTCGAAAAAATTATCTTACTAATTAAAAACAAATAAAGAAAAGAACTCATGAGAAAATGGATGGAGGTTCATTACAGCTAAAATTAAATGCTTTGCGGCATTTGAAGCTGCAACGAAATCCCTATGCCCTAGCACTCTTCTTTTGAATACAATACTAAAACTTTACTATTCTAGCTGAAAATATATAATAAAGTATGAAAAAACTTGGAAGTTTACTATTGTAGCGGTTTCAACACCCTCAAAAATTTTGGCCTACATTCAAATTTTGGAGCCTACTGTGGATCATGTGATCGTTCATTCCTTAGTAAATTACTGGTAATCTCATGATTTCAAGTTCCCTTCCTAAATCTTAAGAGTCGTTCACACTTTCATCTTTATATAGCATGTGTCATCTTTGGGCATGGGGATTATCGCTTGTCATGCAAAAGGAATTTTGTTTTGCTTCAAGGGGAAATCTTTGTAAAAGTGGGATTGTTCTCATCATATAGACACGATTCGAACTCATTTCCAAAGTTTCACGTATTATTACATGTGTCACCATTATCCTCACAAAGTCTATCAACAGAGTCACACTTGTCGTAAGCTGCCACAAAGGTTGTTGCATTAAGCGAAGTATGTTTTCATATGTTCTGAATGGTCTATGTTACATCACTAAGTGTTCAAGTGTGTGATCGTAGTCAAGTTCTATCATTGTTCACATCGGTTCCACTAATCCCACACTTAGCCAAATTCTGGAGTATTCCTAGCAACCTAGCCTCATCTAGCCTTACTAAACTGCTACCTTCGCATCTGCAACCCTCAAGATTTTCCATTTCCTGATGGAACTGCGCAGAAAATCCAGCCTCCGTTGGAATCCAAAATTGTGTAGTGCTTCCTCTGTTGTCCTTACCTCAACTAGAACCCACTGTCTCCAAAAACTGCATAGTTTTTTCCCTCAAGCATCTCAGTTGCCCAGTCCACCTTGCCTCCTAAAACTACGTAAATTTTTCCTCCCTTGACCTTATCCTGGAGTAGTCACTGCCTGCTTAAATTTTTCAATTGTCTCTCAGTGGCCACTGCGCAATTCCTTCCCTCAGTGAGGAATGTGCAGAAATTTCCCTCAGTCTGAACTGAGCTCTGCACTGCGCAGTCTCGATGATCAAGCTTGAACCTTGGTTACTTGAACTATGCAATTGTGCAGTCACTGGGCCTTCTCCCATGGTCTTTCACTCAGTCTTGACCCATTTTATTGATCCAAGTGCAACATCTTAGATGAGGGGTTTATCAAACTGATGTCATAATGTCATGAGTGGATTACATATACAAGAATTCTACCAGGCTATGAAAAGATTATGAAAAAGGATATTAAGAAGGATGACATGTTAGATGACTCTCAAGGAGTTGAGTAGAAAGATAGTTATCAGATAAGAATACCAAGGAACCCAAGGTATGATAGAAGATTGGGACTGCATGAAGACTCCATCTGATGCATAACACTTTGGAGGGTAGGTATGGAAAACAAATCACATATTTTTTAAATACACCTCTTAATTTAGCATGAAGGATTGGTTATCATTTTCGTATCATTATGTATTCAATAACATGTATGGTTGTAAGCACTTAAATTCATTCCATTTGTTTCCTTTAAGTGTCTCACTCCCTTTGGCTTGTTCGATTGACTGTCATCTTTTGGCATGTTTGACCATTATTTCATGTTTACGAACCTTTCTTGATGGTTTTGAAGGTTTATCTTTGTGTATACGATTTTAACTAGCCATGTAAACACCTGTCGCACTCATACACAACGTCTTGATCATTGTCACACAAGTGTCGTCAAGGTTGTCCTAAGTCCATCTCAAGTGTCGCACTTGTCGCTTTTCATTTTAGGACAGTCTCACAGAGGGTAATGCTTTTTTTTTTGTTCTGACGGTCTATGTTGTCATTTCGTCGAAGTATGCTAAGTGTGTGATCACAATTTTTAGTTCCTCACAAGTTCACTTTCCTCCCACACTTAGCCATTTCTTCGAAAAACCTTTCGACCGGGCAACTCACTTTCAGCGGACCCTGATTGAGTTGCGCATTCCATAGTCTCAGCCCTCAATGATGTGACCTTTCTGACTGGAACTACGCAGTCCCTGTCCTCCAGGGCAGTTGCACTGTGCAATTCCAAAGTTCAACAACCTTCCTTGACTCCCATAATTGCGCAACAGTTCCTTCCAGTCTAGCTTGAACTACACATTTCGCACTTTCAGTCCTCAAGCTTTTCCCTTGCATGTTGGAATCCCATAGTGCGTAGAGAGCCCAACCTTGCTTGGCCTCCAAAACTACGCATAGGTGTCCCCCAGTGTCCTCCCTCAATCGGAGCTCACTGTCCTCAAGGACTGCATAGTTTTGGCTTCCAAGCCTCTCTGTCACCCAGTCCTCCATGCCTCTAAACACTGTGCGTAACTGACCTCCCTTGGCCTCACCTTGCACTAGCCACTGCTAACTTGAACTGCACAATCATGTCTTCTAGTGGCCACTGCGCAATTTTTCTCCTCAATGAGGATTTTTCTCAAAAGTTCCTTAGTCAAGCCAGAGCTGCACTCTGCACAGTCTTAGTGATCAAGCTCTCTCCCTGCCAACTAGAACTGCAGAATGTGCATCCACTAAGCCTTTTCTCCCATCCTGTGACTTGTCTCAAGCTCAGTCTATGGATGATAATTCACCATCTTAGAGAAGGAAGTTTTCAGATTGATTTCGTCCCGTCATGAGTGAATTGTACGAACAAGTACACTCTCGAGCCATGGTGAGATGATAAAGAAAGAGAAGAAGGAGGGAAGCGTGCTTGAAGAGTCACTTGCAGCGGAATGGACAAAGGAACCTATCAAGACCAAGCAAAAGGAACACATGTATGCAACCACCTCTCAATACTGAAGATCATTGAAGACCCCACATCATCAAGTTATTCGGAGGAGAAGAGAGAGCACACCCAAGAACACATCTATCACTTAGCAGCAATAACGGCTTGATATTGCCACCTCAACAAGCTAGTCCATGTCAGCAGTGTCATGTCAAGTCATGTCATGAGTTGTCAAAGGCCACATCACTATTATGAGCCATTTCGTAACACCCCCTCCTCCCAGGTCCACCCAGGCAACCTACCAGTCGGGGTAAACATGCGACGAGAGAGGCTACTATAAGGGATTCGACTTCCTTGGTGACCTTAAGGAAATGGAATCGACAAAACATATCAAACAAAATCATCCACATCAGCAACACCACCCTCAGGGACATTTCATCCACTCAGACATCATGTCCATGTGTCCCACTGATAATTTAAGCCTTTTAACCCCTGGTCGCTCTCATGTTATAGGCATAATAGCGTCTAGCAACCCAAAGTTTCTCTCATAGGCCTATGTGCCAGTGACCCCTTTGAGCCACTTTTCTAGCCCAGAATCTCGGACTCTGCCCAGAACTTGCTACAACCTTCAGAATCCATAAAAGACATGATAACAATGTTAATAAATCAAAAATCAACCTCGGGACTAGGCTTGAGCATCCCCAACCGGGACTGACATTTTGTCAAACACTTGGCATCAATGCAACCTACAGGTCTAGGATACAAGACAGAGCATAAATAACTTAAATAACTTATGAAACATAACCAAAAGGATCACCTCCTTCTCCATTGAGCTATTATATCATCAATTAGGTCTTGCATCCATCCATTTAGCAATTACAAGTAAATACATGAAATAACCATGACATGAACCAGTCATTTAACCATGCTTATAACCAGCATAAAACCATATAAATATTAGAGATATGACAACCATTAAATCCACATATAAATTAGTGCAAAAGTAAGAGAACTTAGCTTTTATTAATCATAGGCAAATCCGACCAGGTTCAGGACTTCCACGTACCACCTGACCATAGACATGGCTAAACCAAATCTCTCTTTCAGCTAGTCACCCCTGTACCATATTCCAAGCATGAATGTGGGATCTCATAGAACAACCAATCCACGAACAACCAAGGGAATCCAAAGGTTAAACCACCTCCACCCTCACCAAACCGTAATCACACCAAAATCGGTGCTCTGATCACAACCGAACCGAACTTGGAATGCCATCCGGAATCCATCACCATCCTTGAGGAATTTTCCATCTCCTTGTCTCTCAGGATTTACCGCAATCCAATCTAGGATCACTAGGCCCTAAATCGAGACTAGTATCTCAGGCTTTACCACAATCCAAACCCAAATCACTAGGCCCTAAACCAAGATTTTTCCCTTAGGCTTTACCGTGTATCCTGCCAAAACTTGTCAAGGGATTCCTAGGCCTTTGGCTATGAACCTTGAGACCACCTACTCCCTGGATTCCAAAATCAATCTGGCAAACCAAAGCTCAAAATCGAGATAAACATCACAACATACCATAGAATCTAGAAAAAGGCAAGGCTAGGCTGAAACCACTGTCATAACTCGGCAAAACCATGCCACTGATAGCAAGAGAGCCACACACCAACATGCAAAGCCATGCATGTCCAAACCACCTAGGAAATCACACATGCAAAAGGTTACATGCAAGTATTCCTGCTAAAGCTGCTTGATCTTTCTCTTCTTCCTTGATCCTTGCTTTCCTTCCTTTCCCTTTACTTGTTTTTCCTTCCTTGATCCAAAGCTGGAGTGCTCCAAGGAAACTCTAAGTGACCAAGAGTGATGGAGAGAGAGAGAATAATGAGAGAGCTCTAAACTTGAACTGACAAAAGGTTACCAACTGATCCTCATAAGCCTTTTTATTAATGAGGCCTCCATTTTCTTCATTTTCCTCCTCACATGCAATCTATGACCTTTCACCTTACTTTTCTCCTAATTTCCTTTATTTTCATGAGTAAATGTGTCAAAAATTCCTTTTAATGCCTCAGCCTTTACCAATTTTCCTTAGCCAAAACACACATTCAGTGATGCCCACTAGGATATCTTTGCCCAACATTAAACTTGGAATAAGTGTCGTGGTCTTATTTTGCCTTTATTATCTTTTATTACATGAAATTTTCGACAGGGCTGTTACAAAACCCTCCCCCTTGAACACCGTCCTCAGTGTTAAACCACACCATGACCTCAACAAGACTGTTGAAAGAAAACACGCTGCCCATGGAGCTTTATAACTTAGCTCGTTGCATTATTTACAATGAAAGACCTGCTCAAAAGCAAAACATCATGACAACATGACAATATAACAAGCATAATAATATGACACCCATACAACTTATTGGAGATTTATAACTTAGCAAATGGCAATATTTACATCCATATACATATACATACATATATCAAAACATCACCAAAACATATGCCAAGCATATACCAAAATCAAACCAAAACTTCTTTGCCTCAACCAGTAAACAATGCAGGATACAAGGCTCACATCTGATCTGCCATCTTCCATGTATCTTCTTCAGGCATGAAGTGCTACCACTTCACTTTAACTTTCTCTATGGCTCTGTTCCCGAGCATGAGATGTTTCCGCTACAATATGCACTGAGGATCTGGTTGGAACTCTCCTTCTTGCTCCACCTGCAATGCAGACCAATCAATAACATTATCAACATCCTTTATATACTTCTTAAGCAATGAAATATGGAAAACATCATGGAATTTCACTGTTGGAGGCAGTGTAAGTCGATATGCCACTGTTCCAATCCTCTCAAGGGTCTCAAAAGGCCTACAATAGGCACATGAACCAATCCTCAAAGAGATTTTCTTGGGCTTGGTGCGCAAATACACATGCTCCCCAACTTGAAATTCCTTAAACACCCTGCACTAATCCGCACAACTCTTCTATCTATCCTGTGTTGCCTTTAGATTCTTCTTTATAACTTGCAATTCCTGTTGCTACATGTCTGATCCAATAAGTACCATATTCACTAGATCACTCTAGTTGATGGGAGTGTTACAACTCTACCCATACAATGCCTCAAAAGGAATGATCCTCAATGACTCCTGATAACCATTGTTGTATGCAGACTCAACCAATGGAAGATAATCCTCCCATTTCTTCTGTTGGTGCATCATGTACATCCTTAACAAATCGTCCAAGATCTGTTGACCCTCTCTATCTGTCCATCTATCTGTGGATGATAAGTTGTGGTGAAGGCCAACTCTGTACCCAAACTTGCAAATAACTCCTTCCAAAATTTGAAAGTCAAATTCGCGTCCTTGTCCAACACAATCTTCTTTGGAACACCATGCAGTCTCACTATCTCTATGATGAACACATGTGCTATCTCACTGGCTGAATATGTAGTCTTTACTGGAATGAAGTGAGCTACCTTTCTCAACCTTTCAACCACGACCATAATAGAATAATTTTGTTATATTGTCCTAAAAATACCTATGATAAAATCCATGGAAATGACCTCTCATTTCCATTCCAGAATCGATATAGGCTATAGTAAACCACCTTGATGCTTACATTCCGCCTTGACCTATTGATAATCTAAACATATATCCATGAACTTTGCCACTTCCATCTTTAGATTCAGCCAATAGTGGAACTTCTTTACCACCGCCAACGTCTTCTGATATCCTAGATGACTCAAGTATGGCCTGTTGTGAAATTCCCTCAAGATAGTCTTCTTGAGCTCACTACAATTCGGCACATAGATCTTGTCTCTAAATCTCACCAAACCATCTGCCGTGAGATGATAGTCTGCATCTCGATCACCAATACCTATACCTGTGCTTTGTTGTAACCTGTGCATAATCTCCATGTATTTGTCATCCCGTTGTCCTGCCTGCAAGATCCCATCCTATAACTCTGTCCCATAAGAAATCATAGCTACTATATGATTTACTTGTACCTTCATGCTAAGAGCATCTACAACCCGGTTCTCCTTCGCTTTGATGTATCTGATCTCGAATTCGAACTCACTAAGGATAGCCAACCATCTAGCTTTCCTAAAATTTAGATTCAGCTAATCAAACAAATACTTCAAACCACTATGATCACTCATCAATGTAAACCTTCTACCAAGAAGATACTCCCTCCACATCTTCAATTCATGTATAATCGCTGCAAGCTCAAGTTCATGCATTGGATAGTTCTTCTCGTGATCATTAAGTTTCTGTGACTCATAGCACACTACCTGTCCTTCTTGCATGAGAACCCCACCAAGTCCTCTCTTGCAAGCATCTGTACTACAAAATCCTTGTCTGAATCCACAATGTTTAGCACTGGTGCATGTGTCAACAACTATGTAAGCTGCTCAAAACTAGCCTCACATTCTTTTGTCCATTTGAACATATTACCTTTTTGTTGCAATGATGTGATAGGATATGCAATGTGTGAGAAGTTCCTGATGAACCTCCTGTAGTAACCTGCCAATCCCATAAATGATCTCACCTAATCCACATTCTTAGGAGCTGCCCACTCCATGATGGCCCTTATATTTTTTGGATCCACTACTATGCCATCCTCAGAGACAACATGCCCCAAGTAATGCACCTTCGTTTGAAAGAAGCTGCACTTGCTAAGTTTAACATACAACTTATGCTCTCTTTGCAATCCCAACACTGCTGCTAAATTCTAAGCATGTTCTTCCTCATTCTTAGAATACCAGTATGTCATCAATGATTACAATAACAAACTTGTCCAGATAAGGATGCAACACATTATTCATCAAACACATAAATGTAGCTAGAGCATTAGTCAAACCTAATGGAACAACAACAAACTCATAATGCCCATACCTGGTCTTGAACACGGTCTTGAAGATATCCACTTCCTTGATGTGTACCTGATGGTATTCCGATCTCAAGTCGATCTTAGATGACACTGCTACTCCCTTCATTTGATCGAACAAGTCATCAATCCTCGGAAATGGATACCCGTTCTTGATGGTCACTTTGTTCAACTTCCTGTAGTCAATGCATAATATGTGAATTCCATCTTTCTTCTTCATGAACAACAATGGTGCACCCTAAGGCGATACACTCGGCCTAATGTACCCCTTGTCCAACATTTCCTTCAGCTGCAACTTTAACTCAACCAACTCAGTTGTGCTCATCCTATAAGGTGCTTTTGATGTTGGGGATGGCCTCGGAAAACTCAATAGAAAATTCTACCTCCCTGTGAGGTGGAAACTCTGTAATGTCCTCAGGAAATACATCCTGAAACTGCTACAAAACTTGGTACCTTCTCAACACATCTGCATCCTCAACCTCCTTACCCTTGTCACTAGAAATGTGTACTGTAAAAATCACGTAATCCTTTATGCAACTACGCTTACCCTGCATAGCAGTAACCATCCTCACTGGTGTAGGTTTCTTCTTACCCTGGAAAGTCCTCTTTTCCCCGCTATCATCTACATACTCAATGGCCTTGTCGAAGCAATCCACTTTGGTTCTGTGAAGGTATAGCCAATCCATACCCAAAAGCATACTATACGAACCCAATGGTAGTACATTCAAATGTGTTGTTGTAGGCATGTCATTTAACTCAAATGCACAAGCTCTTACCCAATGGTGAAATCGCTTCTTTTTACCTGTAGCCAGCTATACCAACCAATATTTTGCATGCACTTCTTTTCTCAAACCAGACTTATCCATTAGGTGAGGATTAATATAACTATAGTTAGATCCAAGATTAGTCAAAATAGAAACAACTTGATCACAAAGCTTATGCTCCATCTCAATGATCGATGCCTAATGATCCACCTGCCTGTTTTCCACAACTGCATAGATCCGAGGAATGCTATGACCAACATCACCAACTGTATGCGCCTCCTGAGCATTGTAGATCTAGGGTATACCACCACTCTAATACTGTGGACAATCCCTCTTATAATGATCCTTACCACATATCCAACACTGCAATGGTTCCCTACCACCGCCTCTAGCTTGCTGCTCTCCACGTCCCTTCTCAACTATATTGAATCTCTTGTAAGGAACTACATTTTCTTTCTCACTTGCATCTTGAGGTCTTCCTCTCTTTGGTGGCCATTTTCCTTTAGCTTTCTCATTTCTTTTTAAGTCATGCTTAGGCTCAACTTTGCACTTCGAATGTTCATAACAATGCTTCAACTTTCAGATGGCCTCCTCCAATGATCTAGGCTCATCGAACTCAATCTGGTCTTTGTATGCAACTGGCAGTCCACTGATGAATCTCTGAACCTTGGCCTTCTCCTCCCTGAGGTAAGGCACATATCTCAACAACTCCAAAAATCTGCTAGTATACTCATCATCTGTCATAGAACCCATCCATAACTCATACAACTCCTTAGCTCTGCCATCATAGCACCTCTCCGACAAGTACTTCTTCTTAAAGAGCCTTTCAAATGCATGCCAAGTCAAATATTCCTCATGTATACCTTTGACATCCTTCACGTATTCCCACCAAATATCCACTTTACCTTTGAGATTTAAAGTGGTTATCTTTGCTTTCATGTTTTTTGAATAATCATGTAATCAAAATAATTTCATCATACCAAGCAACCATGCTTCTGCATCCTGTGATTTCTTCATCTCTCCATCAAAGGTAGGTGGCTTCGCTTTCTTAAACTCGTTCGACAAGTATCCACTATCACTCCTCCTGTAAGGATGATAATGATGACAATCATGATGCCTATTAAAACCAGAGCTAGAATATTACTTGTGTCGATCACCTCTCCTATCCGGAGTGTCCAACAACCTGACATCTCTGATCACGTTAGATTTATCTGACCTGTGTCTACTAGGACATCTATTGCCATATGCCCCATTAGTTTTGTCCTCGTGTCCATCGTTGATCCGAAGTGGTCCCTGTTGTTGCAAATATGACAAACTTTGAAGTAGTATCGCATTCACCTCTACTTGTTTCTTTTGTGCCTGCATGATTTTGTCACTGTCTGCTTTGCAACTCCTTATTTTTTCCTTCAGGCTTCTCAATGTGTCTGCTAAATCAGAAGAGTGCCCCACACCACACTGCTCATCTGATGCATAGGGAGATTCTATGTAGTCTACCACCTTGCTAGCCATCTGATCTCTTTCCTGCAAGGCATACTATGTCAACTAAACCAAATCACAATAAACCAACGTACCTTATCATAATTAGGGTAGGATACCTTGTCTGCAAGATCATCAAATCAACATGATGCATGTATAACATAATCATAACAACATATAGACATATACTAAATAAGTGTATCAACGCATAAACATCATTATAGCTAGGGTCCAGTCATCAATGCAAGGCCATATCAACAATGCATGCTATGACCTCATGCATGATAACAACCATTACTCCATTGCACACATTGCCACATGCAACTATCAACATGCATAAGCAATGTCTAATCAACTACACGTGTGTATGAATGCATGTAGTCGAGCATAAGCGATCAATTCTTGTAATCAACCTACAAGACTGATACTTGTAATCAAAACATTCAAGAATGCACCTGACATATAGGGATGTAGTCAAGCAACATATAATCAACATGTAACCGACATACAACCATATGCAACCAGTCATATACTTTTGACGATGCATCCAACAAAATCACATCAAGTTCCTCATGAAAACCTTACTACAATCATGATCAACATGATGCAATGCAACAAGCACACGAAATACAAGTGTAAGAGACACACATGCAACTGACATGCATGCATGACCAAGCACCTTCACCCAAGGAGAGCGCAACCATGCTCTGATACAAATCTGTAACACCCCCTCCTCTTAGGTCCACCCAAGCAACCTGCTAGTCGGGGTAATCATGCGACGAGAGAGGCTACTATAAGGGATTCAACTTCCTTGGTGACCTTAAGGAAATGGAACCGACAAAACATATCAAACGAACTCATCCACGTAAGCAACAACACCCTCAGGAGACATGTCATCCACTCAAACATCCTGTCCCTAAGTCCCACTGATGATTTAAGCCTTTAAACTCCTAGTCGTTTGCATGTTATAGGCATGACAACATCCAACAACCCAAATTCGCTCTCATATGCCTATTTTCCAGTGACTGTGGACTTTTCTCAGTAGACCTATGCTAGGGACCACAAGATTTGAGCCACTTTTCTAGCCCAGAATCTCGGCCTCTACCCAAAAATTGATACAATCTTCAGAATCCATCAAAGACATGATAACAATACTGATAAATAAAAAATCAACCTCAGGAATAGGCTTGAGCATCCCCAACCGGGACTGACATTCTATCAAACACTTGGCATCAATGCAACCTACAGGTCTAGGATACAAGACAGAGCATAAATGACTGAAATAACTTATGAAACATAACCAGAAGGATCACCTCCTTCTCCATTGAGCTATTATATCATCAATTAGGTCTTGCATCCATCCATTTAAAAATTACAAGTAAATACATGAAATAACCATGACATGAACCAGTCATTTAACCATGCTTATAACCAGCATAAAACCATATAAATATTAGAGATATGACAACCACTAAATCCACATATAAACCAATGAAAAAGTAAGAGAACCTAGCTTTTATTAATCATATGCAAATTCAACCAGGTTTGGGACTTCCACGTACCACCCGACCATAGACATGGCTGAACCAAATCTCTCTTTCAACCAATCATCCTCATGCCATATTCCAAGCATGAACGCGAGATCTCATAGAACAACCAATCCACAAACAACTAAGGGAATCCAGAGGTTAAACCACCCCCACCCTCACCAAACCATGATCACACCAAAACCGGTGCTCCGATCACAACCGAGTCAAACTTGAAATGCCATCTTAATCCATCATATCCTTGAGGAATTTTTCATCTCCTTGTCTCTAAGGTTTTACTGCAATCCAATCCTGGATCACTAGGCCCTAAACCGAGACTAGTCTCTCAGGCTTTAGCGCAATCCAAACTCAGATCACTAGGCCCTAAACCGAGACTTCTCCCTCAGGCTTTACCATGTATCTCACCAAAACCTGTCAAGGGATTTTAGGCCTTTGGGAATGAACCTTGAGACCGCCTCCACCCTGGATTCTGAAATCCATTTGGTTAATCAAAGCTCAAAACCAAGATAAACATCCCAACATACCATGCATATGGAAAAAGGCAAGGCTAGGGTGAAAACCACTATCATAACCCCACAAAACCATGCCACCAGCAACAATAGAACCATACAACAACATGAAAAGCCATGCATGTCCAAACCAGCTAGGAAATCACACATGCAAAAGGTTACCTGCAAGCATTCTTGTTGAAGCTGCTTGATCTTGCTCTTCTTCCTTGATCCTTGCTTTCCTTCCTTTCCCTTTGCTTGCTTTTCCTTCCTTGAACCAAAGCTAGAGTGCTCCAAGAAAACTCTAAGTGACCAAGAGTGAGAGAGAGAGAGAATAATGAGAGAGTTCCAAACTTGGACTGGCAAAAGGTTATCAACTGATCCTCAGAAGACTTTTTATTAATGACGCCTCTATTTTCTTCATTTTCCATGATTTTCCTTCATTTTCCTCCTCACATGCAACCTGTGACCTTTCACCTTACTTTTCTCCCAATTTCCTTTATTTTCATAAGTAAATGTGTCAAAATGCATTTTTTCATTTTAATGCCTTAGCCTTTGCCAATTTTCCTTAGCCAAAACACATATCTAGTGATGGCCACTGGGATATCTTTGCCCAACATTTAGCTTGGGATAATTGTCCCTTAACCATGGTCTTATTATGCCTTTATTATCTTTTATTACATGATCTTTTCAGCAGGGTTGTTACACATGTATATTGTAAATCAAATGTAATGTGAAGTGGAAGTCCAATGGACACACACAAATATGAAGAGTTATGTGAGTTAAAAATTCATAGGAAGGTGAACAACCATGAGGGTAGTCAAAGAGTCACAAGGGTCAAGCATCACCCCTTGGTTATATATACCCCCTCATTGTATGAGCAAGGGACTTTTCACCTTGGCTCCTCCCACAAAGCATAGAGACTTTCAGTCAGTTCTTTGAGGAGCAAGGAGTGGCTTCAATGTCCCACTATTGGGGCTAGTGATGTACGATGTAAATACGTGTCTTGGAACTTTTGCTTAATTACAGAAGCCTCTTCAGGCTAGCATGTTTCCATTCATGACTTATGGATGTTTGTAAGACTATTATGTGAGCATTTATATTTTATTTTTGTTTTCACATGTACTAAGATAGTTGAACTATATTGGTTGTTTTAGTGATTATCTTGTTGGGAATGTGTTGTAATGGTTGTCACTATTGTCTCATCCTTGTGGACTATTGAGCAGGATACTAGACAAACCTTTCCTTACTTATCGATTATAACAATTGTCACATTCGTTGTGGACTATTCCTCTGGATGCTAGAAGGATCTTCCCTTGTTCATCAGTTGTAACGATTGTCGCATCCACTGTGGACTATTCCACTCAATGTTGAATAGTTATTTTTGGTTCGCGTGTGTCTCTTCCTGGGCGGTGCTATTACCTCTCACTTAGAGGCTCACCTTCCCCCCCCCCCCCCCCCCCCATCCCTTTTGTAGTAAGAGAACCTGGACACAGTTACGTTGCACACTCACTCGACACACTCACCTTGTTATTCGAAGATACCATTGCATCACTCTCCCATGCTGACAGCTGGAGCCAAGGCAGATTTTTGAGGATTTCACAACCGAGCCTTTATACCTTATGGGACTCCTACACCAAATGGTGTGAAGTCTAATTGGGACTTCATATCGGGGAGATCCCCTTAGTTAACGGATTTCCAGCACCATTAACAAAATGGCACTAGAAGGAGGGCCAGATGATAGGCTTTGCTCGTAAGAGTCTGGTTTGAATCTCTTATTTAAAATGGCTCTTCCCCAAATCATAATCCCAAGATTTTTTTCTAAAGAGCTTAATTGTACCATCCCTGTGGAAGTTATTCATGACCTGTCTGAATTTAAGTTTGATGGTGAGGGTGAATCAACTTTTCGTGAACATCTATTTCAAGTTGTTCGTCTTTGTGTTTGTCACAGAATATGTTCTGAAGATGTCATCGCTAGATTACTCACCCTCACATTCAAAGGTCGTGTTAGTCAAGGGTGTCATACATTACCCATTGCTTATATCCATTTAATCAATTAGCTTGGCAATATGTTGTATAAATATTTCGATAAGTATAACCACCAAGATGTTTGTGAAAGAATCTGTCATTTAAGAATGAAGCCTGATGAATCAATTGAGGATTTTTATGGTAAGTTCCTTCACCTTTGTTGCGAAATTCCTAATAAAAAATTGAACTTGTATTTCTTGAAACGAGAGTTTGAACACTTGATTCATGTCTCGCTATACGGTGAGCTTGAACGTGCGGTTTTCCCTTCTTCCCCAACTCTTGCGGATTATGAGGCACCTCAAATTGTGGAGGGGGAGCCTACTACCCTTTTTTTCCTCGTCCTCCTCCTTTTTCATTCCCAATGTGGGTGCCTCCTTGCGGTGATTGTAAAACTGGGAAATTTGGGAATCAAATCTCCGATCCATCTTCTCACTCTTCTTCCGCTTCAATGGAGGAAATTCCAAAATGTCTCAAGAAGCCTACCATTTCACAAGAGGATGTCACCATTCACAACTCTAATCTCAAGGTTGATCCAAAATTCTGTTATCCTCTATCATCTTCACATCTTGGCTCTTTATACCATGACTCCCTTCATCAATCTGCTCCATCGGCTAGTTCTTCACATTCTCTTGATTCTCAAGCTATTGGCTCAAATTACGACCAGGTATAAGGCAGTCACATTACGTAGGTAAAGGAGCAAAAAGGTGAGGACAATTTAAATTTTTTCTCTCTATTTCGAAATCTTCCGCGTCAAAACAATCAATTTCCATTTTTGAACGATTCTCAATCTTCTAATCTCGGTGGAAAATCCAGTACAATCAATTCTTTCAATCAACCCCAAACCTTGGGAAGTAATCATTCCAATGATGATAACTCTATTTCCATATGTCGTGAAAAATGCCCAAGCACATCATATGATCATCTAGTTTCTCATGAAGATTTAATTTAGATCTAGAATCTACTTCGGTCAAAGAAAATGTTCATATTGAAACTTCCCCTTCACCTCACTATCCCTTGTGTCCTACCATTCGCAACACATATACTTGTGACAAAGTTACTGCATGTTATTTTGTTTCTTCATCCAATAAGTTATCCCCTCGATTGACACAAGGCGGTGAGGTTGTCCATGCTAAAATTGAAAACAATTAAAGAATAGAGAACTCTTCCCACCCCTCATCATCTATTGTTTTTTATGAAGACAACTCTTCAAATCAGATTGCTCATGAGATCTCACCAATTCATTTATCTTTGAATGTGCTATCAGATTGTTGAAGTTGAAAATTCCGGTGAGACCTGTGATAGAGATCGCTGCCATCCGGTGAACAATTTTGCAATCAGCAACAACAACTATCCTCAAACCATGCATGATCTAGTTCAAGTTTTCAAATACGATTCTACAATCCTGGAAAGTTATGAGACATGCCAGGGGGTCGAGGCACTTCAACTTTCGTTGATGGTTATGTTAGGATCTCGCGACTCTGGTAAGTCCCCGAACTAAATCAGATCTGGTTTCTCTCGCACAATCCATCTATCTGCATGGTTTCACTCGATGTGGATTTCTGCATGAAAAATGTTTGGTATTCCGGTTGTGATCTTTCGAGTTTTCAAGATTTTACTTCTGACCAAATTCAAGAATTTGTCACATTTCATTCTTCTTTATACAAATATCTCACATCAAACTCGGGTTGGGAATGTCCATCTCTCATAAAGTCATGGAATTGTGAAGTTGATCATCTCAAGGACTATCTTTGCTCACAATAATCATACTTATTGAATTTATCCCTTAATGGTCAACTCCTTAGTCTTCTTGTGAATCTTATATTGAAAAATTGTCCTCTCACCACACCAGAAATCTCTTAGAGTGATAATGAATGCAAAAGTTGTCACACGAATCAAGTTCTTCTCCATTCACCATGTCTCAACTGGTCTCATGCATTCACGGTACTAGCATCCTTTTAAAACTATTTTGATGACTATGATGATTGTACAATTTGTCATCAGTTGCAAGAAGGTGGTATGTCATATCTAGCTCGTAAGGAACTTGGTTCGATTGTTAAGAGCATTCGCAAGATTGTTCAAACTGATTTTTCTTTGTTTATTGCAAACCAGGAATCTAATGCTTCAAACAACTCATCTGACCAATTCTCTGTCTTTTGTGATTATCATTCGGCTTATCATTTTCCCATAAGCACATCCAATGGCAGTTGTTTCACACCCTTTGGTCTTCATTGTTCAACATCTCTCTATCCAGATTTATGTCAAGCAGGTGAGGCACTTCAACGTTCCTCGATGGTTATGGTAGGTCTTCACTGTCTTGGCATGACTACTGAAGATGATCAGATTTATTTCTCATACAAGATTCCCATCGTGATCCTGCTTCTCAAATAAAAAAAATCATCTTTTCAAAGCTCACAAGGTTTCCAAGAGGGCCATCGTGAATTTTAAGATCTAATCATTGAATGGCTGGAACAATCTTACCTCGCAAGCTCTGTAGCAAACAACAAGTTTCGATCTTTCCTCATGCTTTCCAAGGATCTCAGTGTAGATGAAGACACATCCGCAAGGAGTTTCCAAGGTTTGTTGAAAAATGGTATTCATAAAAAAGGTAAGCATGTGAATTGGATAAAAGTAGTGGGTGTGACACACCTTTCCACCCACAGGAAAGAACTTCCCTTTCTTGTGCAAGTTTTTCAAGTTCTTGTATCTTTTGTTGCACATTACTTTATATCTCTTTTAATCGTTCATATCTTTGTGGATGCAGTCGGGAACGACTATGGTGGCTTCACTGGAAATTTCATTATATGTGATCCCGACCTCCTAGCTATTAGGTAGGAGTAGGATTAGCTGCATTGCTAGCTTTCCCTTTTCTTTCACCCATTCTGCACTCGTTTTCCGTAGTTTGTCCTCGTTTCCTTATGTTGATTCTACATCATGTTTGCTTTAGCCATTTTGTTTTCTTGTCTTCTAGTTTTATTTCCTTCTTGTGTGTTCCTTGTTTCTCATCTTATTTTCCTTTCTTGTTGAGTTTTTTTTGTTGCTTTCTACATGTGAATAAGTGTTGTGCCTAGACCTGTTTTGGCTTCCAAGTGTGTATGTGGCTAAAGTTCAAAGAGTTTTGTGACACTTCAACATTTGGCCAGTCCCGTGTTCGACTTCCTTGTAATTGGTTGTATCTTTTGGCCGAAAAATACAATTTGTCTATAAGGTGAGCTTTGGTCCAACCATGAACCCGTGTTCAGTCTGAGAACCTCATGCCTATACTCAATGTTCTGCTTTAGTGCTTTCAAGCTTATCCAACTAGTAGAAATGGAGAAGGGGAAAATCTAAATGAGTAAACCTAAATCATAGGTCTTTATATGCTTCTCTGAAGGAACAACCTCTCCTACTCTCAATAAGTTGGGATCCCTCTTCCACCCCAAAATAAATAAGTGTCGATGCATATTTCTCTTAAATAAATAAATAAAGGCGAAATAAGAGAAATGCTTCCTGCGCAGAGAGGTGAAGCATGCAACTCTACTAGGGTACTGTCCATGCTCGCTGGAAGTGGAGCAATGCTTGTGTTCCTGTGTGACTCCGTCGGGGTACTATCCAGGCCTACTAGCAGCGTACTATCCAGGCCTACTAGCAGCGGAGCAACACCAAAGACGAAAAACTATACTTTGAAAATCTTAAGCATGCGAGCTAAACTGCCCTTCCCAATTCGAAACACTGTGATCTCGTTGAATCTTATGTTGTGTTCAACTGAGAAGATACAAAGGGGACCGTGTCTGCCCATGGGGTAAGCGGGGAAGCCAAAGTAATATGCATGATGAATCAATACTCCCTAGAGGAGCAAGACCTTGCATGGAAGGAGTTAACCAAAATAGAAAAGTTGGATTCTCCTAGTGTGTCGCCAAGTGTTGTAGCGACTGCAACACCCTCCAAAATTTTGGCCAACATCCAAATTTTGGAGCCTACTATGGATTCTATGATCGGTTGTTCCTTAGTCACTTATTGGTAAGCTCATGATTTCAAGTTCCCTTCCTAAATCTTGAGAGTCATTCACACTTTCAACTTTATATAACACGTGTCATCTTTGGGCATGGGGATTATCGCTTGTCATGCAAAGGGAAGTTTGTTTTGCTTCAAGGATAAATATTTTTGAAAATGAGATTTTTCTCATCATATAGACACATTTCACACTCATTTCCAAAGTTTCACGAACTATTACACAAGTGTTGCCATTATCCTCACAAAGTCTATCACCGGAGCTGCACTTATCGTAAGATATTGCAAAGGTTGTTGCATTAAGCGAAATATGTTTTCATATGTTCCGGATGGTCTATGTTGTATCACTAAGCGTTGAAGTGTGTGATCATAGTCAAGTTCTATCATTGTTCACATCGGTTCCACTGAGCCCACACTTAGCCAAATTCCAGAGTATTCCTAGCAACCTAGCCTCATCTAGCCTTCATATACTACGCACTTCGCATCTGCAACCCCCAAACTTTTCCCTTGCCTACTCAAACTGCATAGAAAGCTTAGCCTCCCTTGGCATAAAAAATTGTACAGTGGCTTCCTCTGGTGTCCTTCCCTCAACTGGAACCCACTGTCTCCAGAAACTGTGCAGTTTTGTCCCTCAAGCATCTCAGCTGCCCAGTTCACCTTGCCTTATGAAACTGTGCAGATTTGTCCTCCCATAGCCTTATCCTGCAACAACCACTACCTACCTAGACTGCACAATTTTGTCTCTTAGTGGCCACTACACAATTCCTTCCCTCAGTGAGAACTGTGTAGAAATTTCCCTCAGTCTGGCCTGAGCTATGCAGTGCATAATCTCAGTGATCAAGCTTGAACCTTAGCTGCTTGAACTGTGCAATTACGCAGTCACTGGGCCTTCTCCCCTGGCCTGTCACTCAGTCCCAGCCCAGTTTATGAATCCAAGTGCAACATCTTAGACTAGGGGTTTATTAGACTGATGTTGTCTTGTCATGAGTGGATTACAGATACATGAATTCTACCAGGCTATGAAAAGATGATGAAGGAGGAGATTAAGAAGGATGGCATGCTAGATGACTCTTAAGGAGTTGAGGAAAAATATAGTTATCAGATAAGAAGCCCAAGGAACCTAGGGTATGTAGAAGATCAAGACCGCGTGAAGACTCCATCTAATGCATAACCCTTTAGAGGGTAGGTATGGAAAACAAAGCACATCTTTTTGAAATACACCTATTAGTGTAGGATGAAGGGTTGCTTATCGTTGTCGTATCATTATGTCTTCATTAACATGTATGGTTGCAAGCATTGAAAGTCATTCCATGTGTTTCCTCTAAGTGTTTTGCTCCCTTTCGCTTGTTACATCAACTGTTGTCTTTTGGCATGTTTGACCATTATGTCATGTTTGCGAACCTTTCTTGGTGGTTTTGAAGGTTGATCTTTGTGTATATGAGTTGTCCTAGCCATGTAAACACCTGTCACACTCATACACAACGTCTTGAGCACTGTTGCATAAGTGTCATCACAATTGTTCTAAGTCCATCTCAAGTGTGTCCCTTGTCGCTTTTCGTTTTAGGACAATCTCATAGAGGGTAATGCTTTGTCTTGTTGTTCCGGTGGTCTATGTTGTCGTGTCACCAAAGTATGCTAAGTGTGTGATCACAATTTCAAGTTCCTCACAAGTTCACTTTCCTCTCGCACTTAGCCATTTCTTCGAAAATCCTTCCAACCGAGCAACTCACTTTCACCGGACCCCTGACTAAGCTGCGCGCTCTCAGCCCTCAATGATGCGACCTTGTTGACTGGAACTGCGCAATGTGTAATCACTATCCTCCAGGGTAGTTACACTGCGCAATTCCAAAGTTCAACAACCTTCCTTGACTCCCAAAATTGCGCAGTAGTTCCTTCTAGTCTGGCTTGAATTGCGTATTTCGTACTTTCAGTCCTCAAGCTTTTCCCTTGCCTGTTGGAATCCCGCAGTGTGTAGAGAACCCAACCTCCCTTGGGCTCCAAAACCACACATAGGTGTCCCCTAGTGTCCTCCCTCAGCCAAAGCTCACTCTCCTCAAGGACTGCACAATTTCGGCTTGCAGGCCTCTCTGTTGCCCAGTCCTCCTTACCTCTAAAAACTGCACGAAACTGACCTCCCTTAGCCTCACCTTGCACCGGCCACTGCTGACTTGAACTGAGCAATCTTGTCTCCTAGTGTCCACTGCGCAAATTTTCTCCTCAGTGAGGATTGTGCTCAAAAGTTCCTCATTTAAGCCTGAGCTATGCTCTGCGCGGTCTCAGTGATCAAGCTCTCTCCCCACCAATTGGAACTGCACAATGCAAAACCACTGAGCCCTATCTCCTAGCTTGTGACTTGTCCCAAGATTACTCTATGGATGATAATGCACCATCTTAGAATAGGAAGTTTTCGGATTGATGTCATACCGTCATGAGTGAATTGTAGGAATAGGTACACTCTTGAGTCATGGCGAGATGATAAATAAAGAGAAGAAGGAGGGAAGTATGCTTGAAGACTCACTTACAGTTGAACGAACAAAGGAACCTATCAAGAGCAAGCAAAAGGAACACATGTATGCAACTACCTCTCAAGACAGAAGATCATTGAAGACCCCACATCATCAAGCTATGCAGAGGAGAAGAGAGAGCACCCAAGAACACATCTATCACTTAGCAACAACAATGACTTGACCTTTCCACCTTAGCAAACCAATCCATGTCACCATTGTCTTGTCAAGTCGTGTCATGAGTTGTCAGAGGCCACATCACTATTATGAACTATGTATATTGTAGATCCAATGTAATGTAAAGTGGAAGTCCAATGGACACACACGAATATGAAGAGTCATGTCAGTTGAAAATTCATAGGACATTGAACAATCACGAGGGTAGTCAAAGAGTCACAAGGGTCAAGCATTACCCGTTGGTTATATATACCCCCTCATTGTATGAGCAAGGGACTTTTCACCTTGGATCATCCCACAAAGCATAGAAAGTTTCAGTTAGTTCTTCGAGGAGCAAGGAGTGGCTCAAATGTCCCACTACTGGGGCTAGTGATGTACAACATAAATATGTCTTCTTGGAACTTTTGCATTAATTACAGAAGCCTTTTAAGGCCAGCATGTTTTCATGCATGACTTATGGATGCTTGTAAGACTATTATGTGAGCATTTATATTTCGTGTTTGTCTTCACATGTACTAAGATAGTTGAACTATTTCGGTTGTTTTAGTGCTTATCTTGTTGGGAATGTGCTGTAATGGTTGTCATTGTTGTCTCATCCTTGTGGATTATTCCCCAGGATACTAGAGAAACCTTTCCTTACTTATCGGTTATAACTACCATCACATCCGCTGTGGACTATTCTATTGCATGTTAGACGGACCTTCCCTTGTTCATCGATTGTAACAACTGTTGCATCCGCCGTGGACTATTCCGCTGGATGTTGAACAATTCTTTTTGGTTCGCTTGTGCCTCTTCCTGGGTGGTACTATTACCTCTCACTTAGAGGCTCACCTTTTCTCCCCCTTTTTGCAGTAAGAGAACCTAGACACAGTTACATTGCACACTCACCAGGCAAACTCACCTTGTTGTTTGAAGATACCATTGCATCACTCTCTCGTGCTGACAGCTAGAGCCAAGGTAGATCTTAGAGGATTTGGCAACTGAGCCTTTATACCAAATGAGACTCCTACACCAAACAGTGTGAGGTCTAATTGGGACTTCATATAGGGGAGATCCTCTTAGTTGACGAATTTCCAACACCGTCAACATTTACTTACAAAGAGGGATGTTTCCTTTGAAAGAATGGTGGATTCACATCTCTGAAACCCAACAATCCCTTGCAAGTTATCAACAATCAAACACATTTAGTTGTTTCTTGATCTTCTCTAAGAGTTTGAAACACCTAATTGAATAAGAGTGGACGCCGACAAAGAAAGCCTTTTTCTTTGTAACTTAATAATACAAGACTAAAGTTGACCATCGTGGAGGGGGCTTATTGTTCTCAGAATTGTGGGTATTAATGGTACATGCAAACTGGAGATCAATGGTTTGTAGTGGAAACCCATCCCTCAAGTTTTGGAGATCAATGCTTGGTGGTGGAAGCAATATAACGAATTTTTCTCGGTTGTCTCAAAGTCATGGGGGCCAGTGCCACATGATGAAGACACACGCCGGTCTTGGCAGTGGTCTTTGAGAACCATTCCACATAAGAAATCCAATTTAATAGTAGACAATAATTCAATTCTCTAACACAGGGTCAACAACGCACAATGGCAGTAGGAAGGGAATTCTTCTCAAAAGAAACATCTTACGATGTAATAAGAATTTAATCATTATTATAATTTTATTGAAGAAAAAAATCTAATAAAATAATTATATTAAAGGAAAAAAATTATAATAAAAATATTAATTGTTTTTTGTTTTTTTTTTATAAATATATATATTTTTATATAGCAATTTAATTCAACAATTTTTTTATATAAAAATATTATTGGATTATGTATTTATAAATAAAAATATTTATACTACAATTTAATATTTTAGATTTTATTTTCTTTCTATTTATAGGATCAACAATTGAATGGGTGTCAAATTGGCATGACATGTATAACTTTTAGGTGGGTTTACCTCCCACCAAAGATTAAGCAAGTGGGGAATTTTGACACATAACTTTATACTTATATTTACTTTAACATTCTTAAAAGTTGCATAAAAATTCTTATTAAAATTAAATGATTATTATTATTAAAATAAAAATAAAATAATAATAATAAAAATTATTTTACATTTTTAAAAATTACTAATTTAAAAATAATATTATAAAATTAAATTATTATCACTATTAAAATAAAAATAAAAATATAATAATGATAATATTTTTTAATTTATTTTATAATAATAATAATTTAATTTAATTAATAATAAACTGAAGTTATGAGAGTTAAATGAATGGGGCTGCCATTGTTAAAGAAACCATGGTGGTCCTTTGTTGACACACCGTCGCACAACAAAGAGGAGCTTAGTCCACCGAACAAAGAGGAGAAAGGCATTGTAGGTGTTGAAAATAGAGGCCATCCACTAGAAATGGTTAATGTACAAGTGGCAATTCTGCGGAGGACAACTTTTGTCCACGTGTTTACTGAATTAACATCCCATTTGTTCACAGATTAGATAACCGATAAGCACCTGTGGACTAGGGTAATAAGAAATGAATTGCCTAGGATTTTGACATATACCAGTTATGGTTAATGTACCAGTGGCGATTCTGCGGAGGACAACGTCATGTCCACGTGTTCATTAATAACGTCCCATTTGTTCACACACTGGATAACCACGTCACGACTAGTGTAATAACAAATGAATTGCATAGCCAGATCAGATGAGGGGTTTTCACATGACTCGCTCCCACGTTGGTGCGTCATCAACTCCAACACCAATAATAATAAGCGGAAATCCATGTATGAAAACATAGTTACAGTACGGCGTCATCAGCCAATGAAATATTTCTTAGAAGCCACGCTGGCTTCCTTTCGCAGGGGCCCACACGAGAACTGCGGGAAGTAATAGACGGACGGTGGCAGCGAACGTAAAGCGTGAGGATGAAGGCGAAGGGGGCGTAGGCGGGTGAAAGGACTGTGTGAGTGACTCACTGAATGACGGATAAAACCATCGGGTCGTATCTGGTATTCGTTCACATTGGCTGCCACAAACAAACAGTGTTTCGTGTTTTAGATGGTAAAGATGGAGGGCAGAACAAAGACGGAGACAAGAAGAAAAAGAAAAAGGAGCAGGAGCAGGAGCAGGAGCAGCAGCAGCAGAGGCAGCTTCCTATGCCTGTTGTCAAAGTGAATGGAATGCATGCTTTTCTGGTCAGAGAAAGTGGGAGTCTCAGCAGGCGGTGGCCAAGGACGTGATTATTGTTTTCGTGGTTTTTTCGATTTCATCTACCAAATTGGGGGCGCCAGAGGGCTTCAGCTGAACGAAGAATAGAAATAGGGGGAGGAGGAAGATGCTGCGATAGAATCGCATAATTAAAGGAATACAGAAATGCCTGCCCGCAGATCCAACTACATGCTCTTAAGCCAATCAGCAGACCCTGTCGAGCCGGACCATCATTCCAATTACGTATATCACATACATCGCCACCACTATTCCTTGCCCGACCGTCTGGGGTTCGATCCATGCCCTGATACCAATAACAACAACGTCAATATCGATGTCCAAGACAGGCAGCAGCAGCAGTGGCAGCAGCCACGCCCTTCTCAGGACTGGGGGTCTCCACTTCTGGACGTCGCTCAACCCGCTGGGGGACGGGGAATAGGGGGCATATGGCCGCCGATGGGAGGCAACAGTTACGGCGCGCGGGGTCTCGGGGCCTCTTCCTCCTCCACCACCAACAACAATAATAACAACTACAGCGGCCTTCAGAGGCAATCCAGCGGAAGCAGCTTTGCAGAGAGCTCCCTGTCGAGTGATTATCCCCTGCCCACTCTCTCGCCCAGTATTTCTCTTAATGCCAGTGACTCTGCTTTTTTCAACGCCTTGTACGAGGATGGATGGAAGCACAATGTGGAGGGGGGAGGGGCCAGGTTAATGATGCTGCAGCAAAAGCAGGCAGAGGGCGGAGGGGGAAGCGGAGGCGGAGGGTCGTCGAGCTCCTCCTCCTCGAACTCGTCCTCGGCGAGGGGGAAGAACTGGGCGCAGCAGACTGAAGAGAGCTACCATTTGCAGCTGGCACTCGCCCTGAGGGTTTCGGCGGAGGCCTCTTGCGCGGATGATCCTCATCTCCTCGCCACGCATTGCGACGAGCCCCTTGCCGGGTCCGGCGGTGGATCTGCACGGAAGCACATTGAGGCCTTGTGTCATCGATTCTGGGTAAGTGTTGCAAGAAAGCTGGGAAAGCTTCATTGAGCTGAACTTTTCATCATTCTTCTTAGCTCCGGCTGTTTTGTCCTGAGGTATGCATATCTTACAAACTTTTGCCGTGTTAAATTAAATTAGCGGACTCGACGCGGGCATATATTTCCAGGCTTTCAAGTTCAGAATTAAGGGGTTTGCAGGATCAATGTCATTGCGGACAAATAGCCTAGCTGTAAAATGAACCAAAATTTTAATAAACTTTGCGCATGCATGACTGTAAATTTGACACTTGTTAAATACCCCGATAATTGTGTCTTTCCTTTATCCTCGTTCCATTGACCTACTTTGGACGTTACTAAATTTATCTTAGTGTTACAAGATCGAGAAGGATTCAGTTCGTTCCGATGAAGATCACCGGGATTTGGCCTTAAGATGAAGCGATACGGACTTCCCAATCAAATTTCTAATTTTGAATTATACTGCCTTGGATAACTGATGTTAAATTTATTAACAGATTATAAAGTAAATAAAATGCTGAAATTAATTCCAGGAGGTGTAAGCGATCCTGAACCACCGCAGCGAATGTAATCAGGATTAGGGTCACTTATTACAAGCCAATATATTGAATTAATCGAAGTGAAACAATGGTTTCTTAAAAGGTATTTCATGGAGCGTTTCTAAATTAAGAAAAATTAGTTCATCTGAATGAAGATGACCGAGAATTGGCATCAAGGGAAATTTTAAGAGACTTTCTAATCAATTTGTTATTTTGACTTATTGCGATAACTAAAATCAATTAACTATTACCAAAATATAAACTCCTTAAAATGCTGGAAATTGAATTAATTTCCATGGTGTATAATAGATACTACTTACAGACGAGTAGCTTAAAATAATCAAAGATAAATAATTCTATCAGAAGAAAAAAATAAAGTTTAGTAAACTTCTGAAGATGACTCGGATGCAGCGGCACGAAAAAATATATGCGCTAGTAAATCTTTTTTGTTATTAAACTTAACATATTATGTTCATGAAATGCTGTGTAAAACCGTAAAATTTAAATAAGAGCTTATACTAGTTTTTCCACGTGTGAAAATTGGATCTTAAACTCTTCAAGATACACGTTCAGGCAGGGAGGCCCTTTGTTAAGATGAAATTGATTAAAGTGGGCTGCAGTTTCACCACTTGCCCAATATAAATTACATTCGGTTGTATTTACAGGGACACGAAGTTCTGAGGATGTAACCCAATTTATGCACACTGGTCCTTACTACTATACTGATCGATAAATATTTTTGTTATGGTGATTTCAATTAAATGAAAGATCACAGTTTCAGTAAATCAACTTCTCAGGTCCATTTAGGGACCCAGAATCAGAAAGCCAGTCAAGTTTACGGAAAATATGTCACAGGAGCCCTTACCAGAATGCAGTGTGCAGCTGCAAATTCTGCAATTAGGAGACTATAATTTAACAGGCAGCCCAAATTGGCCGACTTATATATCATCAGAGTCAATACAGAATTTTATTCAAATATATTTTCCAGTGAGAAATGGTTCTGAATGCTGTGCTTTTTTCTGGCATATTAGATAAGACTGAGGGTATATTTAGTAATGTCTTAAATAAAAAAATAGAGTATATAGCTCAGCCAAACAAAATTTGATGTTTCATAATAGGCTCACTTGACAGAGTCAGTGTCGATCTGAACTTAAAATCTGATTAGATTTTGTTGGAATTATATATTAAGAAGCTTGCCCTAATATCCATTAGGGAAAGTTTACCCTTAGGGTTTGAAAAGAACACATGACAAGATTTGTATTCTAGCTAGTATCACAATATTCTTTCAATCTTTGCAACCAGAGACAATATTGAATGAAATAAGATAGTGTAGCTAGTATTCAACAGGTCATTCACATGAAGCCAATTCAGCAGTACATAATGAGTTTAGATCCACAGTCTTCCCAATTTCACACTACAGTTTAAATACACAACAATTGCTATTGCATCAACAAAACCCTACTGTCCTAATACCCTTAATCTGACCTTGCAACCAGCCTTAGTAATTTCTGCCTCCTGCTGTCTCTTTGATGCCACAGACCTGCACAGAGGTGATCCGATGCCCAGATCAAGCTTCAGTCTCGATGCGCTGCCACAGATTCCTTAGGAAAAGGGTCACAAGGTGAGCCGCTGCTGCCGAAACAGCACTTCGCTATCAAACAATCCTCTGCTTGCTCAAACCGGACTTCAAGAGGGTTTTACTGTCACCGTGATTCCCCCAAATAGAACCGCCATCCTTATCCAAACCTCAGAAATAACTGCGTTTTCCCAGTTGTGACCTTCAGGCTGGTGCCGCTCCCCTAAAGAACCACCTCAGCCAGGATCTGCTGTCACAAAGTGGCCCCCAGAAGGGTCCACTGCCACCAACAGAGCCTCCAATGCTACTAGAGTTTGTGCCACAGATTAGGGCATTGCCACAGAACTGCCTCAGTCAGTGTTACAAAGGTGAACTGTTATCACAAATAGGCCTCAAATTTCTTCTGCTGCCACAGGCAAGTATAAGTACTTGAGAATAGGGCTGCTGGCTCAGAGAATAACTTCGCTGCCCAAATGGTGCCAAATACCCTACACAGCTGCAGGAAATGCCGTCTGTAGCCTCAGGTGAAGACGCTGCTGCAGAAGATCACATCCAAATGGGATGCAGCCTTAGGGAGAGAGAACCAGGGGTATTTTGTGTAATATCCTCAAGTTTGTGAGTATGGGAATTTTGCCCAATTTTGGTAATATTAATTAAAAGGGGCAACTAATATTTTGGAGAACGGTGACAAGTACTATTTTATTGCAGATTGGTGGCAAATTATTATTTTATTAAAATGGTGGAAAAAATAACTTTGTGGAAAATGACCCCACCAATAAAATAATATTAAAAGGAGTCTAGAAGGATGGAGAGAAAATATAAAAGGGGGGAGGGACTCATTTTGTGGATCATCTTTTGATTATTATACTTCACACTTCATCTTCTCTTGGAGCTGTTTAGCGCAAGGGTAGAGTGCTGTTTAGCACATGAATTCCAGGGGAGATTCCACACCATCTTCGGAGGACTTCGAGTGCCTCCCTAGTTGGGAATTCGGAGAGTCCATTGTTGGGCTTTCATAGAGCTTCATTGACAGCAATGTTTCCAGCTTTGCTTATTTTCTGGGCGTAGAGGCAATTCAAGTTATTCATTGTGGTCCAACATACAGCGAGTTGGAGTCTAGGTTATTTGCAAGAGGATTTTCCTAGTCGGAGCCGGGAATTTTGTGGTGATTTTGCAGGGATAGAGAGCAACAAATCCGTGGGACGAAATTCTCTTCATTTGGAAGTGCGTAAGGGAAAAAGACAGTGTTCCATGCGGATGCACCCCGACGCTCCCCAATGCTCCGGGGACGGGGAAACTCCGGGGGAAACATTTCCCCCATGTCTCCTTTTTGGGGAAACTCCAAGGGACGTTTTTCTGGCGACAAAATGCAACTCCTTTGCAGGGGGGATGGGGGGATGTTGGGGGGACACATATGCGCCCCCACCCCCCCCAAACATTTTTTTGTCTAATAATTTTTATAAAACATAAAAAGATATAAATTTAAATATATGAAAAAATTGAAAAAATGAAACTATATTAAAACTTAAAACTTGTTAAAACTAATTTAAAAAAATAAAATAAATAAAATAATATTAAAATTTAAAACTTAAAAGATAAAATAAAAACAATAACAAAAATAAAAAACGTATATTAAAACTTAAGACTTAGTATTTATTAATATTATTTAGTACTTTTTGAGAAATTTACTAGTATTTCACTGCTCAGTGCTTTCTATGTTTACTTTTAGTTTAGTATTCTATGGCTATTTTAGACTTCAACATAATGTCAATGTCATTGTCATATGATGAATTTACTTTTTATCGTTTTTGAAAATTTGATGCGCATTGCATAATTTCAATTGTCAAATGATGAATTTATTAATTTAATTTAGATGTACTTTGCATCATGCCAAATGATGAATATAAAAGGAACATTGCATAATGTCAAATGATGGATTCAATTTAGTAATTTACTTTTAGATTTACAATGCAAAAATGTCAAATGATAGTTCATAAATGATAATAGTCTAATAATTAATGATGTTCATATTTAGTCTTTAGATGTACATTTCATAATTATTAAGATTTTCTATTGAGTTATATATATATATATATATATATATATATATATATATATATATATTTTGTTATATATATATATATTTTGTATATATATATATATATATATATATTACTTTTTTTTTTCTAAATTAGTCTACTTCTATATTAGTACAAAAAGAGAGTACAACAAGGCCAAAGCCTTGAAAGTTCTAGCCACAAAGAGGGCATTCTAGCAAAACTTGCTTGACCCGTTGAACATGAAACCTGCTGGTTTGTAATCCAGCCGACCACTAGCCCAGACAGTAATTAAAAGATGGACGCTTACCATGATCATAGATAACACAAGACCTGACACTAGAGCGTAGTTACAGGACCTACTTATGCTTTGCCAGCTATGGGCATTTTCCAACCAAAACAAAGACAAGAACATATGCTGGTCATTGGAATAGACCTCCCTGTTGAAGTGACCCTTTACAAAATTGAGAAGTATGCATGCCAAAAAACCTTGAATATTCGTAGAAAGGCTTGGAGATTCAGGAGCGCGAGCACGTTCAGTCTTCATTGGAGGTCATAGGATCTTCTTCGACAATACGACACCCATATTGATCAGAGTCAATTGAGACCGAAGGATGAGCAGCTGAAGTCGAAGGAATGTCACCTGAGGGCGCTTCTGGTCCTTTGTTAACAGTATGACTTGCTGTCGGTCTTTCGAGGCTCATTTGCTGGAGATTGCTTGGATTCTCCCTGCTATTCGCCGGAGGAGCTGCCTGGAGAGCGTCTTCAGAACCCACAGCATTCTCAACTAGTTCAATGGCGACAGAAACAATAAAGGTAGCATTACCCAATGAGCAAGGAATCCGGAAACGGGCTGAGTGCGACTGAGAGTGGTGCTCGCCAACCTAAATTCTGTCAAGCCCAATGCCTCTGCCTCTGCTGCCGCGGGTGACCGGAGTTCTAAAGCTGCTGAAGTCTGAGGCCTCCGAGGTGGGATCCGACGAGGTTGGAGAGCGCCGTCGAGTGGCTCGTCCCCGGGCACTACCTCTTCTATAGCCCATACGAGGTCGTTCGCGAGGCATAGCGAAGTGAGCAGGACAAAGTGGCTGCGCTGGAGAAGCTTGAAGGCGAATGAGGGGCTTACCCACAGTGAAAGGAAATGTAAAAGCGGAGTCTGGCAGGCTAGTGAGGGACAAACGCGCAGAGGAAGGCCGGAGGAAAGCTTGTGCCGGAGCAATAAGGAGACCAGAGACCGTCGCGTAGCAGGGTGAGGACCAGCAATGGCCAGAGCGACGCACAGGGAGTGAGAGAGAATGCACAGACCATGAACAGCAGACCTGAACCAAACCTAGAATGAGGACATGGGCGACCGTCAAAGGATTGCCAACAGCAACATCCGAAACCCAGTTGAGGGCGCACAGAGTGAAAGCCAGAACGAGGAGAATGCGCGAGACCATCTCGTATAAGTCTTGGAGCAGATGAAACACAATAACTACCACCTTGATGGCGTTTGTGCGATGTTTTAATGCAGGTTTACGGCTAGTACAGATGGCACCAGTGGGCTGCCACTTGCCCATCAGCGCCGTCCTGAACAATTTCCCTCGGCTGTCAATCACCCGCATCCGGGAATATATATTAAATTTTTAATAATTTATATTTTTATAATTTTTATGACTATGACATCCCCCTGTCTCCCCGAAATTTCCCTAAATTTTGGGGTTGCTTATATACGCCCCCCTTGTGCGTATCCCCGCTCCCGCGTTTCCCCATCCTGGAAACTCGGTGAAACATTGGAAAAATTTTGGGGTTGCTTATATACGCCCCCCTTGTGCATATCCCCGCTCTTGCGTTTCCCCATCCTGGAAACTCGGTGAAACATTGGAAAGAGGGGGAAGAATAATCATGGAGAGATAAGGGCCGAAGATTAGAGGTAAAGCTCAAGAGATAATTTAGCTAGTGGTAGATTTGGGCATAATACTATAAAATCAAACTGCGGGGCATTTTTTTGGCCAGATTTGGCGATTTGCACTTGTTAGGGGTCACCAGGGGTTGGTGGATTCAATCCAAACCCTTTCTGGGTTTTTGTGGGTTTGTTGAGAGGAGTCTGAGGTTAATTTCGTAGAATTTGTGGGGCAGTATTTCTGGCAGAAATTAGTGTTCTAGTCAGCAGCCAACAACATGAAGTTTAAACTATTGGAGAAGGACGTAGTTCACTCGAGGGCCATTTCCACCACTTGGGTCCGTGAGATTTTTCGGGGTTATTTTGGGTTCCTTGTGAGGAGGCCCCAGTTAATTTCCTAGAATTTTCTGTGCAGTTTAGAGGCCTGAAACACCAATTCCATTTCAGCCAGCAGTAGTAGAATTTACTGGGCCAACGCAAAGACTTGGGGAGAGCAGTTTCTAGCACTTGGGCAACTTCATTTTCACCTGGGACTTGACTAGCTTGTTGTAGCAAGCCCAGGTTCCTATTCTTCATTTATATGTACCTTGTTTTCTCAGTTAATAAAATGGCTCAACTCTTGGTACAATTTGTCATTATTTTGGTGTGTTAGTTTTATGGTTACATGTTTATGCTTTATTTGCTGTTATCACTTAATATTTCCCATTAGGAATATTACAGTTGTATCAGAGCCATGATCATGGTCAGCTGTGGCCCTTAAGCCAAGTGATGACAATACCATAATAAAAAGCTAAGAAATGGGATCCAAAGAAATGTTAAAATCAAACAACATGGCAGTGACCTTGAATGAAGTAATTAGGATGCAATCATGCAACAACTGATGATCTAAGTAACCGGATTCATCCTAAACCCCCTACGAATCCCGAATCCAACGAATCCGACACGATTCGGTCCGGATTCGTGTCCAAATCATATGACACGTTGTGTCCTTTTCCGACATGTCGAATCTGAGGTCGTGTCATGATTTTCAAAAGCATGTCGCGATTTTGGGAATCGTGTCCTGTTTCCAGGACTCGCTAAGCTCAGCGCAGGTATGAAAAGAGCGTGTTTGCTCATTAATATTTTCATTTGGCAAGTGATTTGTGCTGTTGCAGTAAGGAGTAGAGCATTTTGGCAGCTTCATGATCAAGTCTAGGCCCTAGTATTGATATGCTATTCATGGTAATGTTAAATTCTTAAAGTAAAAGTGACATTCTCCTTAATTGTCACTTTTAAATAAATTTTTAACATTACCATGAAATGACTCAGGATGTTTGAGAGTGTTTCCGGCCTCATTGAATTTCATATGGAGAAAGTGGAATTTTAGATTTCATTCAAAATCCAGCAGACTTATCAGTTTTTCAGGATTTTAGGATTGGGGGATTGCAATATTTCCATTGAATTTTGTCATGTATTAGGGTATGGAACTCGTATTTAATCAAGAGCACCAAACCAAGAGCTTTTGAATATGTCGCTCCCGCTCTCGTTTTCGCTCCCGCTCCCGCTCCCAAGTAACACTGTTCCTGATGATATGGGTTTGGACACCACTGTTGAGTTGGCATTGGCCAACATGGATCTCAATGATCTAGTGTTAGAGCCTGTTAGATTTGATGACTTAGAGGGGTCAACCTCCATACCAGCAGATGCAGAGGCGACTATGGATACAGGGGAGGAGGAGGATGCAGAGGAGAGCAGTGGGGACCATGATGATGGGGACAGTGATGCTGATTTTGATGCTGATTGATGCCTTGAGGTTTGTATACCTGTAGTTGTTTTATATTTTCTATTTCTATTTGCCATTGGCATTGCACCAACACTACCTATGTAACACATTTTGATTTGATGACTTAATGAGAAAACTACAGTTGTCAGTGTGTTTATCTTACTATCTTGTAGTTGTAAGTTGTCTTTCATTTATGAATTATGAATCATGATTTAAATTTTTAATAGATTTATCATTTATGTGACTAGTACCACTGACATTTATTTGAATTTTGTATGTACTATGCATGCTAATAGCTATAGATGAAGATCTATGTTTGAAATCAATAAATTTGTATCATTAATTAAAATTTGTGTAAGAAATATCTAATTTTTAATATATATATATATATTTAGTTTTTATATATATATATATATATATTTTTAATAAAATAATATAGAATGAATCCTAACGTGTCCTGTTCCGGGGGGTCAGCGTGTTCGAATCCGACACCACGAATCTCGAATCCTAGGTGTCCCGAATCCCCGTGTCAAGTGACTTAGCTGATGATTGATGTGGGGGAATAGTTGATTCATACCACAATTGAGAATCAAGACCATTATCAATTATACCACAAATCCTCTATGCCCAAAGTTATGGATAATGCATTAAGATGACAAGACATGATTGCAGCTGATGTGGAGTTATTGGCAGCAAATTGGAGGGCGTACCAATCATTTGGACATGACATTCAAACGCCCCTCTCCTTTTGGGAGTTCGGTGAACTGACATGCACAAATCAGTGGGAATTCAGTGGAATTATGCAAGGATGATGAGGAGGGTCAAGGCAAAAGATGAAAAAGTAGTTGAAGGGGCCATGGTTGGCAAGGAGACAGTTGAGCATACACTCGTTGTGGCACCTTTCATCTATTCTGAGATTTATATGGCTAAAGTCTAGGGCAACAAGGTAGTTTGAAGCTTTTGTGGAGCAACAAAATAGCAACAAACCTCCATCTAAGAAGCGGAACCCCTCTAGGGTTTGGTTTGTGGCAGCGTATGACCTTTGAAGACTATTGTGACAACAAAGCATTTTTGTGATAGTGTTGATTTTTCCACGACACTCAAGAATATAAGATTTGAGTCTAATATCATGATCACAAACACACTCAAATGCCACAACGCTTCTACTTTGCATAGCGGAATAACAAATAGCATTGAATCAACTAGTACACAAGACAAATTTTAACCCAACACTTGTTATATTACAAACTTTAATACAGCAATCTTAGGGCTCCTGTACTAGGGATCATAGCCCTTGATACAAGACAACAACTATGAGTACCAATTTGTTCCTGAACAAAGTACACTTGACCTACTTGCTGATGTTGTGCATCCATAGTCCTTTTAGTCCACGTACCTTGAACATTTCTAGCGGGTGCTTTGCCTTCCCTTTTGTTGATCACGCAACTTCTGTTCCCTCAGAAAGCGGTCTTCTCTAGCTCAACAATCTGTCACTATCAACCCTCGTGTTGCTCCAAGAGTGACTGAACTTTGGTTAACACAAAATTGCCCACTAGCTGCACCTTTACTTCACAAGGACACCAGCACATAGGGACTTCACCATTGCCCACTTCTGCTTCTCTGTTGTTCCAAAGAAGACGAGACTTACGGCTTGGAGGTTGCCCTCTTATCTCTGATTTGACTCACTGTTAATCACTGAACTAGGGCACAACACATCAACCCTCTTGACTGCCCTTTGGCTCCTCCAAAAGTCAATACTTAGAGCTCCATAAGACTGCCCACACACAGTGACAAATCTGCCTTTTTCCTTTGCACTTAGGGCTTCCAAACAGCCGCTAACAATCCTCCAATTCTCTATACACAGGCTACTTCAGACCTGTCCAAAACCAGACCTACCAATCCCTAGCATTCATCAACTTGGAAAGACAAGAATATATCTTTACAAGACGTCTTCTACAACCCTGTAATCATCAAGGTTCTGAGCACAATCGTTAAGGTATATGGCCCTATATTAGGGCTCCTGTAGCACACACAGGTCAGCCCTAGTCATGGCATGTACAACTCCTGAAAAAAGGTATAAACCTTCCCCAATTCACTGCGCTGGTTACTCAAACAATGTAGCCACACTTCAACATTAACTCTGACCTCTCGGCCCTCCAAAAGATGCCTTACAACACATTACCTTTTACCTTTGTTATTATTGAAGTCTCTAATTAATTAGATATATATGCTATATTATATAAGTATAAATATTATTAGATATGTATGTTATATTATATAAGTATAAATATTTATTATAAAAGTTAAATATTCTAATATATATTTAAATATTATTTTATAAAATGAATATAATATTTAATAAATATATTCTTATATAGTTAAAAAATATTTGAATTAAGAAATTTACAAGTTAACTCGTTGAATAAGTTAATTTTTAAAATATTTTTTAACTATATATATATATATTTGTCAACTGCTATACTCGAATTTAATGGCGAACCTCATTCAAACTTTATTAGAAAATTTGAATTTGAATCAAATTTAATCATTGTCAAACTCGAACTCGATCCTGAACCATCTGACATTGGTTATCAATATCTGCAGTTATAAAAGGGTATTGAATGCTCTGAAGCAGCTGCCTAGTCCTTACTGAGGGCTCAAGTTGTGAAGAGTTTTTGGTTGTTCACAATATGCAATTTGTTGTCCAACATATGCATGTCCAGGTCCTCCATGTGAATATGCATCATATGGTTGTGTGGCTGGCCTCTGTGATATTATTGCTTGTAACAGCTGGGTATGTGCCCATGGATGGCATCTGACTTTGGGGCTTTATCATACTTGAGCAAGCACTGCTGTCAAAATTAACTAATGTAAACACTTCTCTGCCAATTTGTCTGTTAATTGGTAACCTTAACCAATATTGCTGATTGGATTTAGGCTACGTTACTCCAAACCCTTTTTTCTGGCATTTGAATTTGTGCAAATCTACAGCCTCTTGGTGGTCCATACTTTGTAGAAAGTCATGACGAGAAGACATAACTTAAAAGGATTTATTTGTTTACATCACATCTGAAAATGATTTGTAAATTCAGTGCCCCAATTCCTATGTTTAACGTTAGTTATGGTTTATAAATTAGTTGGTAGGACTATTTTTTTGGTCCATGGAAAATCTTGTGGAGAAACTTAAGGGACGCTTCCCCATGTTGAAATATGTAACTAGGTTTGGTCTTCATAGTGACACATGTAAACATGATTTTATGCATTTGTTGTAAAGAGAAAAATAAATTTATTATTGTTATTCTTAACCAATGTGGAAAAAGTCGCTGTCGGGATTAATTCGGCAAGGGTCCAAAAGTTGAAAAAGTCGGCAAAGTCGGGAGTTTTTTGAAAAAGTCGGCAAAAAGTCGGCAAAATTAAAAAAACACAAAATTATTCATTTTTTTTAATTTTTTTTAACATCTAGAGTATCCACAACATCAAATAAATGCATTTCCACATAAACATGTAAAGAAAGCTAATATATAATATGTATATGAAGTCTAGTGCTGCATCACATATCAAAATAGTGAATCCACTCCTGAATTTTGAGTCCTGTCTGAGTTTCAACTCTCAAGAGTCAAAATATCAACAAAAAATATAATAAATGTACATCATGAGTCATCTAAAAGTCATCAAGTAATCACTAATCAGTCACTGAGATCCTCTTCCCCTTTTACGGGAATAGGGAATGGCTTTGCCTTTTCCTCTAGAGGAAGAAGACCCTGCCCCTGAGGATACAAAAGGAAATGGACTCAATCGTCCTCTAGAAGCTGATGGAAGAGGTGGCCTCTGTGCTACGCTGCCGCTGCTGCTGCCCACCCTAGATGGTGTCACCTCCTCCTCAGCATCCTCATCCAGCTCTGCTACTGCCTCCTGACCCTGATGTTGCTCCACCTCCTCCTCCTCTATCTCTAGCTCTCCCTCCTCTGCAACTGCTACATCCTCTAGATCCACACCTAACCAATCCGGGATCGTGTCCAAGATTGGCCTCTCAGTCTCGACTCTCCATGCAGCGGTGGTATCAATATTGTCCAATGAGATGGCTTCCACATCAGTAGGTTTCTGAAGCTGTCTCACCCACAATCGAAGATTGTAGTAGATGTATACCATGTCATTGAGGCGTTTGGATTCCAATCTGTATTAGGGTCATAGATTGTAAATTAGTACTTAGAAAATTTAAATATTAAAATTAATGAAATGAATTCAAAAAATTTAATTTGAAATCTTTTTAGTTTTTACCTGTTGCGCTTTTTGGAGTGTATTTTGTCAAATACACTCCAGTTGCGCTCACACCCAGAGGAACTGCATGTTTGGCTGAGCACTCGAATGGCAAGCTTTTGGAGATTTGGTACTCTGGCACCATAGCTTGTCCACCAAGCATCTACAAGTTAAAAAAAAAATGAGAAACATAAAAAAAAACATTGAAATTCTAAACTTGAAAATTTGAAACAAACTGAAACTTACCTGGCATTTTGGTCGTCCTATTCTGAATAGCCATGTCAAAACAAAATGTGCCAGTGGCCATCCTATAGACCTCCATTTCTTTAGAAATCTCCTCACGTTCTCGCCTAGATGACACCATCCTCTCGACACAAGTGAAGAATCCATCCATCACCTCGGCATCAAATCTGAAACCACAAGCATAAGAAAATGCAGGGTTGAGGTAGACACCTGCAGCATGAATGGGGCGATGGAGGGTATTGTTCCATCGCTGATCAATCACTCCCATATGACCTGTTGTTTCTCCAACCCCTCGTCTCCCTTATCTGCATAATAAGCACGGATGGCTTCTTTGGCCCTATCCATGGCCTCATACAAGTAGCCCATTGCGGGCTTCTCTCCATCAACCAACCGAAGAACCTTTACCAAAGGTTCTGAAATGGCACACATCTCCTCTACTCCTGCCCAAAAGCTCTGATCATATGAAACTAGTCTGCATATGCCCTCTCCCTCCGGTTTGCGGCTAATAGATAAAGAACGCCATTCCGCTGAGAGAAACATGCTCTTCACCTCCCACATAGAATTCAACAGAGACTGAAGAGATATGAAAGTAGTGGCAAATCGTGTAATGGCAGGCCGCACCAACTCTTTTTTGTTGGTGCATTTTCTCATCAAGCTAAGCACAGATGAATGATTATAAATAAATTTTGTTATGCTCTTGGATGATTCAACAATATCCCTCACAGTAGGAATTTTACCTATATCCTCCAACATCAAGTCAATGCAATGAGCAGCGCAAGGTGTCCAAAACAAGTTAGGATACCTCTCCATAAGCATCTTGCCAGCTGCAACATAATTTGCAGCGTTGTCCGTTATGACTTGGACAACATTGCTTGGGCCTACTTCCTGAATGAAGATGTCCAACAACTCACATAATAAACGTGCATCTTTAATGTGGTCAGATGCATCAACAGATTTCATAAACATTGTCCCCTTGGGACAACTAACCAAGAAGTTAAGAAGGGTCCTACCCTTCTGATCAATCCAACCATCTGACATGACTGTGCATCCAGTGTGCTCCCATGATGCCCTAAACTCTGCCAATCTAGTAGTGCACTCAGTCTTTTCATCTTGAAGAAGAGGCCCTCTCAACTCTGCAAAGGTGGGGGCTTTGTACCCCGGGCCAACGACAGCAACAGCATCAAACATAGGCTGGTAGAATGGGTTTGTCTTGGCAATGTTGAAGGGAACATCGCTCCATAGAAGACACCTACTGACCAACTTGTCAGCTTCTGCCTTTTCCTTTTTTTTCAATGATGATCTAATCCCAGGTTGTGAACCAGCTGCTGTTCTAGGAACAAAAAAAGATGAGATAGAAGGATGAGTACCACTACCCAATGTACCCATGGGTGAGGAAGGTGATGCTGCTGTAGAAACATTGCCACTCTCAATTCCCCCCACTCTTGAGCCCCCTGCAATTTGGTTTCTTAGTGTTGCCCTGGTGTCTTTTCCTTCCTCTTTATCCATCAATGATTGAATGGCCCGTCGGATGATTTCTGGAGTTGTCTCTTTGCAAAGTTCAATATTTTGGCCTGGAATTTGCCCCAAATGGAATTTTAATCTGTTGATGCCTCCTGACATATGCTTTCCACACAATTTGCAAGTCAAATACATTCTATTGACCGTCCCAGTTTCAGGTATAACATCAGGCTCACCAAACTCCCACATAGAATCCAAAACCCTCGGCATTTTGTTTTAAACTTTGAGCTGGAATTTAAAGTTTAAACCTGGGCACAAAAAGAATGGAAAGAAATTCAAATCAGCAAAATTATAATTAGTAATTTACTAATTTGTATTGCACTCAGAATTTAGAAACAAATTAGTAAATATTAAAATAATAAATATTAAATAATAAATCATAAATGTATGTAGTATGTACAGTGAAATAATTTATTACAGTCATAATTTATTACAGTCATAATTTATACAATAATTTATTACAGTCATAAATATTAAACGAAGGCTGGAATAAAAGAGCCTGCTATAGAAAATGTTGTTGTGCCTAAAAATTTGGTGCTTTGCCTCTGTTTCAGTCCCCCCAATGGTTAGCACATTTTGATTTGATGGCTTCAGGCATTGTGTCAAAATGAAATGCGTATCACCCTCAAGTTTCAACAATGATCCTGAGCATGACTGCCCAGAAAAATCCAACAAGGGCTCCGCTTGTTCACATTTAAATTGGTCATGTGATGTATAGTCAGAGTGACCTATTCTGCAGTCTAGATTCTAGAAATGGTGACAAGCTACCATAAATGTGTTGATTTCCAGCAATTACATTACAAATGCCAAGATAGAATATGGGGGGACATGCATAATAGCATATCAATAGCAAGTTAATTGTTCATGAAGTGTGAAGTTAGACCATCCGATATTACAATATTCCAGGTATTCTAAATATTCTGCTGCATATAAGAGTCATGTTTGTTACACGTGAGTTGGGGCTTAGCAAATTATTTTCACTTCAGCTGAACTTCAATCATCTCAGGTCTAGCAATAACATCATTTTGCCATTAACATTATGGAATAAAAGGTCAGGTTATGCCAAGCAGGCCTGTAGTATGGTTCAAACTTCAAACGAAGGCTGGAATAAAACTTAAAAGAGCCTGCTATAGAAAATGTTGTTGTGCGGCTGTGCCTCCAAAATTTGGTGCTTTGCCTCTGTTTCAGACTTTCAGTCCCCCCAATGGTTAGCACATTTGATGGCTTCAGGCATTGTGTCAAAATGAAATGCGTATCACCCTCAACAATGATCCTAACTTTAAAGTTTAAACTTTACATACGTAACAGCTATATACTATATAGTATAAACAATCAGCTTGACGGCAGCAGCTAGCAAATGCACACCCGTGACCCACTTACCTTGTCAGCTTGACGGCAGCGGCTAGCAAATGCAGTGTGCACACCCACTTCGAACTGGAAACCCTCGTAGTCGTTTCTCCTCCACAGCGAACAAGCCAAGGCCCAAAACACAATGAAAAAATTAAACGACGAATTCTGGTTTTTATGCCCGCGGACGGAATTTTTTTAAGTTAGCCGACTTTTTCCCATCGACTCCCGATTTATTCCCGATTAATTCGATTTATTCCCGATTTTTTCATTTTTTAAAAAGTCGGCAAAAAGTCGGCCGATTTAATCCTTTTTTTGAAAAAATCGCATTTTGGGGAATAAATCCCGACTTTATCGCGACTTTTTCCACACTGTTCTTAACTCATGGGTTTCATGCTCAAGATTATTTGATTTATAGGTCAAGCGCCGATTGAGTGCTTCTAGGGCTTGTATTTGAGTCAACAAGTCAATTGAGTCATTGTCATGTATGGGAGACCGTTTTGGGCGTGAGTCAAAAATTAGAGTCAAAGACCCTTGAAGACCTTGTCATGATGCAAAGAACAAGTTGGCCGACAAGCAACATCAAGTCGGTCTCATGGACAACTATTCGACCTCCAAGGAAGACTATATATAAGGATGTAATATGTATCGGCCTCATTTGAGGATCATCAATTCAAATCACAAGAAGTTCAATCAAGAGGCAAGCAGAAGTCTTATATCAAGCGAAGGAGGAGGAGACAAGAAGAGAGGAGAAGCGAAGTATATCAAGGATTGTTTTGGGCCTTCTTTCCTCACACATGCGAAGTTAGGACATCCATATTGCTGCATCAAAGTACCAAATTGCAGTCATACTTGGAAGCCGAGAATTGCCTCCAAAAGAAGTTCCTTTGCAAGCCGAATTACCTAGGAGAAGGAACAACTTCAAGCGAAGGAGAGAGAAGGGTAAAATCACCATATTTTCCCACACGTGCGAAAACTAGGGTTTCTGTAGTAGCCGAAATTGCAGGGCCGAAAAAGAGGTCAAAGGAGAAGTTGCAACTGTTGGAAGGCTAGTTTGACTAAAGTTGTTTTGTGGAAGAGAAGCTCATCAAGGAGAGGCTTGACTTGGTCTTGGAAGGGTTTTGGTCACGGGTCACAGGTCTTGGAATTGGTCATTTTAAGTTCTATAAGAAGAGAAGAATTCTTGTGGGTTTTCCTCTCAAAAGGAGAGGTTTTGGCGTTGGCTGATAGCCTGTATCTTGTGTCCTCTTGTCTCATTGTTCTTTATGGGTTGGTAGCTATTTGATCATAAAAACATAATAATGATAAGTGAAAGAAAGAAGCTAATAAAGTTAAGTTCAAAATACATCACAAGCAATTATCAAAGTAAAGGAAATTATCTAATCTACTTGCCTCTAGATTTCTCAACACCACATTCATGGCTGGCGTCTGTAGTAAATCCATCAGTCCAAACTAGTGCATTTTGTTGCTCCTCAAACTCTCGGTTAAGGAAAAGTCTGGTCCTACGGGCGAAATCCAAGGGGCAATTGCTAGGCAAGCCAACCACTGTCACCTCAGTGGCCTTGCCTCTCACTTTAAGGTATTGGAAAGGGTCCTAAAACGTAAGGGAGGGTTCTCTAAATGCCAAACTAAGCCTAGGTTCTTCTCTGCCAATGACCTAGACTTAGCTTGGCATCTAGGAAGTCGCTTGTTAAGTTTTAAGATTCCTTTTGAGACCTTAAAGTTAGATGCAAGGCCGTTGAGGTGACATTGGGTTGTTTGTCCAACAATCACCCCTCGGCTTTCGGCTATATGGCCGAACTTTTCCTTCATTGAGACTTTGAGCAGCAAACACATCTCACCAAGGGGGGTTCAAAAAGGGCACCTGTTGGCATGGAACGAGCCAAATGCTCAGCAACATTGGTGACATCCAGTTGAGCTAACCCCTTGGGCTATTATTTGGTAGGACCTACAACTTACAAGTGCGGAATTTCTAGACGACTTTAGACATGTTGAGACTAAGTTCACTAACTATAATGATGAGTGGTAGATTTACTAACAATCCTTTTGAGGCAGTAGCTTTTGGTACTGGAAACAAGATCCTTTTGTGAAAACATTCATATGATATTATAGGATTTTGTTCTTATAAATAATATACCCAATAAAAAAATACTGTAGAAGCTGATTTATAAATTTGCATTCTGTCTGTTAAATTGATTGGTTCTAGCCTTGATTAGTCATCGACTGAAACACCACTTTTCGGCAGCAGTATGTGGGGATGTGCTCCTGCATTCCGCACATCCCCAGGAAACGCTGCGAAATGTTTCCGTGCGTCCCAATTTGTGAAAATTGAAACAAAACATTTTGCCAAGAATGAGGGATGTTTCGCTTGTGGGGGGGAACCCTGGGGCACCCCCATCAAAAGCAAGATGCATGGGAAATCTTCAAGTTTTCAAAAAATTTCGGAAAAAAAATCCCTAAACCCTATCTCCCCTAAGTCTATTTCTCATTTGAATTTACAATGATGAATTGTTATTGATGAACTTCAATTGACAATTAGTTTGTAGACGTATCATTTATCATTTTATGTTTTTATGGCCTTCAAATTTGTACTTCTTTTTAATAATTTTAGAGATAGGATCGCATAAACTAGGGACCCTCATGTCCCCTTGTTCCCCATAGTGCTCTCTGAAATTTGGTGTGTTTCTCCACATGCCCCCCAAGCATCCCCACATCTTGGGAAATTGGTAGAGCATTGCTTTGCAGTCTAATATTTTGTAGATAGTGGTTGTTCTCTTTTGTTTGTCTAAACATGGAAAGAGTTTCCTACTCAAATGAGATTTGAATGTTATCTTGCAAACTCTGTTTTGGATGATAAATAACGAGTTAATAGATTCTTCATTAGTCCATCAGAAAGCATCTCCATACTACTTTTAGCAAATGAAATTCATGTTGGAGGTTTATTATGGTCTCTTTATTCCTATTAATTTTAATCAAGTTTTGATATTTCGCGAGTGTTCTGACCTTTTCATGTTTTGAGATAACAGTAGCTGAGTAGTATGTCAAGACAGGTCATTGATGCAGTCCAATTATTCGCGAATGATACATTGTTTGAAATTGTCTATTTACTAGTAGCATAAGTTTGCAAACATGCACTTCTATTTTTTTTTTTTTTCAGTTCAACTGCATTTATTTATGATTTGTTGTGCATTAATATTATTTCATCTTGTGATAGCCAAACCTGGGTTGCAGTTAAATAATCCAAAAATCTTGGAATATAAAGTGATCCATTGATGATAAAACATAATATATTGAATATTATATGAAAATTGATATGTTTCGGTTATAAATGAGGGCCTTGTATAAATACTAGCAAGATGCCCTTTCATGAATAGTCATGTCCCAACTAACAGACATGTCCTTTCATAATTATTAGTCATACTTACTAATTATTATTATTTATTGATATATTTATGTTCATAACATTGCCTTCCCCTTTAGAAATGCTTTGTCCTCAAAGCATATTAATGAAAAGGCTTGATATCTTTTTTTGTCTTGTAATGTCTTCGCATCTTTCCCAATTCTTGGAACTGTCATCTTCGATGATACAAGACGATATGAACTTCTGAGTGCTGAGCAAAATTGTCGAACTGAAAAATGATCTAACCATCCCAACTCATTCTTCTGTGGAACTTTGCACTTATGGGCTGCCAAAAATGAATTGTTAGCATGAGACTTATTTGGAGCATAAGTCAGTTGTTTTTGTCGTGAGTGATATTGATACATTGATTGATTGAGACGTCTGCACTTATGATTGGGATGTCGATAAGGAGTTCGTGTGACTTGATTTACCCATATCATGCTTGTGGCGATTTCTTGATTTACTTTACGTACTGATGTTGCTGTGTTGATTACATAATCTTCACTTGGAATTTCCGTCATCTGTATTGCAACATTCACATATGTTTTGACTTCAATTGAATTGGCATCCTTTTGAGTCATAGGATTAATGAGATCTGTATTTTTTCCCTTCTCCTCAACTTGGGCATTTTTATTTAAAGACTTCGATGCTTTTGTTTGGATAAGTTGTTTTCCAATGACTGTTTATTAGCCTTTGATTTCTTGACTTGTGCCAATAATTTATGACCATGATCTTTTAAGCAAGAAACTTCTTTGTTTTATCTGAGATAACTTCGTCAAATTATTTCTAAATCTTTGATATTGACTTTTGATTTTCTTGAAGCATTGCCTTCAAGATATCTTTAAAGTCTTCCGATGAAGCTATTTATCGATTTTGACTTTATTGTAATGTCCTGGAATGTCATTGTCTTCTTCTTATCGGGAAAAGTAAAAAATTCTCTGTGTGTTTAAGATGAAGGTATTTAGTTTTTCAAAGCAAGGCAATGTAAAAATTATGTCAATCTTTTCTTCAAACATAGTTACAACACTGAATTGGGATATACATTCATAATCATCAATTATCAGTTGTAATCAATATGGAAAAAGTCAACCTTGGGAATAAATAGGCAAGGGTCCAGGGTCCAGAAATTGAAAAAGTCGTTAACGTTTGGAGAAAATTGAAAAAATTGGCAAAAACTCGACAAAAATTAAAAAGTACAAAAATATTCATTTTTTTTTTAGCATTTAAAGTATCCACAACATAAATTCATTGCCACATAAATATGAAAAGAAAGCTAATATATAAGATTTATAGGAAGTCTAGTGCTACATTGCTTATCAACAATGAATTAAGTCTTGATTCCCGAGTCCTGACTCAATCTCAAGAGTCAAAATATCAACAAAAAATATAACAATTGTATATCATCATCATCAATCATCTAGATGTCATAAACTAATTAGTCACTGAGCTCCTCTTTCCCTTTTACAGGAATAGGGAATGGCTTTGCCTTTTACTCTAGAGGAAGAAGCAAAAATAGGAGGTCGCCTTTGTTCTCTGCTGCTGCCCATCCTAGATGGTGTCACCTCCTCCTGCCCCACCACCTATTTCTGCTCCTCCTCCTCTACCTCTCTCTCCGCTGCAGTTGCTACCTCCTTCGGCTCTAGTGCCTCCGGATCCACCTTTAACCATTCAGGGACTGAGTCCATGGTAGGACTCTCAGTCTCAACGCTCCATGCAACAGTGGTGTCAATATGGTCCAATGAGATGGCTTCCACATCAGTTTTTCTGAAGTTGTCTCACCCACAATCGAAGATTGTAGTAGATGTAGACCATGTCATTGAGGCATTGGGACTCCAACCTGTATTAAGGTCATAGATTGTAAATTAGTACTTAGAAAATTTAAATATTAAAAATAATAAATTATAATTTATAATGAATTCAAAAATTTAATTCAATTTTTTTTTACCTGTTGTGCTTTTTGGTGTGTATTTTGTCAAATACACTCTAGTTGCGCTCGCATTCGGAGGAATTGCATGTTTGGCTAAGCACTCAAATGGCAAGCCTTTGGAGACGGGGTACTCTGCTACCATAGCTTGTCTACCAAGCATCTACAAGTTAAAAGAAATAAGAGAAACATAATAAACAAGTTAAAACATTGAAATTCTAAACTTGAAGCGAATTATGAAGATGCAATTAATTATGAAATTTGAAACAAACGGAAGTTTACCTGGCATTTTGGTCTTCCTATCCTTAATAGCCATGGTAAAACCAAATGTACCACCTGCCATCCTATATATCTCCATTTCTTTAGAAATATGTTCATGTTCTTGTTCAGATGTCACCATCCTCTCAACACAAGTGAGGAATCCATCCATCACCTTGGCATCAAATCTGAAACCACAAGAGTAAGAAAATACGGGGTTGAGGTAGATACCTGCAACATGAATGGGGCGATGGAGGGTATTGTTCCATCTCTCATCAACCACTCTCCAGAGCAAATGTTGTTTCTCAAACCCCTCATCCCCCTTATCTTCGTAATAGGCCTGAATGGCTCCTTTGGCCCTATCCATGGCCTCATATAAATAGTCCATTGCGGGCTTGTCTCCATCAACCGACTGAAGTGTTGAAAAATCTAGGGCATACATAATTACGAGTGATTCTTCTTTACATGATAAGAATTTGTGAAGTACTTAAATAATTTATCTTAGCTTGATATTCCATTCATTATTAGTGTGTGTGTTTACTTCATCAAATTGCTACCAAAAACAAAAGAGACAAGAACACAAATATTTGGCTTACTGCCAGGGCCAAAACCTCTCCCTCTTGGAGAGGAAAACCCATGCAAAATTCTTCTTATAGAGATTCCATTGACGAATACCAAGACCATGACCCTTGACACACTCTGCCTCTCCAAGACCAAGATCATCAATCCCTTCCTTTGTTCACTGCTGAGGTCATCCTTATTACTGCTGCTGCAACTTCACTGAGATCATCCTTGCTCCTTTACTAAGATCATCATTGATGTACCATCAGTTAAGGTCACTATTGCTGCAACACTGCAAGACCTTCACACAAGTATACTACTGAGATATATGTCAACAAATACTTCGCTTATCTGGAATGTTAACAAGAAGTGTTACACCTGTGATCATGAGAATGCCGAGTAGGATAACAACTATATGCTGCTGTGATGTCACCGTGACCTGTAGGATCTTAGACCATTGAAACCCTTATCATAGCTTGTAACCCTTGTCACTGCTTCGCATTATGCTGAGACTATAACAGAGACATCACTTGGATTATCTTCATCATGAGAATGCCAAGATGGTTATGGATCCGAGACTGATCATGTTAATACTGCGGCTTACCAGGATTATGGAGACATTCTTATGCCGAGGATAACCATCCAACCGAGGTCCTGTCTGCTCCATGTATCTGAAATCTACATGCCAGGACTGCTATGCGAGATCCATCCACACTGCACCTTCGACTGAGATCTTCACTACTTCATTCATCCGAGATCCTCACAGGTATGTCAAGATCAGATTAATCTAGGTTCTGCTGCTCCTTATACCCATCCGAGGAGGCAGCTGAACCCTAGATCTATCCCACCGAAAATGCGGATCTTCTGCTCCTTAGTCACCCAAAAAATTCAGAGAGAAATATGCGAGATTTTTCCTTGTGTGTTTTGCGCTGACCCTTCATGGGTATTTATAGTGGTTAGTGTCATTTATTTGAGCTGACGTGAACCATGAACCGACATGTCATTTTAACCAAGCCGACATGACTTCCATTTATTCAATAATTTCCTTTTAATTCATTTTTGGAGCCGACATGAGGATTTCTTCGTTGCATAGCTTGCAGACTTTGCTTTTGAGGTGTTGATCTTGGTCTTGGAGGGTTGTTACACAACTTTGAAGACTTGTACACATTTACATAAACTCATGAAGAGTTTCTATACACATGATATGACTCTTTGATATATATAAATAAATCCTAAAGACATCAAGAAGAAGTCTTTCACCTAGTGACACTTTCTTGCTCATGAAACCCATGTAGCAAGATTACAAAAATAATTTATTTCCTTTTATTACATCGTTTACAAAGATCATGTCATTATGAAGACCGAACCTAGTTACACTTTCTTCAACATGAAGAACCCCTACCAAAGTTCCAAAATGGCACACACCACCTCCACTCTTGCCCAAAATCTCTCATCATATGAAACTAGTCTGCATATGCCCTCTTCCTTCGGCTTGCGGCTAATAGATAAAGCACACTACTCTTGTGAAAGAAACATGGTCCTCACATCCCACATAGAATTCAACAAAGACTGGAGAGATATGAAACTAGTGGCAAAAATAGTGTAATGGCAGGACACACCAACTCTTTGTTGTTGGTGAATCTTCTCATCAAGCTAAGCACAAATGCATGATTATATATAAATTTTGTTATGCTCTTGGATGATTCAACAATATCCCTCACAAAAGGAATCTTCCCTATATCCTCCAGCATGAAGTCAATGAAATGTGTATCACAAGGTGTCGAAAACAAGTTAGGACACCTCTCCATAAGCAACTTGCTAGCAACAACATAATTTGCAGCGTTGTCCGTTATAACTTAAACAACATTTTGTCAACTTACTTCTTGAATGAAGGTGTCCAACAACTCACATAATAAGTGTGGATTTTTAATCTGTGCAAATGCATCAACAAATTTCATAAACATTGTCCCCTTGGGACAACCAACCAAGAAGTTAAGAAGGATCCTACCCTTCTGGTCAGTCCAACCATCTGACATCACTGTGCATCTAGTGTGTTCCCGTGATATCGTGAACTCCTCCAGTCTAGCAGTGCAATCAACCTTTTCTTTTTGAAGTAAGAGGCCCTCTCAACTCCGCAAAGGCATGAGCTTTGTACCCCTATCCAACAATAGCAACAACATCAAACGTAGCTTGGAAGAATGGATTGGTCTTGGCAATGTTGAAAGGAACATCACTCCATAGAAGACATTTGCTGACCAACTTGTTAGCTTCTTCCTTTTCCCTTTTTTAAGTGTCGATTTGATCCCAGGTCGTGCTCCAAGTGTGGTTCTAGGAACAAAAAAAGATGAGATATCTGAGGGGTTGGGCCATGTGGATGTGGAATGTGATGTTGAAGAAGCACTCTCACTTCCCCCCACTCCTCCCCCTACAATTTGACTTTTTACCGCTGCCCTGTTGTCTTTGGCATCATCTTTATCATGCAGTGATTTAATGGCCTTCCAGATGATTTCTAGAGTTGCATTTGGGCAAAGTTCTATATTTTGCCTTGAAATTTGCCCCAGATGGAATTTTAATTAGTTGACACCCCTTGATATATGCTTGCCACACAATTTTTAAGTCAAATATTGTCTATTGACCCCCCCTGCGTACAACATTAGGTTCACCATATTCCCACAAAATGTCCAAATGCCTCAACATTTTGTTTGAAACTTTGCACTTGAATTTGAACCTACGGCAAAAAAATAATTTGAAAAAAAAAATTGGCCATCACATAAGAAGCAAACATAATTGTAATTGTGAATTTTAAATTTTAAATGCCTCTTCTCACTCATTGAAGTTAACAATGAACACACTCAGATCCGTTAAACAAGGGTTTGAATTTTTGAAACATGTAAACAATCTACGATAAACAATCTAGGGTAAATGAAGTCTGCAATGATTTCATTCAAATTTCAAAACAACAAACTAAAGACAAACTGATAGACGGATTTAAAAAACCATTTTTGTTATGGAGACCTAGAGAGAAATTAGAATTCATACTTGGCACCTGCAAATCGGCACAATGAGACTCTCACGTTGAGCAGTGGACAAAACTCCAAATCCACACCACAAAACTGGTAAATCTTTTCTTGGGCAGTGACAAACACCTCCTCACTCCATAGGCACGAATTGCAAAGGTTAGAGTGCAAAATGAGTGGAAAAATTAGACTTTTCCCAACTTATACGCGACTTGGTCCTCAGTCAGGAGAGTGTTTTAAATTTGAAAAATCTCAATAACTCGGCCGATAACATTGGCAAGTTGAAAAGCTCGCGAGTTCTCAATGTTATCCCAATTTTATTGGGAAGTTTTCCATAGAGCTTGTAAGTCCTTATTGTACTGTTTCTTGTGAAAATTGATAAGTTTAGGTTACAAATGAGGCCCCCCTATAAATAATAGGCAGGATGCCCTTTCATAAATAGTCAGGTCCCAGCTAACAGATATGTCCTTTCATAATTATTAGTTGTACTTATTAGTTATTGTTATTATTATTTATTGATATATTTATGTTCATGACACATCAGCAGTTTTCTTAAGTTAGCAATGCAATGCAAGAATTAATTTCCCAGTCATATCCATTGTCGGAATTTTGAATTTCTAAGCAAATTCTAGGAAGTTTACCATCCTTCTAAGCAGTGATACCATCATTTTTTTTGGAAAGACGGTCTGTGAAACTAGAGTTTATTGTGCGCCATCATTTTCTTGGGAAAGACAGTCTGTGAAACTAGAGTTTATTCTGTGCAATTTGTTGATATAAAATCAGTGCATTCTTTAGTACTTACTATCGTGGTGACATATATGTAAAACAGGTAAATGGCTACTTATCTTATCATGACAAAATTCCGAATGGATTTTATCAACTTTGGGGGATGAATCCTTATGTATGGACAATGTGCAATGACTCAAGGGAATGTAGTCGAATGCCATCACTGGAATCACTGAAATCTGTTAATGCAAGTGATTCTTCGTTGGAAGTCATTTTGATAGATAAGCGGGGGGACTCTCATCTAAGAGAACTTCAAAACAAGGCTTTAAGTCTTGTTTATGGTTGTGCTAATAAAAAAGAGGTCGTTGAACAACTTGGGAACCTTGTTTGCAACCTGATGGGGTGAGCATATTTGATGATGATATACTTTTGTCTCTTGAAATTTCTGTTTTAGCTGGTTAGCATGTGTCTATGAACTGATGCTTATATGTGGTTTGTGAAATAAGGGGTGCAGCTTCCACTGAGCATGGAGACCTAATGATGCGTTGGGATGCCAGCAGTAAGATGCTGAGAGACTGTTTAACTTCCATTGTTTTTTCAATAGGAAGTCTTTCTGTGGGCCTCTGCAGGCATCGGGCTTTGTTGTTCAAAGTAATACTTTAGCTATATGTATTCTATGTTACTTTTTGTTCTGCGAATGTTTGTGGCGTTTTAATGAGTTTGAGATCCATAGTTGAGCTTTCTATCTCTTATTCAATGCCAGACATGGCAAGGACCTTGTTGGTACTAGGATGATTGCAGAGTGTAAGGTTCAAATAAATCAGTATGTTCTATGTTTTTCAAATTTAGGGTTGTTGATTGTTTTTAATATATTGAAGTGATTCCCATAAGGGGAATGTGGATTGAGTTACCAGCTTTTCTGAATAATAGTTTGATGAGAGTGAAGTTAAGAACCCACTGATCTTATAGTATGAAATAAAATGCCAAGTGCTGAAATCATTTTTTATGCAGGTATTAGCAGATACCATTGACTTGCCCTGTCGTATTGCTCGGGGCTGTAGGTATTGCGGGAAGGATGATGGTTCATCCTGTATTGTGCAGTGTGGTGATGACAGGTATGTCTAGTGGACAATGTTTTCTAACTCAATTGCTGTATATAGCTTGCCTGCACTCAAAGATACTTTCTTAATGTGTTGATTTCAATCATGTATAGTATGAAAGCTATAATTTTTTTTTTGACAAATCTACTCTATGACTCTGGATGTTCTTATACTGAGATGTGTCATATTTTATCCTGAATGGCTGAAAAGTGACCATGGGTATGAAACTTGCTTGGTAGTGTCTTCAACTTGTAAATCTGTTTTGGTCATGGAATTATCATTTGTCTTTAACAATGTCTGGACTCCGCAGTCTTTGTTATTTCTTGCCATGCTTTTTGGAAGCTATTGTTTTACTGGGTTAGACACCCCCTGCCCCCTCCACTCCCCACCTCTGTGGTGTCCGTGCATTGCCACAATTCCACATACGGCTCCATGGGTTGAATATATAATAATGACATGGGTACCTTGCCAATTGCCCTGGTCTGGCATTTTTGGTTAAGGAATCATTTTCACAGGTATTTGATCTTGTATTGCAAGTTTTTGAAACATTTTTATTAGGCATTGACTTATAAGAAAAACAGCATATTCTGGCCATTCTTTGCTTTTATGCTGACAGTGGTTGAATATGATTTAATTGTAGTAAGAGCTTCAGCTGCAGAGAAATGGGGTTGTGACAGGGATTTAGATTGAAAGGCAACTTTTGCTGATTTGTTTTGGCCTCTTTCACATTCACAAGGTTCATTCAAGTTGTTGTTTACTTTGTAACTGTTACTGCTATTATTACAGTGGTGGCATAGAAGCTTTCTATTAATGAAAAGTAGTAATGCTTTTAAATTCACCCTTTCATTATATTAGAAACTATTGATTTGATTATGTTGGGTCCAGTAAAAATAAAAATAGTGCAACTAATAGAGTCAAATCTATCATGGCATGACTAATTTATTTACTTTACAGTCTGCTTTGCTATTATTTTTGATCTTAACAACAATGAATTAGGGCTAGGCCAAGTAGGTTATATTTTGTTTGGGATCTTCCAGGAAGTCCATGGTAATTGTTGACAGTAGTAATAGAGGTTTGAGAGTGCTCTTGTCATAAAATTCATTCTTCTATGCTTTACAAATTTCATTGTTGATGAAGTCAAAGGTAGATTTTTATTCCTTTGGATGGCTGCATTTCTCTTGGTTTAAAGTATGATTTGGGTTTGCCTTATGCATTTTAATTTTTTATGACATATGTTTTAAACTGTAGTTGCTATTCTGGGTTAATTCTAAACTTGGAGTTGTGTATATACATGTCTCAACTTTACAATGCAGAAATGAGTGAATCTGAGAAATTCATTAGTTACACTGGTAGAAGTGCCAGTTGCAATAAGGCACCACTATTAATGTAACGACCCATTATCTACACTCTCCAAGGATACCACTACTAGTGCGCACTGCACACACATAGCCATCCAATTAACTAGAATCAAAGGTATGCATAGTATTTGCTGCGTGGATCTCTGCCCCATTAACGGCTTATATGTGTTAGTGCAGGGAATACGTTGTTGATTTAATTGGAAGACCAGGGGTTATGTCTGAGCCAGATTCCTTCCTCAATGGTCCATCTTCAATCTTAATTGCTTCGCCGTTGCGTCTTCCAGAGTTAAAATCTTCTTTGTTCACTGATGAATTCAGGTCTTTGGCCAAGGAGTATATGACAAATTTTAAGTTTTTGGATCCAGCGTTAGACAATGTCAGTCAAGGTAAGCTCCTTTATAATGATTTTGCTGTTGTCTCTTTGTTTGCTATAAAGATCATTACAATCTGATATGGTGGTGGAGTATTTGCATTAGGCCACCAGGGGTATAATGGGTTTCAAGTTTCAACCGTGCTTTATGCATTAGCTTAGCTTTAGTTTAGGTGACTTGTTCTTAAGGGAATTTTTTTTCAAGGTGTCAGTGCCTTAGTCACCTAAACTGTTTTTTGGTTTTCAACAACTTTCTTTGTAATTAATTTGATTAAAGAGGACATTCATCTAGATTATGTTAAATAACTTCTTCCTGAAAGCTGGAATAAAGAGATTGTAGAAATCTCTGAGATTCGGCAATTAATAGAATATAAAATTTAACTTTATTTATTGAGCTCTTCTGGGTCCTTTTGAACTTTCAGTCTTAGGGCTGTTCTGAAATATTAAATTACAACAGTAATATTTCACTTCCCTTCAACCCGATTTCACAGTCTTAGGGCTGTTCTGAAATATTAAATTACAACAGTAATATTTCACTTCCCTTCAACCAGATTTCACCTGGCAGCCCAAGAGAATAAATACCATATTGCTGTACTTCAATAACATGATACTACAGCCTTTAGGGCACACTTTTGAAGGCATGTAACAGATCTTGAATGTCTTATTACAGCAGATTATAACAGCAGCGATTCTGATCCTTTATCTGCTAGATTCATATTAATTCAATTAACCAATTCAGCTATATGTTATGTCAAATCAACATGAACAACAAACTCTAAAATCAGTTCAACCATGAAGATAACATAAGCTGAAAATCAAATGTTCAAGTGCACAATATTCGGATGGCTGGAAACTTCATATATATATATATATATATATCAAAGGTGAAGTACAAGTCAAGCTCTCCAAAGCCTAGCTAGGGAAACAGTATATATATCAAAGGTGAAGTACAAGTCAAGCTCTCCAAAGCCTAGCTAGGGAAGAAGTAGGAAAAGCCCTAGCCACCAACTCCTAGATTGGAATTACTCCCAACCAAAGCTGGTCACTTCACTAAAGCTCCTCAACAAGCTAGCATCAATACTGGCAGGTCCTCCTAGGCATGTACACGAGGCTTATATCACACAAGCGCTGCACACTAATGCTCTTGTCTTCCTTAGGGTTTATAGATGCTTGCTATGTTACATTACACAAGTACATGGCAAGAACACTATAGCATTAGCCTCCATGGAACATCGGGATTACAATTACTGAGTCTTCTTCCAAGCAAACCATCACACCAAGCTCAAAATTCATCAGGCTAGTTGCTTCTTGTTCTTTCCCTAGCTTCCATCATCCCACAAGAACAAGGCGTCAAAATTAAACAACGCGTTAGCTCCACTTTCCATGTCTTCTAATAGGGTAGAAACTGCTTGCACTTCAACAAGAGTCACAAGACAATCTGTCATAGCTTTCAACATCATCTTTGTCTCCAAGGTTTAAAAGCACAGCACAAATCCTAGCATCTTACAAGAGAAATCTTTATCATCGTACAATATCAATCTCTCCAAGGACAACCAAGACGTCTCTCGCTCTTCTTGTCTTCTACTAGGTTTTTTGTGAACCCTATAATCTTGTTCCTTACAAGATTTCTTCATGACAACACAAATATAGAATAGAGTACAAATGAATGAATGTTTAATCCATGAGCTCTCTTCTCCCTTTACATATAGAGTAGGTGAGGGGGGCTAACATAAAACAATGGCCTAAATCCATACAAGGAACCAACGAGGCAAATCCACATGGAGCACCATACAATACAAGAATGTACATGTCCAACCCCTAGGGTGAAATGTCCTTCACGCAATTGTTAGAAAATGCAAAGTGGTAGCTTATTAATTCTTATTTTCCTTAACCTTGATACTTGCTTATGAATCTTAGTTAATCTTCTTTATGTTCTTTAGTTAGATCTTTTCATCAAACAAATATCAAGAATGACATAACAACAAAGGACACAGAAATTAGGCTCTTAGCCAGGGCAAAACCCTTCCAAGGGGAAAACTTAGAAAACTTTTCTTTGCCTAGAATTTGCTTCAATCGAGACACAAAGACCCAAACCATAGACCAAGTCCTTCTCCAAGTACAAAGCCAGCCCTCCAACAAGTATTTTCTTGATTTTGCACCAACCAACTTCAAATTGCAACTTCGACTTGCTAGCTTCCATACTGCAACTTGTCCTGCAACTTCGACCCTGCGATTTTGGCCTTGTAGCTTCCCTAGAAACCCTAATCCTTCTTCCTCTTGAGAGCTTCCTAGAGCAAGGCAGCTCCTCCTAAGTTCAATGAGGTCAAGGTACGGTATTCTCCCTTTCAGCTACAAGATTTTGCACTTCTTCCTACTGTAACTCGAACTTGCAATTTTGACCTCCTTTTGCAACACAAGAAACCCAAAAACTTTGCATGTGTAAGAGAGAGAGCCCAAAACCAAGATTTCCTCCTTCTTTCTCCTCTTAGACCTTCACTCTTCTTTTTCCAGCTTCGCATCTACAAATCGAAATCTTTTTTGATAGATCGAAATTGTGGAGTGAGTGAGTGCTAAATGAGGTTGAATTGCTTCTTTATATAGCCTTCTATTGTAGCGGCTGCAACCACCCTCCAAAATTCTGCCTTCGCTTTGTTTTGGAGCCTCCCTCCTCGAAATCTTAGCATCCATCTTGCACTGCTTAGGTACGTGTGTTTCATTTCATTTTATATTTCGCCTAACAACTTGTGTTCACTTACTCATTTTGTCGACTAACCACAAGCTGACCTGACACTTGGTTCACAACTGGACTTGTGTTGTCTAGGAAAGCTATGCCATCCTAGAGGGCAACTGCCTTGCACTCAGGAATTACGCAGAGCAGCCCAGCAGCTGCCCTGCACTCAGAAATTGCGCAGAGCAGGCTAGCCAACCTTTCTTAGGAAAATTGCGCAGAGCAAGCTTGCCAGCACTGCTCTCTAGAAATGCATAGAGCAGGCCAGTGAACACTGCTCTCTAGAAATGCGCAGAGCAGGCCAACAACCTTGCTCTGGAAAATTGCACAGAGCTGGACAACTGGCCTTGGCCACTTAGCCTAGAAACAACGCAGAAGTTTTCCCTCAGTGGCTGTTTGTTGCATGTGCCGGTAGGTTGCCTGGTTCCCTCCAGAACAACGCAATTCTTCCTTGCATACATGGCAACTTTTTCCCGAAAAGCAAAAAAGCAAAAAATGAAAAAGCATCCCTAGATTTTAGGATCTATTTTTAGCAGCTGGGAGTTACATGTAAAACTGATTCAGAAACTTCCCAAGTGTTGGTTTTTCCTAGATTTGTGGCATGTGCGTCATAAACACTAAAAATTCTAAATCTATTTAAACAGTGCCCCAAAGTTCATTCTTCACATTCGATCTTGGAGCTTTGGCATTCCCGAGGCATCTAGGAACCTTCGGTACAGTCGACGTAGCTTTTTGGGGTAAGTTTTGCTTTTCATGTCTTTTGCTGCTTTTTCTTTCGCTTTTGATTTCTTGGCTTGTGTGAGTGCTATTTCCCTTGTTTTATTGAACCACTGCTGGCGTTTCAATGTGTTTTAACTTATAGAAGTGCCGTTTCTAGTTTTGTATTCCATTTCCTTAGTGTCGCATGCATGACCCTGTTTCTGCACAAACATTTACCGTTGCAACGACTCTCTTCACGGGTTGCATTTTTTTGCCGTTTGACTAATTTCTACACTTGCTTGAATTGCATGCATGTCTATTCACTCAGATCTGCACCAACTTTGTACACACATTCAATCCTTCTCGTATTTAGGTTGCCCTTGGGCAGATTTGGGCTGCCTTGGCCCAAATCTTGCTTCTCCCGTCATGCACTACGCATTCTCGGAAGTGAAGGCTCTACCTTGCCTCCAGGAATTGCATAGAGGTTGCCCACACTGGCTCCTAGCTGTGACCTGTGCAATCCTGGGAGGCAGTGTCGCAGTCCTGCCCACTGGAACTACGCAATGCGCAGTTCCAGCCAACACACTAGTTTGATTGAACTGCACATTGCGCAGTCCCAATCCTCAGACAACCTCTCTTGACTGTGCATTGTGCAGTTCCAGTCAGCAGCAGACCTCACTGGCCGCTGTGATTGTGCAATGCGCAGTTCCAGTCAACAACAGGCCTCACTGGCCACTGGGATTGTGTAATGCGTAGTTCCAACTGACAGTGTCCCAGCCTCTCTGAGTCAATGCTGCACAATCTTGCCCAACAGTCACCTAGTTTGCTGCATGATTGATTCCCGAGTTGCTTTATGTTTTCCGCTGACATTGGCTTGCCATGAGTGTCTTCTCTGTCTCTAGGTACAACAGGTGTTGAGCAACTTCTCAGCAGTACAGGTAACATGGCTTCCAAGAGCGCTGGATCAAAGGACGGTTGAAAGCAATACTGGAGATGTGGTTGAATAGGTCTCTATAAGCTTGACCGTTTATCCAAACATGCATCTGTTCATTGAGAAAGACACCAAAATCAGATGGCAAGACATCAACACTATATTTGTAGGAAGCTTTGAGGAGAATCTGGAGGACCGACAGGTCTATGTCAATGTTCATAAGTCAGGATTGTACAAGGTTGCATGCAGGTATCTCACTTTCCCGTGCGCAGACGTGATCCACTAGATTGTCTCACACATTGATCCTGAGACAATGATACTGAGCAGTACCAGTGGAGTAGAGCTTGCTACCTTCAAGATGGAAGATTAACATCAAATGGTTCATTTGTCCCAGCCGGTGAACAAGATGGATGCACCGTTCTACACTCCCAATAGTAGCGAGAACATGAGACATCTTGAGGCGTTGGGTAAGGGAGCCATCAAAGTTTAGGAGGACACCTGACCAGATCTACAAGACAAGGAAGGCTTACCAACTCGTGTTCATCTTTGCATGTCGCTTGTATGGCCAAGAGAGTACGGAGACCTTCTTGCAGAGTTGGATTGCTATGTTGGATCAGCTGGCAAGTGAAGGAAAACCTTCAATTGGTCCAACATGTTAGCTCTCCAGCTGAAAGTGCATGTATCAAATGCCTGGAGTCCGCCCAAGGATCAACAAGCAAGATTCTTCATGTCCGCCTACTTGCTCAATGCAATCTGTGCCCGTCAACAGTTTCCTGGCATGGGTTGGGCATGGACACCTTCAGAGAACACTGTGAACGTATATTGCAAGTTGCTCTTAGAGTGCGGCTACCAAGGAGTCATGGATAGACTATCTGACCACTTCATTGCCCCTTTGTACACGATGATATTTGAACAAGATCCGCCTTGCATGTCCCAGGTAGCAATGGAGGCGTTGCTGAACATTGCAGATTGGTACGCCTCACCCGATGGCACCTTCATCAGGATGTACAATGCGGAGAAGGCTCTGCATTTGTTGCCGAAGTTTGCCATGGACAAGCTGGTCATGTAGGAGGTTGCATACCACATCTTGACAGGGTTATTAACTGGACTGCACAGGAAGAAGAAGGCACCATGGCCTATGCTTCCTTTGTGGATTGGGTTGTACACGATCCAGAGTTTGAAAGAAGCGGATGCTAAGGTCGAGGACTTCAAGAAGTTTCAGTTCGGCACCAAGAGTTTCAATCCGTACGATCCACATGGCTTATGCAGGGACCACTGTTCGAGAGTGTACTATCCTTGGATCCATGGGGCGTGTCATTGGCCAGAGGGAGACTCATCTAGATATTGCTATAACTCCTTCAGGCTCAATGAACCGGTCAACATGGCAGTAGAGTGGCTAGCAACACACTCAAGGCAGCAGCACCACAGGGAGCAACAACGATAACAGCAACAAGCAACAAACCTGCACAAGACAAAGGCAAGAGGAAGATTGCCAAAAGCACAGAGGCGGAGCAAAGCTACAAATTTAAGGGAGATCCACTTGTTGAGAAAGTAGCTTTGGACATAGAAGCGAAGAGGCGACAAGAGAAGAGTGCAGAAAAGGACAGATAACCAAAGACTGGAAGAGACGGAGAGGAAGTTGCAGGAAGTAGAGCAAAAGCTCAAAGAAGAACAAGTGCTGCGTAGAAGAGAGAAGGAAGCGCAACATGAACAGGAACAGGAGGAAGTGTAAGGCGCACAGACAGAGCAAACTGCGCCGATACAAGTTCATATACCTAGGGGGGGTAATATGGGGTACAAAGGGAGGTACCCAAGGTAATAATGTAATAATGGGATGGGCCATAGTAATAAATAACGTGGTTAACCCATATCATGTAAGGGACCACAAGTAGTTAATAATAATGTAATGGGCCCATGGTATTAGTTTGATGGTATGAGAGAACCATGGTAATGATCCATGGTATTATATGTATGAGGCCTATATAGAGGCTAGAGACTCCACATGGAGAAAGGGTCAAGGAATATTGTATGAACAGGCATATGGCTTGTGGAGTGTTCTCCTTCCTTAAGGAGTGAATGTATGGTGTTGCCCTACCTTAAGGGTTTGATATCAATAGAGAAGCATTTATATATATTTCTATCTTATTGTTTCTTGGATTTATTTGCGTTGTCTTATATTTTCAGATCATATCTATAACAAGTGGTATCAAAGCAACACCATAGATCTGGGTTATTTATGTTATTATATATTTTTGGGTTAGATATAAAACACACTTGTTGAGAAAGTAGCTTTGGAGATAGAAGAGAAGAGGCGACAGGAGAAGAGCGCAGAAAAGGACAGATAACCAAAGACTGGAAGAGACAGAGAGGAAGTTGCAGGAAGTAGAGCAAAAGCTCAAAGAAGAACAAGTGCTGCGTAGAAGAGAGAAGGAAGCGCAACATGAATAGGAACAGGAGGAAGTGTAAGGCGCACAGACAGAGCAAACTGCGCCGATACAAGTTCAAGACTCAGATCCACCAGTAGATGAGGAATAGGGTGAGCAGCTGCGAGAACAGGAACTTGCTCAACAGGATGAACTGATAGTAGAACCGATGGACATGGAGATGTAACAACCAGAACAAGATTAGGACACTAACCTCATGCCAAAAGCAACTGACGTCACCCCACAGGCTTCACCAGCTGCAGCAGCAGAGCAAGTCCCAAGTGAACAAGGGGATACAGTTCTCCTTGAGGATAATCTAGGAACAAAATTGTACAACATAGCTTTTGACGAGTCATAGCACAGAGTTGTACAAGCACACAGAGCACACATCCTAGATGAGCATACATCACCTGTGCACTTTGAAGAACGGGTGATTTTGTCAGATGTGCGAAGACATCTAGCTGCCTTTGCCGATGCTACGAAGGCTTATGCCGAAGCCATAAGCTCAAGTGTGAAGTTCTTGATAGTAGAAAATGAGCGCATGGCTAAGCTCAAGTGTGAAGTTCTTGATAGTAGAAAATGAGCGAATGGCTAAGGAATTGTAGGTAGCCAAGAGAGAGAGGAACAATCAATGGGATCCGCCAGAACAGAGATGAAGAAAGCGATACTTGCTGAATTATTGGCTCTTGAGACAGTCATGCGGAGGCTGTATGACAGGTTCTTCATCGTGCACAAGGCAGTTGTCCATCTACATGGTCATCAGCCGTGTTGCACCAAGATAGCGCGAACACTCACAGATATACATGCCGTTGTTGATCATGTACAAACATGGACAATTAGGTACAAGGGAACCACGCTTCACTTGCACAGGATGATGAAGCTGCAGGTAGAGTTGGACAAAGTACACATCCGAAGTCTGATCCAGAACTATGAGGAACTCCCGTCATTGATCACCAATGTTGAGGCTTTGTATGCATGGTTGTTCAGGAGTTTGAATGTCATGGTGAGAAAGTACGACACCCTATCAATTGGAACACTCACCGAAGCCAAAGAGAAGAACCAAGTCCGATTAGAGCTTGATGCGTATTTTGATCAGTTGATGCACATGGCCACCAACGCAGATTTGCAGATTAGTGCAGAGAACATGCAGAGATATGTCGCCGGTCCGACCTTGCTCGGGACTAAGCTGCGCATGTTACAGGATGAGTTTGACAGAGGTTCCAAATCAATATACCCGGAAGTGATGGAGGCAAGAGTTTTTTTCCAAAAAGACATCATCAAGCAGTACACAGACACCATTGCGCAATACCAAGCATGACATTAGTTCGTCATCGAGGATCACTGTTTTCAAAACTGGCCGGCGTGGAACCGACTCGACCGAGTTGGTCCGAGCCAGAGCCTTAACTTGTACTCAGCCATGGAAACGAATTGGTCGGCTGGGTTAATACCGAGCCGACTGAGTTGTCTAACAACTCGGCTGGCTTGGTATTAACCCGACCGGCTCGGCCGAGCCCGCAATAACTCGGCCGGGTTGGAACAACGGCCCATTAACCCTGAAAATCAACGATTTTTTAATTTTTATTTTCTTCTTTTGGGGGACTCCAAACTGGATTGTAATTTGTTTATATTGTCTTTGGGGTCCATTCCCCTCTCCTAAACCCTATTTAACCCACCCAACCCCTCTCATTCTCTCACAACCATCTCATGCATTTGAGTGAGAATTTGAGTGAGAGTTTGTGAGGAGTTGTTGAGTTTTGTTTTTGGAGTAGCAGTGAGGAGTCTTGGGCAAGCATTGTAGCTGGAGTGAGGAGCTTCTTGGGCAAGCATTGTAGTTGGAGTGAGGAGCTTCTTGGGCAAGCATTGTAGCTGGAGTGAGGAGCTTCTTGGGCAGCCATTTGGAGCAGCATTTGCCATTGAGGAGTTGGTTTCTTGGAGCAAGTTTGAGGAGGCAGTTTGTGCATGGAGGTTTTTTTTTCACTTGTAAAAATCTGTTTTTGCTTATTAAATTTTATGTGCAAATCTGGAAATCCTAAAGAGTGTTTTTTGTGAAAGAAATGAACATTGAATCAATGTTTTTGTTTGTTTGTTTTCATTTTCAGATTTTTTGCTTTCATTTCCAAGTCAAAAAATGGCAGCTAGAGTGAAAGGTGCTGCTTGGGCATATGTTGAAATGGTTGATAGTCAAATGCATTGCAAATTTTGCCATAGGAAAATTAAGGAAGGTCCTGGGGGCATTAATAGGCTGAAACAACACTTGGCAGGGATTAGAGGCCAAATTACTCCATGTACCTCAATAGAAATTGGGGAAGGATTTGTTAGCCAAATTTGAGAAGTTTAAAGAAGATAAGGCTAGGCAAAAAGAGTTAGAGGCTGAAATTGGGAGGAAGAGGAATATACAAAAAATGATGGCTACCAACCCCCATTTGATTTTGAGGGTTCTTCCTCTATCCCTTGTACTGATGCATCCAACCCCTTCTGATATGTTCCTCCCTCTTTTGAGTCTATTCAAGAAAATGGAAAGGGTAAAATGAAAAAGGGTGATATGAATATCAAAAATTATTTCACTCCCTCCTCTCCATTAGATGCACATGGTCCTCAAGCTAGTAGAAGTCATATGCAACCCACTTTAGATGACCATTGGAAGAAAGAATTGAGGGAGACTGCTTGTGATTACATAGCTAGATGGTGGTATGATGCTGATATCCCCTTCAATGCTTCCCGTTCACCATATTATGAGCCTATGTTTGATGCCATACATGTTGCTGGAAAAGGATTCAAAGGCCCTACTATGCATGAGCTAAGGGGGTATCGTTTGCAGAAAGAAAATTTCTCCATTAATGAGTATTTGAAATATTTCAAGGACTCATGGGCAAGAGCAGGATGTACCATCATGTCAGATGGATGGACTGATCAAAGAAACTGTACCATCATAAACTTTCTTATCTTCTGCCCACAGGGAACCATGTTTCTAAAATCAGTTGATGCATCTGATAAGGTAAAAGATGGACAATTGTTGTTTCAGCTATTGGATGAGGTTGTTGAGGAGGTGGGGGTGGCTAATGTTGTTCAAGTCATCACAGATAATGCCTCTAACTATGTTCTTGCTGGTAAACTGTTAGAGGAAAGACACAGAACCATCTTTTGGACCCCATGTGCTGCACATTGCATAGACCTCATGCTTGAGGATATTGGCAAATTAGATTGGGTCAAAAACACTGTAGATCATGCCAAAAGCATAACAAAATTTATCTACAATCATTCATGGATTTTGAGCGCGATGAGGAAACACACAGGGGGCAAGGATATTATTAGGCCTGCCATCACTAGATTTGCTACTCATTTTTTGACATTGCAATCTATGCTTCCACAACATAGAAACTTGCAAAAGATTTTTTCCAGTGAAGAATGGAGTCAAAGCCAGTGGTCTCACAAACTGGAAGGCAAAGAATTGAAAAAGAAAGTTAATGAAGAAATATTTTGGAGAAAGGCAACAGAGATTGTGAAGCTTGTTGAGCCATTGGTTAAGGTGTTGCGGTGGGTGGATGGGGAAAGATTGGCTATGGGCTTCATTTATGAGGCTATGGATCAAGCAAATGAGCAAATAAAGAGGGCATACAAGGATAAAGTGGCTAAGTATGGGCCCATTTGGGCAATCATTGATGAAAGATGGAACAATCAACTCCATTGCCCTATACATGTAGCTGGGTATTTTTTGAACCCATGGTATCATTATAAAGCTAAGGCGACAGGAGCTTTGAGGGGGGAGGTTAGAGATGGATTGATTGACTGCATTGATCGCATGATCCCATTGGAGTGTGATCAGCTGGAGATACATCGACAGGTCACAACCGTCAGCAATGCCTCAGGTACCTTTGGGAAGAACCTAGCAAAGATTGCAAGGGAAGCAGATGAGCTAGGTAAACAAAAATTTTAGTTTTCAAACTCTTAATACTTATTTTGTTAAATCGTTTATAATTTGAAAGTTGGATATAATTTGTAATTTTGTTGAGATAACTCATTACACTCCTATGTTTTTTGCAGCACAATGGTGGGAGGCTTTTGGTAGCCATTGTCCTGAATTGCAGAAGTTTTCCATTCGTATTTTGAGTCAAACTTGCAGTGCTACTGGGTGTGAGCACAATTGGTCTGTCTTTGAGAGGATTCACACAATGAACAAAAACCGTTTGGATAAAAAATGGTTAAATGATCTAGTATATGTCCAATACAACCTCCGGCTCAGGTGCAACCAATTGCTGAACAAAAGACTTGATTCAGATTCCATTGTGTTGGAAGACATTGATCCAACATCAGATTGGGTAGTGGAGAGTCATCCAACAGAGCCTGCTTTTGATGAGGATATGGATTATGAATTACAGATGATAGCATCACTCAAACATAATATTCAGTTGAATGCAGATCCTGATCCACTTGTACCAACCTCAGCCTCAGAGCCAGCAAGTCCTTCAGTTGCAGGCGCTTCCTCTGCTCAGCCACGACAGAAGCGCATATCTCGTCTATCTCAACTTGCTGCTGCTGCACAACCTGCTAGTGCTACTGCTACCACTTCTACAGTTGCAGTTGGAGATGATGATGAGGAGGAGCCATGGGGCCCCCTGTTTGACTCTGATGATGATCCAGAGATTGATCCACATGATCTTGGCTCCTCTAGTAGTAGCCAGTAATATTGGTCACAATTTACTTTTGTTGTAGAGGCCATTTCTAGCCTCCTTGGTTATGTGTTTTTGTTTTGATCTCTATATCATGATCTTGTATGTATTGGACAGTGCACTAGGTGCCATTTTGATATAATGGATATATTTATGGGCCTACTTTGATCATATGTTGTCTTCTATCTATATTCTAATGCTGTGTTTGGAAACATGAATGAAAATCTTTAAAATTATGTTTTTTATAAAAAAAAAAAATAATGACCGAGTCACTGAAATCAAGGCGACCGAGTCGATACCGGGTCAGAGTCGGAGTCGGAGTCGGAGTCGGAGTCTACCCTCGACTGAGTCGGAGTTTTAAAACATTGTCGAGGATCACAGAGAGGATGTTGATGAGCTGGTCTTTCCACAACCGTTCTATTCTTAGTGTTGTCTTGTCTGGCTAACTCAAGCCTATTTATTGGGGCCTTCATTTTGAATTTTGAGTGTTAGTGGGAAGAAAAGTCAAGAACAAGTGGTGGTGACCACGGTCTAGGTTGCGGAGTTGATAGCGAAAGGAAAGGGAGAAGAATGGGTAGTTGCGGCAAGGTGGCGGAACAAGACAGAGGCATCCGAACAGGGGAAATAGCTGAAGGCGGAGTCAGCCGAATGGAATTGGCAGTGGGAATGCAAAATAAAGGATAAAAGGCAAGAGACAGCAGGAGAGAGGGTTGGTGATGAAGTGGGTGAGCTAGGGCAGGATCCCAAGAGCCAGATTGGTTGCAAAAGAGCTAGGACTGCCCTCGGCTCTGCTTATGTTCATTCCTGTCAGTTATATTCTATGAAAGTATTCTCTGTGTATTTGATGAACAGGTCTCGAGCCTTTTGTATTCTGTTATGTACCCCTTTATATTCCAAGTAATGAAAGAAGTAGTTTGGGTCCCATACTGTATCGCTGTGTTCTTTATGGGTTCTTTAAAATTTTAAAATGAATGTTTAACAACTAGATAGTTTCCTGTGATGATATGAATGGGATGACAGCCTTTAGATAGTCCAATAGATTGAGTGTGATGAGCTATTGTTACATGTTCTTTACATTCACTCGATACCCCTCCCAGCTCCACTTAACTTCGATTGCGGCACGCCTTGGGTGAGACTCCTTGCCCTCTGGGTAAGGTGAAAATACCGACATTGTCCTAGACTACATTGGAGCCTTGTTGGCCCTTTGAGCTTAAAACCAGGGACTCTTGCCTGTTGTCATTTTCTTACCAACAAATGGTTCTATTGCCGGGACTTGAAATAAAAAAGAGGGGTTCGGAATATGGTATCGAGGATTTTTAAGAAAGAAATAAGAAACTGGTGGGATGATCAAGTGGACCAGTTTGTATCGCAACAAGCTGTTCTTTGAAGCCGAACTGTTGCTAAGGTGAACGACGAGATCTTGTATTCAGAAGCTACAAGCGATCAGTACGAGATCTTCTGGTGTAAGTTCCCGGAGGAACTGTATAATTGGTTGCGGAGACTACAAGTGAAGGATCGACCAAAGGGACAACAACCATCTCGTCATGGGTGGAGCTCCATTGATCTTTCAACACTCCAACACCTGGACACCGATTTGACCAGAGCAGTAGACTTTTGGGTATAGACTACTCTGGAAGGATACGTGGTTGAGTTCGCGGTAGAAAGTCATCAGTCCTTCTCGAAGGCTGATTCGGTGTTCAGATCGGGGCTGAGGGGAAAATTACTGAAGGAAATACCCCTTTGGATTAAAGTTCTGATGGTGGAGGAAAGCTTGATTTCTTTCCAAGAAGCGAGTATGGCAGCGTAAAACCCCAGTGCTGGGGGAAGGATAAAAGGGGGGAAATGCTACTGAATGGGGGACTGTGATGCCGCTGAAGGATGGATGTAGAAGACTCACGAAGAGCTAGGGAAGTAAGAGCGCAGAGGAGAGCGCTAATAACAAAAAAGTGGCAGGAAAGGGCTATGCAAGCTATGAAAGTGCATGCAAAGGGACCACACTAAGTAGGGTGGTGTCGAAGGGTCCAGAAGGAAGAGACGAGATGACAGAGCTCACAAAAAGGAGTAGGGACAGATGAGCCAAACGGAAGTACGAAAGATGGTAGGAGCCCTCCCTCCCCGGTCCCGGGAGAGGTGTCTAATGGAAGTGGTCGCAGTAATCCCGAAGAAGAGATGGACGATGAGATGTGTGATGTTATGAGACGACTGTTTGTGGAGGATAACATGCCAGACAATGCTTTTAAAACCGGCTGGTCTGAACCAGCAACCGGTCAAATTGGCCGGTCAGCAAGGCCACCGGTTGGAACCGGCTGAAAAACCCGATCAGGAAGGTGCTTTGGCCAATTTAGGACGAACCGACTAATTCCGTCCTAAATTGAGTGGTTCCCTTCCATGCCTATGGAGGACCCACGCAGCGGCTTAGCCAAGGTGGTTTAGGGGTTTTGGAGGGAAAGTAAGGGTCCTTTCCCTCCAAAAGCACCCTCTCCAAGCCTTTAAGAGGCCCTTCTCCCTGTCATTTGTCTCACACATCTCATTTGGATTATTTGTGAGTTTGATTGGGAGTTTGGAGAGTGTTGAGTTTTCGCTAGAGTAGTGGAACAACATAGAGTTTAAGCTAAGTAGTAGTCGTCATGCCTCCAAAAGCCAAAGGTACTGCATGGGCTCATTGTCATGTGATTGATGGCAAAATGATCTGCAAATATTGCCAAAAATCCATTGAGGAGGGGGTATTAACAGGTTCAAGCAACACTTGGCTGGGATAGGAGGCCATGTAAAGCCATGTGGAGCACCAAATGAAGGAATAGGGCATATTAGGGCAGAATACCTTCAGAAGTTTGAGACTGAAGTCACTGAACCAATAGAGAAGTTTGTGATTACAAAGCTTGGGAGTCTAGACTCAACTAACTGAGTTTGATCATGATGACTCATGAGAAGTTTCAAGTGATAATGTTGATCACTATTATCATATATGTAGACTTGAGTCTTGTAGTAGGCCATTGGCCCCATAGTTTGTAGGATTTTTTTTGCACTCTAGGGGCCATTAAGAGCCTCATTTCTTATGTATTTTGTCGATGATATGTATTGCACTCAGTTCCATTTTGATATATTCACCTTTACGGTATATAAATGAGCAAACTTTGCATATTTTGTCTCTTTTGGCTTGGAATCATGGTTCTAAATCTTAAAAATAGTTTTGTTTCATTAAAAATGAATTATTTAATGTATTTTTCTAAAACCAGTTCGTTTAGACCTAACCAGTCCCGGTTCGACTGGTTCCGGTCGGTAACCTGGTTCATTAGGTGGACCGGTCTGGTCACCGGTTCTGGTTTTTAAAACATTGACGCTAGATGAAATCAAGCATCTGACCCCTCGAAGCTCAAGTAGCGTTCACCCCGACCTTCCCCTGGTACTTTACCACAATCCTGGTAAATTTGTTGCTAAGTTGCTGAAGGCAATACGAATACATAGTGTGCATGTTAGATATAAAACAGATTTTGGTACCTATAGTAGTAGTGGAAATAACAGTATTAGTAATCTAGGATTACAAGGATCTCAACAGCCAAGGACCCAAGGCTTTGTGCTTTTAGCACGCACTCAAGCCAGAATGGCAGGATCCTTTACCAGATATCCAGAGTTCTCAGGACGAGGGAATGAGGATGTGGAGCAACATTGGTACCTCTGCGAAGCAATATGGAGAGCTCGCTAAACACCAGACAACGTGAAGGTGATTGAGTTCCAGACCACCCTTAAGGAGAGAGCCGTGAGATGGTTTATCAAATGGGTAGAGCTAGATCTGAATCCAACGGTGGATGACATCAAGAAAAGCTTTATACAAGAATTTAAGCTTCCACAGACAAATCAGCAAGGGCTGCCAAAACTGTGGGAGATAAAACAGTGGGATGGAGAGACCACCTGGGAATTGATGCAGAGGTTCAAGGACGTAATCGGAAAGCTAAGTTACCCCATAGATCCCAATCACCAAAGGGATTGGTTTATCAAGGCACTCCTACCCCTTACCCGGACGCCCTTAACACAACAAAAGATTGAGACCCTGCAGGATGCTCTGGAATAAGAAACTCGCATTGAGGCAATGGCAGGGTACCCACATGAATATCGGGGGTAGGGTCACAGGATCCATCGATCATGGGACTCCAACACCAGATAGCCAACTTAACAGAGAAATTGAAAGACTTACAGTCGGTCCGCCCAGCGAGACCCAATGTATGGTGCACCCACTGCTTGGTCGAAGGTCACGTCACAACTGAATGCCCAAGAATAAGAGGCACGAATCCTGCATTAGGGCTTGCCGGACCATCGGGGGCTTAGCCTACAGCTGGGCGTGCGGTGATAGGATCACAAGGGGCATTTCAGGGCCGAAACCAACCTAAGTACTGTGAGCTCTGTAGGAGTTATGGACACTCACCTTGGTTGTGCCCGATATTGCAAAAATATTCAACTGTACCGAACAATACCTACTATGAGTTCTGTGCGTCCATGACTCACCACACCGAATAGTGTCGAGCATTGGATGCTCTGGCAGAGAGGCTAGATCGGTCGACGTTCAGAATCAATGAGACCACTTGCGGAGGGCGAGGAACGAGAGGAGGAAGAATAGGGGGCAGGGGACCTGTGCGGTGCTACAACTGCGACCAGGAGGGACATGTCACCAGAGACTGTCCTCTTCCAAGAAGACCTTGGTGCTCTCAATGCCGGGTCAATGCACACGCAACAGAGGACTGCCCCGAGTTGATCGCAAGATGGGAAGAGTGAACCAGGCAAAGGGGAGCTAACTTGATCAATGCAGAACCGAGAGCTACTGAAATAATCCCTCTATCTAACATAAATATAGTAACTAGAGGAGGAAAGAAGACGGGGGCTGATTAGGGTGCACCAGAGCAACCCTCGGTTGTTCGAGTAGCTTCCCCAAAACAATCATACAACCTCGGACAACAGAAATGATACTATCAGGAGGCAGCAAAAATGTTTGAAAATTTGGTGGACCCTCAGAAGGACAAGGTACCAAATTTAGCAAAGCTCGTTGTATCCCGTTCGATTGAAGAATGGTTCAAATTGTTCTTGCAAATTGTTGACAACGATTAGATGTTAGGAGAGCTACGCAGGAGTCTGGAAGTAGTTTTGTTGGAAGAAGAAATGGGGAAGAGGGAATCTCAACAAATCTGCCAGTGAAGCACACGAGGAGAATCCGAAGAAATAAGAAAAGAATAGGCAAGGAGTTCCGAATTGACGCACAGGTGGCAGGTTTCTAGATCAAAGACACAATGTTGGACCTGGGTTCAGACGTTAACATTTTGCCCAGGAAAACATGGTAGACACTGGGAAAACCACAGTTGAAGTGTTCACCAATCTAGTTAAGGATTGCCATCAAATACTACATTCTGCCCATTGGGAGGTTGGAAGAGGTGGAAGTAGACGTCATAGGGGTGAAAATGGATGCAGACTTTGAGGTAATAGACATAATGGGGGACAAAGATCCTTACCCAACACTGCTTGGCATTGACTGGGCCTATGAGAATTATGTTGTCATTGATCTCAAGAAGGAGTTGATGATCTTTGAAGTAGACAAGATGCAGGTAATACAACCGCTGGATCCGTACCAAGGACCAAGATTCACGGAACCAGTAGATGACTGGGATGAACCTGGGACACTAGACCAACTATACCGATTAACAACCAGAAGGAGGGAAGATTACATTAATCCCACGACGGAGGGGTTAGTTAACTGGAGAAGTATACAGAGCTCAGAGGTGGGCTCCGAGGCTGCGTGGGATGCCTGGAAGCAAGGAGGATATGAAGTCAATACAAGATGCTGCGCTACAATATGTCGCATCAACTGGATTGGGACGGAGGTAAGTGATTATCCTACTTTCCATGGCATAGATTCGGTAGACGTATTTTTAAGTAAAGTTGATAGAACCATAAGGGAAAGCCACAAGGTACTGTTGCTGGACATTGCACTGCAAGCAACACCAGCACGGTGGTGGGGATCTCACCGCAACACCCTTCGTGATTGGGACAAGGTCAAGCGGGCCATGAGAGAAAGGTTCAAGCAGGAAGAGAACAGACAACAAGAAAATGTAAAATACAGGGGGGACTATGATCCCCAACAACACCTAGAACGCTCCATAGACAAATGGAATAAGGAACGAATCCCGAAGGAGCTAAGGGTACATATGTTTGTACACACCCTGGGTACAGTCTCGTAGGCTTGGTATATACAAGAAGAAATTCAGAGGCAAACTGGGAATTGGGATACACTGGCTGAACAGTTCCATAGCAACTTTTCATTCAAAGATAGTGACAGACGGCTAACTGAGGCTCTATATTCCATCAAATAGATACTCTTCACCTCAGGATAGTTATGGAAGGATGCATTGACGAAAAGTTCCTGCAATACTTTTACGAGTCAGGGTACCTAGAGTCCATGGCTTGCGGGATGGTGAGCACAGATCCAGAGGAGGATGATTTAGAGGGATTAAGGCACCTGATGTTTTAAGAGATTGAAGGGGAAAGGGATATTTAGGAGGGACCGGTAAAAGATGTTGGCCACTTACTCCCAGTGAAACTCAGGAAGCATAACGTCGGGACAGAAGATAAGCCAAAGATGGCATCTATAGGGGTTTACTGGGATGAGCACACAACTAAGGAAATTTTTGATCTGTTGCGCGAGTATGAGGATTTATTCCCAGCTTTAGTCGCGGAGTTAAAAGGAATCAAAGAAGATATCGATGAAATGAAAATTGTGTTAAAACCGGATGCCAAGCCTATCAAGTACAGACCATATAGGCTGAACCCAAGAGTAAAAGAAAAGGTCAAGAAGGAGATAGATAAAATGCTGGAGGCAGGACTCATTTTTCCAGTAGACGAAGCTGAATGGATCAACCCAATAGTGATCCAAAACAAGAAGGACGCCACAAAGATAAGGGTCTGTGTAGACTACCATAGCCTCAACAACGCTTGTGTCCACGACCCATTCCCCATGCCTTTCAGTGATGAGGTCTTGGATAATGTTGCGGGGAACGAGGCCTACTCCTTCACAGACAAGTTCTCAGGGTACCATTAGGTCTGCATAGTAGAGGAAGACAAGAAGAAAACAACATTCACCATAGAATGGGGTTCGTACGCATATCACGTCATGCCTTTTGGCCTAAAGAATGCCCCTGTTGTATTCTCCAGAATTGTTATCGCCGCTTTCAGAGACTACATTCACCGGTTCTTGGAGGTATACATGGACGATTGGACAATTTACAACCTATTGAAGAAGCATGCCAACTTACTTAGAGTAATGTTTGATCGGTGCCGACAACTACAAATCTCCCTAAACTTGAAGAAGTGTATCTTTGCAGTTCCGTTTGGTACATTGCTGGGTCACATTGTTTGCAAAGACGGAGTTTGTGTGGACCCCGCAAAGGTTGCGACAATTGTGAATATGGATTCGTCGACCAATGTGAAGCAGTTGCGATTGGCGTTGGGCCACACAAGGTATTATCGTCGATTCATCCGCAACTACGCGTCCATAACCGCTCGCATGGAGAAGCTGCTTAGGAAGACGAAAACATTCAGCTGGATGGAGGCATGCCAAGCGACATTGAACATCCTCAAGGAAAAGTTGGTAAGTGCGCCCATCTTAGTATACTCAGATTAGAACAAGCAATTCCACGTACATATCGATGCATCAGGCATTGCGCTAGGGGCAGTGTTGGCGCAACCAGGGGAAGGGAACTTGGATCATCCAATCTACTTTGCAAGTAGGAAGCTGTGGACGACAGAAAGAACTACACCACGACCGAGAGAGAAGCACTAGACATGGTATACTCCTTGCAAAAGTTTCGACACTATTTACTTGGAGCTCCATTCAAATTCTTTACAGATCACTCAACATTAAAATACTTGGTCAACAAGCCAGTCTTAGAGGGAAGAATTTGCAGGTGGCTACTGTTGTTCCAGGAATTTACATTCGAGGTTATCATTAAACCAGGTCGGTTGAATGTGGGACCAAATCATCTGTCTAGACTGGAGTCAGGGGAGAGTGGGAGCTCCTTAGATGATCAACTACTGGACGCTAATCTATTCCGCATAGAAGCAATTCTTGAATACTTGGAGGAAATTGCAGCGTTTCTAGCCACAGGGCATTGTTTGGAGGGATATACGGCAACGGAGAAGAGACACATGGTGGTGAGAGCAGCTGACTATCAACTAATCGTGGGGCACTTATATAAGCTAGGCCTAGATCAAGTCTTGCGACGATGTCTAGGTTCAGATGCCCAAAAAGCCTAATCAGTGACCAAGGGACTCATTTTATAAATGAGATAGTTGCGTCACTATTGCAAAACTTCCTAACCCAGCATCACAAGAGCAGCCCGTACCACCTACAAGCTAATGGGACAATTGAAGCATTCAACAAGATACTAGAAAAGGGACTAATAATGATATGTTCGACAAGTCGAGACGATTGGGATGAGCGTGTACCAGCCATGCTATGGGTGTACTAAACAACAGTCAAGTGTTCACGCAAGCAAACACCGTTCCAGTTGGTATATGGTTGGGAGGCCGTGGTACCTACTGAATTTGCAGTACCGAGCATCTTCATTGCCCAAGCTACAAAGATGACAGACGATGCATCGCTACAAAAGCGGTTGGAAGAATTGATGGAATTAGATGAAGCCATATTTCTAGCGGAATTCCACCAGTCTGTCAAGCAAGCAAGGCAGAAAGCATGGCATGACAGGCACATTAAGAGAAAATCGTTCACAGTTGGAGGACAAGTTTTATTGTACGACAACAAGTTTCAGAAGTTCCCGGGTAAGTTGCAGATGCATTGGCTTGGTCCATTCATAGTCACGGAGATCAGGGGGTCCGGAGTGGTGAAACTTGCGCAACTGGATGGAATATTGATACCAGGATGGGTGAATGGTGCACGCCTGAAGCCTTTCCACCAGAACAACACCCAATCTTCAAATTGATGAGGTCTCTGAAAAGGGACTGTAGGTAGGTTTAGAGTCAGTAGGAATAAGACAGTCAAGTAGTCAGTCCATTTAAGTTTCGATTTCTTTGTTTTCCATACAATAATCTCGCGTGTTAGTTCAGTTGTGGCACCTATGCCGCCCCACGACAACCAACTGTGGTCGAGGAGGGTAGTCACACGTTTCACATGTCTAATCCATCGTACTCTAAGTCTTTTCCGTAATAATTAGGCAATAATACCCCTGTCTGGTAAATTTCCGTAAAATCTTTTCCTGTTATGGAAAGAAGTTAACCAATAAAGACGCCATCATGGTCACATTATTACCCATTTGCTCCACTCAATGCCTTTCCCGTCATGCGTCATCTGAGTCAAGTAGAACTTAGCCAGAGGCCAGTTAACACAATCGAGTCTGCATAGAGAAAGTTGCTGTAGTAATTAGTTAGCGAGTTTAGTCAGAAATGTCGTGTCGAAGTCGGTCTACTTAATTTTCATGGCTGCGTAGGAATTTTCGAAAGTTCAAATTTAGGTGGCAGAATTCTTCGAGTCTTGGTTCGAAACTCAGCGACGTCGCTCAGGAACTAGCTATCAGACTCCTGTAACTGTTGTATATCAGTGACAAAGAAGTATGATGAAGATAATCTCAGTTCCAGAAGACAAATTAGATGACCGAATTACGGTTATAGAATCATTGTATGGTAAGTATGATAAGGCCACACTAGTAGACAACGATCTTTCAAATTGTTTCTAGTTTCCAACGCTCAAACGAGAGATATATACAGAGGAAGTGCTGAAGGGTGATGGCACAATGGCAACAAAGATCAAAGGAACATTTCGATCACTTCAGCGGTTGACTTTGATCAACTTGAGGAGTCTGCTAGTTTTCGGGACGTCTTTTGCTGCAATGCAGTGTACTAAACTTCTGGTGAGTAGGATGCATGGTGGCTCACTCTAGTTAGACAAAGAATATCTAATTCATGTGGAAGACATTTAGCGGCTCACTGGACTCTCAGCAGTAGGAGATGCAGTCTCGACAACGTTCCAAACCCGGGTTGAAGCGACCCAAGAAAGAGGGGGATAACGATTATTACACCAATTATAACACCAAGCGCGATTGCAAGGGCGCCAAAATATATTTGATAAACAAGGACCACATCAAATTCGCCTGCTACATCATTGCAAGGAAGGTAATGAGACACTTCTCCATAAACGAGTGCATGTTGGACACCATTTCGGTTGCGGAGCATTGTTGTGAAGGAGCTGTGCTCAACTGGTCGGCATTTTTGTTGAATGAATTATTTGAAGCTTGCGAAGATGTATACAGGAGAAGCACGAATTTAATTTTCAGATATTTGCTTATGACTTTCGCGATGTGGAAATGGTGCCCGCTAGGAGGAAGGAACCTCGCGGAGATCACAAACGAGTAGCCACTGGCGCTTAGATACACACCATGGAGGATGTCCGGGAACCCCAGCAGCAAAGAAATCAACGAGATGTGCTTTAAGGACTGGTACCAGAAGATCTTGGAAACAGTAAAGGTGACGGAGAGAATCCCCAAAGGATTGCTCGATAGCTACTCGGAAGATATCTGGTTTGGGGTAACCCACAACCAGACTTATATCAGGCCACAATGTGTCCATCCAGAGACATTCCAAATGAGGCCACAGAGGTTCACATTATCAGAAGGGGCATTCCACATAGAGGTCGGATCGTGGCCAGGGGTTGCCTGCGAGATTAAAGATGGCTAGTGCAAATACTTGTTCGGGCCCCGGGGGCATGTAATCGCAACCACAGACAGGAGACGCGGTGGGGAGCAACAAGGAGAGGGGGTCGGAGGAGGATTTACAACCGATGGACTGTCAAATGGAACAAAAGATGAGCTTCCTTAAGCAGGCAATCGCCGACTTTGTGGATTCACCAGGTACGACTCCCCAGTCTGGTATTTTCCAAGGGTTTACTTCGTTTAATACTATCATAACCACTCCCCTCGCTGTGGCTATACCTCCTTGCAGCCCTCACTCTCAGACCAAGCCAACCATCCCCAAACCCAGGCAGCCCAAAGGTACCAAAGCACCAGCGGCCAAGAAGCAAAAGACAGTGCCTGCCGTGACCGTAGTTGACCTCACTGGGGATGGACTCCAATTAGTGTCGATCTCCCCAATTGTTGAAGAACACCCATTATCCACTTCTATAGTTTAACCCGGGTTGCAGGATCCTTCTCCCCATATCGCTTCCACCTCCACAACCCTGTCTGACGCGATCCCTCCAGGCACCTGCATAGCCACAGACGAAATGGAAGTCGACTTGACTATCCAGTCCACTCAGTTGCTGAATGGGGGTGAAGGCCATACTACTATTCAAACCTCCCTGGTATCTCTATTGCTAGGAACGGGCCCACTCTCGGGTGACGAACCAATCACTTCACAACCACAATCAACTACAATCGAACTGTTTGAAACCACTTTTCATTTAAATTTCCCCGTTGTTCCAGAACCAATCATTCTCCCTCCCGCTCACCAGTTTCTTGAGTCCACCTAGCCTGTAACTTCCCCCTAAGGCCACTCAGAAAAATCCATTGCTAGTGGCCAACCCCTGGAAAGAAATTTCCCAGACCCATCAACAATGCAGCCAGAGAACCTTTAGCATTGGTCCTCCACACAGCTGTTTGGATTTATCCAACAGGCAGCTCAGAGAGCTGCGCAGATCCACAATGACCGGGTTGCTGAGCATGAGCAGCATAAGCAATAAATCGTCACTATCACGGAGGAGCGAGAAACTCTGACAAACCGATCAACAGTGGCAAGCGCAGGTCGACCAGGTAATGTCGAAGCTGAGAGCACTTTAGCCAATGGTGCCTGTTGTCGCGTGGATTGACACGACAACGCTCAGACCGGGGGCTGTCACTCTGATCCCCGATCCCTCCGTTTAAGCCTGTCTCCCGCGGCTAAGGGGGGTAGACCCTGAGAGATGATGAGACCAACTGGTCGACTACCCATGCAGTACACCCCCCTTTTCTTTGCAAAAAGGGGCAACACCTGATCAGCATTTCCGTGCCATCCTGCAGTCATCAGCAGCGTGATTATTTTGATTGTAAACCCAGTCTGCATGTATGAATTGTAAATAATCTTAGCAGACATGAGTCGTGTATGTGTATTGCCTAGGTGGACTTAACTTTCTAGTGGTAATCTACGTCCCGGAAGGTTTTTCGTCTCACCGATCCATGGATTGGCAGAGTTTTCCTTCAAACCTGACCCCAAAGCCGGGATGGATTTTGTCATTAGAACTTTAGGAGAATCCTAGTGTGTTGATCTGCTAGATTATAGTTGTGTCGCAGAACTGGGTGTTTTGTGAGGGTCTGTATTAAGTGGGTTTGTCCCCTTGAGATGTAAATTGTAAAAAGTCATCATGAAATGTGTCTTGAGGGTTGAAAATGTTTTAAATCCCCTCGTGAGTCCTAAGTCCTAGGTCCTAGGTGATGTTTCCAAAGGCTTAGTTCGATGATCCATTTAAAAAATGAAATAAAATAATAAAATAAATAAAAATTAAGAAATTTAAAAATTTAAAAAAATAAAATAAAATAATAAATAATAAAAAATTTAAAAATTTAATAAAAAATAATAAAAAATTAAAAAATTTTAAAAATGAAATAAATAAAAAATAATAAAAAATTTGAAAATTTAAAAATTTTTAAAATAATATTTTAAGTGAATAAATCGACGGATGAGATCAAGAGATGTCTTGATCCTCATCAACGGTCGAGATCATTTCTACATGGATCATTCGAAGTTCGAACTAGCCGTTGGGATCATTTACTTTATATAGGGTCTTAGGTGGTCATTTCAGATAATTCGATCTGTGAGTCAGATACTGAAGAAGCTCTCTTGTAAATCTGTTTCTGGTTAATAAAAGAAGACTTTGGGGTCCATATCTTGCTGGTGTTACTCTCTTGAAATGCTGTGAGATTGTTTAAATTTTCTGCATATTTTATTTTCAGCCATTAATAATAGCTTTTCGTAGAGTATTGTGAGCACAGGTATCTTGTTCACTTGCTGGGGTTTGGGTGCTGTTAGGGTTTCTGAAGTAATGGCAGGTATCTCCATTATTGTTTGAAATCTAGCAGCATTTTTGCCCTCTTTATTGACGGTTGTTTTGAGGTGTGCAGAAAGCATTTTATGAAGGAATTTTGTGGGCGTTCGGGGAAGTTCTCGGCTGAACCAACCAACTCCCGCAAGCATTTTTTGCTGAGCCCAGTTGGATTTGATCCTGGGTCTATCATTCGGTTTATTTTTCTAAGTTTGCATGAGAGATCTTCTGAAGTTCTTCACAGTGACGATCTGAAATTTCTGTTCTTTAAAATGTTTTCCGTGCTTACTGCTGAATCTGGCTGCTAAGGGGCTAAATCTGTACATAAATCAGTTGTCTTAGGGTTTCGAATTTTTCTGGATCTAGGGTTTCAAATTTTTCAAATTTTTCATTAGGGTTTTGACTTTGGTTTTATGTACATATTCTTTTGGGTGATTTCTTCATTTTTGGCAGGCATCAGAGAAAGGAAAAGTATCTTTGACATACGCTGTCCGTCCAATTTGGCCAAATCTGGGCAGTCCAATATAAGTTATTAGTGTTTATCTGTGACAGGCAGCGAAATATTTGTTGAAGTTTCTCTCATCAAGCGCCAGGAGCGTGCCAAGACACCTCCCTCAATCCAGACGAGGATACCCTTCAACGTGGTGCATTCTGTGCGTTTAACTGTTTAAAATTTGCTGTGTAAAGCCTTCAACCTGCAAACTGCCGTCGAAGTCTGCTATCGGACTGTAAGACTTCTTGCTGGACGGTGAAGAGCAAGGTTTTCAGGCTTTGGTTATTAAATCCACGCACAGAGAGCAAGTGCAACGTGGGGAACAACGCTTTTTAGGGACGGTTGAAGAGATATCTGCAAACATGTTCATACACGCCACTGCAGCATGACCATTTGGAAAAACAACGAAGCATTTCTACGTATAGGCATCAGGGGAAAGCTCCTGCAAACCGTTTTCCTTGATTCAGCAAATGCTAGATCTTATCTCAGTCAAAAAACGAAATTGCCCAGCGTTCAGGTAACTAACAAAAAACGATTTGCGCCATTAGCTGTGCCATGGTCGAGCTGCAGTCTTCGTTGCGTTTTTCTGTCTTCGTATCCTCAGGTAACAACGGCAATCCGTTCGCCGTCTTCAATCTCAGGTATTTTCTCAACGCATTCAGTCGAGTTTCCTTTTTTCAGGGTCACGATTTCATCATTCTGCTAACTCATATCTCGGCCTTTAGCCATATATTTGATCCATCGTCGATTTGATGTCACGGGCGTTGTATATAGTTTAGACGGGCGTTGTATTTAGTTTAGTTTATGTTTAGGGTATTGTATGGTTGCGTTTAGCTAATAGTTTCGATTTTTTTTATTTCTTTAGATTTTAATTGTATTTTAATATAGTTTCATTTTGTATTTAAATTTCAGTTTTATGATTTTTTCTAATTAGATTAAGTTTAGCATGGTTTAGTTTAGGGTCTAGTTACGTATTTTTTAGATTTTAATCTTTTCTTTTTGGTTTCATTTTAAATAAATTTAAACTCATAAAAAATAAAAAAATAAAAAAATAAAAAAAAAGATTTATTTGTAATTTTTTTTAGGCTTAGTTTTGTTTTTATATAGTTTAGTTTTAATAAAATCTAGTTTTAGAATAGATTTTAAATTTTAAATTTTTAGATTTTTTAATTTTCTTTTTTATAATATTGAAAAAAAAAAATTAAAAAAGATTTAAATTTTTTTTTTTTTTTTTGAAAAAATATAAAAAATTTGGAAAATTTCCTTGTTTGCCAGATCCAGTTGTTCTCGGGAAATATCACGCTTATCTGATGTGGAATAAATGTTTTGATCATCTTAAAGATTAGCAGTGTGTGGTTAATGATTCATGATTTGCATGATTGTTTAAAACATCTATTGAAAATTTTCTTAAACTATTGGATATTGCAAGAACGTTATTGTTTCAACTGATATCTTGCGTCGTTCTAGCTTTCATGATAGGTGCTTGCTCTGCATGGTTTATATTATTGCAGCATCTGATAATTAAACGATCAAAAATTTACTCCATAAGGCACTGGTCTTTTCATCTCTAAATCTATCTGGTGTTTTTCATATCGTGTCTCGTGTCTCCCAACCAACTGGTCGACAGTTGGTCTCATCATCTCTCAGGGTCTACCCCTCTTAGTCGCAGGAGACAGGCTTAAACGAAGGGATCGGGGATCAGAGTGACAGCTCCCCGGTCCGAGCGTTGTTGTGTCAATCTGCGCGACAACAGTGCCTGATTTGGTAATTGAGGCACCTGAGGATTTTCAACCATCACTTTGGTTGCTTGTTGAGACCATATTCAGACGACATGCACGAAACTTGTGGCAACCAACAAGGAACTGAAGAAGAGCTTAGACATGACCAGAGTAGCGTTGCCTGATCCAACTACAAGCTACATCACGAAAATTTAGCAGAAACTAAACATTGTCGCTGCCCTAAAAGCTGTGCTAACTAATGCCCTGGAGGATGGGTATGTGCTACTAGAGCAAGTCAACGATTGGTTAGGCAACTTGGCCATCAACAACTAGCTAGTCTATCCACTCCGCCAACAACTCCAACAACGCATTGCTGATAGCAAGACCTGCAAGGATAAAGGCCAACTGAGACAAATTGATGATGAGATCGCCTCTCTCGAGGCCAGAATACAACAAATCAAGGAGGAATCAACTGTGACAAAGAAGAAAATTCGGGACCTGAGGCCCCCATTCTGTAAACAGGTCAGAGCACTACGAGAGGTATATGATGAGGTCGAAGAACAGTGGAACACATTGCAAAATGCCCGGCCTGAGCAACTGAACTCCATATCAACGGCTGAATTCTCCAACAAGCAAAAACCGTTACAAGTGTTTGGCAGACGACATTGGAAGATTATAACCGCTTCCGCCAGGAAACAAATTTCGCAGTACCAGAGTTGGGGCCTTCGTTTGGAAAAGAAGGCCAGGGTGTAGCAAAAACAACAGGACCAACACAACAAGGGGCAAAAGCAACATAAACAACATGACCAACACAACAAGAGGCAGATGCAGCAGCATCGCAAGAGGAGAAATCAACACAACAACAACAAATGATGATAGAGACCCCGCCAGGAGCAACTACAGAGTCGAGAACACTGGAGATAGATTGACTCGGGGATGAGTGAAAGGACTATGGTCGGGGCTTTTGGGGCCTTTGTTTTGAATTTTGAGTATTGACAAGAAGAAAAGTCAAGAACAGGTGGTGGGGACAACGGTCCAGGTTGCGGAGCTGACAACCAAAGGAAAGGGACAAGAACGGGGAGTGAACGGGCAGTTGCGGTAAGGTGGCGGAAGAAGACAAAGACCGCCGAGCAAGGGAAACAACCGAGGGTGGAGTCTTCTGAATGAAACTGGTAGTGGGAATGCGAAATAAAGGATAAAATGCAAGAGACAACAGGAGAGAGGGTTGATGATGAAGTGGGCGAGCCAGGGTAGGATCCCGAGAGCGAGATTGATTGCAGAAGAGCTATGACTACCCTCGACTCTGCTTATGTTCATTCCTGTCAGTTATATTCTATGAAAGGATTCTATGTGTATTTGATGAACAGACCTCGAACCTTTTGTATCGCTGTGTTCTTTATGGGTTCTTGAAAATTTTAAATGAATGATTAACAACTAGATAGTTTCCTGTGATGATATGAATGGGATGACGTCTTGTATAGTCCAACAGATTGAGTGTGATGAGCTATTGTTACATGTTCTTTACATTCCCTCGATACCCCTCCCAGCTCCACCTAACTTTGGTCGCGATGCGTCTCGGGTGAGACTCCTTGCCCTTTGGGTAAGGTGAAAATGCCGGCGTTGTCGTAGACTACATCGGAGCCTTGTTGGTCCTCTGATCCTGAACCCAGGGTCTCTTCCCTGTTGTCATTTTCTTGCCAACACTATTTTTATCCCACATGGGTATATGTGGAAAATGTATCATTATTGTAAACATGATGTAAAGTGAAATTCCAAGTGTCATTAGTGGAATGCAAACAATCATATCTAATGCAAAGAGTTATATGTAATGAAGTTGAAGAGTCATGAGGGTAGTCCAAGAGTCACAAAGGGGAATGTCAAGGGTCACCCCACCCTTTGTTATAAATAGAACCTCATAACTCATAGAATGGGCTTTTGGGGAGCCAAGCTTTTGCTAGGCATTTCTTAGAGAAGGGCTTGGAGAGTATTGTGACGAGCCTTGGCTTCTCCACAGTGCAAAGTGAGTACATCTCTTTGGAGGAGCAGATGGTGTTGACTATAACATTCCACTATTGGGGCTAGTGGCTGTCATGGTTGTATGTATGGATGGAACTTTCACTTTATATAATATAACATAGCCAACACGTCTTCATGCATATGTTGTTATTGTAGTTCGACTATTCTGGTTACTTTAGCAATGTATGTTGTTTAAATTATGCATTTGTGTATGAATTATTTTGTATATGATTGTATGAATCTTGTTGAAGTCATGTTGTTGGTTTAACCCATCACTTTGGATTGTCGACTATTCTACTTTCCAGTTTGTGATGTCATTCAACTCGTGTGTTCCTTTGAGGCTACATACTATTACAGGCTTCTAAGGGGCACACTTCCTTTTCCCTTCCGTGTGTTAGAACCTCCCCATGCATTTCTCTTGACTCGCTGCAAGGTCACACACTTGCTTCTGACAAAGATATCTTGTTTACTTTTGCTCACTATCGCAGTCAAGGCATAGCTTTACTACCCACCGCTGGGACTCCTACTCCAAACGGTCTGAGGTCTAGTTGGGACTTCTTACCGGGAAGATCCCTTGACATGTTGGCAGGTCCAACACCGTCAACATTTCTAGTGCTAGAAGGAGGGCCAGATGACAAGCTGAGTCCTCAAAGTCTGTTTTGAATCTTCCCACATATTTCATGACTAACTGTACAATTTATCCTCTGAGATGTATGTCTTATGGAAATGAGTTTGAAATCTCGGAGGATCTCTAGAATGACTTGTCACAAAACACATACGAAGGTGAAGGCAGAACAGCTTGGCATAGACACAAAGTTGTCTTTGCAAGTCTCTGTCACAGGTATGGAATCTATGAGGATTACATGACTTGCTCGCTGTTCGCATTCATGCTTCGAGGGCATCCACTACAATGGTGTGTCACATTGCCCAACGTATCCATTCACTTTCTTAATCAGTTGGTTGTAGAGGTAGACCGTGCTTTCCATCATTATGACCGTAAAGCACTTAGTAATTTTTTTTTGCAGTTATGGAAAGCCCCTGATGGATCCTTGTTGCAATTTTCAGAACACTTTCGTACTCTCGCATTTCAAATCCCAGAGGATGAAATTGATTGGAAATTTCTTCGTGAAAGATTTCAGTATCTTCTTCATATATCTGAGAATCCACAAGTATTAGAGTCATTCAAACCCCTCTCAACATACCTCGGTGTTAGAGTTGCCAAATCTAAGACGGACAAGGTTGCTGTCACAAGTGACTGTTTGATCTCTTCTCATCAAATAGCTTTAGCCCCACAGTGCGAGGTGGGAGAAGGTGCGCATCCATCTGTTGAATTGTCACATCCTCCCACCCCACCTGCTCTTGTTTTCTGTGCAGATTTGGATTGCGAGACTGATGGTTGTCACGTGGAATTGTTTCCTCAACCTCCGTCCCCATGTTCTGTTGATCCTCTAGATGTATTGTGCTGTGTTCTCCCGTTCAGGACTCCACACTTGTTGTTCACGAGGATCAAGTTGTCGACAGAGTTGGTGTTGAGTAGCCCACCTGCACTATCATTTATGATGAGTATGTGTGGGAATCTAAAGAAGAACCCGCGTTGAAGGATGACCTCCTTCTGTCTGCACCTCGTCTGCTTTTTCTTGACATGTTTGGTGGTTCTGCCATTGTTAATTTTCTGTGTGAGAATTCATTCCCGTATGCATCTACTTTCGATCATTCACAGAACACACCAAATGTTAGTTTGTCATTGCATAGCGGAGAGGACACATCTTTCCTTGCAAATCCACTCAATTTTTGATCTGTCATTTTCGGAAATGGAGAGGGTGAACATTCTTGTTTCTCGTCAACTCCTCTGTATAATTCGTCAGATCATGAGGATGTCGATGAACATATCGAATTTTCTGATTGTGGTTGTCGTGATCTCTTTACTCCATTCGACCACGATGTTGATTCATTCACTGTTGATCTTTCTAAGCCACCCGTCTTTGATGATCTAGCTGCTGATGAAGTCGAAACCCCTAAAGCTGTCAAGGCACTTCTGGCCGAGCTAATGGTTATGTTAGGTCCTCACTATCTTGAGGTCAATTCCGCTTTCGATCAGAAATTTTTTGAAACAGCCAAGGCTCCTCATCACTCTCCTATTTACATTGGAGATCAATCTAGTTCACAGAATTCACATCCTCCACTTGAATCACATGATCCTATCGCTCATGCATTGGAGGAATCATATATAACGAGCACTCTTGCGAAACGTAAGTTGTCTTTCTTTTTCATGTTTGCTCGTTTGTCGCGGTCAAAAGAGTGTGCATGTTTGTTGTCTATGCACAGTGTGTTGCATAACCATGATACGTCCACAAAATGCTTATCTTGCACTTTTATTCTTTTCTTTTCTGTGGACATTTTTAAACTCGGAGCATTTTGGTCTTCACTGTTTTATCTTTCTTGTTTGCTGGTTTACATGCTTATCTTTCTTGTTAGCCAGGCCTTCACCAACATGGGTCAACCAATGTGCCGGTCACTGCATTGGAAATATCACTTTACGTGAATAGGTCCATACACTGTTTAGTTTAGGAGTAGGAGGAGTGTTTGCTTTTGTTTTGCTTTGTTTGCATGTTTGCTATGCTTTCTTGTTTGCGTGGCTTGTTTACTTTGCTTACTTGTTTTTCTTTCGCTTACTTATGTTCTTTGCTTGTTTGTTTGTTTTCTTGTTATGCACCCATAGGTTTAGTTTCGCATGAAATTGTGTGGCTCTTGAGATAAGCAAGGTGAAGTAAAGAGGACTTGTGAAACTATTAACACTTGGTTAGCTGTTGTCCTCTCTGTTTATGAAGAGCTTGTTGTCTTCAGTGGATGATACCCTGATGGAAATATGTTTTGTTCAGAGTGAGTCTTGGTGAAAACACAACGCTTGCACTTTTAACTGGTACTGCCTACTTTAATTGGTTTTTTGGGTTAACCCTTGTCAACTCAATCAAGTATAATAAGGTGAGGGGGAAAACCTTAACAAGTAATGTAAGAGGTATATATAAAATTCTTCTCTGAAGGGACAATCTCTTCTGCGCTCAATAAGTCGGGATCCCTCTTCCACCTCTGAAATAAATAAGTGTCTATGCATAGTTCTTTAAAAATGAAAAGATGAAAAAGAAAAAATAAATAAGGCGATAGAAGAGAAAGGCTTTCTGCGTAGAGAGGTGATGCAAGTAACTCTGCCGGGGTACTGACCAGGCTCGTTGGTAGTGGAGTAATGCTTGTGTCCCTGCGTGACTTTGTCGGGGTACTGTCCAGGCTTGCTGGCAGCGGAGCAACTCCAAAGATGAAACTATGAATGACATTTATATTACTTGTGCACCAATATACCCCTTATCCCCAATCGAAACAACTTGGTTGACTTGGCTTGGTATGTGTGCTGACCGATCAAGAGAATGACATGGACTATATCTTTAGCTCAAGCTTAGTGCTGAAGGCATGACGATCAAAGAATCGAACAATACCTCCGGAGGAGTTAGACTCGCTTTTCATGGAAAAAGTTTCATACAAAGAGCTGGAGTTCTACTAATGTGTCGCCAATGTTGTAGCGGCTACAACCACCCTCCAAAATTTTGCCTTCGCTTCATTTTGGAACCTCCCTTGAAATCTTAGCATCCATCTTGCATTGCTCAGGTACGTGTGTTTCATTTGATTTTATCTTTCGCCTAACAACTTGTGTTCACTTACTCGTTCTGTCGACTAACCACACGCTGACCTGACACTCGCTGACCTAAACTGGTCTTGTGTTGTCTGGGAAAACTATGCCATCCTAGAGGGTAACTGCCTTGCACTTAGGAATTACGTAGAGCAGCCTAGCAGCTGTCCCGCACTCAGAAATTGTGCAGAGCAGGCTAGCCAACCTTTCTCAGGAAAATTGCGCAGAGCAGGCTTGCTAGCACTGTGCTCTAGAAATGTGTAGAGTAGGCCAGCCAACACTACTCTCCAAAAATGCGCAGAGCAGGCTAGCAACCTTACTTAGGAAAATTGCGCAGAGCTGGCCAGCCAGCCTTGGCCACTCAACCCAGAAACAACGCAAAAGTTTTTCTGCAGTTGCTATCCGTTGCATGTGCTGATAGGTTGCCTGGTTCCCTCCAGAACAACGCAATTCTTCCTTGCATGCAAGGCAACTTTTCCCGAAAAGCAAAAAAACAAAAAAGGCGAAAAAGCATCGCTAGATTTCAGGGATCTATTTTTAACAGCTGGGAGTTACATGCAAAACCGATTTAGAAACTTCCCACCAAGTGTCATTTTTTCTTAGATTTGTGGCATGCGCGTCATAAACCCTAAAACTTCTAAATCTATTTAAACAATGCCCCAAAGCTCATTCTTCACATTTGATCTTGGAGCTTTGGCATTCCGGAGGCATCTAGGAACCTTCGGCACAGTGGGCGCAACTTTTCCAGTAAACTTTTCTGGGTAAGTTTTGCCTTTCATGTCTTTTGCTGTTTTTTCTGTCGCTTTTGATTTCTTAGCTTGTGTGAGTGCCATTTCCCTTGTTTTATTAAACGATCACTGGAATTTCAATGTGTTTTAACTTGTAGAAGTGTCGTTTCTAGTTTTGTATTGCATTTTCTTAGTGTCGCATGCATGACCCTGTTTCTGCATTGAGAGTCGCCGTTGCGGCGACTCTCTTCATGAGATGCATTGATTTGCCGTTTCGCTGATTTCTGCACTTGCTTGAATTGCATGCATGTCTATTCACTCAGTTCTGCACCAGCTTTGCACACACATTCAGTCCTTCCCGTTTTCAGGTTGCCCTTGGGCATATCTGGGCTGCAGTGGCCCAAATCTTGCTTCTCCGGACATGCAGTACGCATTCCCGGAAGTCAAGGTTCTGCCTTGCCTCTAGGAATTGCGCAGAGGCTGCCCACACTGTCTCCTAGCTGTGATCTGCGCAATCATGGGAGGCAGTGTCTCAGTCCTGCCCACTGGAACTGTGCAATGCGCAGTTCCAGCCAACAACCCAGTTTGACTAAACTGCGCATTGCACAGTTCCAATCCTCAGTCAGCCTCTCTAGATTGCGCATTGAGTAGTTCCAGTACGCTGCATGTCCCACTAGCAGCTAGGAATGTGCAATGTGCAGTTCTAACTGACAATCTCCCAACCTCTTTGAGTCAATGTTGCACAATCTTGCCCAACAGTCACCTACTTTGCCGCATGATTGATTCCCGAGTTGCTTTATGTTTTCAGCTGACATTGGCTTGCCGTGAGTGTCTTCTCTGTCTCCAGGTACAACAAGTGTTGAGCAGCTTCTCAACAGTACAGGTAACATGGCCTCCAAGAGAGCTGGATCAAAGGACACAGTTGAAAGCAGTACTGGAGATGTGGTTGAACATGTGTCTATGAGCTTGCCTGTTTATGCAGACACACATCTGTTCATTGAGAAAGACATCAAGATCACATGGCAAGACATCAACACTATATTTGCAAGCAGCTTTGAGGAGAATCTGGAGGACCGACAGGTCTATGTCAACATTCATAATTTAGGATTGTACAAAGTGCATGTATCAAATGCCTGGAGTCTGCCCAAGGATTAACAAGCAAGATTCTTCACGTCTGCCTACTTGCTCGATGCAATTTGTGCCCATCAACAGTTTCCTGGCATGGGTAGGGCATTGACACCTTCAGAGAATGCAATGAATGTATATTGCAAGTTGCTCTCAGAGTGTAGCTATTGAGGAGTCATGGCTAGACTATCTGACCACTTCAGTGCCTGTCTGTACACAATGATCTTTGAACAAGATCCGCCTTGCATGTCCCATGCAGCAATGGAGGTGTTGCTGAACATTGCAAATTGGTATGCTTTTCCTGATGGCAACTTCATCAGGATGTATAGTGCGGAGAAGGCTCCACATTTGTTGTCAAAGTTTGCCACGAACAAGTTGGTCATGCAGGAGGTTGCATACCACATCTCGACAGGGTTATCAGCTGGATTGTGCAGGAAGAAGAAGGCACCATCGCCTATGCTTCCTTTGCGGATTGGGTTGTACGCAATCCAAAGTTTGAAAGAGGTGGATGCTGAGGTCGAGGACTTCAAGAAGTTTCACTTCGACACCAAGAGTTTCAATCCGTATGATCCACACGGCTTATGTAGGGATCGCTGTTCGAGAGTGTACTATCCTTGGATCCACGAGGCGTGTCATTGGCCAGAGGAAGACCCATGGAGATATTGCTATAACTCCTCCAGGCTCAATGAACTGATCATCATGGCAGCAGAGTGGCTAGCAACACTCAAGGCAGCAACACCACAGGGAGTAGCAGCGACAACAACAACAAGCAGCAAATCTGTGCAAGACAAAGGCAAGAGGAAGATTGCCGAAAGTGTAGAGGCGGAGCAAAGCTACAAGTTTAAGGAAGATCCACTTATTGAGAGAGTAGCTTTGGAGATAGAAGCAAAGAGGCGACAACGCGACAGGAGAGGAGCACAAAAAAGGAGAGATAAGCAAAGACTGGAAGAGACGAAGAGGAAGTTGCAGGAAGTAGAGCAGAAGCTCAAAGAAGAACAAGAGCTGCGCAAAAGAGAGAAGGAAGCACAACATGAACAGGAATAGGTACAGGAGGAAGTGCAAGGCACACAGATAGAGCAAACTGTGCTGATACAGGTTGAAGACTTAGATCCACCAACAAATGAGGAACAAGGTGAGCAGCCGCAGGAACAAGAACTTGCTCGGTAGGATGAACTGAGAGTAGAACAGATGGACATGGAGATGGAACAACCGAAATAGGATCAAGACACTGACCTCATGCCAAAAGCAACTGAGGTCACCCCATAGGCTTCACTAGCTCTAGCAGCAGAGCAAGTCCCAAGTGAACAAGGGGATACCGTTCTCCTTGAGGATAATCTGGGAACAGACGTGTACAACGTAGCTTTTGACGAGTCACAGCACAGAGTTATACAAATACGTAGAGCGTACATCCCGGATGAGCATACATCACCTGTGCACTTTGAAGAATGAGTGATTGTGTCAGATGTGCGAAGACATCCAGTTGCCTTGGCCGATGCTACGAAGGCTTATGTTGAAGCCACAAGCTCAAGTGTGAAGTTCTTGATAGCAGAAAATGAGCGCATGGCTAAGGAATTGCAAGTAGCCAGGCAGAGAGAGGAACAATCAACAGGATCTGCTAGAGCAGAGATGAAGAAAGTGATACTTGCTGAAGTATCAACTCTTGAGGCTGTCATGCAGAGATTCTATGATAGGTTTGTCACCGTGCACAAGGAAGTTGTCCATCTACATGGTCATCAGTAGCGCTGCACCAAGATAGTGCGAACACTCACAAATATACACGTCGCTGTTGATATGTACAAACATGGACAATGAGGTACAAGGGAGTCCGCTTTACTTGCACAAGATGATGAAGGCACAGGTATAGTTGGACAAAGCACGCATCCAGAGTCTGATCTGGAACTATGAGGAACTCTTGCTGCTCATCACCAATGTTGAGTCTTTGTATGCACGATTGTTTAGGAATTTGGATGTCGTGGTGAGAAAGTACAACACCCCGTCTATTGGAACACTCACCAAAGCCAAAGAGAAGAACCAAGTCCGACTAGAGCTTGATGCGTATTTTGGTCAATTGGTGCACATGGCCACCAACGTAGATTTGCAGATCAATGCAGAGAACATGCAGAGATATGTCGCCGGTCCGACCGTGCTCAAGACTAAGCTGCACATGTTACAGGACGAGTTCGACAGAGGTTCTAGATTAGTGTCCCTGTAAGCGATGGAGGAAAGAGTTCGTTTTCGGAAAGACATCATCAAACAATACACGGACACCATTGCGCAATTCCAAGCATGGCATTAGTTTGTCACCGAGGATCAAAGAGAGGATGTTGATGAGATGGTCTTTCGACAACTGTCCGAGTGTTAGTGTTGTATTGTCTGGCTGACTCAAGCCTATTTTTGTCGCACATGGATATATGTGGAAAATGTATCATTATTGTAAACATGATGTAAAGTGAAATTCCTTGTGTCATTAGTGGAATGCAAACAGTCATATGTAATGTAAAGAGTTATATGTAATGAAGTTGAAGTCATGAGGGTAGTCCTAGAGTCACAAAAGGGAATGTCAAGGGTCACCCCACCCTTTGTTATAAATAGAATCTCATAACTCATAGAACGAGCTTTTAAGTAGCCAAGCTTTTGCTAGGCATTGCTTAGAGAAGGGCTTGGAGAGTATTGTGATGAGCCTTGGCTTCTCCACAGTGCAGAGCGAGTACATCTCTTTGGAGGAGTAGGCGGTGTTGACTGTAACGTTCCACTATTGGGGCTAGTGGCTATCATGGTTGTATGTATGGATGGAACTTTCACTTTATATAATATAACAGAGCCAACATGTCTTCATGCATATGTTGTTATTGTAGTTCGACTATTCTGGTTACTTTAGCAATGTATGTTGTTTAACTTACACATTTGTGTATGAACTATTTTGTATATGATTGTATGAATCTTGTTGAAGTCGTGTTGTTGGTTTAACCCATCACTTTGGATTGTCGACTATTCTGCTTTCCAGCTTGTGATGTCATTCAGCTCGTGTGTTCCTTTTAGGCTGCGTACTATTACAGGCTTCTAAGGGGCACACTTCCTTTTCCCTTCCATGTGTTAGAACCTCCCCATGCATCTCTCTTGACTCGCTGCAAGGTCACACACTTGCTTTCGACAAAGATATCTTGCTTACTTCTGTGCGCTATCGAAGTCAAGACATAGCTTTACCACCTATTGCTAGGACTCCTACTCCAAACTGTCTGAGGTCTAGTTGGGACTTCTTACCGGGGAGATCCTTTGACATGTTTGCGGGTCCAACATCGTCAACACTTTCTCAAGGGGTCGAATTCCCTCCTTTAGGCCGACTTGTACTTTTCGAGTTTCCATGACTTTTTAGACTAAAAAATAATTCTTTTTACAATTACATTTTGCCTGGAAGGGTCTTATAAACATCATGTTGCCTCCTTTGACTAATGACAATAATTCCTAATACATAACAAACCCTAGAAGCATGGAGACCCTGCTTTTGCATAGAAGACCGTCAATAATTATCATGAAACCCATGCTTTTAAAGTAGTAACTTTTTTTTTTTTCTCTTGTTTGTTACATAGGATACATATTGAAATGAGTACAACAACAATTATGCAGACCAGAACTAGTTACATTTTCAACACTCCTTAACTAGGGAGGTATTCATAATTTTACAATATCATTCTTAGAATTAAGAGTTCCTGTAAGAAGAGTCAGATTGATAAGTCATACTGTAAGCATCATCATTATGACCAACACTGTCTCTGAGGCCTAACTAGACAAGCTCTGCTTTAATCAAGAGATTTCTGCTGGGAGGCTTTACGTGTGATACCGCACTACCTCTACAAGACGCATACCCCATCTGAATTTCCACAAGGTATGTTCTTTTAGGACTATTCTTAACTTGGAACTCCATACTTGAGTCCTTAAAGAATATCGGTCCTCTTCAACCACTCTTCTCTTGAATCCCTGTTGCATTCTCAAAGAGTGTCGGTACCTTTCCTTTCTTGGTGGCTTTATCCTCAAGGAAACCACAAATGCTTATCCAATCCTTCACCATTCTCTCTTCATCACCCGAAGAAGAGAATGCACATGTGCTGTCCAACATCACAACCTCTCAACCAGAGAGGATATCTCTCTTCTCCTTTAATCTCGAGAACAGAACCTTGCTTCTATTCAAGGAGACTCTTTTTTCTCCCTCTCAAATCTAGAGGAAATCCAGACTTCCTTTCTGTTAATTTTAGATAACAATGGTATGTTCTATGCTTTAGAGCAATTTACTTCAATTTTTCTTATTAGCCCAATATCAATTTCACATTAACAATCACATTAACATTGAGAGTAAATGCAGATAAACCATAAACAATAAGCATAAGACAAGCCAAGACAAGAGGACACAATATTTAGCAGATGCCAGGGAAAACCCCCAATGTGGGGAAAACCCTTTGATCAAATCTTCTTATTATTCTTCAAAAGTTCAGTAGAGAGAGAGAGTACAATATTCAAAATTCCCTTGCCCAAACACCGTCAAAACAGTCGAGTGAGACTGCAGTCAATTGGATGCCCTAATAACCAAAAAGTCAATGTTGGTCCAACTAGCAGAAAGCTTCCTCCAAATCAGCTCGATCAAGCCCAATCAACTTTGCCTCCAAAGACAGTGCAAATCAGCCCAAAACAGTGCTGAAATTTTTGGTCAAACTTTGTCAACGCACAGTGAACTCTGTGGTCAACGGCTCTACAGTCAATGCTGGTCAAACAACTGCAAACACCTCGATTTTTGTGCCAGGAGTTGTGTTCCAAGAAAAACTAATTTCCTGCCTGAAAAATGCAGTCAAAAGATGAAGTTTGACCCTCGGTCAACCCTTGTCAACGTCCCTGTAATAACCCAAAAACAAATCTGTGATTTTTAGCCTATAATTTCCAGTCAACCCAAGTCAATGCATGAGGAAAGACATGCTCCTGTTTGCTGTATGAGCCAATGAGGAGAGGAGAGAGAAAGATGTGTAATGATGAGTAACTAAATGAGGAAAATGATTCCTCTATATATACACAACATTGAGGGTGAAGAGACACGTCTGTTGGGCTTCATGAGCCTACATTAGAGTTCTGGTGGACCTTGACAATTTGTCCATAGAAGAAATAAATTCATAATTCCATTTATACTTGTCAGAATGAGATGATCTTTAGATCAATCATATACCTCTCAGAAAGAGGAATCCAATAAAAATATCATCTCCATCATATGAGCTATCCAAGGTGGAGTTTGGCCCTAGTTGCCAATTTTAACACTCACTCTCAACTAGGGAGAAATCCACCTGCAAAACCATCTGACAATCTGTCCCATCTCTGCCATTCATGCTCTTCTCTGCTGAACCATGAAGAAATGATGAAGAAGAATTGATCGAGAGTGTATCATACCACTCTCCACTGACCTGTAATCAGTCTCCATTGATCCCAGACAAATATCGAACATCCTAGCATAGGGAGTACGGTAGTACACGATGCGTCCATCGGTAGTACTATGGTCCCTATCCTCATTTCCCAACTCATTGGCCAGATGAGAGGTACTTCCCCCGAGTCTCGGATTGCATGGGTAGGATGTATTAGCAGGAGAAGGTGAACCACTCATCCTGCTCATGTGCCATAAGAGAAGGTGAACCACTCATCGTATGCATATATCAACCATCATGGGTATCATAGGGGAAGGTGAATCACTCACCTTGTACACAATGCACCACTAGGGGAAGGTGAACCACTCATCCTGTACACAACGCACCACTAGGGGAAGGTGAACCTCTCACCCTATGGTCGCTCATAGCTCTAAGAAGTACCCCAAGCCCCCAGAGCTCCCAGAGCTCAATATCCAACTCAAACGGGACCCCCGTAAGAGGGTCTCTCCACGACTCCAAGTCGTTCACAGAAGGTTAAGAATTTGACCTTCCCCAGGGGCTTCGTAAGAATACCTACGACTTATTCATCAGTCCATTGTGATTGAGCCTTATTGCTCCTCATTGTACCATATCCCGGATAAAGTGGTCCCTGATATCAATATGCTTGGAGCGGTCATGAAACACAAGATTCTCAGAAAGACGAATCCCACTTTGGTTGTCGCAAAAGATTACGGTGGCATCCAGCGCACTCCCAAACAACTCACTAAAGAGCTTCCTCGACCAAACAACTTCACAGGAGGCCTACTGGCAACAATATATTCGGCCTCGGCGGTGCTCAAAGCAAGCGATTTCTGCTTCGTGCTCATCCAAGATATCGAAGCAGAACCTAGTGAGAAGCAACATCTTGATAGTCTCTTATGATCCACCACACTGCTAATCCAGTGAACATCAGAATAACCATGGAGCCTCACATTCTCGACATTGTATCTCAGTGCATAGGTGATTGTGCCCCGAAGATATCTCAAAAGATTCTTGGCAGCAATCCAATGGATGTGATGAGGCTCGACCATAAATTGACTCAACGTATTCATTGCAAAGCATATGTCCGGACGGGAGTTCACCAAGAACATTAGGGTACCCACGAGTTGATGATACTCAGAAAGATTTCCCAGTTCGGGCCTAGCAACACTTCCACATAGCTTCTTGAAGTTGAGTTTCATCGGAGTAGTCATGGACTTACAATCCACCATCCCAAATCTTTTAAGTAGCTTCACAATGTATTTTCCTTGGGAATTTCCAAGTTTATGAAGTAGTGCATCAATCCTGGGTCCTTCATCTCGAATTCGGAAGCCAACTCCCTCTTGCATTGATGAATGAGAGGGTGTGCACCTGTCAGAAAGAGATCGTCCACATAAAGTACCAAGATGGGAGGTCTATCATTTTCAACTTTGAAATAAAGGTTTGGATCAACTTCACTTCTTGTAAAACCTAGCCTCATCAGATAACTGTCGATCCTCTCATACTAATCCTGAGGAGCTTGCTTCAATCCATAGAGGGCTTTCTTCAACCTGCATACATGTGTTTCTCGATCTTGAGCTTCGAACCCCTCGAGTTGTTCTACATGGACTTCCTTGTTAAGTGAACCATGCAAGAAGGCGGTCTTGACATCCATTTGATGTAATTTCCATCCTTCAGAGGTAGCAAGGGCAATGATTGAACATATGGTGGTATATCGGGCAACTAGTGCAAATATCTCATCATAGTCCACACCTTCCTTTTGAGAGAAGCCTCGAGCAACAAACCTGGCCTTGAACTTTTCAGCACTTCCATCAACTCCATGCTTGATCTTGTAGAGCCATTTCGAGGTGACAACAAATTTGTCCTTGGGTCTAGGGACCACATCCCAGACATCATTCTTCATAATCGACTCATACTCTTCGTTCATAGCATCCTTCCAAACTTGGTGCTTCACAGCTTCTTCGAATGTGCAACGCTCAATTTGAACAATGGTGCTCATGGCAGCTAAGTACCCTTGGTACCTATTCGACTTCTTACTTTCACGAAATGTCCCCCTTGGTGCAATATGTCTCTCGGCATCTTCAAGAGTTTACATAAGCCATGAGGGTCTCCTTTTTAAGGAGGGGGGCTCATGGGGGGGTGGATCAATGGGATCCATTGGTCCTTCAGCATCAGCATCGACTCATCCTGCGGTTCTCCCTGATTTCATGTATTTGTTTCTTTGTCCTTCCTTGGAATAGAAACGTTTCTAATCTTCCTTGGGGCAGCATCTTCATCGAAGGTGACATCATGATTTATCTCCACTTCTCTTTGACCAGGCACATAGATTCTATATGCCTTTGAAGTTTCACTGTAGCCCACAAATGTTCTTTTCTTCCCAGATGCATCCAATTTGCTTCTCTTTTCTTTCGGCACATGAAAATACACGGGGCTACCAAAAATTCTAAAGTGAGAAACATCAGGTTTCTTACCGGTGAAAACTTCTTCAGGAGTTTTGGAGTCCAATGCTTGATGAGGGCATCTATTTTGAACATACACAACAGTGTTGGTAGCTTCTCCCCATAGGAACTTCAAAAGGCCTTGATCACGAACCATGGCATGAGTGGCTTATATAATAAAATGATTCTTCCTTTCAACAACTCCATTTTGCTCAGGAGTATATGCGATAGTAGTCTCCCTCTTAATGCCAGCTTCTCTACAATAGTCATTGAACTCATTTGATTCATATTCGGTTCCATTATCGGTCCTCAAACGATTCTTCCTTTCAACAACTCCATTTTTCTCAGGAGTATATGTGATAGTAGTCTCCCTCTTAATGCCAGCTTCTCTACAATAGTCATTGAACTCATTTGATTCATATTCGGTTCCATTATCGGTCCTCAATATTTTGATCTTCTTCCCTGTTTGATTTTCAACCAAGGCTTTGAAAGAGCGGAACCATGTGAACACTTCGTCCTTCTTCTTCAAGAAATAAATCCAAGTTTTGCGAGAGAAGTCATCCACAAAGATAGCATAATATAAATATCCTCCCAAAGATGTCACGGGCAACATACCAGATAAATCAGAATGAACCAATTGCAAAATGTTGGTAGTCTTGCTATCACTTGAGGGGAATGGTCTCCTTGTATGTTTTCCTTCGGCACATCCTTGACAAACACCTTCATGTTCTACTTTAAATTCGGGCATACCTGTCACCATCTTTCTTGCATCGAGTAGAGCTTTATAATGAAGATGAGCAAATCTTCGGTGCCATAGTTCGGATTGAAGAGATGTGTCGCAAGACATAGCTCCCAATGGACTTCCTCCAACTTGATATAGGCTGTCAACCCTGAATCCAAGAGTAAATGCTTCTTTAAAATTTCTTTTCCAAACCCTTACCTTTCCATCAATGAATTCCACCTTGAATCCTTTGTCCTCCATCACAGAGATGGATACCAGGTTCTTCTTTAGATCGGGTAAATATAGTACTTCTTGTAGATGAATGGTGTTACCTTTATTCAATTTTTGAGTAACATTCCCAGCTCCTTTTACGGGATAGGTGGCATTGTCTCCAAGAATGATTTCCAAATTTGTATCCTTTTCTATCAGATTTGGTGTGCTGGAAGAACTTGCCGGATGAGGATCTCACCTGGGAAGGTGAGCACATATTGGAGCACCTAGCTTTGAGGTTGCTCGAGGGAAAGCAACATTTGGGAGGGGAGGACTGTCATGTCCCTTCTCAAAAATATTAGTAACAGGGTGCTACTACACAATTTTGCACATTTTTGACTTAGGAAGAGGGCCCCACACTTCGACTTAGGGACTTAGGGGCCAAAATCGACTTTATTTGGTAGCTAGTGGAATGTGGGAGGCACCCACATGGGGAATTCGAACTAGCCATTCGATATGCTTGGAGGGAAATCGAATGGATGGATGGAGGGGCCCACATGAGGCTAAGGAGGCCCAAGGAGATATAAGGAGAGATAAACTCTCATTTGGGATCATCTTCTACATTTGCAAACAAACACTCACTTGTACGCTTTGCTGCTTAGCAAGTCTACTGGCTGTTTAGCCACAAATCTCTCACGTGGGAGATTCAACCTCTATTTTGGGGGACCATCCGTGCCTGCTTTAGGGAGGTTGTTCTAACAGGGGTTTCAGGGAGTTAGGGAAACAACACACTTCAGCCATCAGCGCAGAGAGGGAACTGCATATTCCTAGGCAGCCAGAAAACACGCAGGAGAAGTTGGAGGTCAGCAAGGGGATTCATTGCTTGCTGGGAGATTCGGGTGTTGAAGAGGCAGTATAGAGAAAGCATTTTCATTGGAGTTTGCAGCGAGCTAGACCAGCGCAGTAGTCAGTGGAATTCCTGGATAGAGGGACTGCGCAGAGGCCATCCAACAACAAATTTGTGGGACTTGGGGAGCAGTTGATCTTGGCCAAGAGTCATCCGGGGAGCTTGGAGTTGAATAGTAAAACCAACATTTTGGAGGAGTTTGCAAAGGGATTTGCAGGCTGTTTCTTGCAAGTCGAAATTGGCAGTCGAAGTTGGGGAGAGGCTCCAAGGAGGTCGAAAATCCAAAGTCAAAACCAGCTAAATTCCCTTCTAGGTTTTTCTGGGTTTTGTCCAAGGAGTCCGGGGTTAAAAGCACACAATTTTCTGGGCAGTTTTTGAGCACCTTCCAGCGGGTTGAAGTTCAGTAGGGCAGCGCAGTGCAGAGTGGTGCAGGAGCTGGGCAACCTTCAACTCAGCGATTTTCCCACCTGGGGTTGGTCTTGTTTGTCCATTGGGACAAGTCAAGGTGCACCATTCCATTTCATATTGTATCTAGCTTGCAGATTTTTAATAATATGGCTCAACAGTTCCTTATTGGCAGCATTTTCATGGATGTTTGATGTGTGTTTTATTTTTTATATGTTGCTGCACAATTTATTTGCTTAATATCACTTACATTCCTACTTAGGAACATTATAGTGGTATCAAAGCCTTGATTTTGGCCAGCTGTGGAGAATATTGGGGGGGAGAATTTCAGCACCGGAATTGAAGTCTGAAGGTAACTAGGAGAATGCTTCCAAATAAAAAAATTGAAGATTATAACCAAGCCTTCGCAAAGATGCTAGAGCAAATGGAATTGTGGATATCATCAAAGGCTGCCAAGGAGAAAGAAGATCATAGATCTGAAGATGATGTGACAGCAATCAAAATCCAAGGAGTTAGCTTTAAGGGTGCCACTGTCAAACAAGATACTAACACCCATGTTGCAGACAAGACAAGGATTGAAGGGCGGAGCCATGATCAGAAGAATTGCCTTGGTGGAAGTTGAGCAAGAGGCAGATAAGGTACATGTATCCTTAGACAGTAATTTGCAAATTGGAAAAAGGGAAAACCTTAATTCAGAGCTATGGCATGCGTGTGCCAGGCCCCATGTATCTCTGCCCCCAGTTGGAAATCAGGTGGTCTGTTTTCCTCAAAGCCACAGTGAGCAGGTGGCTGCTTCTCCAAACGAGGAAGTGTATACTCATATAAACCTTCCTCCTCAACTAATCTGCCAGTTTCACAATGATATTCAGTTTATCTTTGGCGACAGTAAGCATCATCCTTATTCTCAGCATCTAAAATGGCCATGTCCATTTGATCCTGGAGGCCCCATGCTCCTTTCCAAGCAAAGGCGGTGGGTATGGACAAGACAACATGGGAGGTATTTATTTCCTGTTGAGATTCTAAGGGCTGGAGATGTAATTCCTTTACCCGCAGCTGTTGTGGCTCCCATATGTTTCATTGGCAAAATCGAATTTGGTGTGATAAATCAGTCCTATTCTGTGTCCAATCATGTGTTAGGTAATTTCTTGCTAATTTTACACCGTTTAACTGCCATGGATTACTTAGGCAAGTTCAGTGATGTTGTGGACCAAAGTGTTAGCCTATTGGTAGAAGACTCCAAACCAAAAGGAGTTTTCTTGGAGATTGATCAATGCAATGGAGTTGATGCTTTTGAAGTTTGTAGAAAACTTTTAACAATACAAACACCACCGTGCACTATGACTCTTATTGAAGGCCTGTCATTGGGGAACACTAAAGGAGATTACTCATCGGTAATGAGCCCAAATGGAAACAATAAAATATCTCTCTTGAAAGCTATTGCTGGAATGTGGTGTTCTGGTAAAGGCACCATTAGATTCCATGTTAAACACAACAATAAAGAATCAGATAAATCTACTTTACAAAAAGTTGTGAAGCGTATTCAGCTACTTAAGCCATTTTGTGACCTTGAAGCTATAGTGAATGACAAGTTCTCCCTTCTGGAATTTCTTCGGAAGATATTACAGGATTATTTCTTACTCCGTAATAGCAATCATCAAGTTTCCACAGTGACGGTGAAGAGTGATACACTCGTTCTGATTCCTTATTCTTTCAAGTCCTCCATTGACAGAAGGTGTGATCTTGAAATTTCATCCTTAAAAATTGAAGGGGCCTTAGGGGACAACAGTGGCTCGAAACAGTGGACATTCTCTTGCCGAACAGTCAACAAACTGAAGCATACATTTCCCATGCGCATCCCTCATCCTACAATTACCTTTAACAAGTACACATATGTTCTTAAGAGAGGACACAAATGCTTATGTTTTGACATGAAGGGGATGTATGACCAGTGGCCCATACAAGCAAATTGCTTTGGGTTTGATCCAAATTTTGAATCTATCACTGAGAATAGGCACATGCATGTTACTGGAAGCCTTCCTGTGCGTCCTTTGGGAGTTGATATGGTAGCAGAGGATATTATTACAGGAATTGGAAAGGCAGAAAATTCCCATGTCATGAATGGAGTGCCAAAGGGAATAATTATTGGCATTAATATAGATGTAATTGTTGGTCAGGTATTAATCATCGCTGCTGGAGCAATAGATTCTCATATTCACTGCCCACAATTAGTGGATGAAGCGAATGCAGGTGGTGCTATAACTTTGTTGGGTGGCAGAATAGGGCCAACAGTTGACATATGTGCAACATCTTGCACTCCAGCACCAAGTCAAATGTGGCTAACATCATGTGCAACTGATGATCAACCCATTAATGGTGGCTTCTGTGGGGAGGAAAATGCTTCTAGCACAGCAGGTTCAGATGGAATTACTAAGGCTGGAACTATAGGCTTAAATATGCATGATGTACAGGTGACCATTCGTACAAATGCATTGATTAAGGAAGGATGGCAGCAAATCTGTTTACAAGACCCTGATGTGCACATGCTTCATTTCTCAAACCCATGCATTTTCTTGGGACTGTCTTCACTGAAATTCAACACGTTGGACCTTAAGCCTGTATATTTGATTGGCGAAATTTATCTGTTGAGCAGCAAAATCCATGGTGGTTCAAGTTCTTATCTTGAAGAAGGCATTATTGTAGGCATATGGCAAAGGGAGGGTCCATTCCTAGATACGAACCAGGATATTCTGAGTGCTAATAGACCAAGTAACATTGCTGTATATCGGTACCGTCACTGGTCCAATCTTGGATATGAACTGGTCTTTGTCCCTAGAAATAAAATGGATGCTAGTGAGAAAGGAAATTTTGAAAGGGCCATGATTTATCCAAAAAGTCAACGCATTGCTGCTAAAACTGTTGGGTGTCAGCCAGCTATTCCTGCTTTGGTGGGCCGCCCAGGACAGTACATTCAGGGGTCAGCTCCACCAACAATCCCAGGTGCTGACATTAAAGTAATTGCTCAAAATGACAGTGGCAATGATTTTCTAAAAAGAGGTGATTTGGGTCTACAAGCTTCAACAGGATCATATGGCCTGTTTTTGGGTGGTCCTCTGTATGATGGTATTGAGTACTATGCTGAAGCTCCCCAGACGAGAAATCATTTAAAAACGCTTGAGGTATATTCATTCCCTTGCAAAAAGCTCATCCAAATCGCTGGCCTGATCCATGCAGGAGAAGGGGCTGAAAGATCATTACTTAGTCGCAAAGATGGGTATAAAAACAAAGCCATAACTAGTCCTGGAAAAGCATCCATCTTTGACAATCTGTTTCCTGGAAGCTTCTTCCTTCATCCATTCATGGAGAAATATTCATTTTTACCATCAATACGGGCAATGGAACTACAATCTGGAGAACCATCTACGCAGAAAAAAGATGATGATGAGGGAAAGGAGAAGGACCAAGGTGAGGAAGAGAATGCAGCAGTGAAATATGAACTCTGTGTGCTAAAGAAGGAACTAGAAATACACAACGAAGAGAGAAAGTACAACAGAAAATTAATTGATGCTGCCAACAAACACCATCTAGATATTATGGGAAAGATTGCCAAGTTAGAGACAAATTGTCGAAGATTACGCATCCTAGTCATGGAAAAATTTCTAGGACTTGCTGCTTTGGCCCAAATGAAAACAGAAGTTGAAATATTGGCCAAGGACACAACTAAGTGGAAAAAAGAAAGGCTGCATGCAAACAGAGGTGGATTTTCTGTAGGTTCAGCGCTTGGAGAGCCTGTCCACCACAGAGAAGATCTTAATGTTACAGTCTCAGATTCGGCAATATAGAAGATCAATACCTTTGCTGACACTGTCATGTTACCCCGGAAAGAAACAAACTTTTACTGCCCAATTAAGGCTTGTGGACAACCCCTGGCAGCTAAACAAAGTAAATGCAAACATGTTGAATTTTATTGTCCTGGTTGGCATATCAAGGAAGTTCAAGGTAGGGATGCATGTGAAATCGAAATGGTACACCAAGAGGTTGTTCGGTTGAAGTGTAAAATGGCAAAATTGATTCTCTCAAGAAGGATTCTGGAAGTGGAAGGCACTGTTATTATCTTGAGAGGAGAAATCTGGAAGCCTTGCAGAGTGGAAGAATATAACCATGATGCTAGAGTATTCCCTAGGCACATTTGGGACCCCGACATTAGCTAGGCCAGCGTGTGGAGCAGCCGCATAGGATGATATTGCTTGAGGACAAGCAATTTTTGGCGGGGAGGACTGTAATGTCCCCAATTTTTGGGCATGCAAAAATCACGTTACTTGGATAATATTAAAAAGGGGAAAATATTAATTTTGGAGAGCAGGGAGAGGAGACTGAGGAGCAGGACCATTAGGGAGTTCTTGGTGCGCTGGAAGAACTTGCCTGATGAGGATGCCACCTGGGAAGGTGAGCACATATTGGAGCACCCATCTTTGAGGTTGCTCGAGGGAAAGCAACATTTGGGAGGGGAGGACTGTCATGTCCCTTCTCAAAGACATTAGTAACAGGGTGTTTCAACTTTCTACACAATTTTGCACATTTTTGACTTAGGAGGAGGGCCCTACAATTCGACTTAGGGACTTAGGAGCCAAAATCAACTTTATATGGCAGCTAGTGGAATGTGGGGGCCACCCACATGGGGAATTCGAACTAGCCATTCGATATGCTTGGAGGGAAATCGAATGGATGGATGGAGGGGCCCACATGAGTCTATGGAGGCCCAAGGAGATATAAGGAGAGATCAACTCTCATTTTGGATCATCTTCTACATTTGCAAACAAACACTCACTTGTATGCTTTGTTGCTTAGCAAGTCTACCGGTTGTTTAGCCACGAATCTCTCACACGGGAGATTCAACCTCTACTTCGGGGGACCATCTGTGCCCGCCCTAGGGAGGTTGTTCTAACAGGAGTTTCAGGGAGTCAGGGACAACAACACACTTCAGCCATCAGCGCAGAGAGGGAACTGTGTATTCCTGGGCAGCTAGAAAACACGCAGGAGGAGTTGGAGGTCAGCAAGGGGATTCATTGCTTGCTGGGAGATCCGGGAGTTGAGGAGGCAGTATAGAGAAGGCATTTTTGCTGGAGTTTGCAGCCAGCTAGACCAACGCAGTAGTCAGTCGAATTCCTGGACAGAGGGACTGCGCAGAGGCCATCCAACAACAAATTTGTGGGACTTGGGGAGCAGTTGATCTTGGCCAAGAGCCATCCGGGGAGCTTGGAGTTGAATAGCACAGGTAAAACCAACGTTTTGGAGAAGTTTGCAGAGGGATTTGCACGCTGTTTCTTGCAATTCGAAATTGGCAGTCGAAGTTGGGGAGAGGCTCCAAGGAGGTCGAAAATCCAAAGTTAAAACCAGCTAAATTCCCTTCTGGGTTTTGTCCAAGGAGTCCAGGGTTAAAAACACACAATTTTCTGGGTAGTTTTTGAGCACCTTCCAGCTGGTCAAAGTTTAGCAGGGCAACAGTTTACTGGGGCAGCGCAGTGCAGAGTGGTGCAGCAACTGGGCAACCTTCAGCTCAACTATTTTCCCACTTGGGGTTGGTCTTGCTTGTCCATTGGGACAAGCCAAGGTGCACCATTCCATTTCATATTGTATCTAGCCTGTAGATTTTTAATAATATGGCTCAACAGTTTTTTATTGGCAACGTTTTCATGGATGTTTGATGTGTGTTTTATTTTTTATATGTTGCTGCACAATTTATTTGCTTAATATCACTTACATTCCTACTTAGGAACATTACACTTCTATTAGGACATTCCCTAGCATAGTGGCCAAACTTGTTACAAATGAAGCATCTACCCTTTCTTCCATCTTTGAATCCTGATCTTCCTTGACATTTCTTCTTTGAACCTGCATTGTTCTTCTTTTTAGCATGAGCAGAGAATGCAGTAGGATCATTCCTATTTGAAGGCATGTCTCTCTCTATCATCCTTGTTTCTTCTTGAGTACATCTAGTCAACAATTCATCAAAACCTGGAATCTGGTCATTGTTGAGGATAGTAGTGTTGAACACATCCCATTCACGAGGGAGACCTCCAAGGGCAATGAGAGTGAGCTCCTTGTCAGCAATAACTTCTCCAATTGAAAGAAGATCATTTTTGATTTCGATAATCCTCATGAAGTAGGATTTGATATCTTCTACTCCTCCCTTCTTTATGTCCTTTAGCTTGTTCTTGAGAGAGAGGACTTGGTTTGCATTGCTAGCTTTAAACATGCTGACCAACTTGTCATACATCTCCTTAGATGTGCCCAAATCAGAGAAGTAAGCAACTAAATGCTTATGAATAGAATCCATGATGATCTTCTTAGCTTTGACTTTACCTTTCTTGTATTTGGTCTTAGCTGCAGCCGGTGCATTAGAAGGAGGTTAAGTAATCTTTCCTTGCACATAGTCCATAGCATCATGCTCTGCCATAGTCAAGTCGAGACATCTTCCATGCATGATAATCAGACTTATCATTGAGCTTGTCATTAGATTTGAAGTAAGATGAGGAGGCCATTGAATTTTGTCCTTGTGAACAAATCTCAGTGATTGTTCTTCTTACTCTTGCTTGGTCTTTGTCTTCACCTCAACTTTGATACCATGTTAGTTTTAGATAACAATGATATGTTCTATATGCTCTAGAGCAATTTACTTCAATTTTTCTTATTAGCCCAATATCAATTTTCACATTAGCAATCGCATTAACATTGACAGTAAATGCAGATAGAACATAAACAATAAGCAGAAGACAAGCCAAGACAAGAGGATACAATATTTGGCCGATGCTAGGGAAAAACCCTTTGATCAAATTTTTTATTATTCTTCAAAAGCTCAATAGAGAGAGAGAGAGAGAGAGTACAATATACAAAATTCACTTGCCCAAACACTGTCAAAATAGTCCAGTAAAATTGCAGTCAATAGGATGCCCTAACCAAAAAATCAACGCTGGTCAAACCAACAGAAAGTCTCTTCCAAATCAGCTCGGTCAAACCCAGTCAACTCGGCCTCTAAAGACAGCCCAAAATAGTGCTGAAATTCTTGGTCAAACTTGGTCAACGCATAGTCAACTCTGCGGTCAACGGCTCTGCAACCAACATTGTCAAACAACTGCAAACACCTCGATTTCTGTGCCAAGAGCTATGGCCTAAGAAAAACGATTTTCCTGCTGGAAAAACACAGTCAAAAGATGAAGTTTGATCCTCGGTTAACGCTGGTCAACATCCCTGTAATAGCCCAATAATAGATCTGCGATTTTCAGCCTGTAATTTCTAGTCAACCCAAGTCAACGCATGAGGAAAGAGATGCTCCTATTTGTTGTACGAACCAATGAGGAGAGGAGAGAGAAAGATGTGTGTTGATGAGTAACCAAATGAGGAAAATTACTCCTCTATATATCCACAACATTGAGGGTGAAGAGACACGTCTGTTGGGCTTAATGAGCCTACATTAGACTTTTGGCCGACCTTGACAATTTGTCCATAGAAGAAATACATTCATAATTCCATTTATAATTGTCAAAATGAGATGATCTTTAGATCAATCCGACACCTCTCAGAAAGAGGAATCCAATAAAAATATCATCTCCATCATATGCACTGTAAGGTGGAGTTTGGTCCTAGTTGCCAATTTTAACACTTTCTATTTGGGAAGTCAACATCACAAGCCTTATAGCTTGTCTTCATAAGAGTACAAGCTACTTGATCTTCATAGCTACATGGCTCCCTCTTTCTTCGCATCACATCGTATCGAACCTGCTTCCTTTCAAGGTCATGGAGCCATCTTCATTCTTCAATCTTGTGACAGGTTCCAGGTCATTCTTCTTTCTCATCACTTCCATCTTTGTTATCATAGATGAAGGCATTATATTGAGCCTTTCCAAACTTCAAGCTGATCATAACTTCCTTATGAAAGTGATCTTCTTTGACCTTCAGGTTATCTTCTCGCACTACTACCTGCCAAGATGATCATATCTTGACTTCCTAGTTGCCAGGCACCAAATATTGAGCTTCCCTCAATACTTCTTCATTCATATAGTTGAACTTGCCTCAACTGTCATCATGTATTCCTGCAACATTCTTCCAAGTAGCAAAAATATCATGTTAACCAGATAACCAACAATAGTGATCAAAATTTAGACTTACCTCATCTTGATGTCCTTCTCGTTCCATCAACATCCTCATGGTCCATCTCCATATGAATCTTCCTTCATGCATTAGAGTGCCCAAGGATCAAACTTGATTACCAATTTACAACTTCTTCTTCTAAAGATTATACTGGATGTTAATCATAAATTCTAGAGAAAGTCTTAATCTTTTATACATTCTAAAGTAAGTCTAATTCTTCATTTTAAATATCATACAATCATACTAAGCATGTTATAAGATTCTACATGAATCTTATCCAAGAGTCACTTTTAATGTGCAATCCTATGCTTCTTATTCCATCATCTAGTTATATATATATATCTCACAAAAAATCTGCATCCTGACCTGTTGCATTCCTTCATCTGTTTACCAGTGCTGTTTCCATATTACATGGAATGTGTACTAGCTTTGTCAAGTGCTTCTTCCCAAGAACCTTTCATAATGATGGTTTTTCCAGGATCATAATAACCCATCGGAGCAAGATGACTACCTCTAACATAATGTTATATAGGCTTAGATGATCGATATGCAAAATGGTTTGTCTATCTATTCTTTAAAGGCTAGATGACTCTACAAAGCAACTTTAATAGAGTAGACTCTGCTTATGCAACTATCACATGCTTCTCTTTATGATGTTATGCAAAATCAAAACTTTTCTAAACAATGAATGTCAATTTTACCAAGAACCAATCAAGGTGCCTTTTCTAATAGTAAAGATCTTTCACTTCTTCCTTTCTCGGCTTCCTCTCAGGTTCTCCCATTGCCTCATCTACATGAGCTTCACTCCTTTCCTTTCTCTCGTTATGTTGGCTTGGACAATCCCTCTTAAAGTGTCCAAACTCATTGCATTTAGAGCATTGAACCTTGGACATGTCTTTCTTCTTGGACTTTCCAAACTGTCCCTTCAACTTCTTGACTCGGGCTAGAAAGGCTTGAGACTGCTCATTTGATCCAATGTCATCTTTTACCTTGATCCTTGATTCTTCTAGAATGCATTGAGCTAACAACTCATCAAAAGGAGTTGAATCTTTCTTGAAGTAGATGCTTGTTGCAAAGCTACTCCATTCTGGTGGAAGTGCATCCAATACACAGATGGTTACTTCCGAGTCAAATATGATTTCTCCAAGTCCTTGCAGAGGGTCTCTTAGCTAAGAGACTTTCATGAGAAAGGATGCCATATCATCATCCTTCAATTTCTTCATTCTATATAACTTATTCTGCAAAAATATCTTTTGTCCTAATGTACTTACATAGTACAAATTCACTAGCTTGTCATACATAGCCTTGGAAGTTTTCAAATTTGCAACAAATGGAACAAGAGAATCTTTAATGGATTCAACTATGATCCTTTGAGCCCTTACTTCCCCTTTCTTGTACTTCACTAGTTCTTGTGTCTTGTCTTTGCTAGGTTCCGTAATTTTCCTAGTAACGTAGTCCATTACTTCTTGTTTTGTGATTATTAGGTCAACCCTTTTCTTTCATGCTAGATAATTTGATGCTCCAACGAGCTTATTACTTTCCTTGTAGAAAGAACTCATATGACCTGTAGATTCAGACATGATGTAATAATATGATACTTACTTGATGACTGAGATTCTCCTTGATGATGTCTTGAACCTTCTTGATGCCTTCAAGATCTTTGAAGAGACTTTAATAATGCCCTTGAAGGATGTTCCCTAGGATTCCTTTAACAACAACTTCTCAGATTCTTTGATGCTTCCTTCAAAGATGCCTTCCAAATTTTTCTTTCGAGTGAGATTAACAATCTTCTTGTAATTTTCCTTTGATGTAGTCTTGATCTTCTTCAATGTAGAAACCCTCCTTCTATATCAATGTGTCCTCTACCAATGAGTCTTCAACTAGATTCTTTCAAGAGACAAACCTTCTTGAAGTCTTCTTCTTCAAGCTTTCCTTGAGAGTTTCATTTTTTCCTTCCCTTTGAGAAGCAATTCCTTCTAGTGTCCCTCCAGCTGCCTTCTCTTGTTCACCTTAGCTTTGATACCATGTTAGAAAATGCCAAGTGGCAGCTTATTGATTCTTATTTTCCTTAACCTTGATACTTGCTTGTGAATCTTAGTTAATCTTCTTTATGTTTTTTAGTTAGATCTTTTCATCAAACAAATATCAAGAATGAAACAACAACAAAGGACACAAAAATTAGGCTCTCAACCAGGGCAAAACCCTTCAAAGGAGAAAACCCAAAAAACTCCTTTCCTTAGAATCTCCTTCAATTGAGACACAAAGACCCAAACCCTAGAACAAGTCCTTCTTCAAGTACCAATTGAGCCATCCAACAAGTCTTTCCCTGATTGTGCACCAACCAACTTCAAATTGCAATTTCGACCTGCCAACTTTAATATTGCAACTCGTCCTGCAACTTCGACCTTGCAATTTCGGCCTTCCGGCTTCCCCAAAAACTCTAATCCTGCTTCCTCTTGAGACTTTCCTAGAGCATGACAACCCCTAAGGTCAATGAGGTCAAAATAGGGTATTCTCCCTTCCAACTACAAGATTCTGCACTTTGTCTTAGTGTAACTCAGACTTGCAACTTCGACCTCCTCCTATAATACTAGAAACCCTAGAACTTCGTATGTGTGGGAGAGATATAGCCCAAAACTGAGATATTTCGTCCTTCTTTCTTCTCTTAGACCTTCGCTCTTCTTTTTCCAGCATCCCAACTACAGATCAAACTCTTTTTTGATAAATCGAACTTGTGGAGTGACTGAGTGCTAAATGAGGTCGGACTGCGTTTTTATATAGCCTTCTCAAGGGGTTGAATTCCCTCCTTTAGGCCGACTAATTGTTACGACCGACTTGCACTTTTGGAGTTTCCAAGATTGTCTTGAAGATGAACCACACTGGCTGGTTCGAAACGCGTCGACCAAACTTTTTCAATGTGATATTTTCCGAAAATCTTCATATATTAAAAAATAATTATTTTTACAATTACAATTTTCTTGGAAGGGTCTTATAAATATGATGTTGACTCTTTTGACTTATGACAATAAATCCAAGACCTAACAAACCCTAAAAGCATGAAGAACATGCTTTTACCTAGAAGACCACCAATAATGAGCATGAAACCCGTGCATTTAAAATAATAACTTTTTCTTTTCTTTTCTTGTTTGTTACATAGGATAGATATTGAAATGAGTACAACAACAATTATGAAGACTGAAACTAGTTACATTTTTAACAACATTAACCCTCTTTGGAGTCAATGCCCCTCCTTTAAGATGGTGCACTCTTCAACAAGTTCATCTAGTGCTCTCGCTTCCATGGTGTTCCACTATCCAAGTGTCCTCATGCATGTATCTCCTCTAATTCCATGCCACATGTTCTCTCTTGTGTCAATGCTCCTCTCATGTGTGCCATTGTAGTCACTAAGATCTATTGCTCCTCTTTAACATGGGTATGGTTTCATGACTAATATCCCTTAATCGAAGCATTCTCAAGTCACGCGTCCAACCTCTAAGATGTACATCACAATCCTAAGTTTGTAGGGCTAAGTGCCCTCTTCCAAGTGCCTAACACTCCTCCTCCTAGTTAGGTATCTCCTTTAATTGAGCAACTGATTCTGCCATTATGTGCACCCAAAGGTTAGCCATCATGCCCATTAGGGTAACAACCTTCTAGATAAAGGGTGCTATGCTAACATTCCAAAGCAAGGTCAAGCATCCACCCAAGTGGTCCACATGTCCATGAAGCATCATTGAGGTGCTAGGAGATGTATTGCTCTCTAGCTAGGTGAAAATACTTTTGGAGTAAACCCAAAAGCTAACATAGATATATGTTTCTTATCACTTCAATTTTTTCGAGTTGAAGCTTTTTAGTACATGTAATGAAATTCAAATATAGAAGGGAATTACATTGAATATCCTAGTTGTTAATATTCTTTTGTAGTTTGACTTGACATTCCATATAAATGTGTAAATGATTAAATTCGTTTTGCATTTCTCTTGCTTTCTTTGTTTTGTTTTTGATAGATTATGAGTTTCATTTGTTGATTTTTGTAGCTTGGGAGGTACTCCAAGCCTGGAGGATCGAAGGTTTGGAGGAAGGAGCTCCACAAGTGGCCTTATGGGCTTGAAACCTAAGCTTTAGGGTTTTTCACTAATTGATGTTGGGGACAAGACCATGAAGATATTTCTACATGTGATGGATGAGGATGATAGTACTCGTCCAGACGAATCCGACATATCGAAAATCATCCGTTTCCGAGTTGTAGAAATTGAGATATGAATTTTTGAAGTTTGTGTATGGCCTTGGTTAAGGTCAACCTAGTGATTGAAGGCTTTATGATAGCTAGACAAGCCCTCTTGGACATTATGTTGGAGCCACACCTTGAGATGTAAATAAGAGGTGCGTGAGGTTATTTGAGTCATCCGAAAGTGCATCAAAGGCATAGAAATTCACCTTTGTGACAACTGCAACAAAGAGAGGACAAAGGCATGGGAGCAGAGCACTGGTTGAGGTATGTTTAGCTTCCATTGGAGGTCCAAGTTGTAGCTGTGGGAGGCCACATGTCTCAAGGATATTTTTGGGTCTGTTTTAGGGCATATTCTAGTTCTGTACAGGAGGTCACAGGGACGTGTGGACAACTCAGAAGGGAGCCGCAGTCCTGTATAACTCTATATCTTTGCTTGGAATAGTGCCACAAGGCCTAGAAGGGTTGGTAACTCTCCTAGGAAGTAGCGTTTAGGAGTAGAGACAAGAGAAAGGTGAGCCGCAACTATAGAAGAGGTTTTGGAGGAAGAATAAGGAGCTGAAGCATAGTGTTATCAACCCTAACTAGAGACAAGATCTACAACAGTTGGACAAACTTCGATCAGAGGTATGAATTAATGTTGTTTTTTTATTTTAGGGGATGGCAGTGCTAGAATATGACAATTGAAGGACATCTAAAAGAGCAGATCATCATCAATATTGTACAATGTCAATAGGAGCAGCAAAACGTTGCAGGGTAGTTTTGTCATCCTCTTGAGTTGATGATTTGCAGGTAGATGGGTGTCCTAGAAGAGGAGTGTTGGTGAAGTCTGTTGGGAGCCAAGAGGAAGGGTTTCCTAGGTGTTGGATGCCCTAACTAGGAGCAAATGCTACAACGAGGATTGGTCACTCGTGGATTGTTGGAGGCCAGTGTGAGATTGGACCAAGTGTGAACGTGGATTGGGCATTTATGGGTTGTTGGAGGACAACGTGATAGTGTCCAAATTAGAGTCCGTTGTGCACCATTTTCATGGACCTAGATGGTTGCTAGGGTGGTAGTTATCGAGATCAAGGGTTTGATCAACTGGGAGCAGTTTGAGTAGCCCTAGACTTGCCGCGTGGAGAAGGACATTTACAACAGATGATGGACAGTCCTCCTAGTTCGTGTTCATTGTAGGGTATGGACATCTTGGAGTGATAGGTGGCAACCCTCTGTGCCCTATGTTGGTCTTTATTGGAACAGTGCAGGAAGACCATAATGGGCTGAAGTCCCTGAGTAGTTGAGGAGCAGCAGTGGGTAGATTGAGAGTTCTTCACAAGTGGAGTTGTGAACAACTCGACAGGAGTCTTGATGTGTTGTGCCCTTGATGGACTAAGGCACAACTAGTGAGCATATTGGATAGCTGAGGTTTAATGGCTAGATGTACTTGTATCGTTGATAAAGGTAGTGCTGCAAATCAGGAGCCAGAGGACTGGGCAAGTACAAGGTACGCCCGAGAGGAACTAAGAGAGCATACGACAACCAGATGGTCAGAGTATCTTGTTGAGGGTAGATTGGTTGTCGATGGACTGACACCAAGCCCCAGTGTTGTCTCTTGTATTAGTGAATGTGTGAGGGCCATTATCCCTGGTACGAGAGTCCTAGACTGTTGTATTATATGTTCATTAATATAACAAAGTTGGGTTGAAAATTGTAAAAAGTTGTTCATATTTTATGCACTAGTAGATTTACTGTTGTTTATATTTCGCTGTGCAAAGTAGTATCGTTGTGATTCTTGGTTTGGTAGCATCAAAGATTCTAAGATTCTATCATAGACCCAAGATTGTGGAAATACAATATGATATCAAAGCGTATTTGAGCTACTTTGAGGGACAGTGAATCAAAATGTGCATAACGAAGCAACTCAGAGGGAGTTGTGAGTGTCTGGATCATCGTGCAGGGGGTTCAGCTAAATACATGGAGATGTGGTCTTGACTGGCTTGGCAATGAGATTGGATGGGAGTTCTGGTGGATTGGTGGTGAGGCTGGTGAACAACAGTCTGTTGTAGGGTAGATTGCTGATCATCGATTTTCAGTGATTTGTCATGGATGGTTGGGACAACTCGAGGATTTCTTTGGCATGGACGAGATCGGGTTGATCGGGATGTCTTCATGTGATGAAATACAGTTTGGTAGGCTAGAGTCTTCATCAAATCAGGATGTTGCATATCTAAGATTGGAGGCATTTGCACGTATGGTATTTGAACCAGGAGGATGAGTGTTTACAGGACTGAGCCAGTGGAGATCGTGTAGGCTCAGAGGGAGTAGCCCTATGGAGGTTTGGGATATTCTAGTTCAGATGTGATGAGGTAGGACACTACCAAGGTTTCCGGGTTCATTCTACAGAGCATGCTGCAGTGATGGATGCCAGATGGGCTAGCGTCGTCAGATGATGATTATTACTTCCTAGTCTTGGAAGTACCTCCCTCGCTAAGAGGGAGTGTTGATTTTTGTAGCTTGGGAGGTACTCCAACCCTGGAGGATCAAGGGTTTGGAGGAAGGAGCTCCACAAGTGGCCTTGTGGGCTTGAAACCCAAGCTTGGAGTTTTGCACCCATTAATGTTGGGGACAAAACCATGAAGATATTTCGACATGTGATGGATGAGGATGATAGTACTCGTCGAGACGAATTTGACGCATCAAAAAGCATCTGATCCCGAGTTGTAGAAATTGAGATATGAATTTTTGAAGTTTGTATATGGGCTTGGTTAAGGCCGACCTAGTGATTAAAGGCCTTATGACAGCCAGACAAGCCCTCTTGGACGTTATGTTGGAGCCACACCTTGAGATATAAATAAGAGGTGTGTGAGGTTACTTTAGACATCCAAAAGTGCATCAAAGGCATAGAAATTCACCTCTGTGACAACCACAACAAAGAGAGGACAAAGGCGTGGGAGCAAAGAACTGTTTGAGGTATGTTTAGCCTCCATTGCAGGTTCAAGTTGTAGCTGTGCGAGGTCGCATCTCTTAAGGATATTTTTGGGTCTATTTTAGTGCATATTTTGGTGTGGACAACCTCTATCTTGAAGGCCGCAAGGTTCTAGTTCTTGTATAGGAGGCCGCAGGGTTGTGGTGTGGATAGCTTAGAAGGGAGCCACAATGCTGTATAGTTCTTGGAAGGGGGGCCGAGCTCTATATCTCTGCCTGGAAGAGTGCCACAAGGCCCTGAAAGGGTTGGTAGGAAGCAATGTTTAGGAGCAGAGACAAGAGAAAGGTGAGCTTCAACTATAGAAGAGGTTTTGGAAGAAGAGTTAGGAGCTGAAGTAGAGTGTTATCAACGCTAACCAGAGACAAGACATACAACATTTGGTATGAATTAATGTTGTTTTTGATGTTAGTGGATGGCGGTCCTAGATTAGGACAGTTGAAGGACATCTGGAGGAGCAAATCATCATCAACATTGTACAATGTCAGGAGCAACAGAATGTTGCAGGTTAGTTTGGTCATCCTCTTGAGTTGATGATTTGCAAGGTAGATGGGTGTCCTATAAGAGGACTGTTAGTGAAGTCTATTGACAACCAAGAGGAAGGGTTTCTTAGGTGTTGGATGCCCTAACTAGGAGCAGATCCTACAATGAGGATTGGTTGCTTGTGGACTGTTGGAGGGTAGCGTGAGAGTGGACCAAGTGTGAACATGGATTGGGCATTTATGGTCTGTTCGAGGATAACGTGATAGTGTCCAAGTTAGATCCCGGCGTGCACCATCTTCATGGACGTAGATGGTTGCTATAGTGGTAGTTGTTGAGCTCAAGGGTCTGATCAACTAGGAGCAATTTGAGTAGCCCTAGACTTGCCGTGTGGAGAAGGACATCTACAACAGATGATGGGCAATTCTCCTAACTCGTGTTCATTGTAGGAGATGGACATCTTGCAGTGATAGGTGGTAGCCCTCCGTGCCTTATGTTGGTCTTTATTGGAGCAGTGCAAGAAGACCATAGTGGGCTAAAGTCCCTGAGTAGTTGAGGAGCAACAATGGGCAGATTGAGAGTTGTTCACAAGTGTAGTTGTGAACAACTCGACCGGAGTCTCGATGTGTTGTGCCCTTTATGGACTAAGGCACAACTAGTGAGCAGATTGGATAGCCGAGGTTCAATGGCCAGATGGACTTGGATCATTGATAGAGGCAGTGTTGCAGATCGGGAGCCAAAGGATCGGGCAGGTATATGGTACGACCGAGAGGTGCTAATAGAGCATGCGACAACTAGATGTTCAGAGTATCTTGTTGATGGTAGATTGGTTGTCGATGCACTGACACCAAGCCCCAATTTTGTATCTTGTATCAGTGGATGTATGAGGGCCATTATCTTTGGTACGAGAGCCCTGGACTGTTGTATTATATGTTGATTAATATAATGAAGTTGGGTTGAAAATTGTAAAAAGTTGTCCATATATTATGCACTAGTAGATTTACTGCTGTGCAAAGTAGTATCGTTATGATTCTTGGTTTGGTAGTGTCAGAGATTCTAAGATTCTATCCTAGACACAAGATCGTGGGAAAGCAATAGCATATCATTATTTTTTATTGCTTTTGAGTTCTATATCATTCTTTTTGATCAATTCTGCGAAGGCAACTTAATCTAAATCAAAACAATGAGATATCACATTTGTATGAAAATGGTGTATACCATGTCAAGACTCAAGGATGTGGATGGAGAGGTGAAAGTGAAGCTACAACAAATTTAGGAGAGTTGGAATTGATTGAGAATAATAATGCCCTAGTCTTCATTTATAAGAAAACAAGGGCCACTCTTTTCTTAGAGAAGATTTTGATTTATAAAATGCTTGTCATATTAGGGTCATGTTGATAGACTTGGGATTTTATCATTTTTAATGGTCTTGGATGTAGGGTATAAATTTGACAGGCACTTGTACCCGTCAAGTAAAGTTATGATGACAGGTTTCCTTTTAAAATTGCTCTTTGCATGATGCTTGATTTTGATTTTCACCCATCATTTAGTGTGTTTTTGTTAATTTTTTGTTGTGAATATAAAACAATTTTTTTGCTAATACAAGGTATTGATTTGTCATAGTAAATTTTTTAATTTTGGTTTAACCAAATAAAATATGCTTCAACCAATTAATATGGTAGATGTATATGTTTGATATTACTTTAAAAATATTAACCCTGTTCATTCCTATTTGTTAAATTTGTCAATGATTTGGTGCAATTATGTATAGTCACTTGTACTATTTATGTAATTTTAAAGATTTTGCAAATTATGCTAAGCCATTCTTGAAAATTTTCAAGTAGTTTGGTCAAGCCCATTAACTGTAATGTATTTTAAAGAGAAATATTTAATCTGAGCTTTCAATCGATGAGTTGAACTTAAGGAGGACCTTATAAATAATAAAACAAGTTTGAAGCCACTTTTAAATAGGAATTTGGGAGGATCCTAACATTTCAAGAAATAATAATATGCAGGGCATACATTTTGAAGAAATTCATAATCTTCTGACAATGAAGAAGAATAGAGATCTCTTGTAGAACACATAAAAGGCCCAAACCCAATTGTGTTTAGATTCAAGTATTAATGTATCGAAGGCAACATACCCTTGGTAACTCCACATTTGAGATTTCCATATCCAACCACAAAATAGATTTGTTTTCTAATCAAACTAATAAATAGACCCATTTTATAAAAACTGAGATCTATCACCAGTGTGCCAATACTAATGAAACTACATAAAACTCACAAAATCAAATGAAAAACTGTTATTTCACCCAAGTAAATAGTGAAATTCAGTCAGGTTTACTTTTCTATATAGAATACCAATGGCCTATGGATGTGGACATGTCGTGTGAGTCTCAACCTTAATCTTCCGGCTTCAATGTTCATTCTTTAGGTTGAAGTGTGTACAATGCAAGATTGCATGGTGTGAGTGAAGACAAAGATGAGCTCACTAATGGGGCATGCTATGCTTATCTTGAAGTCTCGTCTTAAAGTCTTAGTATTGTGGGTGTCACATAGTGCAATACTTATCTTGGAGTCTCAACCTGTGGGATCACTAAATTTTTCTTTGGAAAACTGACCATTTGTAAAATTAAGTAACCATTATCAGTGACATGCAGATTTTAAAATGGTCAGTATTTGATGGTTAAATAAGCAAAATACAGGTAAACAGCTGTCAAATTTAACCCCTGCTTAGATGGATGAATAGATATAACCAATATTGCAAACATCGTGTTGACGTATATATTGCCAAGAGTCTAAAAAACAACTTAACAATAATTGGGGAAAGTGTTGGCAAAATTTTAAAATACAATTTTTTGTTTTTGATTTTTAAACGTTTAAAGCAACAACATAAAATAACAGATTGTCACATAAATATGAAATAATATGGCATGTATAAGATGTCTACTGATATATCACACATCAATATTGAATCATGTCCGGAGTCTTGAGCCTCAAAATATCATATAAAAGTATAATAAATGTATGCGTCATCATGAATAAACTAATGATTCCCTATGCCCTTTTTATGGGCAAAGGTAATGGCTCTTCTTCTGTACGAAGAAGTCCTTAGGGTTGGTGTTGGACTTTAACATAAAAGAAGGAGAAGCTAAACTTTGATCTCCTCTAGAAGAAGGATAAGCTAGATTCTAATGTCCTTTGCTGGTTCTATTGCTAAGTCCAACTTCTTGTATTTGTGCTTGTGAAGATGGTGACACATTCCTTGTGTTGATGTCTCCTCCTTGTAAAGATGCCTACTCTAGAACATGATCGATGACATTCTCCCTTGCCACCTGCTCTCGTACCTTCTCTTGTTATCAATTAGGGGCTAATTCTATGATAAGCCGGTCGGTCCCAACCCTCCATGTGACATTGATGTCAATCCCATCCAATGAAATGGTGTCCACATTAGGTGTTTTTTTGAAGTTGCCTCACTCAATCGGATATGGTAATATGGTAGTAGACGTAGACCATGTAACTAAGGTGTTGGGATTCCAACCTATATGAGGGTTTTAAATTATTAAATTACAAATTATAATACATAATTTAGAGGGTGAGGGTTTTAAATTATCAAATTATAATACATAATTTAGAGGGTGACAAAGAATAAAACTATAATTTATAATGGATTCAAATTTAGTTTGAATTTTTTTGATTTGCTATGGTTCTTGGTGTGTATGTTTTCCAACACACTCTAGTTTCTGTCTCATCTTGAAGAGCTACATTTTTGGATAAACACTCAGATGACATGTTTTTGTAGATTGGGTACTCTTGAGTTATAGCTTGTCCACCAAGCATCTACAACAAGTAAGAGAAACATAAGACTGAAATTTGAAACAAAGGAAGAAGAAATATTGAAATTTGACAGAAAATGAATCTTTCCATTTTGGTCTACCTGTCTTGAACAACCATGTAAGGCCAAACGTTCCACGGGTTGTCCTACATATTTCCTTTTCTTTCAAAGTCTCCACATGTTCTTGCAGACTTGGCACCATCTTCTAAACACATATAAGGAATCCCTCCATAACATCAAGATCAAATCTAAAACCACAGGAGTAAGAGGATCCCGGGTTGAGGTAGGTCCCTGTAGCATGAATTGTAGGATGGAGTGTATTGTTGCATCTCTTATCAATCACCCTCCATATAAATACTTGTTTCTCACATCCATCATCCCCCTTTCCCTCATAATAGGCACATATGGATTCTTTGGCCCTATCCCTAGCCTCACACAAGTGGTCCAATGTGTGTTAAATCTCCTAGTACCAACCCAGATTTATTTTCTCTCAACAATTATCTATTCCAAACAATTTATTTTATTATTCAAATAAATTCTGAATTGTTGAAAATTAAAATCAGTGGTATTTTAACTTCCAGAAATCTATATGCAGCGGAAATAAAATCAGAGAGAGATCAGTAACACATTACAACATATAAACACCCAAAACAATTCTACTTCATTAATTAATCCGGAAAGTTAAGGTTTTGACCCACACAGAATTTACAAACAAAAATACAGTGACTGGAACCTACAACTCAGCCCCACTGGAATAATTTGGACGAAGGAAATTCGACCAACTTGAAACTAGCCATTGAAGAAATTCGGCCTAGAGAAAATCAACCCACCTCTCACAGTAAATTGGCCCTTATGTCTTCCCCTTGCTCAGCCTCTTTGCACTCACAAATCGTCCATGTAAATTCAACCTCCGCTGCAACTGCGCCTCCTTCTAGCTTCAACAATTCGATCTCTCCAATCTTGAGCAAATCAGCCTCCTGGAAACACTCCTGAAATTATCCCTGTATTCTCCTTCTCCTCAGTTGAACTGGGTGTCCCACTTTACGGAATTCGCTGTTATTGAATGGTGTTGTCATTGATGTCCATGTCAGTTCTTGTATGCTCTTAATATACGTCATGGATTATATCAGTTGGAAAATTCAATAGACAGAAAGCCCTGGAAGGATGGCAAGAAACCCTAGAAGCCCCACATTTGTTGAAGTTATTGAGGGTGAAGATCAGTAAATTTGATATCAAGCTCATCGTCAATGGATGCTCCTCGTCGTATCGATTCCAATGGTATATGTCTCATCTGATAACTCCTCATGGTTGAGGAGATATTGGCAATCAGTCCTAGCCCACATCCTGTGGGCAAAAACCCCAACACCAAGCTGATGTGGTAGCTTATTAATGGCTAGAAAAATCATGGGCCACGGCCCACAAGGGATTTTCATCAAGGATTTAAATTCAAATTTATGTGGTTATAATATTTTGTGGCTCTATAAATCGTGGGGTTTAAAATTAAATTAAAAGGGGCTCCCTCCAAAATTATGGGTCCAAAAGGATTAATTTTGAACTTCAAAATAAATGTCTCCTTCAAATTCCAAGTCGGCTCCATCAATCAACAGGTCAGCTACACATAAATTAAGGGCACAACTTTTAGTATTTATAGAGGCCACGACTAGCCTCCATATCATATCACATCAACTGTGAATAGAAGTTCCTATCCTTGATAATTTTTTTTGAGGCATAACAGAAGTTGAAGGAAAAATTTCAGAAGTCCTTTTTGGGCATGTTTTTATTGGTTTCTTGCAGGGTTTACCGTTTAACACTGTAACTTCATATTTTTTTTAATTATTATTATTAAATTTCTGAGGCTAAAACTGAGCTATACGCTGACTTTTTTTGTTTCTTTGGGTCTGATTTCTCATTGGGTCCTTGTGCATCTTCTGAGGACTATCTTCGTAGCATCTCTGTGCAAGGGATCAGTTCTGTGCATTACATATTTGGCCCTGATATTTGTGCCATATCCTGTGGCCTTCTTGAGGTTCTGTTAAGGAACTTTCTGCGGCAGTCTCAAGGGATATTTTTTTGGCCCCCATCTAGTAAAATTGATGATCAAAGGTTTGGTTGAGGATTTAAGTGACACCACATAGACTTGTTGAACTGTTTGACTCGGATCTGTGACCTGGAAAATATTTGCATTGATTTGAGTTATAAATCAAAGCAAAAGGTTGTGAAATACCATCTGTTTTGGTCCTCCATACACTCGCTGAAGATCACTGGTATTCTGGAGTAGATTCAAACAGATCTGTAGCATACATACGATTGGTCTTTCTTGGATCAAATGACACATATTTGAGCCATTGTACGCGGAAGTCTGAGACATCTAGAACTCGTCAAGGCATGAACAACACTAGCCCTAATTGGTCCTTCTGAGAGTTTCATCCCTAGGGCACACATAAATGTTAATGCAGACCTGAAGTACTTTTGTGGAGAAGATTCGGCCCTGCGGTAGGGCAATATTTGATTGCCTTCTGTCAGTACCATAGTTCGGTTGGTGTGTAATCTTCATCAGATCTGTGCATTCTTGCTATGAGCTCTCATGGAGTCAAAAGACATCCTAGATCTAAGATAATTATGCAAACTGTTGAAAGGTTTTGGCTGAAGCAGACGATGTAACATTCAAGCTAAGTTGCAGGAAACATTGTGTAAGGGTCCGTTTCCAGCTGGAAATGAAATGGAAACGAGGAAACTCGTAATGTATGGCCCGGAAACTTGTTTCTGGCAGTACTGGCCCATTTCTTGAGGAGGAAACGTTGCCAGTACGGCCGGAAACGAGTTTCCTCTTGCAACTTGACTTTTTCTTGTATTTTTTATTATTATTTTATCTTATAATTTTTTATTGGGCGACTAAAGTGACTTCTAGTTGCTTCTAGATGCCTCTGTCAAGTTATAAAAGTGACCCTCGCCTCATTCTCTCATCACACAATTGAGCAAGTTGTTTCTCTTGGAGACTGGCGATTTTGGCAAAGGAGAAGAGAGGAAGAGAGCAGTGGTTTCAGCTAGGGCGTTTTCAACAGTGAGCAAAGGAGATTTCAGCAGCAGATTTGGAGTGCAGAGTTTTGGCTACGGCATTCTTGGCTTTTGGCTCAGCTACAGCCATATTTCTCTTGTCTTTTCTGGCATTTTGGGGTAGCTTCAGCTACAGAAAATTAATTTGGGTAAGCAACATTCATTTTCTTAGTTTTTTCCTACCATTTCTTCAATTTTTCGAGGGTTTATGCTGCCAAAAATATGAAAAACGTTTTTTCTTTACAGATTTGTTTTATTTATTTATTTTTGCAGCAATGGCTTCCAACCAAAGTGCAGCTACAAGTTCAAGTCCCAGGGCCAACCCAAGGGCTGAATATTATCCTCTTTGGAGGCATGTTCATGAGCTTCAAAAATGTGGAGGTGGTGGCTCATGGGAATGACAATGCAATCTTTGCAATAATTTGTACAAGGGCTCCTACGCAAGAGTGAAGGCACATATTTTGCATGGAGGAGGACAGGGGGTTGTGGGTTGCACAAAAACAACAGACCCATTGGCAAGGAGGGCATATCAAAGAGAGCAAGATGAGGCAGATGTTATTAAGAGAAGGCATGATGAGCTTAGTCAAGCTACTCCTTAAGCTCCATCTAACATTGAGCCAAGGATTGTAGTTGAAGCAAGAAAGAGGAGAGCCGATGCCACTCAACAACATGAACAACCAGCACCCAAAAATACCAGAGGGGCATCCTCTTCAGTTCAGGATAGCAAAATTGCTAAATTGGTGAATGTGCAAGCGAGAGAAGACACTGATTCCAGAGTGGCTAGGTGCATTTATGCATGTGGTATTCGATTCAATGTTGTTCGCTCTCCTCACTGGCAAGATATGATAAGGGCAATTAACAAAGCTCCTCAAGGGTACAAGGGGCCCAACTATGAGAAAGTCAGAACTCAGCTTCTCAAAAATGAGAAGGAGCTTGTGGAAGATATTTTATCACCAATTGTTCTTCCTGGAGTAGTTCCGGGGTTACCATAGTCTCAGATGGATGGACAGATACAAGGCGCAAACCATTGATAAATATCATTGCCACTTCCCCCAAAGGAGCAATGTTTATCAAGGCGGAAGACTGCTCAAGATAGGTAAAAGATGCACAGTTCATTGCTGATGTTATTATAAAAGCTATTGAACAAATAGGGCCCAACAAGGTGGTGCAAGTTATCACGGATAATGCACCAGTTTGCAAAGTTGTAGGTTTAATTATTGAGGGGAGGTATGACCACATCTTTTGGACACCATGCATTGTCCATAATCTGAATCTGATCTTAGAGGAGATCAGCAACAAAGTTTCATGGATAAAGGAAATCACAGGGGAAACAAGGGAGATTTGTCAAATTCATCACCAACCACCACCAATCTTAGGCAATATTTCGAGAGTACTCCAAATTGGAGTTGTTAAAAGTTGTTGAGACAAGATATGCCTCAAACTTCTTGATGTTGCGCCGCCTTGTTGAGGTTAAGCATGCATTAGTTTCTATGGTGGTGAGTCAACTTTGGATTGAGTGGAGATAAGCAGATTCAGAGCAGGGATATATGGTGCGTAGATTGTGCCTTGATGAGGATTGGTGGAGCAAGATAGATTTTTTGCTAAAGTTCACAACCCCTGCATTTGAGCTTCTTCGGAATGCTGACATTGACGAACCTTTCTTAGGAGAGGTATATAATGGCATGGATTCCATGGTTGAGAAAACTATGGAAATCATTTTGCAAGAGTCTCCACAACTTTTGTTTGTTGATGATCATTTTTCTGATTTAGTCAAGAAACTCATTGTTGATAGGTGGAACAATTTCGACGCTCCATTGCACACTTTAGCACATGCCTTGAACACCAAATTTTATGATGAGGAGCTTATTGCTCAAAGCAATGGGAAGAGGAAGACACCCCATGGGGTGAAAAAAGCCCTTATGAGAATGTTTCCTACTCATCTACACAAGGAGGTAAATGAAGAATTTGCCAGTTTTGCTGCAGGAATAGATGATTATGCAGATATATTAACTTTGGAGGAGAGAAGCACCATGAATCCAGTTAGGTGGTGGATTTGTCATGGAGCAAATGGTGTACATTTGCAAAACCTTGCCATTCGTATTCTTTCACAAGTGGCAAGCTCTTCATCAACAGAAAGGAATTGGAGCACTTATGGTTTTATTCATTCTGTGAAGCGCAATAGGTTGGGCTCATAGAAGGCAGAGAATCTTGTTTATGTGCACTCCAACCTTTGCCTTACATCTCGTAGGGGTCCAGAATACAACAATGGTTCTAAAGAATGGGATGTGGATGCAGGAAGTCCTAATTTGGATCTTTCTCTTGCAGCCCTGAATATTGAGGTCCAGCCTGGAAGTGGAATTGGCCCATCATCTTCTTTAACACCACCATCCACTGTTGAGCATGCTTCTACTTCTATTTTTGATGAGGGTTAGTCTTTTGTCTCTATAGTTCTTGCAGCCTTATAGTCTTTATTGTACTTGCAACCTCATATATATAATAAAGGTTGATTTTGAGATTTGGATATATAATAAAGGTTGATTTTGGATATTCTGATATTGCTATTTTCATTATGTGATCATTCATGAGTAAATGTGATGTAAATTTAATCATAATGTTTAAACTTTAAATGTAATAAATTATAATGTATCATGTATGCTTTATATGATTGCACATACCATTCTTTAAATGTCCTAAATTCATATATATATATATATATATATATTCACGTTTCCCCGTTTCCAAAATTTGGGGGGGTTGCGTTTCGTACCCATGCCCGTTTTGGAAACTCGTACCCGTTTCCCCGTTTCGTGCAACTTAGCATTCAAGCCTTAGTGTGACCAACATACACATCTTCGTTGTGATCCTCTGAAGTAACCATCCAAGCTCATCTGTTCTCATCATCTCTTCGGACCAGAGTTTTGATTAAATGACACACTCTTTAGGCATAAAACCTCCCTTTAATGGCAACATTTATTTTTGAGGAGCAAACGCAGGACTGGGAACATGAATTTTATAAGATTTTGGGTTGATTGTGATCTGGACATGAATATTGACATGATGATCCTTCATATGGCCATGCTTATGCACTGAGACAGGTGGATCAACAATATATATATATATATATATATATATATATATATATATATATATATATATATCTTGAATACTTTATGTTTGGCCACTATATGGTTAAATACATTGCAACGTTTGGATGTGATATTTGTTATTATATTGACAAGGTCAAATTAACTTTAGTTTTTAAAGTTTTATCTTGTTGAACAAATAGTCAGTCAGAGAAGAGCCATTTTGTAGCAGCAACACTGGAGCTTGCATGATTTGTAGAACAATACTCGCAAAATATGAAACTGTAGAACAATTAGTTCTTTATATGTTATTGAAGCTAATATTGATCCAAATTAAAAACAGGAAGAAGTACTAAGATTAGAGCTCAGAGACAGATCTTGTTGAAATGGTTGATGGCAGGGTTTGCTAGCTGTGACAATGGCATTGCAGGGCTGATTGTGGTTTGAATGTTCACTTGCATATTGCAAATATGAGCAGTTAGGGTTTGAGACAACAAAGAGGGTTTGCATGATTTTGTGGCAACATTTGAGACAACTTACAGTTGGACATAGGTCAGAGCTGTGGCATATAGGATTGTGCTTACGAGCACAAATCAAGAGGATAACAGAGGTATCTATTTTGACAAAAATATAACTAGAGTAGAGATATTGCAATAGTGATGAGCAGATTATTGTGACTGTAAGTCTAATTGCTAGAGTTTGTTAACAGATATATTCATGTGACAAGCAGTATTGGTCTTAGTTGTTGAAGCTAGGGTTTCGGTTACGATGGCTTATGCCAGTTGAAGTATAACATTGATATTGACAGTTAGGGTTTGATCCTTTGAGCAAAGGAATTTAATGGCCTTGTGATAGTATTGTAGACCGACAGGGTCAACAATTTTTTTGATATTTTGATATTGAGCACAGGTGGATCTAATCTGAAAATTGTGAAATGTGGTCGGCCAATGTGAGTTGAAGTTCAGAGCCTTCAGTGCAAGTGCTACCTTGCTGAGCAGGGTGGCAGGTTGTGTGCGGCAGGAGATTGGAATCTCCTACAAGTGGGAGCCTAAGAACACTTTAAGGCGGCAGGGTGGTGCTAGCGCAGGACGAAGCCTACGCAATGTATTGGAGCATCCTTCAGGTTGGAACCTGCAAACTAGGGCGTTGGAGTGTCCTTCCAGTCAGAGTTGGTAAACTAGGGTGTTGGAGCGTCCTTTCAGTTGTAGTTGATAAATTAGGGGGTTGGAGCCTCCTTCCAGTTGTAGCTGGAGAAACTTGAAAGTTGAAGCTTTCCATTGATGTAATCTTGAAAAGACATATATTAAGAAGTGTTTGGTTGTTTTTCTCCCGGAAGGGTTTCTACTTGAAAATTTGGTGTCTACTGTCTTTGATATTGTGCATTGCTGAATGGTGTTGATTTATTTATTGATCTGATGCTAATGAATATTAATGCTCTGAAAAGTAAAATTAACTAATTGAAGAGAAACACTAATTCACCCCCCAATGTTTCCAACAACTATCTTCTCCTTGAGAAATTTGCTTTCCCCAAAATGCTGTAGCTGCCTCTTTTCTTTGTTTGTGTCTTCACCTCTCCCTTAGGTTTTCATTTATAATCTTCAATAAGCCAAGTCCCCTAACCCCAATATATCTTTTAGAAGATCTAGGAGATCAATGGTTGAGATTAGTTCTAATTCACTTAAATAATTTTTTATTTATCCTTTGAAAATGACTTAATAGTCCACAATAATTAATTGACTTTAATTACTGTATTTTCCTAAGTTAGATTTAGGGAAGAAGACATAAATACCCAAAGAAGCAATAAATTGTCTTCTACATGCCAAGACACCAAGCCTATGCATAAGGTCTTTTGAAGTTACCACAAGCTTCAACAATTGGGCTTGTCTCCATCAACCAAGTGATTAGGGAACATTCTTTTCTCCTCCCATAGATAAGTCAGAAGAGGCTGATGAGAAATGAAGCTAGTGGTAAAGCATGTGATTTTAGTATGCACCAACTTCTTTTATTGTGAATTAACTCTATTACCCATCTAGATACATCGGTAACCCTAGGAGAAAATTTTACTCTTACATTATAGCTTGCTAGCCAACAACCCTACTATGATCCACAGATAGCCAGCTTCAGATGCCTCCCATCTATTTCGGTTGATGCACTCATTGATGTAGTCTACTCATTGATGAAGGTGTGTCATTTTTGTGAGGTACTTTAATCAATTTTGCATTCAAGTGCTTCCATTTAATGTCTAAGGCATTCTACTATGCATCATAGGTTGAAATTGGATTATAGATTGCTATTGGTTGTGTATGTTTCCCTACATGACCGTGGTGGTCATCAGCTATCCCTTGTCTAGTGTGACCTTCCTTAAGGTCTTTCTTTTTCTATCTAGGATGGGCACAAATAGGAGGCTCTGATGGCGATGGTGCTCCATGTTATTCATACCTAACACTTGTCATAATTCCCAATGTATGTTATCCCATATTTTGATTGTCTATTGGTAGGTTCTCATAATGGTTCATTGTTGGCCTTGTCCTATGAGAAGGGGTAGTCAAGATGTATTCCAACATGGTTAAGTCGACCTAGAAGAATTAAATATAAAAATTATTTTTGAGATCACTGAGTCGGCATGCCCAGTGAAGGGATGTGTCCCACCCATTTCAAATTGTATAAATAATCATTTTGTTGTCTCATTTCAACACCAGCGAAGAGCAAGTCTGAGCAAGGAGAAATCTAATTTTGGAGTCCATCTTTTCTTCGTTTTTATCTTTGTCTGTTTGTTGCATGTGTGAGGAGAAAAGAAGAGTTTGACTAGCGTTGACTACTTTGTTTGATCTCTGTTTTGACTAAGTTTTGCCTTGCATTGAAAGAGTAGTTTAACCTCAAATTTGACTGTAGTTGACTAAGGGTTTGACCATAGAGTTGATTGCAGTTTGCACGTGTGGATTTGACCTCAGTTTGACCAACCATAATGTTGCATGTGCGGGTTGACCACAAGGGCGAAGTTGACCACAGGCAACAATTTGATCAAGCGCCGATTTTGACTATTTTGCCTAATTTTGACTAGTGATGACTTACTGAAGATTGTCTAGGTTTGAATGGTATTTTTGACTTGGATATTGGCACAAATTTCTAGACAAATTTAATTTTTAAACCTTGTCGAAGAATAATTTCTCCTAAAAGAAAAGTTGTTGGGTTTTCTCCCAAGGTTGGGTTTCGCAGGGTAAAAATAGTCTCTATTGTGTATGGTTGTCTTTCTATGATCTTTATTGTTTCCGTTGCATTTACTGTTGATATTTTCTAAAGTGTAATTGCTCAATGATATAGGTGGCATAAAATACTGTGTGAGACTGAGAATCCTTAGGAAGTAATTATCTAGCAGAAAATTGTTTTCTATTGTGCATCTTGTAGAAAATTCAATGGGGTGTCAGAGCATTGTTGAAGGAGCAACCATTGAAGTCAACTTAAGAGACAAGTGTTCAACAACTTGATTGGTTTTTGAGATCTCTTGTTAAAATGGCACCAAGTCTTAGTTGAAGACAGGTCAGATGGTGCCATCAACTTTAGATCTTGGAAGGCCAGGATACTCCTTATCTTGGAAGAGAATGAGCTTCAGGATCATGTGGGGAGAGTCTTTCCAGAGCCAAAGGGAGTTGAGGAGAAAGGGAAGTATAAGAAGAATGAAGCCAAGGCGAAGAGAATATTGGTAGATTCCATAAAGGACGACTTGATTCTTGACATTGTTGCATTGAAGATTGCCAAGGAAGTATATCATGCTCTGGTAGGATTGTATGAGAGTAGCAACACTAGTAGGAAGTTAACCTTGAGAAATCGTCACCATAATGTCATGATGACTAGATAAGATTCTGTTGTCTCATATCTAATGAGAGTCTCACAGATCAGAGATGAAATTGTAGCCATTGGAGATACCATCATAATGATACAGACTTTGTTACAGTGACTTACAATGGATTTCCCTCCTCATGGGAACCATTTATTCAGGGAATTTTTGCCCAAGAAAAAGTGCCCAAGTTTGACAAGCTATGAACTGATTGCGTATAAGAGGAGACCATATTGCTGTCTAGGAATAGCTTGTAGAATCCGCGAGATGAAGAAACTCAAGCTCTTGCAGCACACATAAGAAAAGAAGAAGGAATAAGGAACTTTGGAAAGTTTGATAAGGAGAATACAAGTAAAATACCCGCTCTTGTTCAGGATCAAAAGAAGAAGGATTTGTCAAAGGTCAAGTGGTTCATTTACCATGATTTTGGACACTATGCCTCCCAGTGTCCTAAAAAGAAAAGGAAGGGAAAGCAACATGCATCAACAACCAATGTTGATGATGAACGTCTACCTCAGAAGAAGTCAAAGGGATTTTTCCTTTAGAAACTATAACCAATAGTAGTGAAGTTTGGTTTGTGGACAAGGCATATGATATGTTTCCGAGATTTGCTTACAGATTTGCTAGAGAGGAGGTTGACAATATCCTACAATCCTAAGATCAAGAGATAATTACTTTATATTTTTTTCTCCCTTGATTGTTATTATTATTTTTATTTTTTAGTCAGCCTCTTGTCCTTGTATTTTGCTTGGTTATGATTTTTTCCCTTCTTTTCCATGGCCTCTTGAATGGCAAAAGGAAGAATAAGTCCATTGTGGAGGTTGCCAAGGTGATGATTCATGCATCAGATGGCAACATACAAGCGAGTTTTTGTGGCAAGAGGGTTCTCCTAGAAAGCGGGAGTAGACTAGGAGGAGATTTTTGCTCTAGTCTCAAGTTCTTATATGACCTAAGGGCTTGAGCATAGACTTAATAGGAAGTGATTGATGTTCGAGAGGAAGGATTGTACAGATTGTTAGGACATCCATGACCGTGCTATATGACTGAAAGAGCTTCCTCGTCAGGCAGAATGAAAGGAGCAACCTTCCAAGAAGATGTCATGGGTTGAGATTGTCAGATAAGATGCTAAAAGACAGAAGTTCTCTAGGAGTTGTATGCCTTCTTTTAAGGGACCATGTTAGACAAAGCGATATGCTCTAGTGACAGAGGAAGCAACAGTGGCAGAAGGACTTGCTTACGTGACTAAGGGAGCAACCTTGATTACCATAAAAGGATCTGCGTAAGTGTCAGAGGGAGTTGGCCTTGGAAGTTTGAGATAAAGGATCTTGGCTTGATACATTTCTTGGGATTGGAGGTATGGCAGAGACTTGATGGGATCTTCCTCGGAAAAAGGAAGTACATTGCTCAGATTTTGAGGAGGTTTGGTATGATGGATTGCAAGTTGATGGCTACACCTATGGTGACCAATGTAAAGAAGTTGAGTGATTCTACTATAGATTCATATCTGGTGGATCCCATGATGTATAGGTAGTTGATCGGATCCTTGATGTGCATGGTTAACACTAGACCAAATATTTGCTTTTCAGTGAACACCTTAAGCCTGTATATGTTCAAGCTGAGGTAGATACATTGAGCTGCAACAAAGCATGTGTTGGCTACACCTACGTGGTATAATTGGATATTATTGATATATATCGTAGGTGGTGAAGTGAGGCTATAGGGATATATTGATTCAAATCGAGTAGGGAGTGTAAAGGATAAAAAGAGGAACTCGGGAGTGCTGGTTTAGCTTGGGATCAACAATGATATCTTGGTGTAGTGGGAAGTAGACTTTTGTCACACTTGGTGCAATAGAGGTAGAGTATATTGTAGTCAGTGCCGCTAGTCAATAAGTAGTGTGGCTTCGGAAACTCTACTTGTAGGGCTATTTGATCAGGTGGAGATAAAATCTCACTTCATCTAAGATATGGTGTAGAGAGGAGCAGTGAAGTCCAGTGTTATGAAAACCGGTGGAACCAGTGGGTTCAACCGTTTTTGGCCCAAAACGGGTCCAAACCAGAATAGGCCGGTTCGATACAAAACCAGTCGGTTCTGTTACGGAAACGGCCGGTTCCGGCCTATTTCACCAAATCGGTCGGTTCAAGACTGGTTTTGTGCAGTTTGTACTTATGTAGGCAAGCGTAAAAAAACTGCCTTTTTTATTTTTTTGATTTTTTCAGCTGGTTGGCCCACTTCTAATTCTCCCCTAGGCTAGCCTAATGTTCAAGCCTATGGCCCTCGGCCTAATAATCAAGCCTATGGCCCTAGTATTGCTATGCAATTCATGTAAAAGTGACATTCTCCTTTTTCTTTCAATTTCATCCTTTTACCTAAATTTTTAACATTACCATGAAATTACTCAGGATGTTTGAGAGTGGTTCCACCTCATTGGATTTCATATGGAGAAAATAGAATTTTAGATTTCACTTAAAATCTAGCAGACTTAACAATTTTTTAGGATTTCAGGATTGGGGGGATTGCAACGTTTCCATTGGATTTTGTCCTGTACAAGGGTATGGAACTAGTATTTAATAAAGAGCACCGAGCCCTCTATGTACTTTGGATTTTAGTGGCATTGGTTGTCGAACTCTTCTATCATGACTCTACTAAAAATGTACCCATCACTCAAACAAAATCTTAACATGACATGCTACATTTTTTCTTTCTTATTTTATTGCCTAAATGGTTATATTGATGATGAAGACCCCAATATAGGCAATGATTTTGATGATATGTAGGCATATGTTGTAGCTTGATTTTTTTGGATGCTAGAGGCTATGGCCTATTTGTTGATGTATTTTCGGTTTAGAGATGGATTGCATTCGATGCTATTTTGGTTATGTGCACCCTTACATGCTATGTAAATGAGAACTTTTGCATATTTGTATATAAATGGTTTGGATTCATATGGATGCACATCACTATATATGTTCTTCTTTAAAATATGAATATTTTATGTGTCTTTGGTAAACCGTTTTTTTTTCCCTTTTTTTACTGGTTCCGGTTTGGTTTCGTCTCGTTCCCGGTCCACAAGGTTTTTTGGTTCGATCACTGGTTCAATTCTGATAACATTGGTGAAGCCCTTTTACATATCCATTGAGGAGCACATTGCTGACATTCTCACAAAGGCTCTGTCTAGAGTGAAGTTTGTATACTTCAGAGATAAGCTTGGCATGATGCATAATGTTTTCCTCATTGAGAGGGGATGTTGATGTCTTTGCAAAATTGAGCAGACCATCTCTTGAGAAGCCATACTGATTTGACTGGGGGAGATGGATACATTCACGTAAGTAGCCATGTTGATTTGGTTGGGTCATGTTGATTTGATCAGGGGTGAATGGCGGAAGGCAATCGCAGGATGGGACATATCTTATCCTGAGAAGCCATGAAGGACTTTGGCTAAGCCATGCTGTTTTGGCTAGGGGTGAATGGTCCAAGGGAAAATCTTCTCCTGAGAAGCCATGAAGGACTTTGGCTTGGTCATGCTAATTTGACCACAGGAGATTGATACATTTACCTTAGAGCCATGCTGATTCGGCTGGGCCATGGTGATTTGGCCAAGGGTAAATGGCTGCGGATACTCACATTGCTTACTCTAGGATGGAATGATCTATAGAAATGCATGTGAGGAGTCACATTGCCTACTCTAGGATGGAGTGATCTATAGACATGCATGAGAAAATAAACTATATCAACATACCAAGCTCATGAAATTTTCTTGTGGAGGAGAAATTTCAGCCAAGAAGAAAATAAACTATATCAACATAGCAAGCTCATGAAATTTTCTTGTGGAGGAGAAATTTCAGCTAAGAAGAAATTTGTTTGTAGCCAAGGAGAATACCTCCCTCGCTAAGAGGGAGTGTCGATTTTTTGTGTAGCACCAGGAGGTATTCTCGCATGCCTAAGTCGACCTAGAATAATTTTGAAGAATTAAATAAAATATTTATTTTTGAGATGTCAAAGTCGGCCCAGGAAAGTCAAGTCAGCCAACCCAGTGAAGGGATATGTCCCTTAGGGTGTCAAACCCATTTCAAATTGTATAAATAACTATTGTGATGTCTCATTTCAACACCAATGAAGAGCAAGTCTGAGCAAGGAGAAATCTGATTTTGGAGTTCATCTTTTCTTTATTTTTGTTTCTCTCTCTTGGCTGCATCTGTGAGGAGAAAGGGCGAGTTTGACTAGTGTTGACTGGATTGTTTGATCTTTGTTTTGACCAAGTTTTGACCTGCGTTGACTGAGCAATTTTACCTCAGATTTGATCAAAGTTGATTGAGGGTTTGGTCGCAGACTCGACTATAGTCCGCATGTGTGAATTTGACGTCAGTTTGACTGCCCACACGACCACATATGCGGTTTGACTGTAGGGCTAACCGTAGAAAAGAAGTTGACCATAGGAAATAGTTTGACGAAGCGTTGACTTTGACTAGTTTTGACCAGTGTTGACTTATTGAATATTGACCAAGTTTGACTGGTATTTTTGACTTGGATATTGGCACAGATTTTTAAACAAATTGGATTTTTAAACCTTGTTGAAGAATGATTTCACCTAAAAGAAAAGTTGTTGGGTTTTCTCCAAGTGTTGGGTTTCACAAGGTAAAAATATTGTCTCTATTATCATCACTTTCTTTCTATGATCTTTACTATTTCTGCTACATTTATTGTTGATATTTTCTGAAGTGTAATTGCTCAATGATATCAGTGGCATAGAACATTGTGTGAAAATCATTAGGAAGTAATCATCTGGCAAAAAATGTATTCTACTATGCATCTTATTGAAAATTCAACATACCCAAGGTTGATGCAATTGTAAGAATAGAAAGAGCATAAGCCAAATGTTAAAATGCCAAAGAATGACAATGGATATAAAGAAAGCAAAAACCAGTTGAAATGAACCCTTGCATGTCCCAACCTCGATGGGCAATGAAACAACCCGTCCTTATGGGGTAAAACAATTGCTATACGTCATTCAAAGTGAGATCTAACCCTTTGAGTTATGAGCAGTAATACAAGGAAAACAAACAAATCAAGTAAAGGCAAAAGGCGCACAAGAGGTGTGGAAAAACAAAGGCTGAGTTGGTAACTCATGCATCCACGAATGCTCCCTCCTCGGATCTATACACTCATAGTGTGGATCCACATCGTGCTAATCCCTTTCACCATAGCCCTTGGCCATGAAGTCTTCTCCCTTTCATATCATTATTATTATTCATTAACACATGTCAATTGAAGGGACTGTGGCACTGTTACTTGCCCATAGGGGTTGGAAAAATCTAATGGGATGGTCTTTTAGCCACTCCTACCTAGGGAGGTTTTGTCGCCTAATCCACACCTTTGGGTTATGTGGAAAAAATCTTTAATCCACTAAGTGTGGCCTTAGGGGCAAGTCTCGAATCAAGTAGCTGTCACTCAATCTCGACTCCTCTGTCTAGGCTGACTCCTAGAGAAACCAAGGGGGGTAGTCCTTAAAAAATAACTAAGGTTGATTAAGCCATAATAAATAGGAAATTATTTTTGGAGTTGATTAGATTACACAAGAGTACATTAACCAACAACATATAATGTATATGAATAACAAGCAAATAATCAAATGATAGAATTAAATAACAAGGTAGACTAGTGCCAAAATAAATACTTTTGTTGCTTGAAAATAAATTCGGGGAATGTGATCATGGCCCAATGGAGTATGTTGTCGAAATGTTTTGGAGAGTGCTCTTGGTAAATTTTATTTAGTTGAGTTCACTTGGATTTATTAGTTAAGTGAGTGCAAATTGTAAAAGCAGGTATGCAACTTGTGTGATTGCAGGAAAACAAACTATTCTAATGTTTATTTCGTCTTTTACCTTTATCCTTCAAATGGTGTCGACAAAGTCGCAAGGAGATCCAACATGAAGAAACTTAGCTTCAGTGAGTATTCTCTTGATTTCATAAGGCAACAATTGCTTGGAGATCCAACAGGAGGAGGCTTAGCTCACTCCCCTGATTTCACAAGCCAACAATTTCTTTTCCCCAAACTTATGATAAATGGTTAAGAGAGGTTTTCCCTAATTAAACTAATCCAGTCACACAAGGGCCTGCTTATATACCCTAGACAGGTACCCTTTCATGAATGGTCATGTCTCTAAGACATGCCTCTTCATGATTTCACAAGTCAACAATTTCTTTTCCCCAAACTTATGATAAATGGTTAAGAGAGGTTTTCCCTAATTAAACTAATCCAGTCACGCAAGGGCTTGCTTATATACCCTAGACATGTGCCCTTTCATGAATATTCATGTCTCTAAGTCATGCCTCTTCATGATTTCACAAGTCAACAATTTCTTTTCCCCAAACTTATGATAAATTGTTAAGAGAGGTTTTCCCTAATTAAACTAATCCAGTCACACAAGGGCCTGCTTATATACCCTAGATAGGTGCCCTTTCATGAATGGTCATGTCTCTAAGACATGCCTCTTCATGATTTCACAAGTCAACAATTTCTTTTCCCCAAACTTATGATAAATGGTTAAGAGAGGTTTTCCCTAATTAAACTAATCCAGTCACACAAGGGCTTGCTTATATACCCTAGACGTGTGCCCTTTCATGAATATTCATGTCTCTAAGACATGCCTCTTCATGATTTCACAAGTCAACAATTTCTTTTCCCCAAACTTATGATAAATGGTTAAGAGAGGTTTTCCCTAATTAAACTAATCCAGTCACACAAGGGCCTGCTTATATACCCTAGACAGGTGCCCTTTCATGAATGGTCCTGTCTCTAAGACATGCCTCTTCATTACTAACTAACTAACCATTAGTTAACTAATTAAATTTTATTATTATTATATTTATATTTATTATTTTTATATGAATTATATTCATAATATTGTCTCTCTCTTCAAGAAGCTTTGTCCTCAATTCTTATTGAGAATATCTTCTCGTCTCTGAACTTTCATCTTTGTTGATACAAGATGATATGATGCATTGAGTGATAGACAAAATTTTCGTACTGAGAACAAATTGGACCATCCTAGATTAATCTTCTGTGGAATTTTCTGATCTCTGGAAATTTGTGATGAATAGTTATCGTAGGACTGGATTCTGCAAACTTCAATATTCTTGGGAACATAAATTTGTCATTTATGTTCCGAGTGATACTGGTATGTAGATTGATTAGAAAGTCTGCTCATGTGATTCAAATGTCGATAAATAGTTCTTCTAGTTGGACTTTCCCTTATCATGTTAGTGGTTGTTTCCTGATTTCCTTCAGGCGTTGTTGTTGTTGAGTTGGCTATTGAATCATCATTTGGAATGTCCATCATTTGAACTGAAACTTTTGCATGTGTCTTCACTTCAGCAAGTTTATCCTCTTCTTGAGTTACGATTTTGACTGGATCGATATTTGTTTCTTTATCTTCAACTTGGACTGAAACGACTGGATACTTCCATACTACTTGAAGTTGTTCTAACTTGTCATTTCGTGATTTCTTGTCACTTTTAAGCTTCTTTATTTGCGTAAGTAAGGCTTGGTTATGATTCCTTAAACGTGAAAGTTTGCCATTTTTTGAATTGTTGACTTTGTCCTTAGTACCTTTCTCTTTATCTTTTAAGTTTTTGATTTGTTCTAATAAATATTTATTAAGGGTTTTTACGCACATTTTTATTTTTTATTTTATTTTGTTTGATAGATTCTCCTTTAGTTCCTTATCAAAACTTTCTTTTTCTTGTTTTAGTCTTTGTTTCTTAATCTTGGAATTTTTTATCTGTGAAGGTAATTTCTCATTGTGGTCCCTTAGATGCCAAATTTCTTCGTTGCTTTCTGTTGATTTTTCATGAAACCTATCTTCGAGATCTTTATATTTCTTATTTGTTTTGTTGAAGTTTTGCGGTTTCTTCCTTTAGTCTTTTTATTTGTGTCTAGGAATTACCTTGATATTCTTCCAAAGTAAACAACCTTCGACATTTTGGACAAGGTATTGTGCGATTTTTAAAAATTGACAAACACTGATTTTCTGGTTGACAAAATGGACATCTGGTCCAAAATGCAGAGTTATATATGGAATCCGTAGTTTCTTTGTTCATCTTCGAATTAGACTCCATTCACTTCTTTCTTCAAAAATGGACTTCTTTAAAATAAGTGCCTTTTTATTTGATAAACTTGAACACCTTTATAAATTCCTTTAACTTTTATTTTCCTCAATTATCTATTTTTTCCCACTTAGAAAAAGGTTAATATAGCTCCACTATTTAAATAAATTGCACATTATATTTATTATAATGCTTTTAAAAAGTACTCTTCCTTTGTTATAACTTGGTATCTTTATGTCTCTTTATAGTTCTAGATTTAACCATTTATATACTTTAATATATGGATCTTTTAAGTAACCTTCTATAATAATACCCACTTTGTACTTATATATATTTTCAATAATTTTATGTCTTGAAATTTTCTTTAAAATACCCCTTTATAATATAATACTTCTCTTTATATATCTTTTATTTATAATCTTTTTTTCTTTTCTTTTTGAAGAGTTACAACCCTAGTGAAACGCGACTATTCACCTTTTTGGGGTATAATATATCATATATGTCCACATATGTGTCTTTCACTCGGTGAATTTTCTCCACGTAAAATGTAAAACTTACCATTCATATAAAAAGATTTTGTATTCCTTTTGTTCTTCTTTTACTTTGAAAATACCATGGGCAATTACCATGGGTTGCTAAAACCATGAGAAGATTGTAAACTACTTAATGAAGGATCAAGATAATCTTATCTACTCTTCCTTCTCTTACGTATAGTTTTAAAGATATTTGGAAAGAGTCTCGTTTGACTTTATCATGCACTTTTTATCAATAATGTAGAACCTTTTTATATATATGAATGTTCTCCTTCAAAATTTACACCAAACTATTGAAATGTCAATGGCCAAAGGCCTTAATTTTTTTTAATTAAATAATTTTATTTTTTTTAACTCTTTTCTTTTATAATTTTTTATCCAATTCTGTTTTTAACTCTCTTTTTTTTAAGTGGCCAAGGGCATGATTGGAAATGGAGAAACTCCAATTTGTGTAGCGAAACACTTTAGTTGCGATGACAAGTTGATGGCCAAAGGCCGAGATCTGCCAACGTGGCTCTGATACCAATGTAATGACCAAAAGTCGTATACGCAATGAAAATATTTAAAACACTTCAAAGACATAAATGTCCATTGTAAGACATGTAATTGTATTTTGATTATTGTATTTGAATTGATGTAAGGTGATTAAAAATGAGAATGAGGGCCTACTTATATACCCTAGACAGGTGCCCTTTCATGAATGGTCGTGTCTCTAGGACATGCCTCCTCATTACTAACTACTAACCATTAGTTAATTAATTATCAATTATTATATTTATATTTATATTTATATGTATTATTTTATATGAATTATATTCATAACATCCTCTTTGATCACGGCAAGGATCAAGTTTCACTTGCAATGGCCGAGAGCATAACAAGACTTGGAGGGGAAAGATTTGTTACTTTTGCGAAAAGAAATCTAATCTTATAAGACAAAATTGAAATCTAATATGTTGAAATGAAATCAAACTAATCTAACTGTTTTGTGGTGCAAGGTTAATTTTATTCCAAAAGGCACACCATGAAAATGAGACAACAAACACACAAGGCCCCCGCTGGGTAGGAGGAATGGGATACCTAGGAGACTTTCCTAGCTCCATCAAAAATTGCAATGGTTTTGTTATGCCAGGTATCCCTTGTGAATAAAGGGAAAATGGTTTTTTTAATCAAATTTTACAAAGGGAATGATTATTGGTTTCTTCTTGGTGCCTTGGATGGTCCAAATTGATGAAAATCAGGCAGAAACTCCCCTTGTATTTTTGCAGACCTGCTAAAAGCCAACAAACAAAGATGGTGAAAGATGCCCCAAAACGCTTTGGGAATGCCCACAATTGTTAGTAGAAAGTACCAAAAATTTCCAAGTGAAAATATATGGAAGAAAGGAGACATTCTAATATGCAACAATTGAGAAAAACAAGCATAGATCAACTTTTCTTAGTTGGTTTTGTTGCTGTTACAACAAGAACGAATTAGCCTTGAATTTTCTAGATATAACAATAATATTTCATAAAAACAAACCAAATTTTTTGAGAATTTTTTAGAATTGATGAGTAAGAAGAGGAGAGAAATATTGGGGTGGAATACTGAAGCGATTGGAGACTATATTTGGTGATTGGAGGGAATATAGCTTCATTTATGTTGAATAAAAGTGGATACTCCAACCGAAGAGGATACAAACCTGAGGCACATGCAACTTCTTAAGATTTTCCCAAGAGATTAGTTAAAATAGGTGAAGTTTTGCATATGGAAATTGAATAAAATTGTCAATCAAACAAGAAGCACATGTGAATTTCAATTCCAAAATATAGAACAATCAAGAAGACAAACAAACAACTAAGTTTGTTTATCTTCTCTTATGGGCAACAATGTCCCTATAAAGGCCTACAGTAACAAATTTAAAGCAAATGCAATATAAACAATGATATATCACATTGAGATTCAAGCCACCACACAAAGATCACACACCAGGTAGCCTTTAAACTTAAAGCCCTTTTTTATTTAAAAATTATACAACAATACAATAGCGGCAGAGCTTCCCAAGAGTTTGAACTCTTCCACACTCTACAACACTAGCTTGCACAAGTGGAGAATGTTTTGATTTATAGGAATGAGAGAGGAGATCCCAAGAAATGTGAGAATCCCAAGAAGGATGAAAATCCCAAGAAGGATGAGAATCCAAAGAAATAATATAATCCCAAGGAAGGCATGCGTAGCTCCAAGAGGGCATGTGTAGGCTCTAAGTGGGGGTGCGTAGATCAAAAGTGGGAGTGAGTAGGCTCCAAATGTGAGTTAGTAGGCATGAAGGGGCAATGAACTCACACTGACTCCCACTCATTTGTGACTCAACTCACACCTCTTCACTTCAACTTGGATCTAACTTTACTCGGCCCAACTCGTGAGCCTCAACTCGACCTCTAACTTGGCCCAATTGGGAGCCAACTTGACCCCTTGAATCATCACTTAGCTGAGTCTTGATTGCTTACTCAACTCCTCTTTAATGGATGAGATCCTCACTTTGAATAGAGACAAATGAAACATGTTTTTGACATGTTTTCAGTTATTTAATATCCTGATTTTTTGTCTTTTTTCTCACCTTTTTGAGTAAATAATTGTTTTTCACAAGGAAAAATCAATATTTTTCACCCAAAAGGGGATAATAAGGTAAATTTGGTACTCTGAGCATGAAAACAGAGTACCTACGCACCATGCAAAACCTCCTAATACCACTTTTTTATTTGTTACATGAATTTTAATTAAAAAATCCCATTATGCGAGAAATTTTTAATTATTAAAAAGTCCTATAAAAACCTCATGTAGTTCTGCGAGACTCAAGATAGTGCCTAGCATGGTAAAATACATTGACCATAGACTTAGAAAACACCCTCAAGGCCTAGTTATTAAGACAGACTCCAACTTTGGAGGTTGTGAGTGAAAAAAACTCAATTAATAATTTTCGCTAAAAACAAAAATAATTAATTAAGTGAAAAAAACACTTTGAAGCAACTTCTTCAAGGCCCAAGGGGCTAAGCCTTTTACATAAGTTCATAGTGCTAATGACATTTTTTACAACTCCTCCACGGGGTACGAAAATTGTATAGAGAAAGAAGAGAGAAGAAGAAGGGATAAAATTGCCTTGCAGGATTTCCGGACTTGAAATTTTGATTGGTGCCTTGTCCAACTTTGATAGTCTTCTTCCTTTGTTTGTTAGGTACATCTGGCAGGTAACAGGAGGAAACACCATTGCGAGTTTAAGATCCCAAATTTGGAAAGGAAACCTTATGTGAATTATTAAATGGCCCTTTACATTCAAGCTTGGTCCACTTAGATGCAAAAATGATTATTGTACCTAATTATAATTTGCTTTAACTAGAGTTTATGTTGTAATTGCTAGGTGGTTCCATAGCCATGATGTGGGCACCCACAGGTACCTAGGCCTCCAAAGAAGCATATTGGCACCCATAGGTGAGGCGTTGAGAGCCTTGGGTCTTTAAGCAGTAGCAACACAACATTTCACCCCTGGACACCCACTGTACCTAGGATTTCTTGCCACCCTGATGATTCTTCAAGACGATACACCTGCACCCAGCATGCCCATGGATGACCTTAGCACTTTAGAGATATGGCAGCTGCTCCAAAGCCCAGATTAGGATGGTCTCACCCTCTGAGACATGGGAAGGTTAGGAGCACTTGGAAAGCCCTCAACGTTGGAGTAGAGATGGGCATTTTGACCTATTAGAGACCCAGGAGAACATCTATGGTGACCCAAACTAGATTTTATGGTCAATTGAGGGATTTGGACAAGGATTGGAGGGCCAACCCTCTCATCATGATTTTAAGAGGCTTCTACACCACTAATAGCACCCTAGAGCCTCAATGCATGGCTTAGAGAGCTACATGCATGGATGACGTCAGCTTTCTTAGCCCTATGGCTCAAATGTGTGGGCAAAGCATGATGTTTATGTCTAAGCTAGTGGGTTGACTTGTAACCCAATGCATCATTGCGACTTTACTTGTTTTCCTTGGGGATTTTAGGCTAATTAGACATTGTACCTCCTCATATAAATAGAGGAGAGGATCATTTTACTTTTCATCATTGTTGCTTGTGAACTTGGCCTCTCTAATTGAGCATTTAAACCTCTTTTCCTATTGTAGAGATGTGATATATGGAGCAGATGTTGTCTTGGAGCTATTGTCCTGTCTTTGGAGATGTTATCTTGGATTGATAATTGGATTGTACATGCATATTATCATGTAAGTGCCATGTTTATTGCATATTTAAATTTATCCTATTGTTTATTTTCATGTCTAATGTATGGAATATATTGCTGATCTAGGTTAAATTTGTGCCCTAATTTTGTTGAAAACCAATTGTATTGGAATCTAGGTCATATTATTTGCCTTACTCATAGTATGATATGTGAATGGAAATCCCCTTGGTGATCTCATGTTAGCTCTCCCAAGTGATTTTAATTACACACAAAGGTAGTAGCTAGGGTTTTGATGCTCTAACAAAAAACTGTTCCGAGCTCTCTCTCTTGACCTGCCTTCATACATTTTGTTAAAACCCTAATCTCTTGGTGAGAGGTATGGTTGAGATTAATACACTTAATTAGACTCAACAACTAGATATAACACTTCTATTTTTATTAAGTAAATTACAAATTAGAATTACTTTGATTAATATCTTGAATCCTTTTAGCACATTCACACAAATTATGTGGAATTTCATGTATGAGCTATATATTTCATCACTCCCTTTTAGTGAGAAAGGAATTCTACACTAGTCCAAGTTTGTCTCTAAATACTTCAAGCTTCCCCTTTGGTAAGGGCTTGGTCAAAATATCTACCTATTGATTTGTGGGAATACACTGGAGCTTTACTACTCCCTTTTGAGTCCTGTCTCGAGTAAAGTAATATTTGATTTCTATGTGCTTGTACCTATAATGAAACATTGGATTATTAGAGAGTTTGATACAACTCTCTTATCACAACAAATCAAAGTGAGATCCAACTTGTGAAGCTATATGGCCTCACAAGTAGTAGTATTCACTGACATATACTATGCCTCTATTGAGCTAAGTGACATAGAAGTTTGCTTCTTGCTAAACTGGGATATCATTGTTGATACCAAGCTAAATCAACACGTTGAGGCGCTCTTCCTATTTGTTGCATTGCTTGCCCAATTTGATTATGTATACCCTTGCAACCTTGCTTCATCATCTCCAAAATAAATTTGCTTGTGCTCCACTATTCCCCTCAAGTATTTAAGCTCATGTTCTGCTACTGCCCAATGCTCTTGCCTTAGCTCCACCATGAACTGGGCCAAGGTGTTCTTTGTAAAACATATATATGGCCTCGTGTTGACCAAATACATCAAAGAACCTATCAACTACGTTTACAATGTAGGATCCACCGACTCTAAATATGAAGCCAACAATTTCTTTAGATTACTGATTATGGGTGTGGCCATAGGTTTGTAGTCCTCCATAAAGAAACCTCTTTAAGATGTCAATTGCATACTTGGCTTGTCCAAGGAATATCTCCCTTGGTCTCTACCAAACCTCCAACTAGAAGAAGTAGTGTTCATGCCAATGTCTTTCATCTCAAACTAAACTATCGCATTTTCTTTGCACCGGGCAATGAGATTCTTTGAACTTGTAAGAAACAAGTCATCTACATACAAGTTACAACACCAAAACAGGTAGATCAGTCTCGACAAATACATATTATAAATTGACATTGACTTTGCTTTTGGTGAAGTGCTTACATATATCCATCTATCTTGTATGACCATGCTTTTGGTGCTTGCTTGAGTCCATACAAGGCCTCTTAAGCATGCAAACATGGGACTTATTCCTGTTTACCTCAAAGCCTTAGGGCTGTTGTATGTACACTTCTTCTTTGTTGATCCCATTGAGGAATGTTGTCTTTGCATCCATTTGATTTATCCTTGATCCCATAAATGAAACTAAAGACATAAAAGATCTAGTGGAAATGTATGTGGTGTCAAGAGCAAAATAATTCTTGTAGTCCTCTCCCTCTCTCTAGGAGAAACCTCTTGCCAGAAACCTCACTTTGAACTTCTCGATGTGGCCATTTGTTGCACGCAATCTTGTAGAGCAACTTGGAACTCACCGTTGACTTCCCCACACTTCACTCTTTATGATGGAGATGTACTCCTCCACCATGGCATCTCACCAAACCTATTGGTTTGTTGCCTCTTGAAGTTGAAAGTTGGAAGGCTCTAAATCTATGATATTGCTTATCAATGCCACATAGTTTGGAAACCTTTTTAGAGGTCTTCTTCCTGTAAATGTGCTCCCCTAGGAGTCTCAATATACTCACACGTATCCCTCAATGTTTGAATGAACTGTTGAGGTCTCTTGATAGAATTTGAAGGTGCTAATATCTCCTCCTCCTCAATTGAAGGTGGCCGTCTTATACTAGAAACCACTAGTGTTTGTGGTGACCTGAGTTCAACCTTTGGAGTTTCCTATTCCTCATCCTCTATCATTGGAATAGGCTCATGGGACTTCTTGGATGCAAGTTCCTCCATGGAAATTACATCATTGTTACTATTGCCTTCCTCTATTGTGGAATATAGACCTTTTTGGCCTTTGAAATCTCACTATAACCTACAAGTATAAACCCTTCTTGCTAGAGGGGTCCAACTTGGTCTTCTTCTCTATCGATATATAAATACAAATTGGACAACTGAAGATGCAAAAATGACTCACCTTGGACTTCACACTAGTGTTTACATCTTTTAGTGTTTCGTCCTCCAAGATCTTATGAAGACCCCTGTTTTAGATGCATATTGTTGTGTTGCATGCTTTTGCGCATAGAAACATTGAAAAGCCTTGGTCATGAATCATGGCTTTAACAACCCTATGATGGATCGATTCTTTCTCATTGCAATTGCATTTTGTTGTGGATTGTATGGAACAATCAAGTCCATATTTATCCTTGCCTACTTGCAGACTATGTCACTGGGTTCGAAAAATTTCAAGGTTGAAGTTCAAAAATTGTCGAGACTCGAACCTAAAACCAAATTGAACTTGTTCATTGTAGTTTGTCGAACTAAGTGGTGAACTTCAAGACAAATACAAATATGCATGCAAACCTAAAAATATTTGGTTTAAATTTGTTTAAATTTGGTTTTTTTTGACTGGGTTCATCTAGGGTTTAATTTTTCTTTAAAATAAAAATAAAACCTAAGTTCTAAACATTGCTCTCATTCCACTTCCATTTCTTCTTTGTTGTGGCCCGCATCCATTGATTCTTGAAGCCTTAGTTAGTGTCATGACTAATCTTGTGAGTTTGTAAGTTGAGAAGTTTACACTTGAGCCAAGACTTGAGAGAACAACCATATGTCTAACATTGTTTGTTGCAGTGAATTGGTGACTACTAAGATCTCAACCCTTTTAGGCTTACATTGCATAGTGGGTACATATACCATGTCAAGTTGCCAATGCAGAGACTGTGTAGACGCTTGAAATTCAAGTCGTACACACACATATAATCACAGTCTATAATAATCATAATTTATAACTTATATATAATAATATAAAAATTTAATATGTTTATAAAATTAAGTTATATTTATAATATATTTATCATTCTAATTTTACATTTTAGATTTTTTTTCAAACTTCGAGGTCATCGAATTTGAACACGAACTTGTACCAGGTGACTTAACGTACATAACCCCTTTAACTGATTTGATGTATACTCACCCCCATTTTCTGATCTTGAGACCTTGACCTTTTCTATGTTTGGTTCTCAACTAAAGCTTTGAGAGTGTTAAAGACCTCATCCTTGGTCTTAAATAAGTAGATCCATGTCATGTGAGAGAATTCATAAATAAAGGAAACATAGTACATTCTTCTTAAGATTAATGCAATTGATATCGGTCCACAAACATTGAATATTACTAGGTCTAGAATCTCCATAGACATATGCTCGCTACTTGCAAAAACAACCTTCGCATGCTTGTCAAGCATGCACCCTATACATACTCTTTGTTGTTCAATGCTAAACATTAGAAGACCCGTGACTATCTTCATTAGAAAAGGCAATGTTCTATGATGTAGGTGCCCCATCCTTTTGGGGCACAACTTGCACAAGTTGTCATTGTTGTTTTTCCACGATATTGGAGTCTAGGATAGAACCTTAAATCATGGACGCTAATCCAAGTATCACGACAAGACTATGCACAATGGAATAATATATAGCAGTAAATCTACTAGTGCACAAAATATACACAACCTTTAACAAATTTATACAACAACCCAACTTCATTATATTAATCAAATTGATAATACAACAGTATAGGGCTCCCGTACCACGGATAATGTTCCTCATACATCCACTAGTACAAGATACAAGAACAAGATACACTAATCATCTCGCTGATGTTGCGCACCATCACAACTTCTCATTCGTATCTTGAACACACTGCAGGTACTTCGCTTTTGTTCTGTAGCACCTGCCTCTATCAATGCACCAAGTCCTTAAGGTGTTAATTTATGGTATGTTCTATGCTTAAGATCAATTTACTTCAAATCTTCTTATTAGCCCAATATCAATTTCCAGTATTGCAATCACATCAACATGATAGTAAAATGCAGAGAAACCCTTTGATCAATTCTTCTATATTCTTCAATAATTCAGCAGAGAGAGAGAGTTAGTACAATATCACAAATCTGAGATTTTACAACAGCAGTAGTGTAATCCAAATCAGCAAGGTCAAAGCTGATCAAACAACTCCCAAGTGACCTCAAGACAACCTAGGAGAACTCGACCTCTAACAACAAGTATATGCAACCTAAAACAGTGCTCGGTCAATGGTCAAACAACAATCAACGAAAGTCAAAGTCTGCGGTCAACCCTAACTAGTCAACGCTTAGTCAACACTATGCCAAAACAGAAATCCGTAGTCAAAATCTGGTCAATGCTAGGTCAACGCATCACCCTGCAGCTCGGTCAAACTTTAGTCAACGTAGTCAATGCTTGCCCTAACAGAAAATCCGTCCTCCTCTTCCCACATGTGAGAGATCAACTGCTCCTACGCTTGCCCAATCAGATTAGGAGAGAGAAAATGATGTGTTGAGTGATGGTGAAATGAGACACAATGTCTCCTTTTATATGCAACGCTGAGACTAATTTGGGGGAAAAACTCACTGTTTTGCTTGCTGGCCGACCTTGACAAATTGTCAAGAAATACAAATAAATTCATATGTCCATGAATACATGTCGCAATCGAATGATCGTTAGATCAATCCTACACCTCTCGATGAGAGGAATCCAAGAAAAATATCAGCTGTCATAAATGAGGTGACCAACATGGAGTTTGGCCCTAGTTGCCAATTTTAACACTCCCCCTCAACTAGGGAGAACTCCATCTGCTAATCCATCTGTCTGTCGGTACTATCTCTGCCATCAAATGCATTGCCCTACACTGCTTTGCTCTGCTGAACTATGAAGAAGAAGAAATGATCGAGAATGTATCATACCATCCTGTACTGACCTGAAGTCAGTCCCAATGAAGAGAGTGTGTCATACCACTCTTGCTGATCCGAAATCAGTTCCAAATAAAGAGTGTCTCATACCACTCTTATTGACCCGAAGTTAGTTCCAAAAGAGAGTGAGTTATATCACTCTTACTGACATGAAGTTAGTTCACAGATCAATGTCATCCTAGCATAGGGAGTACGATATATACACGATGCATCCATCGATACTACTATGGTCCCTATCCTCATTTCCCTACTCATTGGCCAGATGAGAGTTACTTCCCATGAGTCCCACATTGCATGGGTAGGATGTCTTGGCAGGAGAAGGATGAACCACTCATCCTGCATACACGTCGCCATGGGGTATCATAGGGGCAGGCTGAATCATTCACCCTGTGCATAGCGCACCACTAGGGGAGGGTGAGTCACCCTATGGTCACTCGTCGCTCCAAGAAGTACCCCAAGCGCCCCGGAGCTCCTAGAGCTCAATGTATGCATCGTACAGGACCCTCATAAGAGGGTCTCTCCACGACTCCTAGTCGTTCTTGGAAAGTCAAGAATTTGACTTTTCCCAGGGGCTTCGTCAGAATGTCGGCGACCTGCTCATCAGTCCCAATATTATGGAGCCTTATTGCTCCTCGTTGTACCATATCCCGGATGAAGTGGTCCCTGATATCGATGTGCTTGGAGTGATCATGAAATACGAGATTCTCTGATAAACGAATCCCACCCTAGTTGTCGCAAAGGATCACGGTAGTATCCAGCGTATGTCCAAACAGCTCACTGAAGAGCTTCCTCAACTAGACAGCGTCACAGGAGGCCATACTCGCAACAATGTACTCTGCCTCAGCGGTGCTCAAAGCCACCGACTTTTGCTTCCTGCTCATCTAGGATATCGAGGCAGAACCCAAAGAGAAACAACACTCGGAAGTGCTCTTTCGGTCCACCACACTGCCTGCCCAATCAACATCGGAATATTCATGTAGCCTCACATCTCTGGCAGTGTATCTAAACCCATGAGTGATTGTGCCCCGAAGATATCTCAGAGGATTCTTGGCACTAATACAATGTGATTGATGAGGCTCAACCATATATTGGCTTAACGTGTTTACTGCAAAACATATATCTGGACGGGAGTTCACTAAGAACATCAATGCTCCTATGAGTTGATGATACTCAAAAGCATTTCCCAAAACAGGTCCGGCAACACTACCACATATCTTCTTGAAGTTGAGCTCCATCGGGGTAGTAATGGACTTGCTGTCCACAATACCAAATCTCTCCAATATCTTCACGACATATTTTCCTTGAGATAGGAAAATGTCTCCTGGCTTTTGCCAGACCTCCAACCCTAGGAAATAGTGCATCAATCCTAGGTCCTTCATCTCCAATTCAGAAGCCAATTCCCTCTTACATTTGTGAATGAGAGGGATTGCACCTGTTAGAAAGAGGTCGTCAACATACAACACCAATATGAGAGGCTTATCATCTTCAACCTTAAAGTAAAGGTTTGGATTGGCTTCACTCCTAGTGAATCCCAACTTCATCAAGTAGCTATCGATCCTCTCATACCAAGCTCGGGGTGCTTGCTTCAACCCATAGAGAGCTTTCTTCAACTTTTGCATACGTGAGATTCCCGATTATGAATCTCAAACCCCTCGGGTTGTTCCACATAGACTTCTTCTTTAATCGAACCATGCAAAAACGCGGTCTTGGTATCCATCTGATGTAGGTTCCATCCTTGCGAAGCGGAAAGGGCTATGATCGAGCGGATAGTGGTGTATCGGGCAACAGGTGCAAATATCTCATCATAGTCTACACCTTCCTTTTGAGAGAAGCCTCAAGCAACAAAGCGAGCCTTGAACTTTTCAACACTCCCATCAGATCCATGCTTGATTTTGTAAAGCGATTTCAAGGTGAGAACTATTTTGTCCTGGGATCTCGGGACCACATCCTAGACATCATTCTTTATGATGGACTCGTATTCCTCATTCATAGCATCCTTCCATACTTGATGCTTTACGGCTTCTTCGAATGATGATGGCTCATTTTGAATGATGGTGCTCATATTAGTCAAGTATCCCTGATACATGGTCGGCTTCTTACTTTCACGGAAAGTCCCTCTGGGTGCAATATGTCTCTCGACATCTGCAAGAGTCCCCCTAAGCCATGAGGGCCTCTTCCTAGAAGAGGAAGGCTCTTGCGGAGGGGGATCAATAAGATCCATAAGTTCTTCCACATCGGGCATCGTCTCATCTTCCTTCTCATCTGACTTCCTGGTGTCAACTTCTTTATCTTTCCTAAGAATAGGAAGATTGTCGACCTTGCTAAGAGCCATATCTTCGTTAAAGGTGACATCATGACTTATCTCGACTTCCCTTTGACCAACCACATAGATTCTATAGCCCTTAGAATTTTCGCTGTAGCCCACGAGATTCCGTTCTTTCCAGATGCACCCAATTTGCTTCTTTTCTCTTGCGGCACATGAAAATATACGGGACTTCCAAAAATTCTAAAATGAGAGACATCAGGTTTCTTACCAGTGAACAACTCTTCGGGTGTCTTGGAATCCAATGCTTGATGAGGGCATCGGTTTTGAACATATACAGCGGTATTCGCAGCTTCGGCCCATAGAAACTTTGGAAGCCTTTGATCATGGAGCATGGAACGAACAACTTCCAAAATCGTACGATTCTTCCTTTCTGCCACACCATTCTGCTCAGAAGTGTATGGTGTTGTGGTCTCCCTCTTAATGTTTGATTCTTTGCAAAAGTCATGTTACTCATTGGATTCATACTCAGTCCCATTATCAGTCCTTAAAATCTTGATCCTCTTCTCGGTTTGATTCGCGATCAAGGCTTTTAAGTTACGAAACCAGGAGAACACTTCATCCTTCTTTTTCAAGAAGTATATCCAAGTCTTGTGAGAGTAATCATCAATAAAAGTAAGATAATATAGACATCCTCCCATAGAGTTCACAGGCATCATACCAGATATGTCTGAGTGAACCAACTGTAGAATGTCAGAGGTCTTGCTATGGCTTGAGGGGAATGGTACCCTTTTGAGCTTTCCTTCGGCACAACACGAACATACATCTTCATGTTCTTCTTTAAACTCGGGCATACCTGTCACCATCTGTCTCACATCGGGTAGAGCCTTATAATGAAGGTGGGCAAACCTTCGGTGCCATAGTTCAGACTGTAGAGATGTGTCGCAAGACATGACTCCCAACATACTTCTTCCAACTTGATATAAAGATTCCACTTGAAACCCAAGATTGAAAGCATCTTTAAATTTTTTTTGCCACCTGTACCTTGACATCGATGAAGGCCACCTTGTAGCCTTTGTCTTCCATTGCTGAAATGGACATTGAGTTCTTCTTCAGATCAGGTATATATAGGACTTCTTGTAAATGAATTGTGATACCCTGATTTAATTGAAGAGTAACATTCCCTACACCCTTTACGGGATAGGTGGAATTGTCTCTAAGAATAATCTCCAAGTTTGTCTCATTCTCTATCAGATTAGAGAGAGTTTCCTTGTAACCAGTGAAGTGCCTTGAGGCACCACTATCAATAAGCCAATTTCCCAAAAAGTCCAGAGGAGAGGTAGTGGAGAGGGTCGATATCAGATAATATTCATCTTGCTTGTTGTTAACAACATTTGATTCATACCTGCAGTTCCTTGCTTTCTTGGAGGGTTGACCACTTCCTTGATTTCCCGCATTCCTCTTTCCTTTTCCATTGAACCTGCCATTCCTTTCATTGTGGTTGGAGTTGCCCCTGGAGTGATTTTGATCATCATCATGTGATGTGTCCTTTCTATTTGGACACTCCCTCACATAGTGGCCAAATTTATTGCAAACGAAGCATCTTCCCTTCCTTCCACCCTTCGATTTGGTCTTTCCTTTGAAGTGACCTTTAGACCCAGAATTATTTCTCCTTTTGGCATGAGAGGAGAAAGCAGTGGGGTTGCCTTTGCTTGAAGGCATTTCTTGCTCCACCATCCTTGTCTCTTCTTGAATGCATCTCGACATCAATTCTTCAAATCCCAGAATTCGATCATTGTTGAGAAGAGTGGTTCTAAATACATACCATTCGGATGGGAGCCCTCCAAGGGTAGTGATGGTTAGTTCCCTGTCAGAAATGACTTCTCCAATTGATAGGAGATCATTCTTGATCTCAGTGATCCTTAAGAAGTAGGATTGAATATCTTCATCCTTACCCTTCTTAATATCGTTCAACTCATTTTTGAGGAACAAAACTTCATTTGCATCACTAACTTTAAACAAGCTTACCAGTCTATCGTAGATCTCCTTGGAGGTGTTCAACTCGGAAATGTAGGCCACCATACGCTTGTGAATAGAGTCTCGGATGATCTTCTTTGCTTTGACTTCACCCTTAGTGTACTTGTTCCTTGTAGCAGACAATGCATTTGATGGAGGCTCTGAAATTCTGCCCCACATAGTTCAACACTTCTTGCTCTTCCAATGTCAGATCAAGAGACATTTTCCATCCGTGATAGTCAGCCTTCTCACGGAGCTTGTCTTCGGCGGGGAAGTGTGATAAGGAACCCATAAAGCCTTTTTAACTTTTTCCAACTATCTTCGATGATTTCTCTTGCTCTTGTTTGGGCTTTGTCTTCACCTCAACTCCGATACCATGTTAATTTGTGGTATGTTCTATGCTTAAGAGCAATTTACTTCAAATCTTCTTATTAGCCCAATATCAATTTCTAGTATTGCAATCACATCAACATGATAGTAAAATGCAGATAGAACATAAATGTAAACGACAGAAGACAAGCCAATACAAGAGACACAAGATGTGGCACCAACCAGGGACAAACCCCAATGCGGGGAAACCCTTTGATCAATTCTTCTGTATTCTTCAATAATTCAACAGAGAGAGAGATAGTACAATATCACAAATCTGTGATTTTACAACAACAGTGGTGTAATCCAAATCAGCAAGGTCAAAGCTGGTCAAACAACTCCCAATTGACCTCAAGACAACCTAGGAGAACCCGGCCTCCAACAACAAGTATATGCAGCCCAAAACAGTCCTCGGTCAACTATCAAACAACAGTGAACGAAAGTCAAAGTCTGCGGTCAGCCCTAACCAGTAAACGCTTGGTCAACGCTATCCCAAAACATAAATCCGCAGTCAAAATCTAGTCAACGCATCACCCTGCAGCTCGGTCAAACTTCAGTCAACACAGTCAACGCTTGCCTTAACAGAAAATCTGTCCTCCTCTTCCCATGTGTGAGAGATCAGCTGCTCCTATGCTTGCCCAATCAGATTAGGAGAGAAGAAATGATGTGTTGAGTGATGGTGAAATGAGACACAATGTCTCCTTTTATATGTAACACTGAGACTAAGTTGGGGAAAAATTGACTGTTTTGCTTGCTGGCCGACCTTGACAAATTGTCAAGAAATACAAATAAATTCATATCTCCATGAATACATGTCGGAATCGGATGATCGTTAGATCAATCCTACACCTCTCGATGAGAGGAATCCAAGAAAAATATCATCTGCCATAAATGAGGTGACCCACATGGAGTTTGGCCCTCGTTGCCAATTTTAACATTAGGGCACTGAACTCAACTCTCCAATCTGCTCTCTAGCTGATCATAAGTCCATCTACAACCAACACAGGGTCTTCATGCTCACTAGTTGCTCCTTCGTCCTTAAAGGACACAACCCTTTGCAACTTCTTGCCCACTGCTTCTCCTCAGCTAGTCAGGGAAGTCTTTCCACTATAGTCTTCTTGCACTGCTCCAATGAGGACTAACATAGGGCAGGAGGGCTGCCACCTATCACTGTCAAATGTCGCTTCTCCAACAATGAACACGGGCTATCCATAAACGGCTCCTGGTTGGCCAAACCTTGAGTTCAACTTTTCTACCTCTTCTAGCAGCCAGCTTAGTGCATCCAACTTCTGTTCTTGGCATGAGAGGATAACAGTGGTGTTGGAGGAGCAAGGGGTATGGGAATTTGTTGATAATGTACCAGTTGTACTCGCTGACTCTCAACAGTTGGCTCATCATTACAAGAAAGATGCCAAGGCAAGAAGGATCATCTTGGAGGGAGTCAAAGATCACATTATTCCTCACTTGACTAGGAAGAAGACGACCAAAGCCATGCGAGGCTAGAAAACTTGTATTGAAGGACAAGCTCAGGAATATTAAAATGTCCAAGTCAAATTCTGTGGTGTCTTACCTCATCAAGTTTACCCAAGTGAGGGAAGAGTTGGCTGGTGTGGGAGAGACAATTCCAAATAGATATCTGGGAAATTTTTGCACTGTTGGGGTTCACCAAATTGTAGCAAGCCTTCATGGATGGGGTTTTTACCAGAGAAAAGATTCTAGATTGGGAGCAACTTGTGGAGAAGCGAAGTGTAATAGATGAAGTCCTTAATTTCTCTTTCTTGATAATTACTTGTGAAAATTAGATGTCTTCTTATTACTTCTTATATATTCTTCATCAAACAATTATACATTTGTTAAATTATTCAAGGAAATAGAGATCACAATGAGATAAGAGACACCAAAAATTAGGTCAATGACTAGGGTAAAAGCCACAAGGGGAAAACCCAACAATCCTTTTCTTATAGAGTCAGATCAAAGTGAGTGATATCCAAGTCAAGACAAATACCAAACTGCCATCAAGATACCAAGTCAAACCCTTCTCCAAGTCACCTCCAAATGTTAGTCAACGCTGGTCAAACTTGCTTCAAATCTGGTCAAACCACAGAAGTTCGGATATGCAACTAGGGCTGAATTTCGACTTGCAACTACCTCATAAATTTTTGGCCTCTTCACAGAAAACAGTCCTCCACACATGTGACTGTAGCAATCAAAGATTCGGTCAACAAGGGGAATATTCTTCTTGTTTTTGACTCGTCTTCTCTCTCTCTTGACTTGGCTTCTTTTCTCCTTCGCTAGGTTCAGAAAATGCTTCTTGTGTGATTGATGAATGGGCTCCAAGTAGGTTGAATAGGTCTTCAATATATAGCTATCTAGGAGGGTCGAATATGTGTCACTTGGAGGGCTAGGGCGACTTGTCCAAGGAGGGCCAACTTGGTCATCTTGTGGACTTATAAACTCAGAAATGCAATTTAATTTATTTTTCTTTTAAATATCCAAAAGGGACATGACACAAATATTTTTTCTTTTGACTAAAAATAAATTCTTTTTGACTCTAGGATGAAAAACATGCTTGACAAATTATAATAAATACACCAATGATAAATATACATTATGAAGACTGAACCTGGTTACAATTTCAAAACGACTGTGGGATGATTGCGTCCAAGAGGAGATTCGTAGACAAGCTGGGTTTCATGTTAAGACAGAGGAAGATGAAGAAAATTTTGCCCTAGCCAGCAAAGGGGGCAAGTCAAAGGGCAAAAAGAGCAGTGGTGGTGGAGAGCCGAGTTCCAAGGGCGAGAAGAAGAAAAAGGATCTCAGCAAGATCAAGTGCTTTTTGTGGCACCAGATTGGGCATTATGCTACTAAATTCCCTAACAGGAAGAAAGGGTCCAAGGACTGAGTAGTAGCCTCTGCAGAGATAGATGAGTTATCTTCTCATCTGAGGAGTTTTCACTCATTGCTTGCATGGCAAGCTCAGTGGCTACCAGTTTTGTAAGATTCCTTCTTGGGTTATCTTAGATTTGTCCCTTCTAATTTCTGAGTTTTGATTGGGTTTTCAATGGGACATTCTGTCAAACAGTTTGTTTGGTGTTGGTTGTAGGTGCACTTTCCTTCAAATTAACTCAAGTAGTTTAACACAGAACTTGATGGATGATTTGAAATAGCAATATATTATTATTAAAAGTTAAAACACCCAACAAAGGATTACACCATTGATATGCATCATAATAAGAGATTTAACACCTTTTATTCATGAGAACAACCCAGAAACATAACAACAGTGAGTTCACTAGCACACAGTCATCTAGACAAAGATTACAGAGCATAAATAATTCAGATTTGAACCTGGTAAATGCTCCAGCAAGGTAAATCTCAGCAAAACAGTGGAATCTGGAATGGGAGAAAAGGCTAGACAGTCCCTTGAATAAGTTCAAATCCCGGTGTTTCTCCAGCAAGGGAAGCTCTAGCATCTTATCCCTTATGGCAGCAGTATACCAGCTCTTTAAAACTCCATGAAACTCTGAAAAAGTGAGACCAATAGACTGATATCATGCTCAGAATTATTTTTCTCCGTTTTGCATCCAACCCAGCTAGGCAACTCATCTTATCTCTGTCCAATCGAACCCAGCAAATGAAAGATTAAGGTATTTGGCCCCACCAGCTTGGGAACACAACTTTCACACCCAAATCGACCTCCAACCAGTGGATATATGCAACCACGAAAATGAATGCAGACCCCTTTGAAAGGGAAACTTGGTCTCAACTCTGTTCACAAAAATTGACCCACAAAACTATAAAAGATTTTTGACTTGAAAGCAATGGGATTCGTCCTTACTTGAGTTTGGAGTCATCAATGTTTAATGGGTATGTATGGCCTGTCCAAAAGATGAAGGAAAACTCATATTAGAAAGAAATCAGCTGATAAAACCTCTTCCAGCTCAATAACTTCTGTGAATCTTTTGCTCCATGAAAGCGCAATGGTGAAATCAAAGTGATTTCACTTTTTGGACCAACTAGGGTGTCTAGTTTCAACACTGAAGCTAGCTATGGCGGCTAGGGTTTCTCAAACCCTTAGCTTCTTCTCTAGAACCTTCAAAGAATTCATTTTCTCAAAATGCAAGTGAAAGAATGAGGAGTTTCCTCACTTTTTCTCTTTTATGAATTTGTGGCCACTTTTGTCATCATGTTACCCTTTTAACTTTATAAAGTCACTTTATAAATTAAAGTAACTTTTCACTTGTGTAGGTAGTGTCCCCCTTTTCACCCCTTAGACTTTTATAATGTTTCCCTAGGCAATTTAAGTCCTCTTATTAAATTTTCCCTGCCTTAGCCTATGGGAACCATATTAGGTTAGCGGATTCCATCATATGCTTCCTAAGTGGTTGAGGACATTACAAGTTTATGGTATGTAGATAGTAGTGCGTCTAGTCATATGACAAGAAACATGAAGTACTTGAGAAAACTGTCAGAAAGGCACATGTAGTTCGACATTGAGATGGGCGATGATGGAAAGTATCAGGTCGAGGTTACTAGTATAGGTCGATTTGAGAGGGAGTCCGGAAACGCTCTATATCTCAGAGATGTACTTTACGTACCCGGGCTCAAGAAGATTCTCCTTTCAGTTTCAACATTGGAGGAAAAGGGGTACGAGGTGACCTTCAGACAGGGTAGGGTTTTTATACTACCATTAGACTCTAGGGTGGTGAAGCGGATCGAGGTTAGGCACAAGAGTTTTACAGATTGCAGTTTGAGACAGCTGTAGCACTGACCAGTAGAGGGGGTCGTGACTCAAGTAGGGAGCATGGGGATTATGGCATAGGCGCATGGGACATCTACACCATAACACACTAAATATTTTCAAGGAGATAGAGACAGGGCTGCCACAATGCAACATGGATCAACATGATGTGTGCAAGCATTGCACACTTGGCAAGTATGACAAAACCTCTTTTCCTAGTAAAGATAACAAGGCCAAGGGTATCTTGGACCTTGTTCATTCAGATGTTTGTGGTCCTTTCTCCACAGTATCCCTTAGTGGATACAAGTATTATGTCATCTTCATAGATGATCACTCGAGGTGGACTTGGATATTTTTCATGAAAAAGAAGGATGAAGTCTTCTCGAAGTTTGCGGAGTTCAAGACCTTGGTTGAAAACCATAATAGAAAGAAATCAAGGCAATGAGGTTTAATAATGGTGGGGAGTACACTTCGAACACATTCAAGGAGTTGTGTGCCAAGGAAGGCATTAGGGGGGAGTTGTTTGCACAATATAACCCTCAGCAGTATGGGGTGGTAGAGCGCAAGAACATAGTCATAGTTGGAGTAGCCAATGCCATGCTGCATGACTAGGGACTACCCAAGCTTTTTTGGGTTGAGCCATGCAATAAAGCAGTGTTCTTGTAGAACTAGAGCCCATACAAAGTGTTGGGGTGAGTTACACTAGAGGAGGCATTTACAGGGAAAGAAACCAAATGTATCTCATTTCCAAATATTCGGTAGCCTTGTGTATTGCCATGTAACAGAGGAGAAAAGGAAGAAGTTGGAGCCCACAACAGAGAAGGAAATCTTTGTGAATTGCAATGAGACATCCCAAGCATACAAGGTGTATATACCAATATTCAGAAAGACAACTAGCAAGAAGGATGTGAAGTTTGAGGAGGAACGGGCTTTGAAGAAGTCCTTAAAGTGTGATTTGACTACAGTGCAAGAGGAGGAGAAGTAGGCTCCCAAGCAGGAGGCTCAACCAACTCCTTAGACTACAACTGTGCATGTTGATGGGTAGGTTGAGCAACATGACGATGAGTGGGATATGCAGATCGAGAGAGCAGAGCCTACTTGTGTTGAAGAATGTAAATAATGTCGGTCTTCATAATTGTACTTGAGTCATGATGTAATATATTTGTCAAAATAAATTATTATTTTCAAGTTGACTTATTAAAGCATGAGTTTCATGCTTGGGTCAATGGTCAATAGGTCAAAGCACACATTGAGTGCTCTCGGATTTTTGTATTAAGTCAAAGTTAAATTTATTTTTGTAAGAGGACCCTTCTTGGGATCCTTAATGTTTAGAAAGAAAAACATTTTATTTTCATATTCCTCCTCCATCAAGTCAGCCTCTTCAACAGTCTACAAGTTGGCCTCGTCAACAGTCTACAAGTCGACCTATTATTGGACATTCCAACAACTATTTAAAGGAATGAACTCGACCTATTGAGGGACATAATACACACATTCGACATGCAGTTTGGTTTGGAGAAAAATGATGTGAAGATCTAGAAAAGGAGAGTCAAGTCATGAAAAGTTTGTCATGCTAATGGGAAACCAAAGTTTTGATGCTACTCGTGATCCAGGTGGATATTGGTGGCCACCCGCCAATTCCACTTGGACCCCCACCATTGTTTCTTTCAGTTTTTCAGTTTCCTTGTTTGTAGCAAAATTTACTATTTTTGGTAATTTTTCGGGTCCTGCATTTCTGAAGCCATTTTGAGGCCCTAAATGACATTTTTTGGGAAAACTGGGAGCAACAAGGGTCCATGGACCGATGTTGCTCATCCCAAAGTTGTAGTGCTTAGATAGATCTTTGTAACGAGGTATTGTGCGCGTCAAACAGAGATTGTATGCCAAAGTTACGACCCCGGGAAGTTGATGTACCAATTTACCCAAAATGGGGCCCACAGTTTGGTGCTTCATCTCCTAGGGTTAGAGTTTCGGATGTTTAGGGTTTTCCATTGTTTCTCAACAATAAATAGGCCTTCGAGCCTCATTGTAAGACAGTTCATAGGCATGTAGCCACCACATCTCTCCTCAGAGATAAGCTACCATCGCCCAAGCTAGTTTATTTCCATTTCTGTTTGTAAGCATATTTCAGTATTTTACATTAATGAAATGAAGTATTATTTTTGCTGTATCTCTATATTTATGGTTATCTTTGTAATTTGTTGCGTTCCTGTTTAAATCCGGATCAGTGGGATTAGTGGTATCAGAGCGGTCTGCTCTTTCTCTGTTTTTCTTTGCATGTCCCCAACGAGGTCGGGATATAAGGAGTTAGGGCTTGAATTGGTCAAACCTTTGCAAGACCAGCCTCGCAAATCCCGACGGCATCCCATGGTGGATGAAAAGAAAGACGAGGGGGTATGAGATCTTATCAAAATCTTGCTTGAAGAGGCCCTCGAGCGACAAAGGAACGCGATGATGGACAACTTTGCCCAGATCCTTTAACGGCTACCCAGGGGCGACACATCTACTTCTAGCAGCTACTTTGGAAGCGCCACACCCTTTAAGGTACAAGTTAACTTTGACATTCCCATATTTGAGGGTCAGATAGATGCAGACGTTGTAGATAAATGGTTAAATCTGCTAGAAGGGTATTTTTCTGTTCATGAATTTTTCGGCGGGGAAATTATTACTTTCGCTCTTCTCAAGGCCGCCACCCACGTCAAGGACTGGTGGGAAACCTACTGCGAGCAGAAGGATGAAAGTACGACCTCACTGTTTTTAGCCGCACCCACTTGGAATTCATTCCGGAATGCCATCAAGGAGCAGTACTACCCTGTCAGAAGCTATGAGGATAAATACATAAAGTGGACCACGCTGCGGCAGGGAAGGGACCAAGACGTGCTAGAGTTTACCAATATTTTTCATACCCTTCGCACAAAGTTGGGTATCAAGGATTCTGAGCTGCATTTGGTACTCAAATACCACGGCTGCCTACACAGGTACATCCAGGACGAGATGGAGTTCCTGGACATCTCCTCGCTCGGCATGACGTACCGATACACTGTCAAGATTGAGCAGAAGTTTAAATAGAAGAAGCGAGACTTTGGATCTGCAAATCCGAAGCAAGGGAAAGGCGCCCCCAAACCGCTGAACAAAGGACAAAGCCAAGGCAGGGTGGCCTAGGACAACCCGCCAAAGCCACAAGCAAAGAACAACACCACGAAGTCGAAGAAGGACACGGGAAAGTGGTGTGAGTTCCATAAGAGCTCCACTCACAACACAAGTGAGTGTCGGGCCAAGCAGTCACTGGTGGCCGAGTTAAGGTCTTCGGAATCAGATGCATGTTCAAACTCTGAGTCAGAACTTGATAAGGGGAATGACAAAGGGAAGCAGATTATCAATGTGGAGCCCAACTGTTGATTTGGGATAGCATTAGATGTGCTCTAGCCACAAAATTTGGTGGAGAGGTTATGGCAAATGAGATCTCCAAGACCCAGAAATAGTTTGGGCAGATTCTACCCGGTTAAGGAGATATTAAAATAATTAATATTTTTGATGGAGTTCCCAAGTCTAAACTTAGGAAAAATAAAATATTAATGGGTATTAATATAAAACTGGGTTAGAAGGTTCTCAAAGTCATGGATCAAGCCAAACCTAATCTTAGCCGTTGATTAGAGATGTAATCTCGGCCGTTGAAGGACCAACAAGAAAAGTATAAGAGGAGGCTTGAGGGTCAGTTGGAGAACACACCAGCGTGATCAGTCATTTTATTCCCTAGAGCGGGGTTTTCTAAGAGAGATAGAACCAGTGATCAGTTGTAGCGAGGGACAGTGAGTATGAGGTAGAGAGGCAGGGACAATGCCAAGAGACTGGCGCAGAAGCAGAGAGAGGCAGACGCAGAGCTAGAGGGTACCCACGCAGAGGCAGCAGAAACTGCGCAGAGCCAGAAGGGCCTGCGCCATCCACACAAGCGCTGTAGGAGTGACGCAGAGAGCCTTAGTAGGCTGACGTAGAGGGTTTTAGGCTGATGCAAAGGGCAAATTGTGCTGGCGAGGGATTTCGTGGAGCAAGCTTTCCAAATACCTGTTTCCGAAGAGAGGCATTGCTGCCCATATTTTTTTATCTCTGTTGGGCTAGCCAGTTGGCATCTAGTGTACTCAGAAAAGAGATGCTTAATAATAAAACCCTCAAATAGCTGCACTAGTTTTCCCGCATTGGGTTTTTCCGAGGACATTAGTCCAAAAATAACGATGTCATTTGTGTGCTTGTTTCTATTTCCTTCATTTGGTGATCTGTAGACTGGAATGTGTTGAGCATGCACTTGTTCTGTTAACTTGTTAATTAACATAACAAGTAGGTAGGAATAAATCAGTAAAGTGCATGAAGGGTTTCTAACTGTTAGACTTAGAAATTTCAACACCAACGCCACCGTTGCCACCACTAAGATCTAGAAGGAGGAACCCAAAGATCCAGAGGAGTGCCTCTTCTACTCCCAGATGTGGGTAAAGGGCTCCCCGCTACAGTTCATTGTCGACAGCGGGAGCCAAAAGAACCTCATTTTGGCAGAGGTCGTGAAGCGGCTGGGCTTACCGACCACAACACATCCACAACCGTACACCATCGGGTGGCTTGACGAAGGACGAGATCTTCGCATGAGCCAGTAGTGTCGCGTTCCATACAACATCAAGCACTTCATGGATGAGGTATTGTGTGACGTTGCTGCCCTTGATGTTTGTGATGTATTATTAGGCCAACCATACTTGTGGAAGCGACATGTTGTATATGAGTCAAGGTCTCGTGCTGTTATAGTTACTTTGGGAAATAAGTTGTACATGATACAAGAGGTAGCACCGCTTATCACCATCTCTTTGGTTATTGCAAAACAATGCAGTAAGCTTATTTCCAAAAATGGGAAATTTGTTTTCCTAATGATATGCCCTCAAGGAAAGAGGAAGATGGTGGCCACGACCTCCAGACAGGGCCCCTCCGCACGACAACTACAAATGGACAAGGTCGTGGAGGAGTACGAGGACATCTTCACCTCGCCCGTAGGTGTTCCTCTGCACTGTCAGGTCAAGCACTCCATCGATTTGACCCCAGGTGTGCCGTTGCCCAATGGACCAATCTATCGGTGCTCCGTTCTAGAGAACGATGAAATCAAGACAGATTCAGGAGCTGCTGCAGAAAGGTCACATCCGACCGAGTTCATCGCCCTATGGGAGCTCGATCGTGTTGGTACAAAAGAAGGATGGGACTTGGAGACTCTGTATTGACTATCGGGCGCTGAACAAGATCTCTGTTCGGAATATGTACCCGATCCCACAGAGTGATCACGTTTTGGACCAACTGAAGGGGGCAAAATATTTCAGCAAGATCGATTTGAAGTCAGGGTATCACCAGGTACCAGTCGAACCCTCCGATGTGTGGAAGACTGCCTTCAAAGCCAAGGAGGGCCTTTTCGAATGGTTGGTTATGAATGCTCTTGCAACCTTCATGAGGCTGATGGATGACATCTTGCGGCCATTCAACAACTTGTTTGTAGTGGTATATTTGGATGACATCCTAATCTTCAGCCAGAGTTGGGAAGAGCACCTCCACCACATCCGACAGTTTCTCCAAACACCGCGACAACACAATTAATGTGCCAATTTGGAGAAATACACTTTTGGCATGACCCAAGTTTTAAAGGAATGAACTCGACGTATTGAGGGACATAATACACACATTCAACCTGCAGTTTGGTTTGGAGAAAAATGATGCGAATATCTAGAAAAGGAGAGTCTAGTCAAGAAAAGTTTGTCATGCTATGGGAAACTGAATTTTTGATGCTACTCGTGTGATCTTGAAGCGAGATATAGGGGCCAATATAAGAGAGCGAGTTGTAGGGAAGAAGAAGACAAGTATCCAAATGACTATTTGTGTTAGGGACTGACCTGGTGGATGGAGTGAGTATATTTTGGTCAAAGGTCAGAATTGTCTCACTTTGATTTAAATCTATTGAAGGAAGAGTTCTTGACTGGGTTTTCCCCTACCTAGTGGTTTTGCCCTGGCTGAGCGTCTATATCTTGTGTTCTCTTATTGTCTTTGAAGTTTTTGGCAATTGTCTTGATGATAATAGTGTAATAACAAAAAGGAAGAAGAATTAACTGATCACAAGAAATTGTCATATAAAGGAGAAATCAGTTAATAAGAAGCCCTAACAGTGTTGCCCTAGATTTCTTAACAACTTGGGCCATGACTCCTAGCATAGGGAGGAGGAAAGCGATCAGTTGATCAAGGAGGCACAAGAGAAACTTGGTGCTCCTAATACATCAGTTCAATAGAGTAGACAACCACAAAGATATACATGATATATGGCACTTATGACCGTGTTGTTGGGTGCTAAGCCTTCCACTTACCAAGAGGTAGCCACTTAGTAGGAGTGGAGAGATGCCATGGTGGAGTATGCCTCCATCATGAAGAATGATGTTTGGGAGGTGGTGCTGAGGCCAAAGGGAAAATCTATGGTGGGCTCTTGTTGGGTCTACAAGATCAAGAATGGGGCTAATGGGAGCATCGAGAAATATAAGGCAAGATTCGTGACAAAGGGGTTCTCGCAAGTAGAGGGGATCAACTATGACGAGACCTTTGCCCAAGTGGCCAAATATTTGTCTATTAGGGCTATTGCAACTATTGCAAGTTGCAATGCAGATGGGTTGGAGGACCCACCAAATGGACGTTAAAACAATGCTCCTCAATAGGGTTGTTGAGGAGGAGATTTATATTGAGAAGCCGAAGAGATTCGAGACATGCCGCAAGGATACTCACGTTTGCAGACTCAAGAGAGCATTGTGTGGGCTCAAACAAGCTCCATGAGCATGTTATGCTCGGATAGACAATTCACTTTAGAGATTGGGCTTCACCGAGAGTGAGGTCGACCCTAACCTCTACTACAATGTTGTTGGAGGTCAGCGGCTTATTCTAGTTCTATATGTGGACGATCTGATTTTGACAAGTGCAGATAAGCTCATCTAGGAGTGCAAGAGAGATCTTACAGACAAGTTTGAGATGAAGGATGGGGCTGGTGCACTATTTCCTTAGGCTTGATGTTTGGCAAGGTGATGGCAAGATCTTCTTGGGGCAGGGCAAGTACGCTTTGTTGATTTTGAGGAGGTTTCACATACAGGTTTGCAGGCACAAGCTGGAGGAAGGTAGATGCATCGAGATAGGAGTGAGTAGATGCTTCTCTTTATTGACAGTTAATAGGGTCACTGATGTGTTTGGTAAACACACGACCAAACATATGTTTTGTAATTAACTCTTTGAGCCAGCTTTTGGTTCAGCCTACTAGAACGCATCGAGTTGCTGCCAAGCACGTATTGAGATATCTCAAGGGAACAATATAGGTTGGATTGTGGTATAGACAAGTTGTTGAGATGAGGCTTGAGGGCTTCACAAATGCAGATTGAGTAGGGAGCTCCACAAACAAGAAGAGCACATCAAGATGCACATTCAGTGTTGGATCAACAACTATTTCATGGTTCAGCTAGAAGCATAGATCAATTGCATTAAGCTCAGTTGAGGTCAAGTACATGGTTGACAGTTTGGCAAGGGGCGAAGCTATTTGGTTGAGGAAGCTTCTCGTGGGATTGTTTGGACAAGAGTTGGAGCCCACGGTGATCTACTGTGACAATCTGAGCTGCATCAAGCTCTTCGAGAATCCAATGTTTCACGATCGCTCAAAGCACATCAACATATGTTATCATCACATCAGGGATGTTGTTCAGAGAGGTATAGTTACACTCTAGTGTGTACCAATAGAGGAGCATACAACAGACATTCTGACCAAGGCTTTTTCCGGGAGCAGATTTGTTTACCTCAAAGAGAAGTTGGGTGTAATGCAAAACACCTTCCTCTCTAAGAGGGAGTGTTGATTGGAGTAGAGCAGTAAGGGTTCTACTTGTCTAGGTGCTAAGGCTACCAGAGGGACTCACAAGACAGCCACTTTAGCAGAATATTAATTTATTTAACTATTCCCTAAAGTTGGACTTCAGAAAAATTAAAAATTCTTAAGTTAACTTTTGATTTAATCTTAGCCCTTCATCATGATTTAATCTCAGCCATTGAGAGTGATATCGGGGTTGAGGTCGAAATTATAAGAGGAGATATAGTAAGTGGCCAGTTTGATGAGCACCAAGAGTGTGTGATTGGCTCCACAAGAGAGGGTCTTCGGCAGTCAACAAGCAAATCAGGGATTGAGAGGGAGGAAGGAAGAGGCCGAATAGCATTAGCCCAGCTTAGAACCTGTGTGACTGTACAACGTGTTCTGCAGTGCGCAAGGAGAGATTGACCTGCTGCGCACCTTTGTGCAGAAAAGGAGATCTGCGCAAGCATTGCGTAGGGGGTTGTCTTGTTTTTGATTCAGATCAATTATTGAGTGGAGTTGCCATAGAAGTGAAGTATTCCCTTGCTGAATAAATCTCTGGAAAATCTATTATTTGCTGAGCTATGCAGTTGCAGGTTTTCCCCGGAGTTGGGGTTTCCTAGGTATATCTTGTGTTCTATTTGTTTGTCTTCAGATTTATTATTTTTCGCTGTGCATTCTAAGTTAGAAAGCTCAGTGTATTTGCAATTTAAGTTTCCAGTATAGCAGTTGTTTGTATTTCTGGTATTACACTTAGAAAATTGCGAATCAGTTACTGGGTTTTAAGGAAATCTAACCCAACACTTTCTATTTCACAGAAACATTATCCACTCTTAAAGAAATCTCTGCCCATGGTGTCCGTAGTTCAATTCTTTGCCCACATTGCTGACGACTCACCAAAACATGTGTAAGATGTGAAAATATTTTGTTTGAGTGCACTTTATAGTTATGTTCAAGGGATTAGGGTTGGGTTAAAGGATGTTTCATTTTTTTCACTTTTTAAAATTTTCACTTTATTTTAGGGGATGTTATCTCTTTACCACATCTTCTGGAGAATGTTTTGGGTATGTCACAAATGTTGATGTTTCGTCCTGGCTTAATTTGACTGTATGAGAAATGGGACATTCCTGTTTGACTGTACTGGACCCTGTCAACAGTATGATTGTCATAATGGAATGAAACTTTTGATGCCAGTGGTTCAGTGTAAAATTTATCACATTGTCCATATTATAGTATATTTAAATATTTTATTTTATTGATTAGAAACGAAGCATTTTTACTCCATTATGTTTTGTTATGTATGTTTCCCTTATTTTTTTCAATTCAGCTTGAGCTGCCTAACTAGGAAAGTTGAACCATGTCACATTTAGAAGTGGACTAACCTACAGGCTCAGGAATACCAGATGGTGAAGTAAATTCTCAGAGTTGAAATTTAATCATGAACCAAAATATATATAGGTGTATTTAACATGGAGGGTGCTTGACAGTACCATTTCCGTTGATGTTACGCCTCTTTATCATCTTTGAAGGTAGGTGTGTTAAGGCTTTTTATCATCTTTGAAATTTGAACAGATAAGATCCTTCTATGTACTGGCAACCAAACTGTCTGCAACTAGAATAATCTGTGTATGAAGCGATGTAGTCTTTTAATGGGACAAGTGCTCAAAGTATATTTCTGTTCCTTATTTATATCCACTATGCACTGGCTTTATTGCGGATATCCTGAAGCTGCAAGGGATATGTTGCATGTTCTTGTTGCTGCTTCCCTACTTGCTGAATGTCCTGGGAAAAAGAATTGTATATGATCTTCGATAGCATGAGGTTTTGGAATATCTCGATTCATACCCATTCTGTTGAGGACAAGCATAGGTGTGTTTATGGTTGAAGTCTACTGAATAAAAGAGTTTGGAAGAGCATATCCTTTGTTTAGTTGGATAAACAAAAATAAGTGCATGGCCATTGTGGAAAAAGAATTATAACCAAGCAATTCTACATATATATTATATTTAATCTCCACTGTGAAGCAATTTTATTCATTCTCATTTAAGTAGTTCTCTGTGATGTACACAAAATTTACATCCATAGAAGCTTTACATGTCCCGTTAAATGGTGAATAAATGGACATATGAATTTTTTTATGTAATAGAAGTTATTGAATTTCGTGACTGCAGTTCAAGTCGCAAGCACCATAGATTCAGAACCAGCGACTATTCCATCTGCTTCAGCATCCAGTATTCCATTTACAGGCACCCAGCCACTTATAGAAAGTTCAGACAAGAGCACTTTTCCAGCACAAGTGGCAGTCAGATGTGTTATTGAAAAGTCTGTCAAGGCATCAAATGAAATACATGCACCTGATTATTCCAAAATACCTATTGAAATTAAGAGCTTGCATATGGATTCCGTCTCTCCAGTGACAAAACCCAGTGATGATGATTATCTTCAGCAGAGACTTTTACATGGCTGCAAACAAAGAGATGCCCAGTCTAGATTTAATGAGGAAGAATGCCTTAATGAAAGATGGTTGAAGGCTCATAAACAAAAAGATGTACCTGTCAAAATTAATGATGAAGATCGCCTTCAGCAGAGAGTAACTCACCTACATAAAGATGCACAGGCCATGTTGGAATTACCTCAAGGAACAAATAAAATGAAGGAAGGGAGACATGATGAGGCTGGTAATCTGCTGTCAACCAAAGCAAACCTTCAATTATCTTTATCAATGGATGTTCTTGAAATTCCATGGAGTGATCTTGTTTTGAAAGAACGGATTGGAGCAGGTATATGCTATTTTGTGCAACTGAAGAAAAATCATTGATACATTTAATTTGATTTGTATTCATTACTAGTAAAAGGAACCAGGTATTTTTTCAGGTTAGGAATGATGCATGGAGTTCTGAGCAATTGGTCTTCATGCATTTGCAGGTTCTTTTGGTACAGTGCATCATGCTGACTGGAATGGCTCGGTTAGTTTCTTGATCTTTCAGAAAACTGTTTTGACTTTACTTTTATTGGTTTTGTTCCTTTCCATATACAAATCACCCCACCCTTCCGCCCCCGTCAGCAACAGTAAGTTATTCCATAGGGCTCAACGCCGTACAATAAACAAGGCTCAAAGTCATAAGCTCAACATGTCACTTGCAGGAATTGAACCTGGGTGGGGAGGATAACAGTCATTCCTCTCAACCACCGGAGATAAAGCCAGTTGACGATTATATATTTATTTATTTTTAATTGGTTGGTACAAAATAATTAATATTAACTTAAAATAGAAAATTAGGCCTGCATTTCAGACAGCCAGATCCTTGAGTATACTCCAGGACACATATCTGCAAGAGAGATGGAAATGAATTTATAATGTCTGGATTACAATAAATTTGCAAATGTAGGGACAGAAATTGTATCTCTATTATAATTGTCTCTTGCACTAACATACTGATTTATATGTACAAAAGTGGATTTAACAAAATAGTAGATAAGCTGAGTACATGATATTTCGAAAAGTCACCCTTCTGCATAACAAATTTGTTGCTGACCTTGTTAACCTGCAAAGCTTTGAAGCAGGTTCCATGATAGCTTGTTACACACCATGAAATCAAATAAAGAACACATAATTTTGACACTGTTTAGGATGATTAACCCAATCTTTCATGCCTTTCCTTTCTTTGGTTTAAAGACTACACCATATTTTCTTATCCAATCAATTTGTTGCTAGTATCATCAGGAACTTGTCATGGATATAGTCTTTGTGTAGCGCCTGAGGCATTGATGCCCAAATTCGCTTTGCACTGAATGGTAGTTCTTGAAATCTGTAAAAAGATTTGTTAACTCCTGGATTTTTGAAATCACAGGTGCCAACTTCCAATTACACTTTAAACAGTAGTTTCTGAATTTCATAACTATCAATTATAAAGTTTTAATTAGCTTCTAGTATCAGTTCTTGACTATCTAAATTAATGGCCATGTTTAGGCCTTTCTCTGCTGCAATTGCTTCTGCCATATTGTATGTGGAATCTCCATCATTTTGAGCTTAAATGAAAATAGGATTAGCTTAACTGTTTCCAAAAGTTCCTCCAATAGTGCCATTCTGGGATTACCTTTTGATGCACCATTAAAATTAACTTTGAAATGGAGATCTGGGAGCAATCCATCTGTCCTGCAACTCTTGATGGCTGACTGGAGTCTATTGCATATAAACAGTCTTCCCTAGTCAATTTCCCAGGCTTGAAATTCACTTTTGCTTCATTACCGTTTCGAGGCCTTCGTTTGCTGCAATTGTTTCTACCAATGTTGCGAAAATTGTTATCGGGATTAAATCAACGAGGGGAAAAAATCGGGAAAAAATCGGTAAAAATCAGGAAAAAATCGTAAAATGCAAAAATATTCATTTTTTTTCAAAATTTTTAATATCTAAAGCATCCACAACATAAAATAAATACATTGACACGGAAATATGATAAAATAACTAATATATAAGATGTGTAATATCATTTCTAGTGCTACATCATACATAACAATGAATTATGTCCTGAATAGTAAGTCCTGACTCCTGAGTCCTAACTCAGCCTCAAAATATCAACAAAAAATATAATAATGTATTTCATATCATGAGTCATAATGTCATATACAATGAAATGAACCAAATATCTAATACCACTCATTTCCTCTGCCCCTCTTGCGAGAAAATGCAATAGCTTTCCCTTTCCCTCTAGATGTAGATGCTGGTGGAGTTGGCAGTGGACTCTGCTGTGCTCTAGAAGCTGAAGAACTAGGAGCTACGGGATGTAGACCACGTCCTCTACTGGTCGTGGGAGTAGCCTGGGTAGGTGGTGTCACCTCCTCCTCCTCCTCCCCCTCTACGCCTTCCACTACTTCCTGCTCTAACCAACTCTAACCAATCATCGACAGACTCCATGAGAGGCCTCTCGGCTTCAACCCTCCATGCAGCAGTGGTGTCAATCCCATCCAATGAGATGGTCTCCATATTAAGTATCCTCTTATGTTGCTTCACCCACAATCGAAGATTGTAGTAGACGTAGACCATGTCATTAAGTCGTTGAGTCTCCAACCTGTACAAAGATCATAAAATAATAATTATAAAAAGATATTATTTAATGAATTCAAAAAATTAATTGGAAATTTGGAATATTTTAAGTTTTAAGTTTAACCTGTTGCACTTCTTGTTGTGTATTTTTTCAAATACACTCAAGTTGCGCTCGCATCCTGAGGAGCTACATGTTTGGCTGAGGATTTAGATCGCAAGATTTTGCAGATGGGGTACTCTGGCACCATAGCAAGTCCACCATGCATCTACAACAAAAATACAAATAAGATAAACACCAGAAAAAATGAAATTTGAAAGTTGAAGCAAAGTATGAAGTTATGAGCTTGAAGAGAATGAAATTTGAAAATACTTGCCATTGTAGTCTTCCTATCAGTTACAACCATCTCAAAGCCAAATGTGCTACTTGCCATCCTGTATATCTCTATTTCTTTGGAGATTTCTGCACGTTCTGCTGGAGATCGCACCATCCTCTGAACACAGGTTAAGAACCCATCCATGATCTCAACATCAAATAAGAACTCACATGGGTAAGAAAATGTGGGGCTTAGGTAGATCCCTGCAGTATGAATGGGACGATGGAGTGTGTTGTTCCATCGTTCATCAATCACTTCTCATAGGAGGAGTTGTTTCTGAAACCCCTCATCTCCCTTATCATCATAGTAGGCCCGAATGGATTCTTTGGCCCTGCCCATAGCCTCATACAAATAGCCCACTGCGAGCTTGTCACCATCAAGTAATCAAAGAACCTTTACCAAAGGTTTAGTAACGATGCACACCTCCTACACTCCTGCCCAGAAGTCTTCCTGGTATGAAACTAATCTATATATGGCCTCTTCCTCTGGTTTGCGGCTCATTGTCAAAGCACGCCACTCCTCTGAAAGAAACATTCTCTTCACATCCGACATAAAATTCAAGAGGGATTGAAGAGTTATGAAACTGGTGGAAAACCGTGTAATGGCAGGGCGCACCAACTCCTTGTTGGTGAATTTTCTCATCAATCTAAGCATAGATGCATGGTTATATATAAATTTGGTAATGCTTTTTGATGAGTCAATAATATCTTTGACAAAGGAAATCTTTCCTATGTCCTCCAACATCAAATCAATACAATGTGCAACACAAGGTGTCCAAAATAAAGTAGGATGCCTCTCCATAAGCATCCTGCCAGCAACAACATAATTTGCAGCATTGTCCGTTATGACTTGGACAACAAATTCTGCACCCACCTCCAAAATAAACACATCCAGCAAATCACATAATAATTTTGCATCTTTGATTTGTGAAGATGCATCAACAGATTTCATAAGCATTGTCCCCTTGGGAAAACTAACCAAGAAGTTTATAAGGGTTCTCCACTTTTGGTCGGTCCAACCATCTGACATCACAGTGCATCCTGTTTGTGCCCATGATGCTCTAAACTCCTCCAATCTTTTGGTGCAGTTAGCCCTTTCATTTTGAAGAATGCGGCCTCTAAAGTCATCATAAGAAGGGATTTTGTACCTTGGGCAAACAGTTGCAATAACATCAACAACAGGCTGGAAAAATGGATTATTCCTTGGAACGCTGAAAGGAATATCACTCCAAAGGAGAAACTTGCCCAACAGCTTGTCAACTTGTTCTTTTTCATTTTTTTTTAAGCATTGAAGTGATAGATGGTTGTGAACTAGGCGTGGTCCTAGGAACAAAAAATGATGAGGCATCTATAGGGTTGGTTGTAGACATTGATGCTGAAGTAGAACCAGTGCCACTTCCATATTCACCTCCTAACACCTTCCCTGCTAGTGGCTTCTTCAGATCTACTTTGGCCACTCTCTCTTGCTCTAATTCTTCCAATGATCTCATGGCTCTTCGAATGATTTCCGCATTTGTATTGTTGCAAGGCCCTACATCATGTCCAAGGATTTGTGCAAGGTGATACTTCAATCTATAAACCCCCCCTGACATATGCTGCCCATACAACTTGCAAGACAAGTTCAATTTATCAAACCCTCCATCAGGGTCACCAAATTCCCACAGAGGGTCCAGTTTCCTTGGCATGCTTGTAACTTGGTTGAACTCTTGAGTTTTAATGTAAGATGAAGTTTGAACTTTGAAGTTGAACCTATGGCACAATAAGAATTGCAAGTTACAAAAAAAAAATAAAATTACATACATGACACAACACATTGAATTTTTGACAAATAAACAAAAAAAACCTCAACTCAATCCAAAATGAACTGTCTCCACTCTATGCAACAGAAATGAAAAAAAAACACCATCAAATCCACTCAAAAATCATTGATAATCAATGGGTTATAGAAACTCAAGCAAAAACAAGAAAAAAACCAAAACAAAATGGCCAAATTTGGTGCCCATACCTGGAAACCATGGTTTGTCGAAGAAATTTGATCCAAAGACGAAGTTCTCTTGCTTGGGATGCTAAAATCTTTAGGCTTCCTCCTCCTCTGCCCTAGTAGACGCCTTCCAGGCTTCCTCTCCTCCTCAGCTTTCAAACCATGCCACTGTAAATTCAAAATGACAATTTTTTTTTTCATTTTTTTCCCTTATAAAACGTGTTGTCCGCCACCCTAGCGATAACTCCCCATCGAATTGCGATAACTTATAAAAAATCGCGATTTTTTTGAAAAAAAAAGCGTAGTAATTAGGCGAGTTTATCGGCGAAATGAAAAAGTTGCAATTTTTTGATGTTATCGCGATAATATCGCGAGTCGCAACACTGGTTTCTACCACATTATTTGTGGCATCTTGAACATTTGGGCTTAATTGAAAATAAGATAACATTGACTAATAGTTCGTCTAATAACATATTTCCTGGCTTACATTTTGATGCACCATCGGAATTTAGTTTTGAAATATGGAGAGCTAGAAGGAATCCATCTGTCTTGTAAATTTGGATGGAGCCTATTGCATTATAGACAGTGTTCACAAACCAATTTTCTAGTCTAGAAATTTACTTTGCTCCAATGTCTTAAAACTTGGACTTGGACTGGAAATCAGCTGGGGATCAACTTGGACTTGGCGCTAACTCAGAATGATTTGAATTTTATGACTTGGTCAACTAAAAAATACATAAAATATTAAAATTTTAATGACAAATATTTTAAAGATTCCAAACAATTAGAGACAAAACATGTAGTCTACTCATGTATATACTAGTGTTATAGAAACTGGTGGAATTGGCCGGTCCAACTTGTTTGCAGGAAAAACTAGTCTAGACCATTTCAGGCCGGTTTGGTACTGATTCAACTGGTTCTGTACAGTGTCCTACTATGCTGCTAGGGACCACAAAATCTAAGTTTAAACAAAATGATAAATTAGGTTATTTGCAATCATACTATCTTATCCTAGGGCCCTACTAATGCTATTTAAAGAGACCCTCCTCCCTCCATTGTATTCACCCTAATAATTAATGGTAATGTTATATTATTAAATTAAAAGTTTGAAAATGGGAGATAAAGGGGAATGTGAACATTACCATTAATTATTTCAAGATGTTTGAGAGTGGTTGCAACCTTGTTGGATTTCATACGGATAAAGTAGACTGTTAGATCCCATTCAAAATTCAGCAAACTTAACAGTTTTCAGGATTGATAGGACTACAATGTTTCCATTGGATCCTGTCATGTGTGAGGGTATGGAGCTGACATTATATCAATAGCAGTAGCATGAAGCCCTTTGTGTACCTCGTTGTTGGTGGCATTGATTGTTGAACTCCTTTGTCATGATCATGGTAAAAATGTGCCATTCTCGAGCAAAATCACCGATTCAACATGCTAAGCTTTTTCTATCTTATTTTAATTCTTAGAACGGGATATTGATGATGAGGATCCCAGTATAGGCATATTTTGATGATAATGTAGTTATTTGTTGTACTATTTGGATTCCAGAGGCCATTTAGAGCCTCTTTGTTGGATGGATTGCAGTTGGTGTTATTTTGGTTATATGCACACATGCTATATACATTAGAAAGTTAGGAAATTTGCATATTTTTGTATAATGATTTGGATTCATATGGATGCACATGAATATATATGTTTTCTTACAAAATTTGTACATTTTATGTATTTGTGGTTGACTGGTTTTTTGGTCCAATGTTTTTCTAGTTCAGATTTTTGGGGTTGATTGATTTGGTTTTGATAGCATTATATCTAGCATGTAAGTGTGGATATATCAAAGTGGCACTGAGTGCAATACATATTTAAACAAAATACATAATCAATGAGGCTCTAAACCAATGAGGCTCTAAATGACTGGAGTAAAAATGATAACATACTACAAGCTACTATTCTAGTACTTATCATTGATCAACATGATCAAGCATCAAACTCATGAGATCAATCGGCGTAAGTATTTGATCAACAATGTAATATTCCCGATTAATTAATTGCCCTGTAGGCTATAGTCAATAATAAAGGGGGGAACCCATTATCCAACCCCGTAGGCTATAGTCAATAATAAAGGGGGGAACCCATTATCCAATGCTTTTGGGGCAACATCAGGTAAATTGGGGTAATTGGGGCAAAACCTGTGAAGGAAGCCAAAATTGGGGCTAAGTGGAAGGAAACTTGTAACCGCTCACATTAAAATAAGGAGAAAAGACCCCAAAAGGAATTTATAAATAAGAGAGCAGAGAAATCATTTTCTCATCCTGATTGATTGGATATTTTTTTTTTGTCAATTAAGGCTTTGAGGGTTTTAAGACCCCTTTTCCTTTGATTGGTTTCAGTGGTGATGATCCCACCCTAGCCAATCCCTTCTCTTTCTCTCATCTGTTTGGTATAATTTTCCAAGGCACTTTTGTCTGGAATTTGGCAATCAAGGAGAGAAATTCGTTGGGCTATTGGCTTGGAAAGTATTCAATATTTTCTGTGGCATGAGCCTAGGGCGGTGAGGTAGTTGAAGCTATTGGGGAAACAATGAGCTACGTTCAAACACTTGCTTGAAGTAGTGGCCTCATTTTCTAGCCTTGGCTGTGGCACTATGGACTGCTTCAAGGTGGACGAAGACTGCAAAGGTCATTCTGTTATTTCTAGGGTAGCGGATTCTTCTGAGGCATTAAATGAGGCGACTACCTTCCTGTAAATTCCTCCTGCAGCAATAAGGGTATTTAAGGCAATTGAGTTATTTATGGAACAAATCTCGCAGTGACCCAATTAATAGTGTATCTCTGTAACCCAACTGGGAAACATGACCCTACTTGAGAAAGCAATTCTCCTAGAGGCCTATTCTCTATAACAGTGAGGCAATAATGGAGCAACAAAATACTCTAAGGAGCCAATACAGTATCTCTGAGGTCTTGTTGTGGTTGCTGGACATTCTTTGTTGCATAGTAATACTATTGAAGATATCTCTTGGTCCTGAAGTGGTAGCAAAAAGAAGATTGTGGCAGTCAGCTAGATAGGACCAAATAGCCACAAGATCACAATCGACTGTCAGGTCAGAGCAGTAGTATAGGGCCACAGGGACTGCCTGGTACAATACTATTAGATTGGTGAATTTAAACTATAGTGTACATTGGACTTGTAAAATGTTTTATTGTATGAGTTATTGGAGGAATAAAATACTTGTTGTGCATTCAATACTATCATTGTTTGAGAAATTGAAAGAATATTGTGATACTAGCTAGACTCCAATTCTTGTGTTCTTTCCTATCCCTAAGGGCAAAAATACCCAAAAGGATATTACAATGGTATCAGAGCTGTGCATCCTGCTAGCCTGAGGGGTAACGATGGAATCCAGATTGTTTGGGTGAGGGATCAACACTCTTACAAATTAGAACAATAATATGATGATGAGAACAATGATGGAAGAACTTTATAAGCAAAAGTACACCCTTACAATTCAGGGACAACAATATGATGATGAGAAGAATGATGGAAGAACTTTTTAGAGCAGGAGATCAACTATCATCTCCATCCAAAAACGTCCTTCTTCACTTTGTTGGAGGAAGTGACATGTCAACTGCAAATGATGGGACAACCGCCTTCCCTGTTGACTCTAGCAGCCATGGTTCCAGTAGTGACTAACTTTGGTGAATACAAGTTATTGAAGTATAAAGATGAAAAGGTAAGGCTGGTTGTTGCATGCTGTCTGAATGAAGCTTTAAGGGTTATAGCCCCTGAAATCCCTTAAGGAGAATATAATGCGGGAAATTAGGGAGCTCCAAAATTCTTTGGAAGAAATGCAACTTGAACCTGATGTAGTTAAAACACTTGCATTAGAATAGGGAGACACAAAACTTCTTCAGATGGTGAATTTTATAATGAGGGATGTTCATCCCACTTTTCTTTTTGGAATTCAGGATGACAAGATCATACCTTGAGAGCAAAAAATGAAAAGAAAGGGGGCTAAGGTGATGAAGAGATTGTTGAATTGATGGGAAAGAGGAAAAACCATGATGACAATGGAAGCAACCAGATTTCAAAGAGCCATGGCTTTGTTGGTTCAAGTTGGGACTCAAAATATTGGGATAGGGATGACAGGAGACGAGATAAAGATTATAATGGAGGGGATTCTCCATTATCAAATATAGATTGACATTCTGGTCAAAAAAATATTGGTCTCAACAAAGAGGAAAAGGATAACATGGGGAATGACTTTGATGACCGTGGAAGAGATGGGGTAAGGAAAGAGAAACTAGTGAAAGGAAATACAATATCAAAGCATGTTACACATCGGGAGAGCCATGCCAAGTTGACTAGAAAGACATATTGGGAAGATTTTTGATATGGGGGTTTGTACAATGAAAATGTTCGAGATGAACTTAAATCTTATGAAGCGCAATATGAGGCAGATTTAAGGCATGAACTTGACTTCAGTGGGATGGGCGGCAAAGAAGATGGTGCAAATGCCTTAGTTGGAATTGAAAATGCAAAGGATGATGAAAAACACAGGTCAATGGATAAAAAGATTAAAGGGAGCTTACATACAAAGTGTTTCTCAACTCAAGAGCAGGTTGATTTAGATGATGAATATGATGATGGAGTTGATGGAGATTTTATCCATCCTGAAGAGACTGAGGACATTAGCAATGAACAAAACACAATAGGGGCTGCAGAAAAGCTGATTGAGAATATGCAACATTATGATATGAAAATTTATCACACGACCAATCCTAATTTTCCTAAAGCAAATTTGGACTTTACAGAACATAATGAAGGGTGAAAGAGGGTACTCGACAATCATTTTGAAAAAGAATCTACTCTTCTATTACGTGGTTTTCATCAAGAAAAATTGAAAGGAACCCTATTGAGTAATCCTAAACTGATGGATTCTACTAGGAAAGCTAGTATTGATAAAAGGAAGACAAGTTTGATGACAGGAACTTGAAGGCGTAAGCATGCAAGTTCTTAGAGTGAGCCAAGATTCTTGAACTCTACATCTCAGCTTGTAGAACCTGAAGAGGTTCCAAAATTTGCAAAATTCTCTTTGCAGTATGTGGAAAGGTAAGAAAAACGTGATGGAGTTGATGATTGGGACCCAAGATTTGCTGGACATCAAAGTCTTGAAGAGAGGGCATTTTGTGAGGTAATCAAGTCCAAACAACAAGAGATGGAACTAGAAATAGAGTTGACACTAGTAGATATCACTGAACTAGGCAACAAGAAGTGGAAGAAAGCTTCTCCCAACAAGAAAAAACATAGTGGCAAGAAAACAATGGTATTCCCTTTCAATGATGGAGACAATTAAGGTTCAACAGTATTTGATACAGTGTTTTAAAACCGTTTTCAAAAACCGGTTACCGGTCAAACCGGCCGGTTCAAAAAACCCGGTTTGGAAGGCAGTTTCTCCAATTTTTGGCCCTAACTGGTGAAAACCGGCCGGTTTAGGACGGAACCGGCCGGTTTGTATCAAACCGGCCGGTTCCGTCCTAAATCGGCCGGTTTTAGGCATGCCCACCATAACTTGCAAAAAGCGGATTTCTAACTGTGGTTTTGGGGTTTTGGGGGGGAACTAAGGGTGTTTTCCCTCCAAAAACACCCTCTCCAAGCTATAAGAGGCCCCTCTCACTCTCATTTGTCTCACACAACTGATTTGGAGTGTTTGTGAGCTTGGAGAGTGTTGAGTTTTTGCTGAAGTAGTCATCTTGGAGTTGGAGTTGGAGCTATTTTGGAGATAGTGTGTAGTTGTCAGTGGAGTTGCCATCTTCAAGAGGAGGCTAAGGAAGCTAGTTTGCATTTCCAGGTAAGGATTTGCACTTGAAAATTCCTTATTTGACTGTTGTCCATGAATTAATTTTTTTTATGTGTTATAAACTTCTCACTTCTATGATCTACCATCCAGGGAGTCATCATGCCTCCAAAAGCCAAAGATACTGCATGGGCTCATTGTGATATGATTGATGGCAAAATGATCTGCAAATATTGCCAAAAATCCATTCAAGGAGGGGGTATTAACAGGCTCAAGCAACACTTGGCTGGGATAGGAGGCCATGTAAAGCCATGTGGAGCACCAAATGAAATAATAGGGCATATTAGGGCATAATACCTTCAGAAGTTTGAGACTCAAGTCACTGAACTAATAGAGAAGTTTGTGATTGCAAAGTTTGGGAGTCGAGACTCAACCAACTGAGTTTGATGATGATGACTGAGACTCATGAGAAGTTTCAACTTCAAGTGATAATGTTGATCACTATTATAGTATTTACTATTATCATATATGTAGAGTCTAGACTGAAGTCTTGTAGTAGGCCATTGGCCCCATAGTTTGTAGGCTTTGTTTTTGCACTCTAGAGGCCATTTAGAGCCTCATTGCTTATGTATTTTGTCGATGATATGTATTGCACTCGGTGCCATTTTGATATATTCACCTTTACATGGTATATAAATGAGCAATCTTTGCATATTTTGTCTCTATTGGCTTGGAATCATGGTTTTAAATCTTAAAAATAGTTTTTTTCATTAAAAAATAATTATTTAATGTATTTTTCTAAAACCGGTTCGTTTAGACCAAACCAGTCCCGGTTAGACCGGTTCCGGTCGGTAAACCGGTTCATTAGGTGGACCGGTCTGGTCACTGGTTCCGGTTTTAAAAACATTGATTTGATAGGAAGTAAAGGATGTACTTATGACATTTGATGCTCTGTGTCGAAACTTAATGGTAGAGGATGAAGCTAGCAAGGCAGGTGCAGGCAGTGGTGGTGGTGTAAAACGACTTGATTTAAATTCAGAAAAAATAATGCTAGGTAAGGGGTTGTGGCTTACATGGTACAGAAAGATAGTAGGATCTGTTCTAAGAGTCTAATTTGGTGATCATGTTTTCTGTAGACTGGAGATGTGTATACTTGGCTTGTGTGGTCAGGTGCAGGTTGGAATGAACTCTATGGGTGCAAACACTGTGAGTGGAATTATCCAGTTGCTGTCAGTATTATTGCATCTGGTGGGTATGAAGACGATTAGAATGATGGTGAAGAAACATTGGTTCACACCGGGCAGGGGGGAAATAACTACCAGTTGGATAAGAAACAAAATGATGATTTGAAGCTAGAAAGGGGGAATCTTGCCCTTGAGCGAAGCAAGCATCATGGAGTTGAAGTAACAGTGATTTGAGGTATCAAGGACAATGCTAATCCTTTTGGAAATATTTATGATGGCCTGTACAAGGTTGAAGATTTATGTTTGGAAATAGGTAAGTCACGATATGGTGTATTCAACTACAGGTTAAAGAGATTACCGGGCCAACTCAAGCTAGCATTTGATACACTGAAGTCTGCTGTCAAATGGAAGCCCAACCCATCTCTCATGCAAGGTCTCACTAATCTGGATATTTCTTCAAAGAGGTAGAACTTGTCCATCTTGTGAAGAATGTTGGACGGAGATAAAGGTTAAAAGAATTTGATGAGAACATATACCAGATGCAAAATAGAATTGAGCATGAGAGTATGCCTTTATAGGAAGAAAAACAATTGCTGTGTGATATGAAACTGTTGAAGCTTGCTCGAGATCAACTAGGTGCAACTACAGGATCTCATTTTGAGCTTCAAGAGACGTTTAACCACATTGATAAAATTCAAGAACGTAGTAAGTTTCTGGATTAGGTATTGAATTTCCTAAAAAATAGGTCTTTCAAGCAGAAAAGAATGTGCAGGCCATTGAGAAAGAATTTGGTACCTTTAACTTTGATTTGAGGCGATTGCAAGATCAATGGAATGATGCAGATTTTGTTTGAGAAAAATCCTTTGAAGCATTGAAGGCTCAAAAAAAAATAGGAGTATGAGTAAACATTGAAGTCCACTAGACCAGAAGTGATATCCAATCAGCTAGGCAGTATGCACTTTCAGATGTTAGGGAGGCTCATTTACGTGTTGTCTTGCAGGAATTAGAGAAGCCCCATTTGGAGCGAGGTGAAATAGATATGTCAAACAATATCTTTGAGAACTTACAACAAAGCTCTGAGGCTTTTACAAAGTGGATGGTAATGACATTGTTTAATGTAGAAAAAGGCAAAAGTTGAACTCCCAAAAAGAGTTACCAGAATCAGGGGTAGATGATAGCCATCTATACAATATGTCATAAAGTGACAACTGTAAATCTGAATTTGGAGACAACAGGGACTCTTCTAAATACAACAAAGATGAGCAAGAGGGGTCTATTGACAGGTAACAAAAACAGCTTCATATATTGGCAGAAAGAAAGGCACCACAACTTGAATGAGAGATTCATCCAAGCAATGGATACTATTGGAATGAAAGAGTTAATGATGATAAAGATAAAATGTCTTTGAATGTCAAGGATTCTTTATATTGTCATAGGGTAGAGGTGAAGTATGCTTATATTGATATCCAGGGAGAATGTATTCCAGGAAACCTAAAGAAGAATGTATTGATAAGCACAGGGAAAGGGATGTTCTTCATCTAGTTCTTATTGAAGGATGTAACTAGGTTCAGTCTTCATAATTGTAGTTGAGTCAAAATGTAATATATTTGTCAAAAGAAAGCAAAACTAATTTTTATTAATTGAATTGACTTGTTAAAGCATGGCTTTCATGCTTGGGTCAATTGTCTTAAGTCAAGCCTCCATTGTAGGCTTTAGGTTGTTGTCAAAGTCAATTTTTGTGTGGTCAAAGACTCCTCCATCAAAGTCTCCTTGTTGTCAAATAAATCATCATCAAGTCGGCCAACAAGTTGGCCTAAAAACACTTCTCTTCAAAAGACTCATGTACAAACAACTATATTATTATTATTATTATTATCCAATTTTAAGGTCACAACCAAGCCAGACATCAAATTAGTGTATGAGACCCCCTTGTTTGTGGGGCAATGGACCCACCTTCGCGTAGTGATTTGACTGCTAAGTCTAAGAGGGCATACATACTCTACCACCTCCGGTTTTGAACCTGTGACCTCTTATGAGGAAACACATGCTCTTAACCATTAGGCCCACTCAAGCTGTATAAGCATAAGGACTCCACTCAAATGGAATGGCGATGACTTCGGATTTCAAAGAGAAAGTTTCGGTACTATTACAGTGTGACAGTTCAGATCTTTTCCAGGGAATGGGTTCATAGAATTTCGGTGAAGGCACAATATAATGAAGAGATAACTTCTTTGTAAATTGCAGAGATGATTTCGGTGCAGTGGCAAGGTTTAGGTGTAGTGACAAGGTGACAAGGTCCAGGTGCAGTGACAAGGTTTTAGTGCTGCCACAGTGACAAGGTCTCGATGCTATCACAATGATAAGAATTCGAGACTATCACAACGATAAGGACTCGATGCTCACATAGTGACATGGATGACGAACTGAATAAGATCAAACACGGGTGACTTGATGGAGGAAGTCTTTAGTCTAGGTTGTGAGGGTTTTGGTTATCTCATCTTGTTTTGAATCTACTGAAGGAAGAATTCTTGACCAGGTTTTCCCCTAGAGTGGGGTTTTGCCCTGGTTGCATGCCTACATCTTGTGTCCTCTTCTATTTGTTGATTGGCATTAGTCTTGATGATAATGAAAAGATAAATTGAATGAAAGAATAATAATAATAAACCATCACAAGATAATGTCATAATAAGAGAAATCAATTAACTTGCCACCTCCTTGGATTTCTCAACATGGTATCAGAGCTATGGTGGAAAAAGGTTGAAAAATCACCTTATTGGCAAGAAGGTTTTGGTAATGAAGAAAAGTCATTGTTTGAGATTGAATCCATTGTCAAGAGTAGATCGAAGCAGTTCGGATAAAACAGTGATGCACTTCAGTGTATCTTAGTGAACCGTTTGGATCAATTTTAGAGTGATTTTAGAAATAAGTTTGGTGAATATATATCGCTGTGATTACAGGACAACGTAGGAGTTTTCAGGTTAAAACATTGATATGTTTTGAATACCAAGTTATCACAGAATTGATTCAAGTGCAATAAAGAAGGTCTACAACGAAAAGGAACTCGGTACAGTTACCCGTGGAAATCTATGACTACAAGAAATATGATAAGGGCTACTATAGGACGAAGAATGAGGCCATCTCCACATAACTGAGGAATCCGAAGTCTGTCCTATGGAGAAAGAAATTCAAGCCTTGAGGTTCTGAATTGATAGTCCGATCACAAGGAACCAGTGCAAGGAAATCAAGTATTGTCACTTATTAAGATGCACATGCAACAACTCTAATGAGCTATCAAATCAGAGGTATGTAAACACAAAGTTTGTTCATAAGCTATTAGATTTTCAATATATCTAATCTTAAATGGTTCATACAATCCTTGTTTATAGCTAGTCTAGGGTAAAGATTGTAATCGCTAGATAACATACGAAAATCTCGTATGCTTGTGCATGATGATGGAATCCTAGATATGTGAGTTGACCTAATTGTTGATGGTCATGAGTCCTAGGGTTTGGAACTAAGCCCTAGTCAGAGTTTGTTTCTCTAGGATGACGGTATTTGTGAATTTTAGGGTTTGGAGTTACGCCTTGGTAGAAGTAAAAATCTCTGATGTATGATGACAATGTGAAAATTTGAGGTTCGTGTAAAATTGTTGCAATCTGAGTCTTAGTTATGGTTGATGTTTAATTGTTTGAGAAAATCTCGGGTTTGCAACAAACCCTAGCAAAAGCTAATCATGTTATTGATTGAGTTGTGATTGGTTTTGATTGTCAAATCTCATGTATGAAATCTAGGGTGTGTATGAAACCCTAGTGGAAAGTCTAACATATGAATTCTGAAAGTTGTTAGATGCTTTGTAGATCTATATTTATTTGAATTGTTTCTAGGGTTTGCTATATGTTGTAGCAGGGTATTTTATACCTTTAAAAGAAACATTGAAACCCTAGATGTAATGAAAATTGTTATGGAATAAGCCTTGATGAAGTTGTCTAGTGTTTATGACAAAGTCCCTAGCAAAATGTTGAAGAGTGTGTGTCTCTTGTTTGTAATTAAGTTTGGGCATCTGATATATAAAGTTGAATGCTTCCATGATTTTGATATGGTTAACTTCATGCTTCTACAAATTTGGTTGTACTTGCTATCTAAGTTGTGCGGTTACGTGATCTTCAAGATAGTAAAGATGTTTGTAAAGAAAAGGTGATGTGATAAGCATGATGTGAATGGTGATAGTAATGATAACTCTGATGAGAAGGATGGAAGCCACGAAAGATTCTCCGATGTCGTAAGAAAAAGGAGGGTAGTAGAACTCCCTAGGTTAAGAGGGATTTTGATTGAAAGAAATCTCCCTAGATTGAGAATGAGCACAGATGAAAGGAATCTCCCTAGGATAGGAGGATGGTTGAGAATATTCCTTGTACAGGAATGATTAGATCCTCTCTGATTAAGAGGGAGTGACAAATATGGTTCTCTACTTCATGTGTCATGCACTAGACCAGGACTAACAACCGTAAGTTTTAGTGAAGGCCATGAGTGAGAGAAGGAAATTGGAGAATGTGTTTTTGAAGGGTTGTTGAGTTAAGAAAAGCTGGATCGATTTATGAAATATGTTGCTGCATGAGAATTAAGAAAGGAAGTTGCATAGTTGAGGAATATTTTGTTAAGATTCATTGGGAAAGCTCTAAGTCCTACTATGAAAAGTTGAAAAGCAACATCTAGTTGTCTGGAAGACCCCGGAGGTTTGTATATGTTTATGTACATTTGAAAGTTTGTCACTGATTGGGGTTGTGTTTGTAAAGGTAAATCTCTCGAAGTTTTGATATCATGCTAGTTACTGATCAGTTTGATTGGGAGAGATTTGTTGTCCTTGATCTTCTGGGTCAAGGAGTGTTGAGGCTTTGTGAGTGAAGCATTGCCTAGGAGGACATTTGGCTGACACTTTGTGTTGATGTCTAGGTCCCAAAGTTGGGAGGGTATTGTTGGTCATAGAGCTCTAACCCCAGTTACACACTTAGATCCCTGGGTTGATGGTTAGCAAGTAAGCATGATGGTACCTAGAGAGGCTGAAATCTTGAGTCCATCTTAGTCCCACTCAGATAGATTGCCCTGGCCAGGAATCTAGTCCGTGGCATTGCGGTGCCTAAATTGTTGACAGACCTTGGATAGATTGCCTTGGTCAGAAACCTAGTCCATGGGATTGTGGTGCCTAAAATTCTTCATAGATTATGTGTTTTGAGATCATCCATGTACCTCTATGGTTATATGTAAATATGAATACCTCCCTAGTTAAGAGGGAGTGTTTACGAATGTAACTAGGTTCTGTTTTCATAATTCTACTTGAGTCAAAATGTAATATATTTGTCAAAAGAAAGAAAAAATAATTTTTATTAATTGAATTGACTTGTTAAAGCATGGGGTTCATGCTTGGGTTAATTGTCTTAAGTCAAGTCTCCATTGTAGGCTTTAGGTTGTTGTCAAAGTCAACTTTTTGTTTGGTCAAAGACTCCTCCATCAAAGTCTCCTTCTTGTCAAATAAATGATCATCAAGTCGACCTATAGGTCGGCCTAAAGACACTTCTCTTCAAAAGACTCATGTTGGCTCATTTATAATGGACACACAACTATATATATAAGCATAAGGACTTCACTCAAATAAAATGGAGACAAGTTCAGATTTTAGAGAGAAAGTTTTGGTAATATTACATGTTGAAAAGTAACTAGGTTTGGTCTTCATAATGACATGTGTAATTGTGATTTTATGTAATCGATGAAAAGAAAGAAAAATAAAATTATTGTAATGCTTGTCTCATGGATTTCATGAGCAAGGAATTTTATTTTAGTAATGGTTCCCATTGTGAGCCTTTAGCATTGAGTCATCTAGTCATAAAAGTCAAATTTAGTCATTTTCATGTATGAAGGACCCTTCTTGGCATGATACACTTGTATATGAGTCAATAGGAGTGTCAAACAACCCTCCAAGACAAGCACAAGCATCCTTCTACAGGTTGGCTTGAAAGAAATAATAATATCTTCATAAAAAGGACACGTCGGTTTACCAAAAGTTATGTCGGCTAATTATGAGACTCCAACCACTATAAATAGGTAGCTTAGCCTAATCTCAAAACACAAATTTCAGAGAAGTGTGAGGTACAACACGACTGCGATTAGAGAAGTGTGAAGTCTCATCAAGGAAGCCTCTCCCCAAGCAAAGAAGGAGGGACTAGAAGACAAGACTGTTTTGGGCTAAAAATATCTCCACTAGTGCAAAATTGCAGACCTATAAATTTGCAGTAAGGAGGCCGAGAAAGAGACCTATAAAATTGTAGTAAGAAGGCCGAGAAAGTCGAAGTTGAAGACCTATAAATTACAGCAAGGAGGCAGAGAAAGTAACAACAAGCAAAGGGTTTGACTATTGTTGACTCAAGGAAGAGGAAGAAGGCTTGGTGTCTTGGTCTTGGAGTGGAAACTAGGTCAAGGGTCTTGGTCTTGGTATTCATCAATTGGAATCTCTATAAGAAGAAGAATTTGTTCAGGTTTTACTCTCAAAGAGTGAGAGGTTTTGGCCCTGGATGATAGCCTATATTCTGTGTCTCTTGTCTCTTTATGGTTTACACATTGGTAGATGTTTGATGAAAAAGAACACTAATAACCTAAATAAAAGAAGATCCTAATCTAAAGAAGTAAAAATCACTCACAAGCATTTACTAAGAAAAGAGAAATCACTTAATTGCTATGCCCTAGATTTCTCAACATGGTATCGGAGCTAAGGTGACTAAGTCAAGGAAGGGCATCTTATAAAGGGACACTCAAGGATCAAATCTCAAGGAAGGCATCTAAGCGAAGATCATCTCGAAGCATCATAACTCTAGATCAAAGAAGAATTGGGATCATCATTAAGAAGGAAAAAAGGCCAAAACCCTACATCTAGTCAAGTTGAAAGGATCTACTAATCAAGTTGAAATGTTTTGAAGTCTACTCATCTAAAGGAAGCTAAAGGCGTTGTCATCAAGACTCTAAGGTGATCTCTCTCAAGCAAGATCCCTACCATTGAAGACATCATCATTATTAAAAGATCAAAGAGATCTCCTTCTCTGTGGGATCAAGGATCACTATTGAAGAAAACTATCTTCATCAACAGGAGGTTTTCTATCCTCTATATCATCACCAACATCAAGGAAGCAACAAGAAGAAGGTGAATTCTATCAAGTAAGTATATCTGTCAAAACATCCTTTTGCAAGGAAAGCAACAAATTGGTTGGGGATTCAAACTATCTTGCATGGAAGAAAAGGACAAATCTAAATCTCATTGAAAATGAGGTCATGGATCGTGTCAAGGGATCTATCACCAAACCAGGAGAAGAAGGTGTTCAAGAATTTGCAAAGTATATGAAAGGGGAAATCAGGGCTCAAACAATTCTAATTGAATCCATCAAGGATCCCCTCATCCCATATGTATCTAAGCTCGAAACCTCAAAAGGCATCTATAACAAACTAGTAGAGTTGTATCTTGTAAGCACTGCTGGAGAAGTCATCTCATAAAGGCAAGAACTCTACAAGTTGAAGATTTCTAGGGAAGATTGAATAGCCTCATACTTTATGAGGATATCTAAGATCCAGGATCAACTACAAGATCTGAGAGAAGTCATGTCTGATAGTGAAATTAATACAATTGTATTAAATGCACTACGGGAGGAGTGGAGTAACTTTACTTAAAGTATTTATGAGAAGAAAGAAGCTACTCCATTCTAAGATCTATCGTCACTATGCAAGGTTGAAGAATCTAGACTAAAGGCCAAACGTGATGTGGGAGCAGGTGAGCAAAATCAAGCCTATGTTGCAATGACAAGAAGAAAGGGACAATTTGGAAAGTTTGGTCCTCAGAAAAAGAAAAAGAACATGGCTAAAATCCAATGCTATGGGTGTCAAGGATATGGCTACTACAAAAGAGATTGTCCTAAGATCAAGAAGGTCAATAACAAAAGAAGAAGAGAAGAAGCTCATTGTTGTAACATGATTAGTTTTGATAATTTAAATTTGTTGATATAATAGGGTTTAGTAGTTTAGAAATAATAAATGGGTCTGCAAGAGCAAATGCACCCTCAAAATGTAAATTTAAGTTTCATTAGCTGGTGGTTTTAGTTAATCATGCATTTGAACATGATTAAATGATGTAATAAAGTAAATTCAAACATGGTTGACAAACCGCTGAGAGCGAATTTTCAAAAATTGAAAGAGGTTTTTGTTGATAACATCCTCGTGTACAAAAACCTCTCTCAGTTTTGTAACAACTATTATGGATTGGGAGATGCAAATGCATCTTTGAAGGAATGTTTTCTAGAAATTTCCTGTTTTAGTCACCTTTTTGCAGAGGATAGTGTGACTAAACAAAGATGAATATTTGGAAACTGGAAGAGGTTTTGGTTCATAAGATTCCAGAATACAAAAGCCTATCTCACTTTTCACACAGGTGTCAGGGGTTGGTATATACACTCTCATCATGTTTAGCCTATTTTTCCAACTGTGCAATGTCCTGTTTAAGCCACCTTTTTGCAAAAACTATTGTGGATAATCAGAGATGATTCTTGAGAAACTGAAGGAGGTTTGTGTTCCTAAGATGCTAAAGTACAATAACCTACTTCAGATTTTACTCAACTATTACATAATCAGAGATACAAGTACATCTTCACAGCCTATTTTTCGGACTGTGTAAATTCCTTTTTAGACATCTTTTTGCAGAAAGTATTGTGAACAGTTGGAGCCGAATTTTGGGAAAATGAGAGAGGTTTATCTCAAGAACATATTCATCTACAATAACCTCTCTCAATTTTACAGAACTATCTCGGATTGAGATATACAAAGGCATGACTGGACCCTATTTTGTAGGATTTCGTGAGGGAAATGCTCAAAGACGGTTAAGCCACCTCATCAACTAAGAGTTGCAATTCAATTGGAATTTCTCTTTTTTGTAAACAACAATGCATAATGATAGTGCCATGTAGATATATTAGTTTTTAATGTCCTATATTTCAGTTCTATTTGTGTAAAATAGTTTAAGATATTTGTAAACAAATCTTGATATTTTTTCAAGATATTTTAGTTTAGAATTTGTATAAATACTTCATCAATTGAAGTAATTGGGGTTCACTTTTGATGCCAAGACTCTTGACACTGTAATAAAGCTTATGTTGTAGATTTTCTAATGAAAGCCTTACGACTCTAGTTTTGACAGAATTTTGTGCTTCGAGTATGTTTTTCTGGTTTTTCATATCTTATTTCTACACACGATAAAAGTGTTTATAGGAAGGTCTGCAAAATCATTATCTTTAGAAAGAGATTTGTTTATTGAACTGTTTGTTCATCATAACTCCTCTTTAACTGGTTTTGTTTTGTGATTTCTAATAGCCATTAAAAGAGATTAGCTTATTAGGTTATTTGTCTAAAATAACTCGTCTTAGAATTGGTTTAAGTTTGGCCATTATGTTTCCCTTTAAATCTGTTTTGTGGGGCTGTAGAAATCTTCTACACGCATCCAAATCTTCCTAGTGGTCAAGTGATCAGTCTGGCTACTTAATTATTAGGAATCTCCTTACTTTCTTCTGCCAAATTCTTATATAAATCAAGTCGTTCTGTCAGGCTGGAAGCTGACACTTTCAAAAGGAACCTTGTGAGAGAGCCTTTAAATCATGAGTAGGGATTATCATTGATTGCCAACCACCTCTAATTAAAACCATAAATCTGGCCATTGTGCTTCAAAGGCTGTTGTTTAGTGACAGGTGAACAACGTTAAACAAAACCTCGTAACCACTGAGGGAGCCCCCTCTGTTTCAAGGGCCAGCTTGAACCTAAAGGCTGGTTGAGTTGGTTTCCTAGCATAGTTTTCGCAGCCAAGGACTGCTTACGGGAAACAGGAACAACACTCATATCACCGAATAAGTGGAGGAAGATGAAAAGAAGAATTCCAAGATAGAGGAAGTAAGAGATCTCTACTATGACTGAGATAGTCTTCCTCACCTAAGTTCTTTTCAAATTCCTAAGTCTTCTATTGTAAGATATGGCTTCCATATTTCACTAAATGGGATGCATCAAGGCATCATAGAAGCATTGGAAGAAAGAGCTCGAAACATCATCATAGAGAAGCATGAAAGATGGTTAGAATCTATGGAAGTCAAGGATATAGCTCTTGGGAATCTCATTGGAAACATAAGTGGCAAGGTCATCTAGTACAAGGTTCATCATACATTTGACAAAAGGACACATTTGCTGATGGGGATACATTAGATCCTCAAAATTTTTCGATGGGATCTTCATTGAAAGGTTCATCGATCATGAGGAGAAGCAAGTGTTTCATCAAGAACTCCAATCTTGTGGAATTCATGGGATGATGATGTGATGACATAAAATTGAAGCAGATCAAGGGATTAAAGTTCTTTCAATCAAGGAAGTTGTTGTAGGAATTCTAGATGACCCAAAGGAAAAATGAGGTATGTATGCTTACATTTGATATTGTGGAAATCGTGTCATATGGTTGCAAGTAACATGGATCAATGCTCTATCTTGAGAGCATGATCAAAAGAAAGGATTTCCTCCCTCAAAGGAATGCAAGAATGCATGGGTCACACATTCACTAGATGAAATCAACTTAATATGTCGTCATATGAAGTATGAGGTGGCTGACTACAATTGATAAACTTTGATTGGAAGCTCCTGGGAATGTAATGTGCGAAGAAAGGAAGGAAGAGATCATGGAATATGCAACCATGGTAAAGGCAATCAACATCCGAAAGACCAAGAAGATTTGACTAGGATATCTTCATGGAAGATATGAAGACTTTGATGTAGGCTGAAAAGGAAAGAGAGCCGTGACAATATATATCTTTGGGAGATGTGTCGATATGTATGCAAGATGTTGATTCAAACTAGAAGATGTCATGATGAAAGACCATCACAAAGGTAATGTTGATTTTAATGTTCATTCCTTTATTTTTTGAATATATGGATAGGTTTATGTAGGGCTGCCAAGGGAAGATCTATGGATGTCTTCCAATATCGATGCACATGTAGTAGGATGAAAGATCCTTAAGTAAACATGGCATGAAGAAAGCAACATGGCATAAAGGAAGACTAGATATGGACTGATGGATCACTTTCTGATGATAACATGGATGACTCATAGATGAAAGTGATGGATGGTTGGTGCCCTGTGTAGAAGTCCCAAACATGAAGACTCCTAGATAACGAATAGAAGTTTCATGACATTGTGAGGAGGATTTCTTCAAGCAACTGGTTGCCCCATCATCTCCACCTGAGGAGTTGTTGTAGGTCTTTAATTAAGAGGGAGCCTAGATGCAAGTTTCTTCCTCGGAAGAAACTTGGGAATTCCTAAGCCGAAAGGGAGCTTAAGTACATTCCTTCTGTAGGAATGAGTACATTCCTTTATTGGAATAGATATGTCCTCCCTAATTAAGAGGGAGAGATGGACACATCGTTCTTGTCTTCACTTGGGAAGACAGAATGGAGGATTGGGTAAGCATCTGGCATCCGATGCTCTTTGAGAATGTATTAGGGCATCCAAGATAAGAGTAGTCATTGAAGACTGATATTCTTTGAGGACTGTGAATCCAAGATAAGAATACAATGATGAGGGTGTCTATACATCATTGGTCTCGCCAACACTGTGCTCGGATCTTGTGGAGAGATAGAGCTGTTAGTCAATGCCGTGCTATGTGACAATGCTGGTTGATATGATGCTATACAGATGAGTTACCAATCCGACTCTTATTATGAGAAATTATTCAGATTGAGAATGACCAAGTACCGTTATGAATACCTCCCTAGTTAAGAGGGAGTGTTGAAAAGTAACTAGGTTTGGTCTTCATAATGACGTGTAATTGTGATTTTATGTAATTGATGAAAAGAAAGAAAAATAAAATTATTGTAATGCTTGTCTCATGGGTTTCATGAGCAAGGAATTTTATTTTAGTAATGCCTCCCATTGTGAGCCTTTAGGATTGAGTCATCTAGTCATAAAAGTCAATTTAGTCAATGTCATGTATGAAGGACCTTTTCTTGGGCATGATACACTTGTATATGAGTCAATAGAAGTGTCAAAAAACCCTCCAAGACAAGCAAAACTATCCTCCTACAGGTCGACTTGAAAGAAATAATAATATCTTCATAAAAAGGACACGTCAGTTCACCAAAAGTCATGTTGGTTAATTACGAGACTCCAACCATTATAAATAGGCAGCTCGGCCTAATCTTAGAACACAAAAATTTCAGAGAATCGAAGTTACAGGGGTTTGCAGTTAGAGAAGTGTGGTTAGAGAAGTGTGAATTCTCATCAAGGAAGCCTCTTCCCAAGCGAAGGAGGAGGGACTAGAAGACAAGACTGTTTTGGGCTAAAAATATCTCCACTAGTGCAAAATTACAGACCTATAAATTTGTAGTAAGGAGGCCGAGAAAGAGATCTATAAAATTGCAATAAGAAGGTCGAGAAAGAGATCTATAAACTTGCGATAAGAAGGCCGAGAAAGTCGAAGTTGAAGACCTATAAATTACAGCAAGGAGGCAGAGAAAGTAACAACAAGCAAAGGGTTTGACTATTGTTGACTCAAGGAAGAGGAAGAAGGCTTGGTGTCTTGGTCTTGGAGTGGCAACTAGGTCGAGGGTCTTGGTCTTGGTATTCTTTAATTGGAATCTCTATAAGAAGAAGAATTTGTTCGGGTTTTCCTCTCAATGAGTGGGAGTTTTTGGCCTTGGATGATAGCCTATATTATGTGTCTCTTGTCTCTTTATGGTTTATATATTGGTAGTTGTTTGATGAAGAAGAACACTAATAACCTAAATAAAAGAAGATCCTAATCTAAAGAAGTAAAAAGCACTCACAAGCAGTTACTAATAGAAGAGAAATCACTTAATTGCTATGCCCTAGATTTCTCAACTGTGAGACAGTTCAGATCTTTTCCAGAGAATGGGTTCATAGAATTTCGGTGAAGGCACAATTTAATGAAGAGATAAATTTGCTATAAATTGCAGAGATGATTTCGGTGCAGTGACAAGGTTTTAGTGGTGCCACAATGACAAGGTTTCGGTGTTGCCACAATGACATGGTCTCGCTGCAGTGACAAGGTCTCGATGCTATCACAGTGAAGATGATTTTGTTGCTATCACAGTGATAAGAATTCGATACTATCACAGTGATAAGGACTTAGTGCTCATAGTGACATGGATGACAAACTGAAGAAGATCAAACAAGGATGACTTGATGGAGGAAGTCTCTAGTCTAGGTTGTGAGGGTCTTGGTTATCTCATCTTGTTTTGAATCTACTGAAGGAAGAATTCTTGACTGGGTTTTCCCCTAGAGTGGGGTTTTTCCCTGGCTGCGTGCCTACATCTTGTGTCCTCTTCTATTTGTTGATTGGCATTAGTCTTGATGATAATGAAAAGATAAATTGAATGAAAGAATAATAATAATAAACCATCACAAGATAATGTCATAATAAGAGAAATCAATTAACTTGCCACCTTCTTGGATTTCTTAACAGTTCTATTATATGATTATGGAGGTTTTAACAACATCACCCCAAATTTCAGTTTTGGTCACTTGATCATTTCAAGGCATTCATGGGTTGTTTTTGCAGTTGCAAATATTTGCGATGGTGGCAAATGGGGGGAAGAGCCAGGGATTATTGCATCACTTATTTTTAATAAGGGTGGATGGTTTGAAAGTGACTAGATGGAAGGGGCAATATCCCCATTTTTGGTTTCCCTTATGATGCGGTTAGGATGGATTTCAAGGGTTTGCGTCAACCAGTTCAAAAGAGCGAGATTATGTCATCAGTGGGTATGGCGGTTTTTGAGGAGTTTTATGGGGTTTAATGAGGTTTGCTTGCTATATTTTATCATTGAGGTCGGTTCCACACAATTCATTTTTGGTTCTGTTGCATTTCGATGATTCTCGTAAAATGGTGTTATTATCAAGCATTAATTATATATGCTTAAGGTGATTTCTAGAATGGAAATAAAATAATAAAACTAAACTGCTTCTAGAAGGTTGAAGAGAGATCCATTGGATGTATAAAAAGGAGGGGAAAGTAGCCTTTTGGATCATCCAAAGTTATTCATTTTGTCTTGTGAAGATTGGGGAAACTGTCCTCAAGTATTGTTTGTTGTGCTCGAGACGAAAACCCTTGGGTACTGTGGTGAGATTTGTTGAGATTTGATGGATCCCATCTCTACCAATCCCTTGGTGAATTCACTTAGAATACACAAGTGTGTTTATTGGTTCCAGTTTCAATTTTGGGAGGCCATGAGCTGTATTGCTGAAGTCATTTTGGAGGCTATCACCTCAACCATTTTCCAACTATTTTGTATTGGCATGTAATATCAGATTCCATATTAATATAATAAGGCTAAGATTTGCTACATGTGTCTCTTGCTTGTTTTGAGTTGCAACATTATGGTTTTTTCATATTGCTAGTTTCGCTGATAATTTCATGGTGTAAATTGTGTAATTTGATTAAAGAAATTTATGGCTTAGTTTTCTAAAGTTAAATTTCAGAAAACTTTGAATGATACAGTGGTATCAGAGCTATGCATCCTGCTTGCTTGACGGTTTTTATTGCAGATCAATTTTCAGGAGACTGAAACACTCTTCATTTTCTTGCCAAGTTCATTCTCAAGATCGAATTCTCTTGTCTATTTATCGGAGCCCAGTTTATTTGCTAGAGCCAGATTTGTATATTGCGATTGAGTTTTTATTGGGCCTTGTTTATTTGCCAAAGCTAGATTTATTTATTGGGGTTGAGTTTATTTGTTGGGCCAATTTTATTTGTAGAGCATAGTTTATTTGCTCGAGCCGAATTCATTTGCTGAAGCTCAAATTTATCTACTGGGCTGAGATTGTTTTTTGGGGCAGGAGCTAATTTATTCACTGGGGCTGAGTTTAGTAGTTGGAGCCAAGATTATTTGCTAAGGCCGAACTCTATTGTAGATCCCGAGTTATTTTATTGGAATTGAATTATCTTGCAAGAGAGGCCTAGTTTAATTTTTGGGGTCTGAGTTCATTTGCCAAGGCCGAATTAATCTGGAGGAGATCAAGTTATTTTGCCAGAGATGTCCACAGGTTCCAAAATTAATATTTTACATACAAACTGTTCGAAGAAAAGCTTGCAGACAAATTGTTTGTCAAAATGCATACAAGAGAAAATTAAAAATTTTGCAAGCTGAGTAAAAGAATTTGAAAAATGCTTCAGTGCCAGTCGAAGCAGGAAAAATTGTTTCAGAATTCCTTCATAAATTTGAAGATTATAACAAGACTTTCACAAGACGGGTAACATCAATTGCGACAAAGGAAAAAGGAAGTTGCAAATCTGAAGATGAAAACACAACTAAAGACCAAGAAGCAAATATTTAAGTGAGTCCAAAGGAATATGATATGGAAGATGAATTTGTTGACTGTGATATACTGCACGACGGATTAGAGGGTTTTGACTACACTGTTTCAAAAATTTCAGAAGCACCTGTCAAGGAGATTTATGAGCCATCTTTATTGGAGAGCCTGTTGAACACTCAAATTGGAGAGGTGGTCGAGAGAGTTGAGCATTCGTCTTTTTGGCTAGCCATTGATGAGGTGCAAGTAGGGGCATCCAGTAGGGTCGCTAGGATTTCGAATGAGAGCCGCCAGAGAGAGTTTGAGCACTTGAAGGAAGGTATTCTAGTGATGAAGAAGAAGACCTAGACACTTCAAGGCACCATCTTGCAGTAGATGGGTGAAATTAAGGACCTTAGTGTGGTATGTGCCGACTCAGTGACCAAGCTATTCAACATTTGGGAATCACTGAAATCCCTACCGAGGCAGTAAGGGGAGCATATTCCGGGGTTTCAGGACAACCTTCTTTAGGAGTACACAAATAGGGCTTGTAGCACTATTAACCCACCTCTATACATTAGAGAGCCTTCTAAATGGATGTTACAGGTTGGCCAAGATTAAGCCGCAGGCCGACAGTTTAGGAGATTACTAGTTGGAATTAGAATAGTGCAAGAAAAGCATGGTGGGATTGTTTCTTGTGGGCACTTATGCACAAGATCTGTGCTAGGGGATGGATTAGAGAGATGTCATGAGTTGGTATCCCTTACTGAGAGGATAATTTATGGGGAAACATCCTTAGCCAGGGACAAAGTACTGTTGGAGCCTTGGGACACGGGTGATGATGGATGGCCAAGGTGGCATTGGAATCCGAGTGAATCTATTGGTGGCAAGATCAGGGTTACGGGGGAGCGCCCCCCGTTCCCCTCCTTGCACCCGCTCTTGAAGTGCATTCTGAATGGAAGCACTCATGGAGTGACCTAGGGAGTTTGCTCCTGCAAAAAAAACTCGCTCCCTAAGATTTCTTTTCTTTTCTTCGCAAAAAAACATTTGATCGACTGTTCAACACCCTTGTAAAAGTATGTGACAAAGCTAGTGAGAAGGAAAATGGTTGGAACAATAAATTTTACATGCTCCCATTGTAAAACAACCTACACTAGTTCATATACTTGTATAAGAAAACATCCCTACAAGATTATGCCATGTCGACTTCTCTAACTTGACCACAATTTGACCTAGCATTTTTGGGCAGTTTGATTGTGCATTTTTGGGTAGTTTAACTGAGCATTTTTTCGCAGTTTGATTCAACATTTTTGGGCGGTTTGACTGAGCATTTATGGGTTGTTTGACCAAGTCGATCTGTTGCTGGAGAAGGTCGAATTTTGGCTTGTTTGACCAGTGCTATGATTTTTGTCTGGGTTGACCAAGTGTAACTTGAAAATATCAGATTATACTTTTGCTGAAATGAACAATTTCTCCTCGAAAAGATTGTTGGGTTTTCTCTCGAGTTTTGGTTTCCCGAGGCAAAATTTTGGTATCTATTGTATATGGCTATTCTATTGTGATCTTCACTGTTTCTATTGCATTTATAGTAGAATTTTTAACTAATTCATCTATTATTGGAAGTAATTATTAGTTGCATAAAATTGTACTTGTCTAATTAGCACTAGAAAATCAACATGGTATCAGAGCTTTGGTGAAGAAAGGCCATTGAGATCACCCCTTGAAGACACCTATTTTGCAATATGATCTTTGACCAAATGGCTCCCTCTATCAAGCCTGAAGATAGGCTAGAAGGTGCAACAAATTTTAGGGCTTGGAGGACTAGAATGGATCTCATTCTTGAAGAGAATGATGTCATGGAGTATGTGGAAGGCAAGATTATTGAACCTCAGGATGATGAGGGAACGATGAAGCACATGAAGATGGAAACTAAGGCCAAGAGGATTCTTGTTGAACCAATCAAAGATCATTTGATTCCACTTGTTTCTTGGTTGAAGACTTCAAAGCAAATATATGATGCCCTAGTAGGGCTGTATACAGTCAACAACATTGGTCAAAAAATGGCTTTGAGGAATCAACTTCGTGATATTCAAATGTCTAGATCAGATATTGTGGCTTCCTAGTTCATGAGGATCTCTTAGTTGAGAGATCAACTCAAGGCCATTGGAGAAAATATTGATGAATCAAAACTTGTGACTATGACCCTTAATGGGTTTCCGAATTCATGGAATTCATTTGTATCAAGCATTTGTGGCAGACCAGAAATTCCAAAATTTCATCAACTATTATCAAATGGGAAGATTCAAAGACCTCAATATGGCGAGTCCCAAGCATTTGTAGCCCATACGAAGAATGGTAAAGGAAGAAGAAATTCTGGAAAATTTCATAAAAGAAACACAGGTAGAAGACTTGCACCTGTTCAAGAATAGAAGAAGAAGGATATGTCAAAGATTGATTGTTTCGGTTGTCACAAGTTTGGTCACTATAAAAACAAGTGTCTTGAAGGGAAGAATTATTGGAAGAGAAAGGGCAGCAACATGCTTCAACAATAGACATTGATGTTGATGAGCATCCAAATTAGAAGAGATCCAGGAATGAAAGTATAGATGATACATATTATCTTTTCTTTTCTTCCCTTATAGGCACTATTGCAGATCACATTGATATTTGGTTTGTGGACAATGGTGCCTCCAAACATATGACAGGTAACTGTGGTAGTCGTATAGAATTGGTAGAGAGGAAGTCAACATAGAAAGTGGAAATTGGTGACAATACCAAGTATGCAGTGAAAGGTGTTGATCAACATCTTTCTAGTTGGAGTTAAGAGGAAATATTCATACAAATGATGTGTTGTATTTACCAGGTTTGAAATAGAACCTGATCTCTACCTCATTCTTGGAAGAAAAAGGGTATAGAGTTGGCATTTTGATGGGCAAGTCCTTGTATGGAATAAGGGCTCAAGCATAGATTCTGCAAAGGTGATTAGTGTTCGAGAGGGAGGCTTGTGCACACTTCTAGTACGATTAGCTCAAGCATTGGTACATGGTAACGCCAATCTATGTGAGTTATGGCATTGAAGATTTGCTCACATACACTACAAAGCTTTGCCAACATTGAGGAATATGGTTAGAGGCCTTGCGGAGCTCCAACTAGAGCATGAAAGGGTTTGCAAGGGTTGTGCACTTGACAAGAATGTCAAGGGATCCTTTTCGTGTAGTGTTAGTAGGTCCAAGGGGATCTTGGATATAATACATTCATATGTATGCAGATCAATGACAATATCATCTTTGGGTGGTTTCTTGTACTATGTGACATCATTGCTGATTTGTCCTAGAAAACATGGATCTACTTCATGAAGACAAAGGATGAGGTCTTGAACAGGTTCCAAGAGTTCAAGGTTCAAGTAGAGAACTTGACAAGGAAGAAGATCAAGGTTATGATGTCAAATAATGGAGGAGAGTATACTTCCAAGGGCTTGTTTTCCTTTTGCAAGGAAGTAGGGATTAAGAGGGAGTTAATAGTTCCTTACAACCCTCAACATAATGGGGTTGCCAAAAGGAAGAACAAATCCATTGTGGAGGTTACTAAGGCAGTGATTCGTGATTAAGATTTACCTGAGTTCTTATGAGGAGTGGCATCCAAAATGGTAGTTTATGTTTAGTTAAGAAGTGCTTTCCAGATTTTGGGGAATAAGACTCCTGAAGAGGCTTTCATAAGTGAGAAACCAGAGGTCGGGCATTTTGGGATCTTTGGTTGTCCAATCTACATTCATGTACCCAAGGACAAGAGGATGAAGCTGGAGCCTTTTGGGAAGAAGGGAACATTTGTGGGATATAGTGAGACATCAAAGGCTTACAAGATCTATGTTCCATGACAACGATAGCTTGAGATCAGTCGAGATGTTAGCTTTCATGAGGATGCAACCTATTGTAAATCTAAAAGATCTCACATGGATATTGATGATGAGGAGCAAGAGGCTCTCAAGGATGTGGGTTTAGGTTTTGTACCTATGAAACATCCTTTAGATCATTAGGAAGAGCCAAAAGGGCCCGTTGAGCCTGTGGACCCACTTAGGGCAATTGTTCCAAAGCCTAAGAAGAGGCTGACATGGCTTTGAAGTACATTGCAGGATGTAGAGGGACATGCAACTCCCCATGGCACTTTCTAGGAAAGTAAACTTCCTAAGAAGTATTTGGGATATGCAGCACTGATAAGTCACATCATTTGATACTAAGCCATCTAACTATTAGGAGGCAGCGGACCAATAAATTTGGAAGGATGCCATGATGGAGGAATATCAGTCCATCATGAAAAATGATGCATGGGAAATTGTGTTGAGACTTGAGGGGAAGTCAACGGTGACTTCCAAGTGGATGTACAAGATCAAGCATGCGGTGGACGACAACGTAGAGAAGTACAAAGCAAGAACATGGCAAGAGGGTTCTCCTAGAAAGAGGGAGAGGACTATGAAGAGATATTTTCTCTAGTTGCCAGGTACACTTCTGTTAGAACTATTCTTTCTATTGCTTCTGTTATGTCTTGGAGGTTACATCAGATGGATGTGAAGACTGCTTTTATCAATGGAGTAATTGAGGAAGAAGTGTACATAAAATAACCTCAGGGCTTTAAGGTACATGAGAGGGAGTCTCATGTTTATAGATTGAAGAAGGCTTTGTACGGACTCAAATGGGCACCTTGGGCTTAGTTTCTTGGATTGATGAATACTTGGTGAGTTTTGGCTTCATCAAGATTGATGCCGATCCAAATCTTTACTACAAGGTTGTTAAGGTGAGCCTGCGATCTTGTTGTTATATGTTGATGGTTTGTTTTTGACAAGAGCAAAAAATCTCATTAATCAGTGTAAGAGGGAGTTGACCTCTGAGTTTGAGATGAAGGATCTAGGCTTTATACATGACTACTTGAGATTAGAAGAGTGGCAAAAGCCAGGTGTAACGAACAAAGTTCATAAATGTATCAGAATAATTCAGAAGAACTGAAATATGTAAGTATCCATCATAGGACAAGTAGTAATTGTATATAATAATTGTTGAAATGTGTGAAATGATTACAATGACGACCCGCTTATATACCTAGGCAAGTGCCCTTTCATGAATGGTCATGTCTCTGAGATATGTCTCTTGATTACTAACTAATTGACTGTTAGTTAATTAATTTTTAATTATTATTATTATATTTATATTTGCATTTATTATTTTTATATGAATTATATTCACAACATTGCCCCTCTCTTGAAAAAGCTTTGCCCTCAAAGCTTACTGATGAAAGGGTCGTATCCTTTCCCGTTTCGAATATCTTCTTATCTCTGAACTTTCATCTTCGTTGATACAAGATGATATGATCCTTTGAGTGATAAACGAAATTGTCGAATTGAGAATGGATCTAACCATCTTAGATTAATGTTTTGTGGGATCTTTCGATCACTGGGAATTTGTAATGAATTGTTATCATAGGACTAGATTCTGCAAACTTCAACATTCCTTGGAACATAACTCTGTTGTTTCCATTATGAATGGTTCAAATATGTAGATTGACTTAGTTGTCTACTCTTGTGATTTAGATGTCGATAAGGAGTTCTTCTGGTTGGAATTTCCCTTATCGTGTGTGTGGTCGTTTCTTGTAGTCATTGAGTTGGCTATTGAATCATCACTTGGAATTTCCATTGTTTGAACTGCAATATCTGAATTGGTTTTAACTTCTATAGGTTTCTCTTCTTCTTGAGTTGTGATATTGACTGGATCGATATTTATTCCTTTATCTTCAACTTGGATTGAAACGACTGGAGACTTCAATACTTCTTCTTGAAGTTGTTCTAGCTTGTCATTTAGGGGCTTCTTGTCACTTTTAAGCTTCTTTATTTGCATAAGGAGATTTTGGTTATGATTCCTTCGATGCGAAAGCTCTTCGCTTTTTGGATTGTTGGCTTTATTTTTAGTATTTTTCTCATCTTTTAAATTTTTGATTTGTTCTAATAACCATTGATTAAGGGGCTTTAAGTGCAAACTTTCTTCTTGCTTCTTCGATAGATTGTTGTTGAATTCTTCTTAAACTGTCATTTTCTTGCTTTAATGGTTCCTTAGGTGCAAAATTTTCTTGTCTTTTTCTTTTGACTTATTGTAAAACATGTCTCCAAGATCTTTATATTTCTTTTCCGACGCATTGTTTTTTTTTCAAGCTCTGCGAATTCTTTCTCTAATCTTTTTATTTGTGTCTGTGTGTTACTTTGATGCTCTTCGATATTAAATAATATTCCACACGCTGGACAACTTAAATTGCATTTTTTTTTGAATATATGTATATCCAATTTCGTTTAGACATAATGGAGATTTAGTCCAAAAGATAGAATTATGTATGGATTCCATAGCTCCTTCGTTCATCTTCTAATTAGACTCCATTCTTCCTTTTACTCGAATGATTGAGCTTGGATATATTTTGAGTGAGCGACCCACTTCTTCAAAATATAATAAGGTTCTTTTTTAAAATATTGTTTTTGTAATTTTTCTTATTATTATTTAATTATTATTATATATACAATGTAATAATAATTATAATAATTATTATTTTTAATAAAATAAATTGATTAAATAGTATATATATATATATATATATATATATAATGAACTTATATAGCAATAATAACTATTAATAATCAAATTGTATGACATGCATATATATGTTTAACTATGGAACGCAGATGACTATGAAACGGTATGCCGGTTGGGAGGGGACAGGATGACTCGAAGGAAATAACCGGTCGGGAGGTGGTGACAGGATTTGATGCAGAATAAATGACGACGGAGGGAGTAGGAGGGACAGGGGTGCCGGAGGATCGGGACGCTCAATGGAATGTGGTCGGGGTGAACAGGTGATCGAGCTGACAACGTGAATGTGGATAGCGATGAGGACACAGTTTGATGGCCGTGGGCAGAGGTAACGAAGGGCGGATAGGCATACCACGGGTCTGTGGGAATTGGATGGTGTTGCAAGTGACAATTTTGGAAGTTTCGATGGCTGCAATGGTAATGACAAGGTTGAAAGGGGTGAAGAACGTTGGTTTTGCTATGCAGGTGTCAGAGCACCGGTTATAGAGTACAAAGTCCGCCGGTTGTTGCGGCCAGATTTTGACATAGAGCGACATTGTGGCTGGGCGGCTCTATTTTGGACGGTGTTTGTTGTAGGTGGTCGGTCGACGGTGAGAGGTGACAGTCAAATGTCTGCAAAGGGTGGTGGTTTGCTAGTCGCAAAACTTCAACGGAGCATGCAGATGATAGAGATGCAACTAGGTCCGTCCTTTTTTTCTTAATATAATTATTATTATTTTTTATTTTATTTTTTTAATATAACTATTTTTCCTTTTTTATTGTTTTTTTGAATATAATTTTATTTTCAAACTTATATATATATATATATATATATATATATATATATATATATATATATGTATGTATATTTTGTAGCTTGTTCTTTTAAATTCCATTTTTTTTTTTATCTTTTTTCTTCTTTTATTATTTTTCGTTTAAAGTTTTTTAACCTTTTTCTTATATATATATATATATATTTTCTTTCCCAAATTTTTTTTTTTTAAATATATATTTTTTTCTTCCTTTTTTTTTTTAATTCTATTTCTCTTTAAATGGCCAAGGGCCTCAATAATTATGTGCAACTTGGAGAAGCCCCAACTCTATATAGCGAAACACTTTAATTTCATGACATCAAGGTTGACGAAAACTTCAATGGCCATTGGCCGGAATTGGAGAACGTGGCTTTGATACCAATGTAACGGACAAAGTTCGTATACGCAGCGGAATAATTCAAAAGAACTGAAATATGTAAGTATCCATCGTAGGACAAGTAGTAATTGTATATAATAATTGTTGAAATTACAAAAGATGTGTGAAATGATTACACTGAGCGCCCACTTATATACCTAGGAATATGCCCTTCATGAATGGTCATGTCTCTAAGAAATGTCTCTTGATTACTAACTAATTAACTATTAGTTAATTAATTATTATTATTATTATTTACATTTATTATTTTATATGAATTATCTTCATAACACTAGGTGAGATCTTCCTTGGTCAAGGGAAGTATATTATTATGATCCACTCTCATGGTGACCAATCTAAAGAAGTTGAGAGGCTTTGACTCAGATTTGGTGGATCCTTCTATGTATTGACAATTGATTGGATCCTTGATGTATCTAGTTAATACGAAACCTGATATTTGCATTGCAGTGAACACTATGAGCTAGTTTATGGTGGAACCGAGGCATGTACAATAGATTGCGGCAAAACATGTGTTGAAATAGTTAGTTATGGATTGAGATATGTCTCAAATGGTGTAGTACAACTACAGGGATACACAGATTCTGATTGGGTAGGAAATGCCAAAGACAGGAAGAGCACATTGGGATGTTGCTTCAATTTGGGTTCTACTATGATATCCTGGATGAGTAGGAAGCAAACATCTGTCGCACTCAGTATTGCAGCTAGTCTGGCAAGTTGTGAAGAAACGTGGCTTCAGAAGCTACTCACAGCACTGTTTGATCAAGTGCTGGAGATGACTGTGATAGATTGTGACAATCAAAGTTGTGTGAAGCATTTAGAAAATCTAGTTTTCCATGATAGGTCGAAGCACATTGAGATCAAGTACCATTACATTTGAGACATGGTACAAAAGGGAGTAGGGAAGCTCCAATACATTTCTACACTCGAGTAGGTTGCTGACATTCTCAGAAAGCCTCTGTCCAAGATGAAGTTTCTATACTTTAGGGACAAACTTGGAGTTGTTCAGAATGCCTCCCTTCTTGAGAGGGAGTGTTGATGTTGTAGCATTAGGGAAAACATTCTCCCTAGGTCAAGGGTAATGATTGGGTGCCATGTAATGTGGCTAGGGAGAATTGCCAAGATAGCATCAGGGCTCAAAGTGCTCCCTCAATCATGTTGAATTTGTAACTATGGTCGGTCTTCATAATGTACATTTGGTCACTTGATGTAATTGTATTTATCATTGTAAAGCATATTTATAAAGGCTTAAGTCAAATGAAAATTTATTTTGAGTCAAAGTCCCATTACGATGCTTTAAAGATGAAAATTTGAATTTTTGAAATGTAAATTTTAGTTCCAAAAGTGACAAGCTGGCTTCCTTCCAAGTCAAGTCGACCCTGACCAAGACACATGTTCATTCACCCAAGATAGTGTTTTGGCAAGCAAACAAAGGACAAGAAAGACAAAGTAGGACAAAGGAGGAGGTTGAAATATCTCTTTTCTCTCTCTCTCTTGCAACATGCACGTGTAGATTTCTCTCTCTCTCTCTCTCTCTCTGTGGTTCGCATTTCTCTAGGGCCATTGTTGCAAGGGGCTGAAATTTCTGTGTTACTAGGGCAACTGTTGCAGGGTTGAAATTTCTAGGGCAACTGGCTATTGTAGGAGGGCCAAAATTTTGGATTAGACAGGTAGAGCGAAGTGCATGATCAGATTGGGTGACTTGACTTGGAAGAGAAGACCAAGTTTGACCATAGGTCTTGGCGTGTCTCTCATTGAACAAGACAATTTTCTCTATTGGAAAAGGTTGTTGGGTTTTTCCCTTTGGTGTGTTTTCCTAGGGTAAATCTTGTCTTCTTTTGTGTGTTGTGATTTCTATTGTTCCTTGCTCTTTATGGTTGAATTTTTGAAGTATAATCGCTGAATGATATATTGGAATAATTTAAAACAAGATCTACATCAAAGGTAATTATCAGAATTTTAGAAATATTGTGCTAACCCTAATTGCGCTAAGAAAATCAACAAGTCAGAGGGTTTTGACCATATTGCCATGGGTTACATGGCTAGTGGGTAGAGTGACTGCCCCATTTAAGTGCCATGTGATGATATGGGGGAATGGTAAATTGGCCCAGGGTTTCACTGTTGGTCAGGGAGAATTGAACTAGTTCTGAATGACGACTTGGTAAGTTGGTGACTCGGGACTAGTTTTATTTTTACCCCGGTTAAGGGGTACCTGACCATATCGCCAAAGGGTGTTTGGCTAGTGGGTGACTAGATCCTTTGCATGATGCTGATGCAGGATGCTTTCCACATGGTTCTAGGATACAACATGAAGTGAATGGATACATAAACATAGTAGGTTCATTCAATCTTTTCTCGTGATGGAGAAATTTTCAGCAAAGTGGACATCTGAGGAAGTCAAGGTGAATACCTCCCTAGCTAAGAGGGGTTGTTGATTTTTGGGTAGCTGTGGGTGGTATTCCCTAGCTACACAAGTCGGCTCAAGAAAGAAAATTTGAAATAAATTTTAAATTGGTTAGGTCAGCCCCAAAAGTTTAAGTTGGCCTAGCAAGGAAATGTGCCCCTTGGGCACCACAAGAACACTATAAAAGTGCATTTGATCTCATCATTTCATCACTAAACTGATCACTCACACATTTTCTCTCCCACTCGTGAGAAGCAATATGAGGAAGAGGTTGAAGTTCTAAGGAGCCAAATTTATGAATTTTGACTAGCATTTGACCAAAGTTGACCAACATTGACTAAGGCTTTTTGTTTGACCAACTTTGATTGAGTCTTTCTGGGCACTTTGACCACAATTGACCACATGCTACTTGATCATGTCCGAGCTGACCTCAGGGCAAATTTCAACCCCTTTGACTTGCGTTGACTTCTCTACCTTGATCGTAGTTTGACCAAGCATTTCTGGGCAGTTTGACCATCATTTTTGTGCAGCTTAACCGATCATTTCTAGGCAGTTTAACCAAGCATTTATGGGCATTTTGACCAAGTTGATCTATTGTTGTAGAAGGCCGATTTTCGGCTTATTTGTCCAATTTTGACCAATGTTGTGATTTGGTCTAGCTTGACTTAAAAATAACAAATCGTACTTTTGGTTAATTGATCAATTTCTCTTAGAAAAGGTTACTGGGTTTTCTCTCAAGTTTGGATTTCACAGGACAAAATTTTTGTGTCTACTATGCATGGCTATTCTACCTTGATCTTTACTATTTCTATTGCATTTACAGTTGAATTTTTTGAGTGTAATTGGTTTATGATAGTCTGGAATGTGCTAAAGTAATATCATCTATCGTTGGAAGTAATTATTAGTTGCAAAAAATTGTGCTTGTCTAATTCACACTAGAAAATCAACAACCAACTCGCCTTCAAAAGCGTTTATCTTCTTCAAGTTAGTGATCATCGATGTAGACATAGGCCTGTAGTCTTCTATAATGGACCTCCTCAATATCTCCCTTGCATGCTTGCCTAGTCCAAGGAAAATCTCTCCTGGCTGCTACCACACCTCCAATCCCTCCGATGTTCTTCATCTTGAACTTTGAAGAAAGATCCTCCTTGCACATCCCTATGAGCTTCTCTGATCTCGTCAAGAAAAGATCTTCCACATAAAGTACCAAGATGAGTGACTCACCTTGAGCAAGTACATAATACAAGTTGGGATCCGCCTCACTCTTGGTGAAGCCCAAATCAAGAAGATGTCCATCGATCCTGGCATACCATGTGCGTGGAGCCTGCTTTAGCCCATAACGAGCCTTCTTCAATTTGCACACTGGGATCTCTTCCATGCACCTCAAAGCCATGAGGCTGCTTAATATACACCTACTCCTTAATCACCCCATTGAGGAAAGCAATCTTAGCATCCATTTGATGTATCCTCCCCCTGATTTCTTAAGCAATGGACATAACTTCCCTATTGTATGCATATTTGGCGATAGGTGCGAATGTATCCTCGTAATCCACTCCCTCCTTCTAAGAGAACCCTCTCGTTACAATCATGTTTTGTAGATCTCTACACTACCATCAACTACATGTTTGATCTTATAGATCCATTGAGAAGTGTCCACCAACTTTCCTTCTAGTCTTGGCATTATGTCCCATACATCATTATTCACAATGGAGCTATACTCCACCATGGCATCCCTTCATACCTGCTCATATATAGCCTCTTCAAAAGTGGAAGGCTTAGACTTATTGATGTTCCTCGACAATACCAAATAACTAGAAAATCTAGTCAGTGGTCTATGCTACCTAAAAATGCTCCTAGGATCCTCCACATGCTCTTTGGTATCTCTCAAGCTCTATTCAGACCATCTCTACCTCCTCTTGCTAGAGCTCGAAGGAATATCCAACTTCTCCAAATCTGTTGGTTGTGTTCCTACTGCTTGTGCTACTGGTCCCTGTTCAACCTTAGGAGCTTCTCGCTCTCAATCCTCTACCATAGTGGGCTTTTTCTTATGAGATCTCCCAAGTGTTCTTCTCATCAAATATAACATATTGAGTCAAGGCCACCTTCCTTTGTCTTGGAATGTAGACTCGACAGTGCTTTGAGACATCATTGTAGCCTACAAATACACCCCTTTTTGATAAGGGCTCTAGCTTAGTCCTCTTCTCTGTGGGAATGTGAACACAAATGGGATAACCAAAGATGCGCAAGTGGCTCACATTCAATTTCATTTTTGTAAACAACTCCTCAGGAGTCATGTCCTCTAGTATCCTGTGAGGACTATTGTTTTGCACGTACATAACTTTATTGTAGTTCTTCACCCATTGAAACATATGAAATTCATGATCGTAGATCATTTCCAGCACTGCCTCCATTATGGTCTTGTTATTTTTCTCGGCAACCCCATTTTGTTGAGGGTTTTAAGTTACCATGAGCTCATTAATGCTCGCTTCCTTACAAAAGTCGTGGAACTAGTTAGTGGTATACTCACCCCCATTATCTGATCTAAACACCTTAATCTTCTTCCAAGCCTCGTTCTCCATAAGAGCTTTGAACTCTTTACATTGATCGAAGACCTCATGCTTGGTCTTGAAGAAGTAGAACCAAGTTTTCCTGGAGAAATCATCTATGAACATTGCAAAGTATAAAGACCCTGTGATCGATGTCACAGATATAGGCGCAAAAATATCTGAGTGCACCAAGTCTAGTACTCCCTTAGAGTTGATCCTGCTACGAGGATACACAACCTTGGCTTGCTTGCCAAGCGCACACCCTTTACACACTCCATCCTCTCCACCCTAACATACAGAAAACAAGTAACCATTCTCTACAACGTTGGGAGAGCTCTATAGTGTAGGTGTCCCATCCTCCTATGCCATATCTCACTTTGGATGTCACTCTCACATATGAGAGGCTTCATCGACTGTCATCTCAACAGATAGAGATCTCTTTCTCTTTTCCCAATTACTTGCTTCTTGCTGGGATCAGTTCCATTTAGCCCAACAACCACTTCATCTCTAATAAAGCTAACTTCTAGTCCTCTATTTTATATGGCCAAAGCTAAAAGGATATTTTTCTCTAAACTTGGTATGTACCACACTTCGCTCACCTCCATGATTCCACTTGAGTCCATCTAAAACTCAATATTGCTAATGCCTTCTATTGCATACTTGCCCTTATCACCAAGGTCCACATGTACAACACTAGGCCCCTTGGTCATGTGGGTGAATACGTCTTGAGATCTTATCATGTGATGAGATGCTCCACTATCCACGGACCAGACACCTCTTGTGATGGTTCCAAAAAGGAAGGACACCATGGAAATTTTTCTCACAAACTTTTCAACCATCTCTTCCATTTGTGCAGTGGCTGCCATAGTTGTCTTTCCCTTAACCTTCCTCTTGTTTGGACATTGACTGGCAAAATTCTCAAACTTGTGACAAGCAAAGCACTTGACTTTGCTCATGTCCTTTTCCTTTTTGTTCTGTGAAGATCCTCCTCGACTCTGGTTCTGCTTGGCCTTTGCTTGCCCTTTTTTGCTTGTGCAACAAGAGCAAGCTCATCCTTTTTCTTACTACCCTTTCCTTGTCCCCTAGTCAATGAGTTCTCCCAGATCTCCTTTTGGATGAATTCATCCTACAAACCAGGAAGTTGTTCCCTAGCAAGGATCCCATCCGCAAAAGTGGTCCAATGCTTAACACAACCCTTCGTAGAACCTTTTACTAGCAATGAATCACTCAAATGCAAGCTCACCACGAGCCTGTTGGATCCTCATGAGGTATGATGTCACGATCTTAGATTTTTTGATTTTGATACTGTTTAATTTCTCTCGCAACACAATTTTCTTGTTTTCATTTGAACTCTTGTAAAGACCAGTCAAAGCTACCCACATTTGACATCTGATATCCTTCCTTGATATGTGAGGAATTATGTGATCCCTTGCACCATCCAAAATTATACACCTTGCTTTCATATCTTTAGGTTGTGCTCTGTTGCAAGGTTTGGATCCGAAGGAAGTTGAATGTCATTGTTTATGAGATGCCACAGACCATTCATCTTCAAAGTCATGGTAATTCGCTCCTTCTAGGGATTGAAATTAGTTGCCCTATTCAACATGTCTTCATATAGTAGACTGCTTAAAGATGCCATTTTCACAAATTGATAATGATCACAAAGGCCTTTTGCAAAATTTTAATAAAATAATTCTACTGACGTAAAAGGAAACTTGTTGTTGCGAACCCTCATGGTCTTAGCTCTCTCTTGACAGAGTCTTGTAGATAGCTCTGATACATTGTTAAATTTTCAAATGCTAGCCTGATTTACTTTCTCACGACAATTTATTATATTCCTAGCAATTTATATATTTATTTAGCCAAATAAATATTGAATTATCAAAAAATAAAATCATTGGTATTTTTAATTTCTAGGAATTAAAAATAAATCACCCATAACAATAATTAGAGAGATCAATCACACATTGCAAAAATAATTCAACCACAACAATTCTCTGCTGTTTATTAATCTAGAAAATGTGGGTTTTGGACCCATCGAGATACAAGGAAAAATACAATAACTGGAACTTCTAACTCAACAACCATAAGATGAATTCGGCCCATGTAATTCAGCCACTTGGAAATCGACCTAGAGACCTTCGACCCAATGAATCAACTGGCAAATCAACCTGCGCCCTCCCTGTGTGCTATCACCGTGCCTCAGGAAAAACTCATACCCCTAGCAATTTGGCTTTCTCTAAATCAATTTGACCTTCCTCCAACAACTCAACCCTGCAATCTCCTCAACTTGGCCTCTTGGATTCGCCCTCTATTCTCTTGTACTTCTCCTTTGCGCTCCAGTCCATTGAGTTACTCGCACTAGAGAAAATCACTCTTTTTGTGATGGCTCACTCTCTCGAGTTCTTATGTGTCTTTACCACTTTGCTAGATTTCCTTTATAATCTTGATTAAGCCCAAATCTCTAACTCTAGTCGCCCTTCTAGAAGATCTTCGAGATCTATGGTTGATATTATTTGTATGTGACTTAAATAATTGTATTATTTATTCTTTAAAAGTGACTTAATAGTCCACAATGATTAATTAACTTTAGTTATTATACTTTTCCTAAATTAGACTTAGGAAAGAAGACATAAACCATTTACTCCACCAAGCAAGCACTTAAAAAGGAAATAAATAATCTTTCACATGCTAAGACACCAAACCTATGCAGAAGACCTTCCGAAGCTACCACTAGCTTTAACACTCCTGTTGGAATGTAACTAGGTTTGGTCTTCATTTAATGTATTTGAGTCATCTTGTAATGTACTTGTCAATAATAAAGAAAATAATTACTATTATTATTATTATGACTTATTAAAGCATGGGTTTCATGCTTGGGACATCATGTTTTAGGTCAAAGTCACCATTGAGTACTTCTAGGATTTATTTTGAGTTAATATAGTCATTATACTTTTAAAGAGACCGTTCTTGGGCTTTTGAATCATGTAAAACTGTTAAGTATTGAGTCAAATATGAATTGTGTTGTCTTCACACCAAGTCGGCCTTTAAGATGATGAAGTCGGCCCCAGGAGGGCTATTTGACGTCACGAAAGTTCAAACTCCATTTGAAGCACTCACACTCAACAAGCTAGTTTGATATCTCTTGGAGCTTGAAAAAGTACGAAATAGGAGGAGGAGGAAAAGGAAGTCCGAGTTTGGTCTAAGAGAAGGAAAAGAGGAAAATCGAAATCGTGGTGCTTCTATCTCTCTCTCTCGTGCCCTAGTTTGAAAGATCAAAGTTCTCTTGTTGATGTCGTAGCCAGTTGCCGTATGTTGCTGTTGCTAGATCAAAGTATAGGTGAAAGTTGTTGATGCTGGGTCTTGTTGGGTCAAGAAGTTGTATTGGGCCAAAATCAAAGTTTCTATGTGAATATCGAAGTTTTTCAGTGAAGATCAAAGTCTCCATAGCAAGGTTGAAGTTGTTGGGTTGAAGGAAGTGTTGTTACTGGTGCCAGGTCAAGAAGGATCATCGACAAGAGAAGAGGAAGGCTGACTTGGTGTGGAGGAAAGTTTATGTCAAGGTCTAGAGTCTGGGAATATATTCAGCAAATTATTGAAGGAAGAATCTCTGACTGGGTTTTCCCCTAAAGAGGGGTTTTTCCCTGGTTGTGAGCCTATATTTGGTGTCCATTGTTTTATGTGCTTTTGCTTTGCTAATTGCTTGATGAACTAAAAGAAAGAAGATATAAAGAAACCTAATAAGAAGTCAAGAACATCGCAAGTAATTATCAAGTATAAGAAAATATTTCTTCCTTTTTGATTTTCTAACATGTTACCAGAGCTTTGGTGAAGAAAGAAGAAAATTGAGTCTCAACTTCTCAAGCACTTGATCAAGGAATCATTCAAAAGGATTATTCAAGGGAAAAGGTCTACTATCTTCAAAGACAATGTTTAACACAGTCAAGGGAGAGAACAAACTTGAAGGAGCCTCAAATTACGGATCCTAGAAGAAGAGGATTGATCTCATCCTTGAAAAGAACAAGGTTCTAGACTTGGTCAAAGGAAAAGTAAAGAAACCTAAAAGTGACTCTAGTGATGTTGATAAAGTGAAGTTCAGAGAATTAGAATTAGTTGCCATGACCCTAATGGTAGAAGGAATAAAGGACAACCTTGTCCTGTTTATAGCCAACATTAATTATGCTCAAGAAATGTATGAGGTCTTGTCAAAGTTATTCACTATAAAAAAATTAGTCAAGTAGCAAGCTTGAAGAATGCACTAAGGACCACAAAGATGACTAAAGAAGATATAGTGGCCTCCTTCTTTGCGAATATAGTAAGAATCAGAGATGATATTTTGGCCATTGATGAAATTGTTCTAGACAAAGAACTCGTGATCAATGCTCTATTAGGATTGCCACCTACTTGGGGTGCATTTGCTGTAGACTTAACAATTGGAAGGAAGCTCCCACTTTTGAAGAACTATGCACTGCCTGCAGTCAAGAAGAATTAAGGATCTCACTAGTTGCCAATCCTGAAGGAGTTTCAAATGCCTACACTGCTCAACACAAAGGAAAGAAATCATATGGACCAAGGAAGAAAGTAGACATGTCCAAGGTAGATACTAGAGTGCTATCGATGTCATAAGAAGGGTCACTACAGGAGTGACTGTCCCGACAATCCAAAGAATAAGAAGATAGATAGGGATCATGCTAACATTGCTGAAGAAGAAGATCCAAAGAAAGTTAAACCCGAAGTATCTGACATAAGGGATTTACACTATTAAGTCCTTTGCTTGTAGTCTTAGATATCTTATATTTTTTATGTTTTAGAATTTGTAGGTTTTTAAAATGTTTTTGGAAAAGACATTATTTTTGTTTTTATAAGTTTATAGGAATCCCTTACGCTTTAAGGGAGCCCTCAGCATCTCCTAAAGATGAGTATCTCATTTCCTTTCAGTTTTTGGTTTCATGTATTGATCCAAGATCTTTTACTTATAGATGCATTGGAATTACATGAAACAGAGCTTATAAACCATGGAACTTAAAAGCACATAAAACAATGCGGAAATAACATGGTAAGTAAGAAACCATGACACAAAGATTTGATTACGGAGTTCGTCTAATTTGGACTAGGTCTCGGAGCCTTGCTCAATAGTGGGGAGGCCTTCTTTCATTAAATGTTATAAAAAAAGAGATAAAAGTACAAGCAACATTGAATTACAATCCTTATACCTCCAAGTTGGAAGATGGATGAAGAATGGAGAGCCCAGCTTCAGAAATAGATAGTACCACCGAAATCTTGGCGAAAAATCGTGCAAAAATGCCTATCCGAACACCCAATTTGGATAATCGGGCTTTCTGTACACTCTCTAAACCTCCCAGTTGCTCAAGGCGAGGTTCTGGTCCTTGCTGCCGGGCCGGGTTACTGCTGTGTATTAGGTTATGAACTATTGACCAATGTCCTCGTCTTCTCCGATTCGGATAGTCCTTTATATATGCTGGCGGTAAACCCCTCAACTCCCGGGCAGTTCTAAACAATAGACCAAGTTAGCAAGCGGGTTTGATTTAATATCGAGGATCTCGGGTCGTGGCAACAACCCTTACCTGACATGGCGAAACTCTTTAACTGCGCGTTTAACCCGGTGGCCATTTACTATCGGCGTTTCCAATCGGCGGATAGACCAAAGCCCATACATCAAGTGCCCTGCAATAACCACGGACCCGACGAACTATTAACCACAATATATAAAATATCGGGTCCGGAAGCCCATATCGCAAATCACAATCGGCGTTTCCAAAATTGGTACAACATGCGACTGCTTTCCCCTTTGTGAAATGCGATTGTGATATCGCAAATCACAACATCCTTTTGCTTTTGCGATCGCATCGCAACCTGGCTTGCTCCAAGGTTTATTCTTTAACCTTCTCTTTTTGCTATGTGCGATTGTGATTTGATCGCATCGCAACCATAACTCGCTTGGGGTCGATTTTCTTTAAGCCGAGACCTCTTCCTTCTGCGATCTGCGGGACTAATAGCATTTTGCCACTTAGTGCTTCCCCATTCGCTGAGAGTGTCTGCCACATCATCTCCTCCTGCCACCTTTCCAAGTCAAACATAAACTTTGACTAGCTCTAACTTCTTCATATGAACTCGGATTTGAGTGCCGTTCGCACCGTTGAAATCAGGATGACGATCACTTCGATCCGATGCCAAGTTTATCCAAATTCTGCCACTTTAAGTTTCGAGCCTTTTACCATGCCACTAGTACTTCTTTAAAGATCCACCTGGATCAATCCTCCCCACCAAGAGCTTTTGGACCGCCAAAAGCCTTTTTAGTCAATTGGCAAGTGAGAAAATTGCTCTCTCACTTTCTCTTTATCCATCCATCGAGCTTTACTCGGATGCATTCCTTTGAAGCCAACACAAAAGTACTCCACATCTCCTCGTTGTGAAGTTCTGGTTTTCTTGTCGAGTATGATATCTTTGGGTAACTTGCCTAGATACTCTTGTGCGAAATTGTCCATTGTAGGAATCTGTGCAGCCTCTTCGGTATCCATAATCAATGGAGGTTCATAAAGCTTCAGGTTTTCAACATTCACTACTAAGTACATTTTCTTATAAGCGAGCAAGTCAAGACGAAAAGCATTGTCTCCAATCTTTGCCAATATGGTGAAGGGACCGTATCGAATGGGTCTCAATTTTTTCCCTTCTCTCTTCATTCTATCCTCGCTGATGTGGAGCCATACCTTGTCCCCAACTTGAAATTGATGGTCAACTCAGTGCTAATTATGTCTAGCTTTATACTGAGCTTGACTTTTCTCCAACTGCTCCTGTACTGCCTGATGAATCACCTGTATCCACTGAATAAACTTTCGTGCTTTGTCCCTATCATCTCGTCCTTTGCCATCCTTATCTTTCCCAAAGACCATATCTAAGGGATCCCTTGGTAGATAGCCAAAACATGTCTCGAACAGTGAGTTTTGTGTTGATGAATGTGCTGCTCGATTGTATGCATGCTGCACATAAGGAAGTTGTTCATCCCACAACTTGGGATGTTTTCCACTATAGCCTTGTAACAAGTGTACCATGGTGCAGTTGACGACCTCTGTCTGCCCATCGCTTTGTGGATGAAATGTTGTACTTCTCTCTAGCTTAGTGTCCATCATTCTCCACAAGCTGGTCCAAAACTCTCCAAGAAAGCGAGAGTCTCGATCTGACACAATAGATGTGGGCAACCCAAAATGGACCCAAACATGCTGAAAGAAAAGATAAGCAGTCTGCTCAGCAGTGACCTGCTTTTTACAAGGCATTAAAATACACATTTTACTAAAACGATCCACAATGACATACAAATAGTCGTGACCTTTCCTAGACATAGGCAAACCACCTACAAAATCCATGGACACACTTTCCCATGGTCGACTCGGAATAGGGAGTGGTGTGTAGAGCCCAAGTTTTCTATTAGAGGGCTTTGAAACAGAACACAACACACAACCCTTTACAAAGCGAGTCACAATGTTTTTCATATGAGGCCAAAAACAAAACCTTTGTAAATGACAAAGTTTTTTCAACCCCAAAATGACTCGACACAAGAAAGGTATGAGCCTCTCGGATTACATGTACCCTTTCATTAATGGGTATGGACAATTTGCCAAGGTGATACAATAGTTTTCCCTACAAGTAATTATTTACCACTTGCGATCCACGAGTCAGCCTTGCATAAATCTCATTAAAATCATTATCGTTAGCATATTGTTCACCATAACCTTCTAACGATAAAGAAGCATTTTGCAAAACTACATATGCAGAAATAGGAGGGCGAGAAAGGATATCTGCTACTTTGTTGTTGGCGCCTTTTTTGTATTTTATTACTAGATGAAATTGCTGGAGGAATCCCATCCACCTAAAATGACAGGCTTGTTGAAGCTTGGTCTGTGACTGAAGGTACTGTAAGGGCTGATGATCCGTATGGATGATGGTCTCCTTGCCGATCAGGTAGTGTTTCCACTTCTTTACACTCTGGAACAAGGCGTACAACTCCTTGTCGTATGCGAGATAGCTTACACCTGGGATAAATTCTTCGAATGGTAACATACATGCTTCCATTGTTGCATCAATGCAACGCCCATGGCATATTCGCTGGCTTCTGTTTCAATCTTGAAAGGCTGCTGAAGGTCTCATAAGTCTAGCAATGGCACTGTGCTGACCTTCTCTTTTAGCGTGTCGAAGGATTTCTGCTGTTTTGCTCGCCACTGCAATGTCTGCTTCACACTTGTTAATGCGTGTAAGGGAGCTGCGATAATAGAGAAGTTCACGATGAACCTTCTCCAATACTGTACCGTGCCCAAAAAGCTTTGGACTTTTGTAACATTTGTGGGCTTAGGCCACTTCATAATCACATCTACTTTAGAGGGATCGATTTTCAATTGCCCATTATTGACTATGTGACCTAAATAAACTAGAGAGGTCTTCCCAAACTCACACTTTGACAACTTTACATACAATTTTTATTTATTTATTTATTTTTTTTCAGAACATCAAGCACTTTCTTCACATGACATACATGTTCATCCCATGTCCTACTATACAAAAAAATATCGTCCAGATATACAAGCACAAAATTATCAAGGAAAGGCCTAAACAGATCATTCATTACCCTCATAAACGTGGCCAGAGCATTGCATAGTCCGAATGGCATCACCATCCATTCGAACAACCCCTATTTGGTTTTGAATGCAGTCTTCCAAATGTCTTGTTCTGCAACTCTAACCTGGTGATATCCACTACGCAAATCTAGTTTTGTAAAATAGACAACATTTTTCAATTGGTCTAATAATTCATCAATGCAAGGGAAAGGGTATTGGTTCTTCACTGTAATTTTGTTTAGCGCCTTGTAGTCTATGCACATTCTCCATGTGCCGTCTTTCTTTGGCACCAACACGATCGGTGAGCCGCAAGGAGAAGAAATCGGTGTGATGACCCCTTGATTTAGCAACTCTTGCACTTTTTTCTTGATCTCCTCCATCTTTATAGAAGCCGTACATGCCAATATTCGGGGAAGGAGCATCCTGTTGTAAATGGATCTCATTTTGGATCCTGTTTTCGGGGCAATCCTCTCGGTTCCTGAAACAATCCATCATAGTCAGAAATAATTTCAAACAATTCTTTTTTATGACGAGGATCACAACCTTTGAAAGCGTTAGTCATCTCGGCCTCTTTCGCTCTCACTGCCATGAGCATGCACCCTTTACTGAAATTAACCAATTGTTTAATCTGTCCTGCACTTACGAGGTTAGCACTAACTTTCGTATGATGAGCTCTGACTATATATTCTACCCCGTCCTTCGTGAGGTGGTATTTATTTTCATGCCGAAAGAAAACTTCCTTTCTGTCATATAGATACGGACTTCCCAAGATAATTCCACAGATATCCAAAGGCACAACATCTAACTCTACCTCATCAACTAATTTGGAAGCAATAACAAAACTGGGCCTACACTACTTGGTGACTTGTAATTTTTCTTTATCGCTTACCCAACCAAGCGGGTATGGACTCGGGTGAGGCTTAGTTTCGGAGCCTAACTTTTTCACTAAGGACTCTGAGATTAAATTTGCTTGGGAACTTGAATCAAACAAAGTTTCCACCTTTGTGTGTTTTATAATAACTCTAATGTGGAATAATTCAATTCTCTTTCGCTCATTACTTACAGGCTCATTCAAACAACTAGTGCTTGCCATTGAATCAGAATTATTACTAACAGAAGGAGTACCTTTTGCGCCCACGGCTGTGATCAATGTCTCATTCCGAAATCTGATCCAAGGTCCTGCTGCGCTGTTGCCACTGTCTTTTGCTTGCCCTTTCCATTGAATCTCTTTGGTCTCAGCTCCGGATGTAGCTTCCAACAGTGGTCCTTGTCATGACCTTCTCTCTTGCAATGCGTGCAAGATGGTGTTGCTCCATCCTCTTTCTTGGTTGCGAAGGTCTTCTTAGCCTTCCCCTTGCCTCTATTCTAGAATTTGCCATGGTGAGGGTTGAACAATGTTTTCTTGCCTTGATCATCTCTGTCATTCTTGCCTCGACTTTCAAGATGAATCGCCTTTAAACTAGCCACATCAATCGTAGTAGACTCGAACAATAATAGTGAGTGTCTGATGTAATTATGTCGCACACCAACATACTTAGTTATAGTCTCGGGCGAATCTAATGAGATGCCCAAATTCAATGCTTGTTTCCGAAATTCTTCAGTGAAGCTTTACACATTTTGGCCTTTACCTTGCCTTAGATATTGTCATTCCATTAGTGCCTTTTGTTTATAACCCAAATGGTAAAATTGGTCTTTCAATGTAGAAATAAAACTAGACCAAGAGGAAAGAAGGTTACCCTACTTTTTGCTGCCCTTCTACAACCTTCTCTCCCACCAAACGAGAGTAGTGCCACTTAGTCGAAAAGATGCTAATTGGACCTTTGCATCATCTTCTTCGATTTGCTAAATCCAACAGTGGACCTCTATTTGTCTCATCCAATTATTAAGTTTTTCTGCACTACACTCTCTATTGTACATGGGCAGGTCAGACACATCTAGCTTGAAGAACAATTTCTTAGATGTATGTTTGGAATCACGATTAGAGTGATGAGAACTATCACTTGAAGAAGGAGAGGGAGGAGGCTCTTCTCCACCACCTTCATGATTTGCTGATCTATTATCATCGACACCTTCCTTCTCGTGCCCAAGTGCCTTCTCATACTCTGAAAACAACTTGTCCACTTTCTCTGCCATATTGTAGAATACCTTACGGAAATTTTGTTCCTCTTCCCAACGAGCTTCTTCATTTGCCATGTTTCTTCTTCGTTGTGCACGTCCTGCTTCAGGATCAAAGGACTTAAGCATTCCTTCTCCTTTTCGCAGCTTGTTTTGGGTTAGCATATACTCATGCAATTCACATCAACAAAGACCTGCTCTGATACCAAACTTGATCCAAGATCTTTTACTTATAGATGCATCAAAATTACATGAAACAGAACTTATAAACCATGGAACTTAAAAGCACATAAAATAATGTGGAAATAACACGATAAGTAAGAAACCATGACACAAAGATTTGATTACGGAGTTTGTCCAATTCAGATTACATCTCCGGGCCCACTGAATAGTGGGGAGGCCTTCTTTCATTAAGTGGCATAAAAAAGTAGATAAAAGTACAAGCAACATTCAGTTACAATTCTTATACCTCCAAGCTGGAAGACAGACGAAGAATGGAGAGTCCAGCTTCAGAAACAGGTAGTACCACTGAAATCCTAGTGAAAAATCATGTAAAAATGCCTATCCGAACACCCAATTCGAATAATCAGGCTTTCTGCATGCTCTCAGAACCTCCCTGCTGCTAAAGGCGAGGTTTTGATCTTTGCTGCTAGGCCGGGTTATTGCTACGTACTATGTTCTGAACTATTGGCCAGTCTCCTCCTCTTATCTGACACAAATAGTCCTTTATATATGCTGGCGGTAAACCCCTCAACTCCCAAGTAGTTCTAAACAATATACCAAGTTAGCAGGCGGGTTTGATTTAATATCGAGGATCTCGGGTCGCGGCAACAACCCTTACTTAACATGGAAAAACTCTTTAACTGTGCGTTTAACTTGACGACGATTTACTATCGGCGTTTCCAATCGGCGGACAAACCAAAGGCCATACATCAAGTGCCCTGCGATAACCGTGGACCCGGACCCAACGAACTATTAACCACAATATATAAAATATCGGGTCTGGAAGCCTATATCGCAAATCGCAATCAGCGTTCCAAAATTGGTACAACATGCGACTGCTTTCCCCTTTGCGAAATGCGATTGTGATATCGCAAATCACAACATGCTTTTGCGATTTTGATCACATCGCAACCTGGCTTGCTCGGGGGCTGATTCTTTAACCTTCTCCTTTTGCGATGGGTGATTGCGATTTGATCGCATTGCAACCATAACTCGCTCGGGGCCAATTTTCTTTAAGCCGTGACCTCTTCCTTCTGCAATCTGCGCTCTGCAGGACCAATGGCTACCTGCCACTTGGTGCTTCCCCATTCACTGAGTGTCTGCCACGTCATCTCCTCCTCCCACCTCTCCTAGTCAAACATAAACTTTGACTTGCTCTGACTTTTTCATATGAACTCGAATTTGAGTGCTGTTAGCACTGTTGGAATCAGGATGACAAGCACTTCGATCCGATGCTAAGTTAATTAAAATTCTGGCACTTTGAGTTTTGAGCCTTTTACCATGCCACTGTTACTTCTTTAAAGATCCACCTATATCATGTACTTATTTAAGTTTTGATTATATTAAATACTAATCACCATTCTCCTTGTATTGTCTTGATTAAGAAAACATCTATGATATCCTCAAGGAAGAGAGCCACCCAAGAGAAGCTTTGTCAAGAAACTAAGGAAAACATCTGCTATATATCCTCAAGGAAGTGAGCAACCAGGATAAGGTTTGTCAAGAAATAAAGGTATGCCTTAAACTACAAAACATTGATTTCTTTATGATAAATTTTATTCATTTGACAATCTATTACTAACATTGTTATGTCTAGCTATATTGAATCATAGTGATTCTTATTTTGAGTGATTCATCACTTGATAAATCTACCCCTCATATTCTTAATTGATTTTATAGAACCCTAGACAGGTTCTCTGGAAAACCCTAACCTAAGGGTATGCTAATGTTAATGTTTAAAACCCTAAAACTGCTTAGAGTTATTGAGAAATGCTATTTGAAGTTTTATTGATGATGTCATTTTTGGGATTTCGGTATGATCAGTAAAACCTAACTTGTTAGGGTTGAATGATAAAGTCTAAAATTCAAAACCTTTGAAGTAGTGGTAATTTTGGGTTTGCTATGTTTTTATATTGAAACCCTAACTCATTAGGGTTTGGTAGAATGTGTAAGCAATGCCCTTGTAATGTCTTAGAAATGATTTCCTTGGAATGAGTGTTTGTCCGATCAAACCCTAGTCCAATCAAGTTTGTTGTATGTCTAACTCTTATTGATATTTTTGAATTTGGGTTTGACTAACACATGAAATGCGTATGCATGATGATGAAGTCCTAGATGTATGAGTTGCCTGTTTATCGGTGATCATGAATCCAGATCTCATTACCCTGATGATGGACTCACCTAGCTAGTCCGAAACGTCGGTTTCAAAAATTGCTCACAGGTTTTTCCATTAATTAAAAATGAATCCTGGGGTTTGGGACTAAGCCCTAGTCAAAGTTTGTTTCTCTAGGATGATCATATTTCTAAAATTCTAGGGTTTTGGAGTTAAACCTTAGTAGAAGTGAAAATCTCTGATGTATGATGACAATTTGAGATTTGTGTAAGATTGTTGAACTCTGAGTCTTAGCTGGGATTGATGTTTGATAAAAAAATATAGGGTTTGCAACCAACCCTAGTGGAAGCTGGTTATGATGATGTATGCGTTGTGATTGGTTTTGATTTATTAATTCTTATGTATGAAATCTAGGATTTGTCTGAAACCCTAGTGGTAAGTCTAACATATGAATTCTGAAAGTTGTTAGATGCCTTATTTATTGGAATTGTTTTCTAAGGTTTGCTATATGTTGTAGTAAGGTATGTCATACCCTTGGAAGAAACATTGAAACCCTAGATGTAATGAAAGTTGTTATGAAGTAGTCTAGGGTTTATGACAAAGTCCCTAGCAAGATGTTGAGGAGTATGTGTCTCTTGGTTATAATTAAGTTTGGGTATCTGATATATATAAAGTTGAAATGCTTCCGTAAGACTGATATGGCTAACTTCATGCTTCTATAGATTTGGTTGTGCTTGCTATCTAAGTTATGCAGGTACACAATCTTGAAAATGGTGAAGATGTCCGTTGATGTGATAAGCATGATGTGGATGATGATAACTCTAATTAAATGATTGGAAGCCACAAAAGATTCTTCGATGTGGAAGAAAAGAAGTTGATCTCCCTGGGTTAAGAGGGAGCCTGAATAAGAGAGATCTCCCTGAGATTAAGAGGGAGTCTGGATAAAGAAGCTCCCTCGTTGAGAGGGAGGGCATAGCATAGTTTTGATTGGAGTATGAATTTTAAAATATATGTTGTTGCATGTAAAGTAGGAAAGGAAAGTATTTGATTAAGGAATCTTCTGTCAAAGATTTGGTTGATAGTCCTACAGTGTTGAAAAGCAACATTTTTTGTATGAAAAACCCTGAAGGTTTGTATTTGATTATGTACATGTGAAAGTATATTATTGATTGGGGTTGTGTTTGTACAAGTGAATCTCTCGAAGGTTTTGATAGAATGCTCATTACCAATCAGTTTAATTGGGAGAGATTGGTTATCCATGATTCGTTGGATCAAAGAGTGTTGAGGCTTTGTGAGTGAAGCATTGCCTAGGAGGACATCTGGCTGACACTTTGTGTTGATGTCTAGGTCCCAAAGTTGGAAAAGGTGGTGTTGGTTATAGAGCTTTGTTTTGGATACACACTTGGATCCCTGGGATGATGGTTAGCAAGTAAGGGTGATGGTACGTAGAGAGGTTGAAAGTTTGAGTCCATCTCATTCCCACTTGGATAGATTGCCCTGGTCAGGAATCTTGTCCATGGCATTGTGGTGCCTAAACTGTTGAGAGACCAATGGATAGATTGCCCTGGTCATGAATCTAGTCCATGACATTGCGGTGCCTAAAATTTTTAATTGTTCATATAGTTAAGATCTTCTTTATAATTGTATATGATGAATAACTCCCTAGTGAAGAGGGAGTGTTGGAAAATGTAAATAGGTTCGGTCTTCATTTAATGTATTTGAGTCATCTTGTAATGTACTTGTCAAAATAATAAAGAAAACTATTATTATTATTATTATTATTATGACTTATTAATGCATTGGCTTCATGCTTGGGTCATCATTTTATAGGTCAAAGTCCCCATTGAGGACTTCTAGGATTTATTCCAAGTTAATCGAGTCATTGTACTTTTAAAGAGACCCTTCTTGGGCTTTTGAATCATGTAAAAAGGTTATGTATTGAGTCAAATATGAATTATGTTTTGTCCACACCAGTTGGCCTTAAGATGATCAAGTCGGCCTCAAAAAGGCTATTCGACCTCAACAAAGGACTATAAATGAAGCAGTTCGAACTCCATTTGAAGCACTCCCACTCAACAAGCTAGTTCGATATCTCTTGACGCTGGAAAAAGTTCGAAATAGGAGGAAAAGGAAGTGCGAGTTTGGTCGAAGAGAAAGAAAAGAGGAAAATCAAAATTTTGGTGCTTATATCTCTCTCTTGAGTCTTTCGTGCCTTGGTTTGAAAAATCGAAGTTCTCTTGTTGATGTCATAGCTAGTTGTTGTTGCTTTATCAAAGTATAGGTTGAAGTTGTTGATGCTGGGTGTTGTTGCCTCAGGAAGTTATATTGGGCCAAAATCGAAGTTTCTATGTGAAGATCGAAGTCTCCATAGCAAGGTCGAAGTTGTTGGGTTGAAGGAAGTTGTGCTGCTGCTGCTTGGTCAAGAAGAATCATCTGCGAGAGAAGAGGAAGGTTAACTTGGTGTGGAGGAAAGTTTGTGTGAAGGTCTACAGTTTGGGAATATCTTCGGAAAACTATTGAAGGAAGAATTACTGACTGGGCTTTCCCCTAGAGAGGGTTTTTGCCCTAGTTGCGAGCCTATGTCTGAGGTGCATTGTTTTATGTGCTTTTTATTTTGTAATTGCTTGATGAACTAAACAAAAGAAGATATAAAGAAACCTAATAAGAAGTGAAGACCATCACAAGTAATTATCAAGTATAAGAAAATATTTTTGCCTTTCTGATTTTCTAACAACTCCCTCCTAGCAAGGAAGGGATTCTTCGCCACCCTCAACTTATCTTGGTACTTCACAATCTTCCCTTTCACTAGAGGCGTAGTGAGAACATTTGCCACCTGCTCCTCTGTAGAAATGTGCTGCAATCTCACAACACCTCTCTAGAGCTTGTCTCTAATGAAGTGGTATTTATCTCAATGTGCTTGGACCTATCATGGAATACGCGAATCTCATAGAGCTTAATGTAACTCTGCTTATCACAGTGAGTCACTGTTGGCCCCATCTGCAGATCAAATAGTCTTGCAAGCATTGTGTGAAGCCAAACTGGCTCACAACTCGCCATACTCGCCGCCATGTACTCTGCCTCTACTGAACTAAGTGCCATTGACCACTGCTTCTTGTTGTAGGATGAGATCATGGTTGATCCAAGCTGAAACAACATCTAGACGTGGATTTTTTGTCCACAACACTCTTTGTCCAATCATAATTTGTGTACCCCTACAACTTCACTCCAACTCTTACATATCTTAGTCCAAAGTTTATTGTTCCTTGTAGGTACCTCAACACATGCTTCATTGGTACCCAATGAACTTGTCTCAACTCCACCATGAACTCGCTGAGTGTGTTCATAACAAAACATATATTTGACTTAGTGTTGACCAGATACATCAAGGTGTTGATTTTCTAGTGCAATTAGGCTTAGCACAATATTTTTAAAATTTTGATAATTACTTTTGATGTAAATCTTGTTGATTTTTGAGTAGCTTGGGAGGTACTCCAAGACCTAGTGTTCAAGGTTTGGAGGGTGGAGCACCACAAGAGTCACTTGTGGGCTTGGAACTCAAGGTTGGGGTTTTGCACCCATCGATGTTTGGGCCAAAAGCATGAGGCATTTTGGATATGTGATGTATGGAGATGATAGAGGATAGCGAGGAGAATCCAACACTTTGAGAATCGTTAAAATCCAAGTTGCCCTTAGTGAGTTATGAATTTTTGAAGTTGAAAATGGGTTTTTCGGCATTCGAGTCATGTAGGCTTGAAGTGATTTGTCCAAAAGACATGTCTATTCGTTGACCCTTCTTATGTGTATAAATAGAAGGTATGTGAGGCTCATTTAGAGCATCCAAGAACATAAAGCCATCATCATTTCATCTCTAAGCTGGCCGCAGGTAAAGGAGGACAGGGTGTGGAGGTTTTAGGGCTGTTTTTGGCATGGTTATCCTTCACCACAGGTCTGAGTTAATTGTAGGAGTAGCTCGTAGTACAAGAGAGGGATTAAGGGCTGTTTGGAGGTGCAATTTTGTTGTAGGATACCTCTTTTTGAGGGACGCAGAGAATTGTCTACTTGCAGGGGGGCCGAAATGCCTAGTTGAAGGTGTTAACAGCTGCTGTAGAAATATGGAAGAGTTCTGGGCAGTTAGGCGAGGGCGGGGGGGCCTAATCTAAGCCTAAACTCATTCTAGAATGCAGTCCTAAACGCCAAAAGCAAGGGACAACAAGACCACAACCTTGAAGGAGGTCTGGAAGGTAGGATAAGGGGTTGCAACAGTGCATTATCATCCCTATCCAGGACCATATTCATATTGCAGAAGAACAATCCTAAATCAAAGGTATGTTATGGTGTGTTTGGGGTTTGATTTGATGTTGGAGATCGTGTCCTAGTGTGGACAAATTGTAGTAGCCTGTGGGAGCCATTTGGAGGGCTTATCTTGGTGGATAAAAGCCTATCCTAGGAGCAGATATTGTAGTGGAGGATTGGGTTCCATTGGACTGGTGGAGGGCAGCATGTTGGCTACCCAAAGTAGTCCTTGAGAAGCAGTCATAAATTGACGTTGACAACTGAAGGTTGGATGAAGATTGGAGCCTAATGTGCAACACTTTGATGGACAAATGTGACTGCTAGATTGGTAGATTGGAGCTTAGGTATTGGCTAGCCTAAAAGAGTAGATTAGATCAACCTGTGTTCATTGTAGTAGAAGTGACTTGCAACAGTGATAGGTGGAAGCCCTCCTGGAGACTCTATGTGTTGTCTCTTGATGGACTAAGTGGTAGCTAGAGAGCAGAACAGAAGCGAAGGACCGACAGGACGAGATACAACATAGAGACTGTGGTGAGATTGTCATTGTATCTTGTATTCCATAGGCTGTTGTATTATTCAGATTGTTTTAATATAACAAAGATTCGGTTGTAGTTCATACTACAGGGATTGCGACAGTGGTGAGTGCCAAGAGTTGGGTGAGTGTTGCGAGCAATGATGATGACCATCAGTTACTTCCTAGTCTTGGAAGTCCCTCCCTCGCTAAGAGGGAGTGTTGATTTTTGAGGTGCTTGGGAGGTACTCCAAGGCCTAGGGTTCAGGCTTTGGAGCGTGGAGCACCACAAGAGTCACTTGTGGGCTTAGATCTCAAGGTTGGGGTTTTGCACCCATCGATGTTTGGGCCAAAACCACGAGGGAGTTTGGACATGTGATGGATGGAAATGATAGAGTACAATGAGTAGAATCCAACGCTTTGAGAATCGTCAAAATTGGAGTTGTCTTTAGTGAGTAATGAGTTTTTGAAGTTGACAATGGCTTTTTGGGCGTTCAAGTCATGTAGGCTTGAAGTGATTTGTCCAAGAGACATGTCTATTCGTTGACCCTTCTTATGTGTACAAATAGAAGGTATGTGAGGCTCATTTAGAACATCCAAGAACATCAAGTCATCATCATTTCATCTTTGAGCTAGTTGCAGGCAAAGGAGGACAGGGCATGGAGGTTTTAGGGCTATTTTGGGCATGATTATCCTTCACCATGGGTCCGAGTTAATTACAGGAGTAGGCCACAGTACAAGAGAGGGTTTAAGGGTTGTTTATAGGTGCGTTTTGGTGTAGGAAACCTCTGTTTGAGGGCCGCAAAGAATTGTCTACTTGCGGGGGGCCAAAAGGCTTAGTTAAAGGGTGTTAAGGGCTGCTATAGGGTGCCACCTAAATCTAGAAGAGTTCTGGGTAGTTAGGAGAGGGCAGGGAGGCCTGATCTAAGCCTAGACTCATCCTAGAATGCAGTCCTAAACACTAGAAGCAAGGGACAAGAAAACCGCAACCTTGATGGAGGCCTGGAAGGTAGTATAAGAGGATGCAATAGTGTGTTATCATCTCTAATCAGGACCAGATTCGTATTGGAGAAGAACAGTCCTAAAACAAAGGTATGTTATGATCTGTTTGGGGTTTGATTTGATGTTGGGGATTGTGTCCTAGTGTGGACAAAATTGTAGCAGCCTGTGGGAGCCATTTGGAGGGCTTATCTTGGTGGATGAAAGCCTATCCTGGGAGCAGATATTGTATTGGAGGATTGGGTGCCATTGGACTGGTGGATGGTAGCGTGTTGGCTATCCAAAGTAACCCTTGAAAAGTAGTCATAAAGTAACGTTGACTGCTGAAGGTTGGGTGAAGATTGGAGCCTAATGTGCAACACTTTGATGGACAAAAGTGACTGCTAGATTGGTAGATTGGAGCTGAGGTATTAGCTAGCCTAGAAGAGCAGATTGGATCAACCCGTGTTCATTGTAGCATAAGCAACTTGCAACAGTAATAGGTGGCAGCCGTCCTGGAGACTCCATGTGTTGTCTCTTGATGCACTAAGGGGTAGCTAGAGAGCAAAATGGAAGTGAAGGACTGACAACATGAGATATGACACAAAGGCTGCAACGAGATTGTCATTGTATCTTGTATTCCCTATGTTGTTGTATTACTCAGATTGGTTTAATATAACGAAGATTGGGTTGTACATATTTGTACAATATTTTGTAAAAAGTTATATATACTTGTGCATGTGTGATTTACTGCTTTATATTTTTCGCTGTGCAAAGTAGCTTTTGTTGATATTCTTGGTTTGGTAGCGTTAGAGATTCTAAGATTCTATTCTAGACCCAAGATCGTGGAAATTCAACATGGTATCAGAGCGTCTCAGCTACTTTGGAAGACAATGAATCAGAGTGTTGAAGTTGCAGGTTGGTCTCTGCTAAGAGTACAAGTTGGAGGGGTTGTCCAACTATAGTCCATGGAAGGAAATGATCAAGTTGGTCTTGTAGGTCAACAGGATCTGGGAGTTCGCCGAGAAAGCCATCAGGAAGTCAACTGACCTAAAGGAGCTGGAAGTGTACGAGGATTTGGATATGAGGGCAAGATTGATCATCCTAGATGGTGTGAAGGATCCCTTAATACCTCATTTGTTCGGGAAGAACATTGCACGTTAGATGTGGATGGCTCCTCAAAAGTTGTTCCAAAATAAGAACAAGAACTGGGTACTGGTATTGGAGGATAAGTTGATGTCCACCAGATGATACAGGGTGAAGGAGTGACTTCGTATCTGACGAGATTGTGTCAGGTCAATTATGAGCTTGGTGTCGTCAGTGTGATTGTTTCCTATTGTGATATGGTTAGGCTTTGCTTTGAAAGTGTTCACCAAGGAATGGAAGCCCTTCATCAAGGGAATCGTTGCCAAGGAGAATTTGCCAGAATGGAATAGGCTGTGGGACGACTTCATTTAGGAGGAGTTGCGAGATGAGGATCTTCATCCGACGAAGAGGGCTTTAGATGATGACATGGCAATTGCAACATGGATGAAGGGTAAGCAAAAAGAGGACTTGAGTAAAGTCAAGTGTTTCAACTGTGGTGAGATGGGTCATTTTTCGTCAAGATGTCCGATGAGGAAGGGAGATGACAAGAAGAAGAAAGGGGAGCAAGTCGTCGGTGCTGCCACTTTTGTTGAGATAGATGCTTTCACCAGGAGATTATTGGAGGAGGACTTTGCTATGATCTCTCATTTCTCCAAAGTACTATCGATGAGGATGGATGGTACGTGGAGAATGGTGTGTCGAAACATATGATAGGGGCACAAGAGGTTTTTGGGACTCTCGCTGATTGTGACTTGAAGTTGCACATGGTGTTGGGTGACAAGGGCCAGAAGGAGATCTGAGGATCGAGATTTGTGCCATTCAGGATGGAGACAACACTGGTGATGCAGGTCCAGGGTGTACTGTTTGTACCAGGTCTCAGATATAGCGTGATATCTGTCTTGATGATCGAGAAGAAGGGGTTTGAGGTCTTGTTCCAGGATGGGAAGGCAAGACTCAGACCTAGAGCCTCTAGCTCTGCATGTATTGTGCTTGGAGTTAGAGAGCATGGTCCATGTAGGCTAATGGGCAAGCCTATGGATCATGGGAAGAAGAAGCAGGAAGATTATGTGCAGGTTTTAGAGAAGTAGTTGTAGGTGCAAGCTTCAGAGGGGCAGGTACAGGTCTAGGTTCCAGAGGATTAGAGGGAGTTGAGTTCTAGCGAGAGCTTGCATATTGAGAGGGAAACTTTGCAGCGTAAGAAGAGCACGTGGTCAGTGGGGAGCAAGGGTGCTTCCACATCTACAAAGAAGGAATCATGGAGGGATTGGAAAGCTATACAGGAGAAGAAGAAGCAGGATGCTTCTAGTGACAACGACACTTCCGAGAGAGGCGTGGTTCATACTACATGGATTGTTACAGTGGTGAGTGCCAAGAGTTGGGCGAGTGTTGCGAGCAGTGATGATGACGATTAGTTACTTCCTATTCTTGGAAGTACCTCCCTCGCTAAGAGGGAGTGTTGATTTTTGAGTAGCTTGGGAGGTACTCCAAGCCCTAGGGTTCAGGGTTTGGAGGATGGAGCACCACAAGAGTCACTTGTGGGCTTGGAACTCAAGGTTAGGGTTTTGCACCCATCTATGTTTGGGCCAGAACCATGAGGCTTTTTGGACATGTGATGGATGGAGATGATAGAGGACAACGAGGAGAATCCAACACTTTGAGAATCGTCAAAATACGAGTTGGCCTCAGTGAGTTATGAATTTTTGAAGTTGACAATATGTTTTTGGGCATTCAAATCATGTAGGCTTGAAGTGATTTGTCCAAAAGACATGTCTATTCGTTGACCCTTCTTATGTGTATAAATGGAAGGTATGTGAGGCTCATTTAGAGCATCCAAGAACATCAAGTCATCATCATTTCATCTCTGAGTTGGTCGCAGGCAAAGGAGGACAAGACGTGGAGGCTTTAGGGCTGTTTTGGGCATGGTTATCCTTCACCATAGGTCTAAGTTAATTGCAGGAGTAGGCCACAATACAAGAGAGGGTTTGAGGGCTGTTTGGAGGTGTAGTTTTGCTGTAGGATACCTTTGTTTGAGGGCCGTAGAGAATTGTCTACTTGCAAGCGATCGAAAGGCTTAGTTGAAGGGTGTTAAGGGATGTTGTAGGGTGCCGTAGAAATTTGGAAGAGTTCTGGGTATTTAGGAGAGGGCAAGGAGGCCTAATCTAAGCCTAGACTCATCCTAGAATGTCGTCCTAAACACCAGAAGCAAGGGACAACAAGACCGTATTCTTGAAGGAGGTTTGGAGGGTAGGATAAGGGGCTGCAACAATGTGTTATCAGCCTTAACAAGGTCCATATTCGTATTGCAGAAGAACAATCCTAAAACAAAGGTATGATATGATGTGTTTGGGGTTTGATTTGATGTTGGGGATTGTGTCCTAGTGTGGACAAAATTGTAGCAACCTGTGGGAGCCATTTGTAGGAGGCTTATCTTGGTGGATGAAAGCCTATCCTAGGAGCAGATATTGTAGTGGAGGATTGGGTGCCATTGGACTGGTGGAGGACAGCGTGTTGGCTACCCAAAGTAGCCCTTGAAAAGCAGTCATAAAGTGACGTTGACAGTTGAAGGTTGGGTGAAGATTGGAGCCTAATGTGCAACACTTTGATGGACAAAAGTGACTGCTAGATTGGCAGATTGGAGCTTAGGTATTGGCCAACCTAGAAGAGCAGATTGGATCAACCTGTGTTCATTGTAGAAGAAGCGACTTGCAGTAGTGATAGGTGGCAGCCCTCCTGGAGACTCTATGTGTTGTCTCTTGATGGACTAAGGGGCAGCTAAAGAGTAGAATGAAAGCGAAGGACTGGCAAGACGAGATACGACATAGAGACTGTAGTGAGATTGTCATTGTATCTTGTATTCCCTAAACTGTTGTATTATTCAGATTGGTTTAATATAACAAAGATTGGGTTGTACATATTTGTACAATATTTTGTAAAATGTTGTCTATACTTGTGCATGTGTGATTTACTGCTTTATATTTTCAGCTGTACAAAGTAGCTTTTGTTGAGATTCTTGGTTTGGTAACGTTAGAGATTCTAAGATTCTATCCTAGACCCAAGATCGTGGAAATTCAACAAATCTTCTTTTAATTTATTTTGACATATCATTCAACAAATCTTCTTTTAATTTATTCGGATATATCATTCAATAAATCTTCTTTTAATTTATTCTGATATATCATTCAACAATTATACTTTAGAGATTCAACAATAAAGAACAGTGGAACAATAGAGATCACAATGCACAAAAGAGAGACAAGATTTACCCTGGGAAAACCCACTATGTGTGAAAACCCAGTAACCTTTTCAATAGAGAAATTCGTCTTATTCAATGAGAGACACACCTAAACTTATGGTCAAACTTAGTCTTCTTTTCCAAGTCAAGCCACCCAAATTGATGCTGCACTTTGCCCTTGATCTTGTACTTTTAGAATTTCGGCCCTCTTGATATAGCCGGTTACCCAAAATTTTGGCCCTGCAACAGGTACCCTAATAACCTAGAAAATTTTGGCCCTCTGCAATAGTTGTCCTAGAAACTATGAATCAGAGAGAGAGAGATTCCTTCACACATGCGAGTTGCTACAAAGAGATAGGAGAGAGAAAATTCAGCCTTCTTCTTCGTCCTTCTTTGTCCTTGTCCTTCATTCACTTGCCCAAAAATTGTCTTGAGAGAGGAATGTGAATTGCCCAAATGAGGATCTCGAGCAACCTTTATTGTTAGAAAATCGGAAAGGCAAAGAGATTTTCTTATTCTTGATAATTACTTGTGATGTTCTTATTATTACGATTCTTTATATCTTCTTTCTTTTAATTCATGGATCAACTACCAAAGCAATATCAAATAAAATAATGGACACCAGATGTAGGCCCTGCGAAGGCAAAACCCCCCTCGAGGGGAATACCCAGTCAAGAAAAATTCTTCCTTTCAATATTATTCTTTGAGACTCTTCGCCCTAGACAAGGATCAGACCTTACCTCCACACCAAGTTAGCCTCCTAGATGTTCGACCTCCTTTACAGCTTCGACTAGGCATCAACTTCCAGCGTCAGTGAAATTTGGAAGACTTCGATCTTCCAATCTAGGTCACGAAATAGAGAGAAAGAGGCACCAAAATTTCGTTTTTCTTCCTCCTTAGACTCCCCCCAACTCGCACTTCTTTTGGCTTCTTGACTTTGTACTTCGCACTTCCTAGTTTCCTTAGAGATATTGAACTTCTTGTGTGAGAGTGTGTTCCAAATGAATATAACTTGCTTGTATTTATAAGCTCCATGTGAGGTCGAATAAGTGTCCTTAGGCCGACTTGATCTCTTCTAGGCCGAATTGATGTGGAGGATACATAACTTAACCTTTTTACATGATTCAAAAGCCCAAGAAGGGTCTCTTTAAAAGTACAATGACTCTATCGACTGATAATAAATCTTAGAAGTCCTCAATGGGGACTTTGACCTAAAACATGGTAACCCAAGCATGAAACCCATGCTTTAATAAGTCACAATAATAATAATTTGCAAACCCTAGAATTTTCAATAAAACATTAATCCCAACAATCTTATACAAATCTCAACAATCAGATTTCAATAATCTGATACCAATCTCAAATTATCACATTGTGATTATCAGAGATTTTCATTTCTACTAAGGTTTAACTTCAAAACCCTAGAATTTCATTTTCACAATCTCAACAATCATTATGTAAATAGATCTCTAATTGTTATATCACACATACTTGACAATTTAACTACTACTAGGGTTTCGCTACAAAAACCTAGATTTCCAAATAGCATCATGCTAGAATCTCAGACAAGGATTTATATTAAATCCTAAGACTTATGACCATCAATAACTAGGTCAAAACACATATCTAGGAATTCATTATCTTGCATAGGCATATCATATGTCAAACAATATTAATACATTAGACATATACTGACCTAGACCAAGCTAGGGTTTCGACCAAATGGACACATCTATATATGCCTAGGGTTTCATTCCTAGGATCTTGCATTCATAACAAAGGTTTTGCTTATAGGCCCAACCAAACCCTACTGTTCCAAAAATTCCAAAGGTTCGAGATCTCAGACAAACATCATTCAACCCTAACAATTTAAGATTTCATGATCATATCGAAATCCCAATCATGACATCATCAACAAGAACTTCAAACAACATTTCACAATATCCCTAAGTAGTTTAGGGTTTTAGACATTCACATTAGCATACCCTTAGGTTAGGGTTTTCTAGAGAACTTGTTTAAGGTTCTATATAATCAGTTAAGAATAGGAGTGGGGTAGATTTATCAAGTGATGAATCACCCAAAATAAGAATCAATATGATTCACTATAGCTAGAGACAACAATGTTAGTAATAGATTGTCAAATGAATAAACATCTATTATAGAGAAGTCAATGTTTTGTAGTTTAAGACATAACTTTATTTCTTGACAAACCTTATCTTGGGTGGCTTTCTTCCATGCTCCTTGAGGATATCGTAGATGTCTTCCTAATCAAGACAATAGAGGGAGAATGGTGATTAATATTTGATATAAATCAAAAGTAAATGAGTACATGAAACGAAAAACTGAAAGGAGATGAGATACCTATCTTTGAGAGTTGTTGGGGGCTCCCTCCAAAGCTTTGAGGGATACCTATAAACTTACAAAAGAAAATATCTTTTCCAAAAATATGTTAAAACTTATAAATTCTAAATATCAAGAATATAAAATAGAATAACTAAGACTGAAAACAAAAGGACTTAGTAGAGTAAGTCTCTTATATCAGATTCTTCGGGTTTGACTTTCTTTGGGTCTCCTTCAACAATGTTGGCTTGATCTCTTTCTCTCTTCTTGTTTCTTGGATTGTTGGGATAGTCACTCCTGTAGTGACCCTTCTTATGACATTGATAACTTTCTACCTTTGGACATGTCAACTGATAACTTTCTACCTTGGACATGTCAACTTTCCTGCTTGGTCCTTTCGATTTCTTTCCTTTATGTTAAGCAATGTAGGAATTTGATACTCCTTCAGGATTGGCAACTAGAGAGATCCTCAATTCTTCTTGACTGGAGACAGTCCATAGTTCTTCAAAAGTGGGAGCTTTCGTCTTACTGTTAAGACCTACAATAAATGCACCCCAAGTAGGTGGCAATCCTAATAGAGCAGTGATCATGAGTTCTTTGTCTGGAACAATTTTATCAATGACCAAAGATCATCCCTGATTCTTGCTATCTTCACAAAGAAGGAGGCCACTGTGTCTTCTTTTATCATCTCTGTGGTCCTTAGCTCATTCTTCAAACTTGCTACTTGACCATTGTTCTTAATAGTGAATAGTTTGACAGGGCTTCATACATTTCCTGAGCATGATTGATGTTGGCTATGAATGGGACAAGGTTGTCCTTTATTCCTTCTACCATTAGAGTCATGGCCACCAATTCTATATCCCTGAACTTTACTTTGTCAGCATCACTAGAGTCTTCTGTAGGCTTCTTTACTTTTCCTTTGACCAAGTCTAGAACCTTGTTCTTTTCAAGGATGATGTCAATCCTCTTCTTCCAAGACATGAAGTTTGAGGCTCCTTCAAGTTTGTTTTCTCCCTTGATTGTGTTAGACATCTTCCTTGAATATAGTAGATTCCTACCTTGAGATAGTCCTTTTGAATGGTTCCTTGATCAAGTGCTTGAGACTATCTTTTTCTTCTCGCTTCATCAAAGCTCCAATACCATGTCAGAAAATGGGAAAGGTAGAAAGATTTTCTTATTCTTGATAATTACTTGTGATATTCTTGTTATTATGATTCTTTATATCTTCTTTCTTTTAGATCATCAAGCAATTACCAAAGCAATAACACATAAAATAATGGACACCAGATGTAGGCACTATACCAGGGCAAAACCCCCCTCGAGGGGAAAACTCATTTAAGAAAAAACATCCTTTCAATAGTATTCTTTGAGACTTTTCACCCTAGACAAAGACCAAACCTTCCCTCCACACCAAGTCAACCTCCTAGACCTTCGACCTCCTTTCCAGCAACTTTGACTAAGCAGTAGCTTCCAACTTCAATGAAACTTGGAAGACTTCGATCTCCCAATCTAGGGCACGAAACAGAGTGAGAGAGGCACCAAAATTTCATTTTTCTTCTTCTCCTTAGACTCCACCCAACTCGTACTTCTTTTGGCTTCCTGACTTCATATTTCGTCCTTCGTGCTTCCCAACTTCCTTAGAGATATTGAACTTGTTGTGTGAGAGTGTGTTACAAATAAATTCGACTTGCTTGTATTTATAGGCTCCATGTGAGGTCGAATTAGTGTCCTTAAGTCGACTTGATCTCTTATAGGCCGACTTGATGTGGAGGATACATAAATTATATTTGACTCAATACTTAACCTTTTTACATGATTCAAAAGCCCAAGAAGGGTCTCTTTAAAAGTACATTGACTCTATTGACTCAGAATAAATCCTAGAAGTTCTCAATGGGGACTTTGACCTAAAACATGGTGACCCAAGCATGAAACCCATGCTTTAATAAGTGACAATAATAATAATAAAAATTCTTTTATTTATTCTTTTGACAAGTACATTATAAGATGACTCAAATACATTTAATGAAGACCGAACCTAGTTACATTTTCCAACATTTATATAGTAGTCTGTCTAGGGTTAATGGTCATGTCCCTTGGCTAGGGTCGACTTGACTTGGAGGGAAGCCAACTTGTCACTTTTGGAGCAAAAAATTTCATTATAAAAATTCAAATTTACATATTTTAAAAGTTGCAATGGGACTTTGACTCAAAATAAATTTTCCTTTGACTCAAGCATTTATAAATATGCTTTACCATGATAAATATAATTACATCAAGTGACTACAAGTACATTATGGAGACCATCCATAGTTACAAATTCAACACAAGGAACCTATTAGCTACCTGTACAGTGTGGGATCCTCCAACTTAGCTTTAGAAGCATTTAGCTTCTTCAAGTTAGTGATCATTGATGGAGACATAGGTCTGCAATCCTCCATCCTAAACCTCCTCAAGTTCTCTCTTGCATACTTTCCTTGTCTAAGGAAAATCTCTCCAGGTTGCTGCCACACCTCCGATCGCAAAATGTATTACATTAAGACAATGTCCTTCATTTTGAACTCTAAAGCAAGATCCTCCTTGCACATCCCTATGAGCTTCCCCGGTCTTGTCAAGAAAATATCGTCCACATAAAGTACCAGGATGAGCAGCGCACCCTCAACAAGTACATGGTATAAGTTGGGATCTGCCTCACTCTTGGTGAAGCCCAAACTAAGAAGATGTCCATAGATCGTGGCATACAATGCACATGAAGCCCGCTTCAACTCATAGAGGGCCTTCCTCAACCTACTTACATGGGAATCTCTCCCATGCATCTCAAATCCCTAAGGTTGCTCAATGTACACCTCCTCCTTGAATCACCTTGTTGAGGAAAGCAGTCTTCACATTCATTTGATGAAGCAATGGACATAACTACTCTAATGGATGCATATCTGGCGACAAGTGTGAATGTCTCCTCAAAATCAACTCCCTCTTTTTGGGATAACCCTCTCGCCACGAACCTTGCTTTGTACTTCTCGCAATTACTATTAGCTGCATGTTGGATCTTATTGATCCATCGAGAAGTGACCACAAACTTTCCCTTCGGTTTTGTCACTATGTCACATACATCATTATTCATGATGAAGATATACTCCTCCATCATGACATCCCTCTAGACCTGCTCATATATAGCCTCCTCAAAAGTGCAAGGCTCAGACTCACTGATGTTGCTCGAGAATGCCAAATAACTGGAAAATCTAGTTGGTGGTCTACTTTGCTGGAAAGTGTTGCTAGGAGTCTCCACATGCTTCTCAACATCGCTCAAGGTTTGCTCGACCTATCTCAACCTCCTCCTAGTAGAGCTTGAAGGAATATCCACCTCCTTTAGATCTGCTGACTATGCCCTTGTTGCTGGTGCTGTTGGTCCCTATTCAACCTTAGGAGCTTCTCACTCCCTATCCTCTGCCATTGTTGGCTCTTTCTCTTCAGATCTCCGAAGTGTTTTGCCCTCGTCAAATATAACATCCTTACTCATGATCACCTTTCTTTGTCTTGGAATGTAGATTCCGTAGGCCTTTGAGGCCTCATTGCAGCCCACAAATACCCCCCTTTTTGACAAGGGCTCCGACTTAGTCCTCTTCTCTGTGGAACTGTGAATATAAGATGGATTATCAAAGACGTGCAAGTGGCTCACATCTGGTTTCACTCCTGTATAGAACTCCTTAGGAGTCACGTCCTCCAACATCTTGTGAGGACTCCTGTTCTACCCATACACAACTGTATTGCAGGCCTCCACCCACAAAAACATAGGTAATTCTTGATCATAGATTATTGCCCTCGCTGCCTCCATTATGCTCCTGTTCATCCTCTTGACAACTCCATTTTGTTGAGGGTTGTAAGGTAGCGTGAGCTCCTTGTTAATCCTTGCTTCCCTGCAAAAATCCTAGAACTCGTTGTGTTGAGAAATCAATAGGGATATACTAAGGATGATTTTTCTTATACTTGATAACTGCTTGTGATGTATTTTTACTTTTTCTTGATTATTAACTTCTTTTCTTTTGTAATGTTCTTCTTATCATCAAACAACTACCAAAAACATGAAGATCAATAGTACACAAGAACACAGGATGTAGGTTGCAAGCCAGGGCCAAAACCTCTCCACTTGAGAGGAAAACCCACAAATCCCTTCTCTTCATATAAAGTCATCAAATGACAAATTCCAAGACCTCTAGAGTCTAGACCAAGACCGAGCTAGACCTTCTTGATGATGTGCTTCTTCTATCCAAGTCAAACCCAGTGAAATCTCTTCCAACTGCACAATTTCGACCCCCAGCTACGGAATTTTGACCTCCACTGCAGGTCTGAAATTTCCATCCCTTGCAACAGTTGTTCCTTCTCCTTCTAGGGCGTGTAGGTTAACTAAAAGTCCTTTCTTAGACCTTCTTTCTCCAACTTGACAACTTCGATCTTGCAACTGCAAAACCCTTTCGCACGAGAGAGAGAGAGAGAGAGCGAGAGAGAGAGAGAGAGAGAGAGAAATAACCCAAAACCGTCATCCTTCGTCCTTCTATCCTTCTTCGCTTGCCTTTCTTTTGCCTCTTCTTCGCTTAGATGATGAGAAGTGAGCGAGTGTCCACAGGAGGTCGAGTTCCGTTCTATATATAGGCTTCCAAGGAGGACAACATGCCTTATTGAGGCCGACTTGGTCTTGGAGGGGTATTTTGACACTTTAAATACAAAAATAATTGTTTTGACATGTAACAATATGCCCAATGGGGTCTTCTTTATATGACAGTGACTCTATTGACTTCTTGACTCTTTGACAAAACCTAGAAGTACTCAGTGGGTGCTTGACCTCTATATAAAAGGACCTTGAGCATGAAACCCATGCTACAAACAATAACAACAATAATTTTTCTTTCTTTTTACAATATACAAGAATCAAGAGTACATTTCATATTTGTGAACACTGAACCTAGTTACATAATTCAACGTGTTGGAGGTATACTCACCTCCATTATTTGATCTCAACACCTTAATCTTCATCCCAGTTTGGTTCTCCACAAGAGCTTTGAACTCCTAAAATCGATCAAAGACCTCATCGTTGGTCTTTAATATGTAAATAAAAGTTTTCCTAGAAAAATCATCTATGAACGTCGCAAAGTATAAAGACCCTATGTTGGATGTCACAGACATAGGACCACAAATATCTAAGTGCACCAAGTCTAGTACTCCCTTAGAGCTAGTCTCACTATGAGGATACGCAAGCTTGGCTTCCTTGCCAAGCACACACCCTTTACACACTCAATCCTACTCCACCTTGACCTCTAGAAAACCAGTAACCATCCTCTTCAACATCGGGAGAGTTTTGTAGTGTAGGTGTCCCATCCTCCTATGCCATATCTCACTTTGGCTATCACTTTCATGTTTGAGAGCCTTCTTCAACTTTCTTCTCAACAGATAAAGATCCCTCTCCCTTCTCCCAATTATTTGCTTCCTTTTGGGATCAGTTCCTTTTGGCCCAACAACCACTTCATCTCCAGTAAAACTGACTTCTAGTCCTCTATCTTCTATGGCCAAAACAGAAAAGATTTTTCTCTGAATTTGGTACGTACAACACTTCATTCGCCTCTATGATATGACCTGAGTCCATTTGAAACTCAATGTTGCCAGTGCCTTCTACTGCATACTTGGCCTTATCACCAAGCTCAACGTGTACATCCCTAGGTGCCCTACTCATGTTGATGAATAGTCTCAAGGTCTCGTCATGTGATGAGATGCTCCAATGTCCATGAAACAAACAACTCTCATGACAGTTCCAGAAAGGCAAGACATCGAGGCAAAGTTTCTCTCAAACATTTCAGCCATCTCTTCCATCTATGTAGTGGATGTCGTAGTTGTCTTTCCATTGCCCTTCTTCTTGTTTGGATTCTGATTGGCAAAATGTCCGAACTTGTGACGAGCAAAGGACTTGATTTTTCTCTTATCCTTTCCCCTTTTGTTCTGTGAAATTATTCCTCCACTCTTGTTCTGCTTGGCCTTCGCTCTGCCCTTTTTCGCTTGTGTAGCAAGAGCACGCTCATCTTTCTCCTCAATACCATTTCACTGACCTCTAGTTAATGAGTTCTGCCATATCTCCTTTTGGATGAAGTCATCACACAACTAGCTCCAATCATGGAGATGTTGCCTAGCTAGGATCCCATCCACAAAAGTGGTACAATGCTTAATGCAACCCTTTAAATCAACTTTTACTAGCTCCAAATCTCTCAATTTCCCCAACAACTGCAGTCCATCACGAGCCTGTTAGATCCTCTTGAGGTAAGATGTCACTATCTCAGATCTCCTCATTCTGATGCTGTTTCATTTCTATCACATGACCATTTCCTTGTTTTCATTTGAATTCTGGTAAAGACTGGTTAGAGTTACCCACATCTAACATCCAGTATCCTTCCTTGATATGTGAGGAATTATGCGATTCCTCACACCATCCAAAAGTATACACCTTGCTTTCATATCTTTAAGGTTGTGCTTTGTTGCATGGTTTAGATTTGAAGGAACCTGAATCTCTCTGTTTAAGAGATCCGACAAACCATCCATCTTCAGAATCATGGCAATTCGCTCCTTCTAGGGACAAAAATTAGTAGCCCCATCCAACCTATCTTCATATCGCAAACTGCTCAAAGATGCCATCTTCACAAATCAACCACGACCACAAAACTTAGCTGCAAAATTTTAAGAAAATAATTCTGCTACCGTAAAAGGAAACTTGCTGTAGCAAACCCTCTTGATCTTAGATCTCTCTTCTCAGAGTCTTCTAGATAGATCTGGTACCATGTCAAATTTGCGAATACTAGTCATATTTATTTTCTTACGACAATTTATTTTATTCCCAACTATTTATTTATTTTGCCAATTAAATACTGAATTACCAAAAAATAAATTCACTGGTATTTTTAACTTCTAGAAATTAAAAATAATTCAGCCACAACAATAATCAGAGAGATCAATCACACATTTCAAAAATAATTCACCCACAATAATTCTTTGTGATTTATTAATGTGGAATATCTGGGTTTTCAACCCACAGAGATACAAGGAAGAATGCAATAACTAGAATCTATAGCTCGCCCCCCATAAGATGTATTCAGACCAAGGAATTCAGCCACTTGAAAATCAACCTGTGGAGAAATCGACCTGGAGAAATTTGGCCCAACCAATCAACTATCAAATCGACTTGCACCCTCTCTGTCTGCTATCATTGTGCCTCAGGAAAAACTCGACCCCCTAGCAATTTGGATTCCTCCAAATCAATTCGACCTTCCTCCAACACTTTGGCCTCCTGGATTTTCCCTCAATTCTCCTTTACTTTTCTTCCTTTGCTTTCCAGTCCACTAGGCCACTCGCACGAGAGAAAATCGCTCTCTGTTAACTCACTCTCTTGAGTTCTTGTTTGTCTTCACCTCTTCGCTAGGCTTCTGTTATAATCTTCATTAGGCCCAAATCCTTAACCCTAATCTTCCTTGTAGAAGATCTTGGAGATCCATGGTTGAGATTATTTGTAAGTCACTTAAATAATTAAATTATTTATCCTTAGAAACTGACTTAATAGTACACAATAATTAATTAACTTTAATTATTGTCCTTCTCCCAAGTTAGATTTAGGAAAGAAGACATAAATCATGTACTCCACCAAGCAAGCAACTAAAGAGGCAATAAATCATCTTCCACATGCTAAGACAACAAGCCTATGTAGAAGACCTTCCGAAGCTATCACTAGCTTCAACACGTAGAGCACATGATCCATGTGCTTGAATGATGAGTGCATGCAAATCCCAACAATTACTGGTACTCACAAACTTGTTACCTATACACTTGCAACAATTTGTTGATAGCAACTGAGCAGGGCGCTGATTGCTAGCCTTGCGATATAGGACAATAGTAATAATTTAACTAAATAAAGAATACATTCTAACTAATATGCAAGTAATGCTAGCTAGTAGATAATCAAAGAAGGATGCAAAAACAAGAATGCAAGGCACACAATCTTGCTCTAACTACCAACTCCTAAATACTTTAGGTTTCATTAAAAAGGGTGAGGTGCTTGCAATCCACTGCTGATTGCAAAGGAACTCTATCAAGATTGTCTATGCAGAAATAACTAACCCCTATTGTTCCATTAGATTCTAGCTTCCATATGAATCCAAACCATTTATACAAAAATAAGCAAAAGTTCTCATTTATAAAGCATGTAAGGGTGCACATAACCAAAATAACATCGAGTGCGATCCATCTTTGGACAAAAAATACATCAAAAAATAGGCTCTAGATGGGCTCTAGCATCCAAAAAAATCATGCTACAACAAAAACCGTGTGTGAACCAGTTTTCCCCTCCAACCGGTTGGAGTAGCCAGTTAGACCGGTTCAATTCGGTTCTGATAACATTGATCTCTAGAGAATCAAGGTAGAGACAAGCTAGACAAGAGGAGAAGAATGAAGGGTGACACTAGTGACAGTGGAATATTGTTTGTCAAGGAGTGGTGAAACATGCATGGTGGTGCTACGCCACAGCTATAACATTTGGCAACATGGGTGCTTCCACAATTGGCGAACACTTCTTCTGTAGAGAGGTGTTTAGCAACTAACTCAATTTATTGTTTTGGACCCTTTAGTTTTCATATTTTGGTGTGTGGATGGCCTATTTTGGAAACATAACTATTTGGTCTTGTTATTGTTGACATTTGCTAGATAACCTATTTCATTTCATATGTTAATGGTCTAGTCTCTATTATGTGACTTAAAATTTTTTATGCTTGTTTGTAACTGATAGAGTCTAGATTCTAGATGGTTGATTCTTGAATAATTAATCATTAATTTATATCTTGTTTTATGTAAAAATGTGCATGATTTCATGTATTCTGCAACTAATTTGGCATTTTGGATATATATATATATATATATATATATATATATATATATATATATATATATATATAGATATGCATACTTCACTTCTAAGGATTTTTGGAAAATGATGCTTCCAACCTTTCGCTTCTGAAAAATGCACTCACTTCATCCTCACTTTGTGCAACCTTGTGACAGGTCCATTTGCAAATGCCCACCAACAATGGTCGGCCATTTTCTTGATAAGTGCATGACCCAAGCATCAGGAACATCAATAACCATGTCCATGAGCACATGTAGATCAACGTTAGCAACTAAAACAATTTTAACATCTTTGATCAAACCATGGATAGGAATAGACTTTGAGTCAAAACCACACACATTTCTATAAGGTCTAGTGATTTGCAATTCCAATTGATTCATGACTCTTAAAGGCATCACTTTTGTAAAGGCTCCAGAGTCAAGCATACAATTGTGTAATATAAAATTATTAACCATTAATGACAATAGAAAAGTTGAATGTCGTCCACTCTTTTGATTATAAGACATGTTTTTCAATATCACTGGAGGATCATTAGGTTCTCTAGCAGGGTTGAGAATCTTTCTAACTTGACCTCTTTGAGGTTCAAGCTTTGCTAGATCTAAGTTAGGGACATGCACATTTACTTTAGTCAACACTTTTCCTAAATCTACATCCAATGATATCCCACTGCCTTTGTTAGGAGTAGGTTTGGGATTGTTCTTACTAAAGGGTAAAGATGCCTTGTTCATATTCTTTGGCAGAGAAAAACTACTACTTGCCTTAGGATTTCCTAGCTCATTACGTTTGTTAGTATAAATGCAACCCTTTGAACCTATCCCTAACTTCAATAACATTAATGTGCTCATTCATGTTCTATGGGTATCTCTTCATGTTGTTGTTGAGCAAGAGAAGAAGTTCTATTAGGAAAGGGAGCAAAATGATTGGAATCATTTATCAAATTCAAATGCTACAAGCTATTCTCGTCTTCAACTTGATCATAACGACACTATTCTTTAGCATGGAAATCATTGCAACATTGACACTAAGGAAAACCCTCTCGATTATCATATTAGTAGGGCCAAGAATGTTAGGTACATGTTGAGGGACACTAATTGGCACTAAGGAAAACCCTCTCAATTATCATGTTAGTAGGGCCAAGAATGTTAGGTACATGTTGAGGGACACTCTTGTGACCACTGGGGTTTTGAGTCCTTTAAGGGGCCCTATCATTATTTTATTGAGGCTTAGGAGGATAATTAGGATGAGAACCTCTTTCTTTGTCTAAGATGGTCAAGCTATTAATCATAACAAGTTGTCCTTGAATAAGCTCACTAGTGACTTTATCAAAATTTTAAGCAAATGCTTGCAAGGTTGGGTTAACTTGTGGAGATGGCTGAGGTTTGACCTCAACTTTGGCTTTAGGATAGGATTACATGTCAATCTTAGATGTGCTCAAAGTGTGTTCAATGGTTATAGTGTAAGCTTTGGCTTGATCAATGGTTGTGAGTTCCTCATCCTTTAAGGCATAGGAAATGTGTCTAGAAGATGCCTCAATGTAGAGTGGAAGGATAATTTGATCAATAGGCTTATAGAGTAAAGGAACTTCCTTTTGTAATTTGTCAAACCTTTGATTGTAATCCTTGACACTTCCATTTTCCATTTTCTTAGCCTATTGGAACTTGGACAACAATGACATTTTGGCTTTGATGGTTGCCCATCTTTGATTGAAAGCCTCATGGATTGGGTCTTAGTCTTTGATTCCTCTTGAAGACAAGTCTAGGTACCAATCTTTAGCATTATGTTTTAGGGAAGGGCACAAAATCACATGACTACATCCTCATCTTGGATGTCTCTCCCACCAACGCTTCAGTAAAACTAATCGATACCTTACTCAACTGCGATTCTATCATTCCCATTGAACTTGCATAACTACTTCTCATACTTGCCGGGCGATTTGCGAGGGTATCCTTGAATAACACTCATATCAAAGGGTTTGTAGACAATGGTGAGCCATGGTTTTTCCATTATGGCTAAGGTAGAAAGGCCATTAGAAAGGACCTCACAACAAGAGAGATAGGAGCTGCAATGGTCATAGGAATAGTCTTCTTTCTAGGAGGAATGGATCCTAGGGCTTGCTACTAGAAGCTCTTGTTTGAGAATAGTACTTAGGGTCACCAAATGAAAAATTATAGTTTTGGATCTGGGAGGTTCTCATCAAAAGATATTGAAGCATAAACTTCAGACCGTAAGGGGGTAGACTCAACTTCTCCCCATTAGTGATGCCAACAATATTATTGCAAAATCTAGCAGACCTTGTGCAAAGCTTCATTAAGCAACTTAGGAGGCAACTTAGGTCTTACGGGAAAAAAGAGATTAGCCACCATTGTCACCTCAGTGGCCTTCCTTCCACTATTTAATGGTGGATGTTATCCCCACAAGGGAGGCTTCCCTAAAGAAATCCCCAACATGTTATTCAACAAATAAGGGCTCGAGGGTAATATAAGGTCTAATGGTTGAGGGAAAGGTACTGACCAAACCTTGGAAAGGTTGAGATAAGAGTTGCAAAAATTGAAGTACACTTTCTTGAAACCTTTATGATTTAACAAAAAGTTGTTATAAGGTTTTTATGATATGCAGATTTAGGGCATACAATGACATATAAAACTTTGAAAAATAACGTATAAATGATAATATCAACAAAGGGACAAAGGCTATTAAGAAAGCAAACAAATGTTAGGTAAATAATGAAGCTTTTATGGATGAAAATGGATATGACAACACTAATTACTTAGACGTCAACCCTAATTTTAGGGTGAAATATGCAATTAATGTTAGATTTTTTTTTTGCTTTTTTCTTTATTAATTAATTAATTTATTAAATGCAATCCCTACCTATAGGAAAACAACAAATAGACATAAATTTGTTATTAAGTGCTAATTTAAGCTAACCCTAAACATATTTACCATGAACTAGGAGAGAGAAAATTAAGGATGATCACCTCAACTAGTCAAGTGTCTTCTCTCAATTGAGATATGGAGTCAATTAGGGCAAGTTCTATGATAAAGGGCCTCTTGGGAAGAGGGAGGAAGACTATCTCTCTTGTCTTAGAAACCCTAGTGATTGTTGAGAAATCAAGGGCAGCTAGAGTAAGGTGATTTCTCTTACTTTGATAATTGCTTGTGATGTTCTTTTACTTAACTTGATGCACTTTGTAGTTAACTTCTTCTTTACTTGATTATTATAGTGGTCTTATCATCAAACAGCTACCAAACTATGAAGATCAATGAGACAAGAGGACAAAATATAGGCTGCTAGCAAGGGCCAAAACCTCTCCTCTTGAGAGGAAAACCAACAAGAATTCTTCTCTTCTTATAGAATCTTCAAATGACGAATTCCAAGACCTAAGACTCTTGTCAAAGAGCCCTTCAAGACAAATTCATCTTCTCCTTTTGATGAGCCACAATGTCAACGCTAGTCAAACTTCTTGAAAACTTCATATTTTGTCCTCTACTTCAAATTTTCAACCACACTGCTTCAAGTCTGTAATTTTTGACCTCTATTGTAGAAACCCTAGTTGGAACATGTGAGAGAAATGATGGTGAATTTTGCCTCCTTTCTCCTTCGCTTAGATAGCCTTGTCTTCCTTGACAACTTGGCCTGAAAACTTGATCTATTAGGGACCTATTTTTGGCTCCTTTGATGACTGTAATTTTCGTCCTTGTTGTAGTAGAAAGATACCCTAATTCTCTTTGCACATGTGGTAGGAGAAGCCAAAAAACAATGTTTTCAAATTCAGTTCGACTTCGTTCTAATTCTCCTTTTCTTCGTTGGTTATTCTTGTCCCTGTTGTGCTTCAACGAGCTTGAGTGAGTGATCTACAAATGAGGTTGAGTATCTTATATATAGGCTTCCTTGTGGAGTTCGAATAATCCTAATGAGGCCGACTTCACTACTTTGTAGGCCAACTTGTCTTGGAGGGAGTCTTTTGAAACTTTTTGACTTACACAAATTCTTTTGACTTGTTACAAGATGCCCAATGGGGTCTTTCATATATGACATGACTCTATTGACTTCTCGACTCTATGACAAGCCCTAGAGGCACTCAATGGGTGATTGACCTATATATAAATTGACCTTAAGCATGAAACCCATGCTACAAAAATACTAATAATAATTTTCTTTCTTTTTACAATATACAAGAATCAAGAGTACATTTCATATTTATTTGGTTCCAACCTAGCTACCTATTTCAACACTCCCTCTTAACTAAGGAGGTATTCAATACATTCAAGGTACATGGACTTTCTCATTGAAGAATTCTCATAATAAGAGTCAGATTGGTAAGCCATCTCATAAGCTATTTTATTAACTTATATTTGTGCATCTTCATCATATCAACCAACATTGTCATATAGCAAGGCCTTGACTAACGACTCTATCTCTCCACAAGACTAGAGCACAACGCTGGGGAGACAAAAGATTTATGGACACCTTCATCATTGTCTCTCAAGGCACATATCCCATCCTGATGTTCACAGGATATGTGCTTTTAGGACCATTCCCATCTTGGATTTACACATCCTCGTGGAATTTCCTCTTCAACTACTCTTACCTATTGGATGCTCTCCCTCATTCTCAAAGAGCATCAGAATTCAGATGCATACCCAATGATGTGTCTGTTTCTCCCTCTCAACTAGGGAGGATCTAATCATTCCTATAAAAGGAATATACTCAAGCTCCCTCTTACTTAGGGACTTGTCCAAGCCGCCCCTTGACTAGGGACTTGTTCTCACCAGCAACTATCTGCTCTTTGGTGGAGATCATGGTACTATCGACTGCTTGTAGGGCTCCTCTTTTCTGCATTATCATGTCATGGATGAACTTCATCTTCTTCATCATGGAACCTTCTTCTTCCAAAACTTCTTCATAGGGCATCGACCATCTTCTCCGTCACTTCCCTTCACGAAACATAGTCATGTCATCCTTTTCTTCATCAGAAAGTGATCTTCTAGTCCTCATCTGGCTATCCTTCATACAACTGCCTCTTCCAAGTCATGCTTCTTTTAGGATCTTCCATCCAATCTCATGAGTACTAGTTGTAGGTGACTTTCTACAACCCTCTTTCGGTAGCCCTGTTTCAACCCAACCAGATGCTTTCCCAAAAATCAAAATGAACATTAAATCAAAATTACCTTTTTATGATAACCTTTTGTCATGATATCAACTTCTTGCAACATCAACATCCTGCACATGTATGAATCAATCTCCAAGACATTCATTATCAAGGTTCTTCTTCTCCAACATACATATCAAGGTCTTCATACCTTCTCCATGGAGATGTCATAGCTAATCCTTCTTATTATCATATGTTGATCACTTATCTTATCTCACGTGACTTTTAGATACATTTTTCATGAACTTTTCTTTCACCTTTATTCACATATTGCTTTATCAGGATCTTTTATACATACCTTCATCGTAGGAACCATAGTTGCTAACCACCTCATTTTATTTATGAGGTCATATAATGTTGATTTCAAGCCATATCGTCTACGTGCCTTCATGTATCATTCTAATGGAAAAGTTAGAGTATTTGACCATTCTATCTGCAACCATATGATGACAAGGCTTTATCTATCTATTACCTAATATGTACATACCTCTTTTTTAATGTGGTCATCTAGATTTTTTTTGGCAACTTCCTTTCCTTGCTTGAAGATGAAAAATGCTTCAACAAACTTGACATGCTGCACATCTTTGTTATCATACCATCATCCTTTTAGACTATGTATTCACACAAGGTGGAATGTAGACCATCTATGTGACACTTCTTCTATGTGGAGGTGAATCTTTTGACAAAGATTCCAATGAAGGATCTTGATGATCCTTATTCAACAAATGCTCCTTTCGAGTGATGAGGTGTGACAAACTGTTATAATCCTATTTTGCTAGATGACTTTCTCCAATCATATAAATTGCTTACTTCGGTTATCCTTCTATGCTTCTAATGAAGATGCCATGAGCTACTTCCTTTCTATAATGTATTATGATTGCTTCAACCATATAGACTCCTACTTCGGCTATCCTTCCATGCCTCTATCATCTCAATCTTTGCTATAATGCATTCTATCATGCTTGTGATGCTTTCTATCATGGCAACTATCTTTTACAAATTGAAAAGAACTAAGTATATGATGTTGTCTTAGTCATAGTAGAGATATTTCACTTCCTCCTTCTTTGCCTTCTTCTTTTCTGGTTCTTCCACTTCTTCGGTGACATGGGCTTCATTTCTTTCCTTTCTCTTCTTGTTGCCCTTCTTGAGTTTAGGGCAATTCCTTTTGAAATTCCCATATTCATTACATTCATAGCATTGTATCTTAAACATGTCAATTTTGTTTTGGATTTGAGAGATCTGTGGTTTTTATCTTTTGAATTGATCGGAGAATCCACAGTAGAATTATTTTCATACCAACGTTTCAAATCCCAAGTGGGATCCATCATCAGGGTAGAAGAATGATGATAAAAAGAAGAGCGAACATGAGGAATAAATACTAAGGAGGAAGAAAATTCAAATGGAAGAACAAACAGTCGGCTAGAACCCTAAATTTAATGTAATATTTGTTATTAATATTTTTTTTTTTTTTTTTGTTTAAAAACTTCTTTCGAGTCTCAAACTTTCCAAATTTTCCTTACCTCCTTGTCATTGCAGCATATGCTTGTGTTTGTTCATTTGATCCAACATCATTTTTCGCGTTTAATCTAGTTTCTTCAATCTTGCTTGATGACCACAGATCGCTAAATGGAGTGGTTTCCTTCTTCCCATAGATGCTTGATACAACGTTCCCCCATTCATTTGGTAAAGCATTAAGTACTAGAGTGGTCATCTCTAGATCAAACATTGTTTCTGCAAGTTCTTGTAGTTGGTCTTTAATTTGAGATATCTTCATGAAATATGAAGCTACCCCTTATTGTATAGTTTGGTTCTTAAAGATATGATTTCTACTGCGGTGCTTACAAAAAACAACTCCACAAATTTGTCATAGATCTCTTTAGATGTCTTTAACTTTGTTACATAAGGGATGAGAGAATCCTTGATTGACTCTATGAGGATTCTTTGAGCCCTTATTTCTCCTTTCATATACTTTGTTAGTCCTTGAGATTGCTCTTGATAAGGTTTGGTGATAGATCTCGTAACATATTCACTAATTTCATTTTCGAAGAGGATCAAACCTATTCTCTTCTTCCATGCAAGGTAATTCGATGTCCCAACAAGTTTGTTGTTCTTCTTGCAAAAAGAAGTCATTGTAGATTGTGACATAAAATATAAAATACTTGTCAACTGAAGATGCTCCTTTGATGATGATATCTTCAACTCGATGCCTTCTTGATGATGTTGACTCCCACTATTTCTTTAACAATTGAAGATGCTTCTTTGATGTTAATTGCTAGTTGATGTTCTTCAAGGATGATGAAATGCTCTTCTTGGTTCCTTTGGATGTTGTGTAGAATGTGAAGACTTTCAAGAATACTTTAAGTGTGCAAAGTCTTTTGAGTGGACGTGGGGTCCTTGAGTTCTTCTTGTTGTTCCTTCTTAGATGATATGATCCTTGTGATAAGATGGATAGTCATCCTTGATGCTTCTTAGTTCTTCTTGATGATCTCCTTGTGCTCGTTCCTTATGAATCCTTCTTCAAACTGCCTATTCTTCTTGTTGTTGTCACCATAGCTCTGAAACCATGTTGAGAAATCAAGGGCAACTAGATTAGGGTGATTTCTCTTACTTTGATAACTACTTGTGATGTTCTTTTATTTAACTTGATCTACTTGTAGCTAAATTTGTCTTTACTTGATTATTATAGTGTTCTTATCATCAAACAACTACCAAACTACGAAGATCAATGAGCCAAGAGGACACAAAATATAGGCTGCTAGCCAGGGCCAAAACCACTCCTCTTGTGAGGAAAACCTACAAGAATTCTCCTCTTCTTATAGAATCTTCAAATGACGAATTACAAGACCTAGAACTCTTGTCAAAGACCCCTCGAAGACAAAGTCTTCTTCTCCTTTTGATGAGCTTCTCTTCCACAAAGTCAACGCTAGTCAAACTTCTTGAAAACTTCAGATTTCATCCTCTACTTCAAATTTTCGACCACTGCTTCAAGTCTGTAATTTTTGGCCTCTACTGCAGAAACCCTAGGTGGCACTTGTGAGAGAAATGATGGTGAATTTTTCCTCCTTTCTTCTTCGCTTAGATAGCCTTCTCTTCCTTCACCACTTGGCCTGCAAACTTGATCTATTAGGCACCTGTTTTCGGTTGCTTTGTTGATTGCAATTTTCGTCCTTGCTATAGTAGAAAGATATCCTAATTCTCTTTGCACGTGTGGTAGGAGAAGTCCAAAAACAATCTTTTTGACTTCCATCTAATTCTCCTCTTCTTCGCTGGTTATTCTTGTCCTTGTTGTGCTTCAATGAGCTCGAGTGAGTGAGCTACAAATGAGGTCGAGTATCTTATATAAATAGGCTTCCTTGTGGAGTTCGAACAACCCTAATAAGGCCAACTTCACTGTTTTGTAGGCCGACTTGTCTTGGAGGGAGTATTTTGACACTTTTTGACTTACAAAAATTCTTTTGATTTGTTACAAGATGCCCAATGGGGTCTTTCATATATGATAATGACTATTGACTTCTTGACTCTACAACAAACCTAGAAGCACTCAATGGGTGCTTGACCTACAAACAAATTGACCTTGAGCATGAAACCGATGCTACAATAATAATAATAATAATAATAATTTTCTTTCTTTTTACAATATACAAGAATCAAGAGTACATTTCATATTTATGAAGACCGAACCTAGTAAACTATTTCAACAATGACTTTTCTATATAGGATATTCAAGGTCAATGGATGCATAAACCAAGTTCCCTTGATGGATTCTTGCTAAACAAATTTTAGATATCATAAAGAATCAAGATTTCAAGAAATATGTTGCACCTCTTGATATGGCACAAGTAGAAACCCTAAATTCAGCAAAATAGCATGCAAAATGGAAGAAAATAGCAATAAACTTACACAATTTCCACAAGAATCACTTTATCAATCCCAGACAAGTCTCTCCATGCAAATCTCTCTCCCAAGGCAATTTGCTTTATTAAATACCCATTACGTCCAAGAGAAAAGCACTGCTTAAGAGAGAGAAGTGTAATGAATGTGTATTCATACAAATGAAAGTGACCTCCCTCTCTTTATATGAGGGAAACTAAGTCACTTTTCATAGTTTTCTAAGTAAAACCTCTAAAAGTTTGCTTGAGTGTTCAACTAGGCCTAAAGGTCACAAGTTGATCTTAAAAATAATTCACACAAACTAGGGCCGAACTCCATGTGGGTCACCTCATTTATGGAAGCTGATATTTTTCATAGATTCCTCTTGTCGAGAGATGTAGGATTGATCTAAAGATCATCCGATTCCGAGAAGTATTTATGGAGATATGAATTTATTTGTATTTACTTGACAAATTGTCAAGGTCGGCCAGCAGTTAAAAGTGTGGCACACATGCCCAGTGAATGATATAAATACAAGAGAGGTTGATTCATTTTCTCATCATCTCATCTCACTCATTCTTCTCTCTCTCCTTAGCTTTGGGTTATAAAAGGAGCAGCTCACACGTGGGAAGGAGGAGGACGCATTAGGACAAGGACGTTGAAAGGAGGACGCTGAAATTGCTGAAGGTCTCTTTGACTTGCGTTGACCAAGCGTTGACTTATCAAGGGTGCGATTTTGGTGTGGTTGCCTCTCATAGGCAGGCCACAGATTTTGGCACAAAAATCGAGGCAATCCGTCCACAAGTTTGACCGGCGTTGACTTCCCTAGTTTTGGGTTGCAGGTTGACTTCAGTCAACAACAGTTTGACTATGTTTTTGGAGCTGTTCAAGGGCTGTTTCTCAGGCTGTTCAAGGGCTAGTCGACGGGAAATTGACCAAGTATATTGGAGGTCAATTTCAGCTTGTTTGACCGAGTTTGACTTTGCTGATCTAGGGTTTGATGCTGCTGATATAAAATTACAGAATTCTGATTTTGTGCTATTTCTCTCTGCTAAACTATTGAAGATAAAAGAAGATTTGATCAAAGGGTGTCCCCGCATTGGGGTTTGTCGCTCGCTAGTTGCCACATGTGTTTCTTGTCTTGGTTTGTTTTCTATTTATCGTTTAATGTTCTATCTACACTTTACTTAATGTATATGTGATTGCTATTCTGTGGCTAATAAGAAGAAAAGAAGTAAACTACTCTAAGCATAGAACATACCATAATTTAAGATGGTATCAGAGCTGAGGTGAAGACAAAGTCCAAGCAAGAGCAAGAGCAAGAGCAATCATCGAAGAGAAGGCTGGCAAGGCTATCCTAAAAACTTCATGGGTTCCTCAACACTCTTCCCCACTGAAAACAAGCTTTGTGAGAAGTCTGACTATCACGGATGAAAGATGTCTCTCGATTTGACTTTAGAAGATCAGGAAGTGTTGGACCATGTGAGAGGCAATTTTGTTGCGCCTCCATCAAATGCATTCGCTGTTGCGAAAAGCAAGTGGTCCAAGGGAGAAGTCAAAGCAAGGAAGATCATCCGGGAGTCTATTGACAAGCGCCTGGTGGCCTATGTTTCTGAGCTGACCACCTCCAAGGAAATCTATGATACACTGGTGAGTTTATTTAAAGTTAATGATGCAAATCAAGTTCTGTTCCTTAGAAATAAGCTGAAGGAAATTAAGAAGGGCAAAGATGAGAGTATGCAAGCATATTTCTTAAGGATCACTGAGATCAAGAATGATCTCCTATCTATTGGGGAAGTAGCTCCTGACAGGGAAATGACTATCACAACTCTTGGAGGACTGCCAGCTGAATGGTATATATTCAGGCCTACTCTTCTCAACAATAATGTCATCTCAAGATTTGAGGAATTGATGGCTAGATGTATTCAAGAAGAGACAAGGATGGAAGAGCAAGAAATGCCTGCACTTAAAGGCCATCCCTCTGCCTTTTCTTCTCATGCTGAAAAAAGAAACAATTCTGGGGCTAAATCCAAAGGAAACGCTGGACCAAAGGGTGGAAGAAAAGGTCGATGTTACAATTGCAACAAAATGGGCGACTATGTGAGGGCGTGCCCTGATAAAAGGGACTCACACCATGACGATGACCAAAATCACTCTCAAGGCAATCAAAGGAATGACAGATCCAATGGCAGAGGCAAAAGAAATGCCGGAAATCAAGGAAGAGGACAACCCTTCAAGAAGGCAAGAAACTCTAGGTATGAATCTAATATTGTTAACAATAAGCAAGATGAATATTGTCTACTAGCGGTCCTCTCTACTACCGCTCCCTCAAACTCGTTGGGAAATTGGCTTATTGATAGTGGTGCCTCAAGGCACTTCACTAGTTACAAAGAAGCTCTCTCCAATCTGATAGAAAAGGAGACCAACCTGGAAATTGGCTTATTGATAGTGGTGCCTCAAAGCACTTCACTAGTTACAAAGAAGCTCTCGCCAATCTGATAGAAAAGGAGACCAACCTAGAAATTGTTCTTGGGGACAACACAAAATATACCGTGAAAGGCATAGGGAATGTCACTCTTCAATTGAATTAGGGTAATACAATTCATTTGCAAGAAGTCCTATATGTATTGATCTCAAAAAGAACCTGGTGTCCATTTCAGCAATGGAGGACAAAGGATACCCTTCATCGATGGCAAGGTACGTGTATGGAAAAAGAATTTTAAGGAAGCCTTCACTCTTGGGTTTCGAGTTGATTCATTATATTAGGTCAAAGTAAGTCCGTTGGGTGTTATGTCTTGTGACACATCACTTCAATCCGAACTATGGCATCAGAGGTTTGCTCACCTTCATTATAAAGCTCTACCCAATGCAAGACAAATGGTGACAGGGATGCCCGATTTCCGAGTAGAGAAAGAAGGTGTATGTCTTGGATGTGCCAAAGGAAAGCTCAAAAGGGGACCATTCCCCTCAAGCCAAAGCAAGACCTCCGATATATTGCAGTTGGTTCACTCAGACATGTCTGGTATGATGCCTATGAACTCTTTGGGAGGATATTTATATTACCTCACTTTTACAGATGATTATTCTTGCAAGACTTGGATATACTTCTTGAAAAAGAAGGATGAAGTGTTCACCTGTTTCGTCACTTCAAAGCCTTGATCGAGAATCAAACTGAAAAGAAGATCAAGATCTTAAGGACTGATAATGGGATCGAGTATGAATCCAATGAGTTCCATGACTTTTGCAAAGAGGCTGGTATTAAGAGGGAGACTACAACACCATATACTCCTGGGCAGAATGGTGTGGCGGAAAGGAAGAATCGTACGATTGTGGAAGCCGTCCATGCTATGCTTCACGATGAAAGACTTTCGAAATTTCTATGGGCCGAAGCTGCGAATACCGCCATATATGTGCAAAACTGATGCCCTCGTCAAGCATTGGGTTCGAAGACTCTCGAAGAGATGTTCATTGGTAAGAAACCCGATGTATCTCATTTTAGAATTTTTGGAAGTCAGGTATATTTTCATGTGCCGAAGGAGAAGAGAAACAAATTGGGTGCATCTGGAAAGAAATGAATCTTCGTGGGCTATAGCGAAAACACTAAGGGCTATAGAATCTATGTGGCTGGTCAAAGGGAAATCAAGATTAGCCATGATGTCACCTTTGACGAAGATATGGCTCTTAGCAAAGTTGACAATCTTCCTACTCAAAGGGAATCCAAAGAAGCTGACACCAGGGAACCCAAGGAAAAGGAAGATGAGACGATGCCCGATGTGGAAGAACCTATGGATCCTATTGATCCCCCTCCGCAAGAGCCTTCCTCTTCTAGGAAGAGGCCTTCATGGCTTAGGGGGACACTTGATGATGCTGAAGGGCACATTGCACCTAGGGGAACCTTCCAGGAAAGTCAAAAGCCGACCAAGTATCAGGGATACTTGACCATCATGAGCACGATCATCCAAAATGAGCTTTTTTCATTCGCAGAAGCTGTCAAGCATCAAGTATGGAAGGATGCTATGAGTGAGGAATATGAGTCCATGAAAAACAATATCTGGGATGTGGTCCCCAGACCCCAGGACAAAGTAGTTGTCACTTCGAAATGGCTTTTCAAGATAAATCATGCAGTTGATGGAAGTGCAAAAAAGTATAAGGCTCGTTTTGTCGCTTGTGGCTTCTCTCAGAAGGAAGGTATAGACTATGACGAGATATTTGCGCATGTTGCTGGATATACCACCATCCGTTCGATCATAGCCCTTGCTGCTTCGCAAGGATGGAACCTACATCATATGGATGTCAAGACTGCATTCTTGCATGGTTCGATCAAAGAGGAGGTCTATGTGGAGCAACCCGAAGGATTTGAGATTCATGATCGAGAATCTCATGTGTGCAAGTTGAAGAATGCCCTCTATGGGCTGAAGCAAGCACCCCAAGCGTGGTATGAGAGGATCGATAACTACCTGATGAAGCTGGGATTCACTAGGAGTGAAGCCGACCCTAACCTTTACTTTAAGGTTGAAGATGACAATCCTCTCATACTGGTGCTGTACGTTGATGACCTCTTTCTAATAGTTGCAGACCCTCTCATTCACAAATGTAAGAGGGAGTTGGCTTCTGAATTTGAGATGAAGGACCTAGGATTGCTGCACTATTTCTGAGGACTAGAAGTTTGGCAGAAGCTAGGGGAGATTTTCCTATCTCAAGGAAAATATGTGGTGAAGATATTGGAGAGATTCGGTATGGTGGACTGCAAGCCCGTGACTACCACGATGGAGCTTGACTTCAAGAAGTTAAGTGGTAGTGCTGCCGGACCTGTTCTACAAAATACTACCGAGTATCGTCAACTCATCAGAGCATTGATGTTCTTGGTGAACTCTCGTCTGGATATATGTTTTGCAGTCAACACGTTGAGTTAACATATGATTGAGCCTCACCACTAACATTGGATTGGTGCCAAGAATCTATTGAGATATCTTCGTGGCACAATCACTCATGGGTTGAGATACACTGTCGGAGATGTGAGACTACATGGATATACCGATGCTGATTGGGTAGGAAGTGTGGTGGACCAAAAGAGCACTTCTTGATGTTGTTTCTCTTTGGGATCTGCCTCGATATCCTGGATGAGTAGGAAGTAGAAGTCGGTGGCTTTGAGCACCGCCGAGGCAAAGTATATTGCTGCTAGTATGGCCTCTTGTGAGGCGGTCTGGTTGCGAAAGCTCTTCAGTGAGTTGTTTGGTTTTACATTGGATACCACCGTGATCCTGTGTAACAACCAAAGCAAGATTCATTTATCAGATGATCCCGTATTTCATGATCGCTCTAAGCATATCGATATCAGGTATCACTATATTCGGGATATGGTGCAACTGGGAGCAACAAGGCTCCAACATATCGGTACAGATGAACAGGTTGCCGACATTTTGACGAAGCCCTTGGGAAAGGTCAAATTCTTGACTTTCCGAGAACGACTTGGTGTCGTTTAGAGACCCTCTTATGAGGGTCGAGTATGATGTATTGAGCTCGGGGAGCTCCACGGGGGCGCGAGGTACTTCTTGGAGCAACATGTGACCACAGGGGACTCACCATCCCCTGGTGGTGCACTATGTACAGGGTGAAAGGTTCAACCTTCCCCTGTGACACCCCATGGTGACTGTAGGATAGGATGATTAGTTTTCCTGTGGGCCAAGATGATTAGTTCTCCGTGGCGACTTTGGAACAGGATGATTAGTTCTCCTGTGGCGACTGTTGGACAAGATGATTCGTTCTCCTGTGGCGACTGTTGGACATGATAGTTCATTCTCCTGTGGACAGGATGATTAGTTCTCCTGTCGTGGCATCCTACCCATGTAGTCTGGGACTCATGGGAAGTATATCTCATCTTATCAATGAGTAGGGAAATGGGGTTAGGGACCATTAGTAGTACTATCAATGGAGGCATCGTTGTATCTACCGTACTCCCTATGCTAGGATGACCTCCATTGATCTGAGATCAATGATACTGATATGGGATCAGTGGGAGTGGTATGACACACTCTGAGACTGACTTCAGGTCAGTGGAGGATGGTATGATACATCCTCGATCATTTCTTCTTTTCCATAGTTCAAGCATAGCAGAGCAAAGCAAAGCAGGGCCATGCAGTGCAGGGCAGTGCATTTGATGGCTGGGATAGTAGCAACGGTCAGACGGATTGCAGATGGAGTACTCCTTAGTTGAGATGGGTTGTTAAAATTGGCAACTAGGGCAAAACTCCATGTGGGTCACCTCATTTATGGAAGCTGATATTTTTCCTAGATTCCTCTTGTCGAGAGGCGTAGGATTGATCTAAAGATCATATGATTTCGACAAGTATTTATGGAGATATGAATTTATTTGTATTTATTTGACAAATTGTCAAAGTCAGCCAGTAGTTAAAAGTGTGGCTCACATGCCCAGTGAATCATATAAATACAAGAGAGGTTGATTCATTTTCTCATCATCTCATCTCACTCGTTCTTCTCTCTTTTCTTAGAATTGGGTTATAAAAGGACCAACTCACACGTGGGAAGAAGGAGGACGCATTAGGGCAAGGAGGATGCTAAAAGGAGGACGCTGAAACTGCTGAAGGTCTCTTTGACCTGTGTTGACAAAGCGTTGACTCATCAAGGGTGCGATTTTGGTGTGGCTGCCTCTCCTACTCACACAGTAGATTTTGGCACAAAAGTCGAGGCAATTCATCCAGAAGTTTGACTAGCGTTGATTGCCCTACTTTTGGGTAGTAGGTTGACTTCAGTCAACAACAGTTTGACTATGTTTTTGGGGCTGTTCAAGGGCTATTTCTTCAGGTTGTTCGAGGGCTAGTTGACTGGAAGTTAACCAAGCATATTGGAGGTCAATTTCAACTCGTTTGACCAAGTTTGACTTTGTTGATCTAGGGTTTGATGTTGTTGATATAAAATTACAGAATTATGATTTTGTACTATTTCTCTCTGCTGAACTATTGAAGATAAAAGAAGATTGGATCAAAGGGTTTCCCCGCATTGGGGTTTGTCGTTGGCTAGTCGCCACATCTTGTGTCTCTTGTCTTGGCTTGTTTTCTGTTGATCGTTTAATGTTCTATCTGCACTTTACTTAATGTATATGTGATTGCTAATCTGTGGCTAATAAGAAGAAAAGAAGTAAACTGCTCTAAGCATAGAACATACCACAATTTAACACAATGACTATTGATTTCTTGACTCTACAACAAACCCTAGAAACACTCAATGGGTGCTTGACCTACAAATAAATTGACCTTGAGCATGAAACCCATGCTACAAAAATAATAATAATAATTTTCTTTCTTTTTACAATATACAAGAATCAAGAGTACATTTCATATTTATGAAGACCGAACCTAGTTACCTATTTCAAGAATGACTTTGCTATATGGGAGATTCTGTAGGAATTTACAGGGTAAGTTCCTCAGAAAGAACACCAAAAGGACACCGCTCACAACCAGATCACAGATCAATACACCAGTATTTTTGACGTGGTTAAAACCCTCAAAGAGGGAAACAGTCCACGGCCTGCGCCAACGTGGCTACTACAGGCAATTTATTAATCAAAGAATGAAAATTTACATAAGCTTCTCTCATGCACGGATTACCTGAACAATGACCCTCCATGCGCTTTAAATAGAACTCATGGACCAATCAGGTGTCAAGCCACGGATCAAGTGTCGGTAATACCGAGGAGAGAATGAACCGTCAGATCACTACATATCGTGACCGTCGGATCACTACATATCGTGACCGTCGGATTGTAAGTTACAATATGTACAACGGTAAAGAAACACACTTTACCTAACTCTATACCTAACTCTAAACTAGACCAAGTTGTACTTAACTATTTCCTATGTGTCGGAATATCCTAACATCCCCCCTTAAGAACAACTTGGGATAGGATTGAAGGATTTACAAATATGACACAATAGGAGAAGGAAGGAGGCACTAGAGCCTATCCCCCCTTAGTGACAACTTCCTGAACTCCAAGCATATATCGAAGTTTAGTGAACTTCGCCTCTGTGAGAGCCTTTGTGAAGATGTCTGCAACCTGATCATCTGTTGAACAATATTGCACTTCAAGAACATGGTCATGAATGAGCTTTCTGATGAAGTGCATGTGTAGTTCAATGTGTTTGCTGCGCTGATGCTGGACTGGATCTTTGCATAGCGAAATGGCACTTTGATTATCACACCAAAGTGTGGTTGGATGCTGCTGCTCAAAGCCAAACTCTGATAGGATCTGACGAAGCCACAAGGCTTCCTTACTAGCTTCCACGGCACCACGATACTCTGCTTCTGCTGACGAAAGAGAAATGGCAGCCTGTTTCTTACAAGCCCATGTAATAGGTCCTGAACCAAGAGTGAAGACATAACCGGCAGTAGACTTTCGATCATCAGGGTCACCAGCCCAATCAGAATCAGTGAAACCGACTAATAGAGGAGCTGCTTTGGCACTGTAATGAATCCCAAACTGTACTGTACCTCGAACATAACGAAGTATTCTTTTCGCTGCTTTCCAATGACTTTCACGGGGGTTTTGCATAAAACGAGCAACAAGGCCAACAGCAAAGGAAAGGTCAGGACGAGTATGGGTTAAATACAAGAGTTTTCCTACAAGTTGACGGTATAAGGTAGCATCAACTTCAGGAGAAGTACAAGAGACTGAAAGTTTGACTCCAGACTGAAAGGGAGAAGGGGCTGGCTTACAGTCTTCCATGTGAAAATGACGAAGAATATCACAAGCATACTTGGACTGGGAAAGGAAAATACCCTCCTTGGATTGCAAGACTTGAAGACCGAGAAAATAGTGTAAGTGTCCTAAGTCTGTCATTTCAAATTTCTTTTTAAGGCTGGACTTCACATGGTTTATAAGGTTGGGATCACTACCAGTAAGAATAAGATCATCAACATAAAGAACAAGGATGATAAGAGAGTTGCCCACTTTCTTGGTGTAGACAGTATTGTCAGAATAACACCTAGAAAAGCCAGATTCTAAAAGAAAGCTATCCATTTTGGCATACCAAGCCCGAGGAGCTTGCTTGAGACCATAAAGGGATTTCTTAAGTCGACAAACAAGGCTGGGGTCTGTTTGTATGAAGCCAATGGGTTGTTCCATATAGATTTCTTCCTGCAAGTCCCCATGCAAGAAGGCAGATTTAACATCCATCTGATGGACTTCCCATTTTAAAGAGGCAGCAAGGGAAAGAACAAGGCGGATAGAGTTCATTTTGGCAACAGGGGAGAAGGTTTCAGTGTAGTCAATGCCTTCAACCTGTGAAAAGCCCTTAGCAACAAGACGAGCTTTATGTTTATCAACTTTCCCATCTGGTCCATACTTGGTTCTGTAAACCCATTTACATCTAACAAGTTTGCGTCCCTTTGGTAGAGGAACAAGATCCCATGTATCATTTGCCAACAATGAATGATATTCTTCATTCATAGCTGCTTCCCAATGTGGATGGCCTGAAGCTTCTGCAAAAGTGTCAGGATCATGATTTACTGGAGCTTGAGCCAGTAAAGAAGAGGCTCTTTCAAACTGAGAACCTGTACGTCGCTGATCTGTAGGATCACCGGCAAGATCACCTGCTGCATCCCGAGTAGCACGGACCCATCTTGGAAGTTGAGGATCCTGAGAAGGTGGGGGAGGATTATCATCCTCACTTTCATCATCTGAAGAAGAAATGTTTTCAAAAGTAGAAGAGATAGGAAGAGGTGGCACATCCGCCGGACTAGGCTCGCAGGCCGATTTATTTTCATCAAATTTTACATCTCTTCTAATGATAACATTTTTGGACTTAAATGGAATAAGTCTATAACCTTTTACATCTTCAGAATATCCAACAAAAGTACATTTCTCACTCTTAGGTTCTAAAGCTTTATGCTTTTCATCTGGAATATGGGCCCATGCTTCACTTCCAAAAACACGAAAGTGACTTACATCTGGTTTAATGGAACTCCAAGCTTCTTCTGGAGTGATATTCTCTAGAACCTTAGTAGGAGTGCGATTGATTATATAATTTGCACAATTAATTGCTTCGGCCCAAAAACTAAGACTGAGTCCTTTAGATTGCAGCATACAATTAGCCATTTCCTTTAAGGTGCGATTTTTCCTTTCAGCTACACCATTTTGTTGTGGAGTGTATGGAACAGTATGTTGCATTTGAATTCCATTTTCGGTGCAAAAGTTGATGAATGTGTTTTTAACATATTCTCCACCATTATCAGTTCTTAGCTTAAGAATTTGATGTCCAGATTGTTTTTCAACAAAGGCTTTGAAGGCCAAAAAAGTGTTAAATACTTCGCTCTTGAGTTTTAAGAAGTATACCCAAGTGCGTCTGGAGAAATCATCAATGAAAGTTAAGAAATACTTGCAGCCAGAGAATGAAGCAACAGGAAGAGGACCACATAAATCACTGTGCACAAGCTGTAAAGGGGCTGAGGCGTGCCAAGAGGCACGTTTGTCAAAACTGTCCCGATGATGTTTTCCGAGTACACATCCGGAACAAACACCATCTCTGCAAGATACCATAGGAAGACCTGTCACCATATTTTCTTTACATAGATGCTGAAGGGAGCGATAGTTTAAGTGACCAAATCGCTCATGCCAAAGTTTGCTCACTTCATCATTATGAGCAACAAATACTGAGGGAAGATTTGATGACCCAAAGTTGTGAAACTTATACAACCTTGTGGAATCATCAGCAATACCAGTAGCTAGAATCTGTTTAGGATCTCTTAGATCCTTGATTACAACATCATGAGGTGAAAATTCAACAATTTTACCTTCACCTGAATGAGTTATCTGATATACAGATAGAAGGTTGCAGGATAAGGTTGGAACACATAATACATCATTAAACTGACCATTGTCTAGATGAACAGTTCCAGTCCCGACAACATTAAGAGATCTATCATCACCAACATATATATTTTTGGTGTTACAATCATTTAAAGAAGAAAACATGGCTTGGTTTTTGGCCATGTGATAAGAGGCTCCAGAATCAATGAGCCACTCATGAGAAGGAGAGGAAGAAAATACATTTAATGCATAACCAGACTGAGATGATTGACAACGACATGCAGAAAGTGCCATTCCTGAAGTTGAAGTTGAAGTAGGCTCCACATGGATGTTATGTTTCTTCATTGCGGCTTCCAAGGCTTCCATCTTCTTAAAGCATTTAGATTCTAAGTGGCCATCTCGATTACAAAAGTTACAATGTCTATCAGTCTTCTTCCATTTGTTTTTATTGGTCTTATCATTTTGCTGAAATGATCTTTCATTTTGAGGCTGAGTTGGTTTAGGACCATTTTTTTGAGGATATGACTTCTTAGGATTCTTTGAATTTGGTTGCTGCTGGGCGGCTAACGCTTTCGTGGAAGAGTTTCCAAGATTAAGAAGACCAAGGTGTAAGAGTTTTTCTTGTTCTCTTATTAAGGAATCACAAAAGGAGTCAAAGGAAGGGGCCTTGTAGTCTTTTCCTTGACAAATGAAAGCTTCCCTTGTAGAATGGAAAGTGGAAACAAATACAGAGTAGGCTGGTCCCAACTTAGTAAGGATGGAATAAATAAGGTTACCATCTTCTTTCTTAACCTTAACACCTTCCAAGAGATATCTAAGGGTCTTGAATTTGGACAAAAAATCTTCAATGCAAGAAAAATTATTAGGATCCAAAGTAAGCAACTCATTTTCAAGTTGATGGGCTCTAATTTCATTTTTAATCCCAAAAACTTTAGCGATTTTTTCCAATGCTTCATGAGGAGTCTCAAGTTCTGCAATATGGAATCTAAGATCAGGAGAAATAGACATCCCTATCAAACCACGTGCTTGATCTTGTCTATTTTCCCATTTTGCAGCCTTGTCTTCATCTTTTGGTTTCTTCTCTTGGTCTGTGGTTATTCTGTAGAGACCTTTACTTCTAAGTAAATCTTCCATGTAGACTATCCATTGGAAGTAGTTAGTGCTGTCAAGAATGACTTGGCATGGACTTTCCATTTAAAAAAAAAAAAAAACTGAAGCTGAAGATGCTGAAAGTAAGTGTTCCAATGGATAGATCTCGAAAAATTAGGCTGTTTAAAAAAAAACGGCTCTGAAAAAGGCTTCCGGATGAAGAAGTTATGGCTTTTTGAAAAAAAATTGTTGAAGTTGCCGGCAAAGTGCGCGAATGAAAAAAATCCGCCCCCACAAAATGGAGACTTGAACCCAAGACCTCTACTCTCTTAAAATAGCTTTGAACCAATTGATCTATACAAAAAATTTGAGAGAGAGAGAGAGGGGGGCGCCTCGGTTTGCGTGCTTGCCTTGAGAAAGCTCTTTTTCCCTACATAACACAAAACACAAAACCCAACACGAATATGCAAAGAAAAACGAACCTTGCGGCTCGAAGTTAGCTTTAGCCAAAAAACTAGATATTTTTAAAAAAAAAATCTCAAAGTTAGCTTTAGCCGAAAACCTAAATATTTTTCTCAATGTTTCTGATTTTCCGAGATCACACTAAGGTGCAGGGAAAAGAGCATACGCATGAGAAAAATCCTTCCTTTCTGTTTCTGATTTGCCCAGATCGCACAGAGTCGCAGGGCAAAGAGCATACGCAGAAATGAAAGGTATAGATCCGGTTAAAAAAAATGTAAATAAACCGAAACCGAAATAAGCAGAGAGAAAATAACAGTAAACTGCAAAAACACTGTATACCTCCCGATCTGAAAAATGACGCAACTAGGGCTACTGGAAACCTTTTCGCGTGAAACGAAAGGGGTTCCTCACTGGAACAGATGCTCCGAACGCAACAGAATAGTCCTCTCGGCCCGAAAGCAGTCAGAAACAACAGATCTAGGAAACGACAGTCGCATGCAGTTCTACCGGCTTCAGATTTGGATCACCAACGGACGCGGCCCTCAAATAGCTCTGATACCATGTAGGAATTTACAGGGTAAGTTCCTCAGAAAGAACACCAAAAGGACACCGCTCACAACCAGATCACAGATCAATACACCAATATTTTTGACGTGGTTAAAACCCTCAAAGAGGGAAACAGTCCACGGCCTGCGCCAACGTGGCTACTACAGGCAATTTATTAATCAAAGAATGAAAATTTACATAAGCTTCTCTCATGCACGGATTACCCGAACAATGACCCTCCATGCGCTTTAAATAGAACTCATGGACCAATCGGGTGTCAAGCCACGGATCAAGTGTCGGTAATACCGAGGAGAGAATGAACCGTCAGATCACTACATATCGTGACCGTCGGATTGTAAGTTACAATATGTACAACGGTAAAGAAACACACTTTACCTAACTCTAAACTAGACCAAGTTGTACTTAACTATTTCCTATGTGTCGGAATATCCTAACAGATTCAAGGTCAATGGATGCATAAACCAAGTTCCCTTGATGGATTCTTTCTAAACAAATTTTAGATACCATAAAGAATCCAGATTTCAAGAAATATGTTGCACCTCTTGATATGGCACAAGTAGAAACCCTAAATTCAGCAAAATAGCATGCAAAATGGAAGAAAATAGCAATAAACTTACACAATTTCCACAAGAATCACTTTATCAATCCCAGACAAGTCTCTCCATGCAAAACCTCTCTCCCAAGGCAATTCACTTTATTAAATACCCATTACCTCCAAGAGAAAAGCACTGCTTAATAGAGAGAAGTGTAATGAATGTGTATTCATATAAATGAAAGTGATCTCCCTCTCTTTATATGAGGGAAGCCAAGTCACTTTTCATATTTTTATAAGTAAAACCTCTAAAAGTTTGCTTGAGTGTTCAATTAGGCCTAAAGGTCACAAGTTGACCTTAAAAATAGTTCACACAAACCTTGCCTTCCAATGTCTTTCTAGCTCAAGATTTGTAAGCAAGTTACCACACTTGTGTCAAGGATGATTACGTCGTTATCCCTCTTATGTGATCTAGTCCCCAAGGGGAAGGTCATTTCATAAGCAAACCCATCAATCCATAGGTGCATGTGATAATGGTGGTAATGAAGTGGGAAAGAGATAAAGGAAGATGGTCACAACCATGGTACCAACTGAAGGAGGTCCAATATCTTCTAGTACTATAATGAGAAGAGGGAGCAATCGTGGAAGCATGAGCTGGCCGTTTTGTTGACCTACTTTTTCCACCCCTCTAGTGCACCTGTTACATTAATGATTTATTTTTCTTTCTGGCGTAACTTAGGTGAGAAAGCTTGCTTTATGCTTTTCCAGTAGCGCTTAAAGTTATAGTAGTCTCTTGCTTATCGAGGTTGGGACATTTAAGAGTTCCCTTTAGATGTAGCATGAAATGCCGAGGAACTGGGTGATGGCTATTGAGTAGTGCTCATGCTAGGATTTTACCCATGTGCTTAATATGTCCTAGCCCTCTTTTTCATTTTTCTTTTCCTTAGTTGTGGCTTCCTATGCTTTTATCATTCTTTCAACCCCGTCAACCTATTAGGGCAAGTTTACGGGCCTTGACTCAATGGTGATGATATAAGGTGCCAATCCCAATGAAAAATGACAATCAATTCGAAGAATGGATGTGGATAATAAGTGAAATATGGAATGTGGTAAGTATGGAGTACTTTGGGCACAATACTTCGATCAATGTCTCCTATAGTGCCCCCTTGAAGGTGTAGGTTTTAACCCTGTACAAAAATTACCTGCAAATGAATTCTTAAAAACTGAAAAATATACAGTGGCGAGAACATAAAAATATACACAAAGATTTCCTCTTGAAACCCAAAACCGGGAAAATCAAATTAATTTTTCATTATATTCCTTTTAATGTTACAATACATTATATACATGCTGAAACATTCATAAACCCCAATCCATTGACCCTGGATTAGAACATAATCGTAGTTCCCTTGACCTGATCTGCAAAATAACATTGGCAAAACCATGCGCAAAACCATGGGTAGGTTTGTCCACCATCCTTGGGTCTGCTCAACCATTATTGGGTTTGCATAATTTTTTTTTTCTCGAGGCGTTGTTCTGGACCCTCAACATAACAACGTGTGGGCCTAGTCGTGGAAAGAAATATAACACACACCCAATAGAAGGAAGGACCTAATGGGAGGTCACACTGGACTAGGGGCAAACGATAACCCTTAAGGTGAAGTATGGGAACAAGGGTACAATCAAGAGCAATCAATCATCTAGCTTGCCCTGTGGTCCATATTAGTATGTCCCTAGGTTATAGGAAATGGGGGACCCCCCTTGATGCTAGCCATGTTTTGGTACAAAAACTCTGAAACATAGTTGAAATGTGTTTCATCTCCATTGGAATGCATTTCAAGCACCAAACAACGTGTTTTGGTGCCTATACATCATGTTTCAGCTTCCATACGAGACGTGCAGGCAATACAACATGCTTGTGTGGTGTGTGTGGCTGAACACAACTTATTTTTAAGAGAACAATAATTTATAAGTGGTGCAGCCTAATATTCAACCCTACGGCCCGACTAATGCTATGCAATTAATGGTAATGTTAAGAATATGCTATTTAATTAATGGTAATCTTTTTACTATTAAGCGACTCAGGCTGTTTGAGAGTAGTTCCAACCTCGTTGGATTTCATATGGAGAAAGTAGAATACTAAATCCCACTCCAAAACAGACTTAATAGTTTTTAAGATTTCGGGAGTGAGGGGATTGCAACGCTTCCATTGGATTCCGTTGCGTATGAGGGTATGGAACTAGCATTTAATCAAGAACACCAAGCCCTCTATGTACCTTAATGTTAGTGCCATTGATTGCTGAACTCCTCTTTCACGACGCTAGTAAAAGTGTACCCATCACTCAAACAAAATTTGGGTTTGACACGCTAAGTTTTTTCTATCTTATTTTAATGCTTAGAGGGTGATATTGATGATGAGGATCCCGATATAGGCAATGATTTCAATAATATGTAGGTATTTGTTGTAGCATGATTTTTCCACATGATGAAAATACCAACCATGGCTACTATATTTCCAACAGTGACCATCCCTTGTGATGATGCCTGCAGTTAGCTTTTGCATATATCTACTCATGAGTGAAATAGGCTTCCAAGATTGATGGAAGACCTGGCTTATCCTGTGCTGGCCAAATGGCTAGCTCACCTCCGATCTTGAAGAGCTGTTCATCTTTGGCCTTAGCCATGTTGATCAAGTTGTTGCAAAAATAATTTCTTTGGTAGATAAATGGTTTACCTGATTTTGTTTCAAATCTCAAAGTCACTCCATGCAGTGAAAGAAAATTTCAAATAATAGTCAAACTCCCAATGAATCCTCACTTTCAATTATGTACAAATTATTAGTTTGATATAATGGAAGTAAAAGCAAATTGCTTCGAAAGGCTTATTATGTATTATTTTAAGGTAAACTGTAATCCATTTTCTACAAAATTAATAGGGCTTGTCTAGGGGTGAATTCTGTTTTAACAATTAAAACCAATTTTGACAAATTTAGAGTCAGGAATAACTCAGTGGGGGTCAACAAAACTGAAATTGGTAAAACACATCAAAAAAATTGATGGGGAATAAATTGGAAAATCACTGATTTCTAGGAGATTTTTTGACATTGAATAATCTACTTTCCTACTGAAATATCTGGCTGATCGCAGGATGTTGCTGTTAAGATTCTTATAGAACAAGACTTCCATGAAGAACGACTGAAGGAGTTCCTGCGAGAGGTATCTGTCTACTAGTCTTGTGATTTTAGATAATTACGTAGTAGTAGGTTATATCTATTGTGCTTATTTTCCATTTAGGGCATCCTGTGGTAAGAGAGCTTGTAATCGAGAAAAGTAAATGAAAACACATCAAGAGTCATTGAAGTTAATGTAGTAATTGTTGTATTTGGTGATATTCCTATATTGAATCTACTACAACATATTTTTATTTGTACTAACCCTTGTCACTTTTAGCTTGCAAGTGAGGAGAAGGTTGTCTTGGGAGTGCACCAGCTATACCTAGGCAGAGAAAAAATCATAGTTTTTGCTATTTATACAGGAACATAGTGTTCTATATTCTAAGCTACACTGCTACTAGTCAAGAAACCCAAGCAATAGCACCTCTTATTGTTTATGAAAAGCCCTGTTGTTAACAAAAAAATGAATTTTAGTGTATTGCAATGCTATTTAGCTCTTATTTTGCTTGTCACAATTTGAGCTCATCTCAGGTTGCGATTATGAAGCGATTACGACATCCAAATGTTGTTCTTTTCATGGGTGCTGTCCTATGTCGTCCCAACTTGTCAATTGTGACAGAATATTTACCAAGGTAATATATTGCTTTGATCCCACTTACTATTTTGATAAGGATCTTCCTTAATTACTTAGTATGTATTAGCTTGATACTGATTTTTTGATCTTCTTGCGGCAGAGGGAGCTTGTATCGTCTTATACATAGACCAGGGACAAGAGAAATATTAGATGAAAGGCGCCGCTTAAGGATGGCACTTGATGTGGTCAGTTCATCAAAGTGTTCAATTTGTTTATTCCTTTCTGAAAAATATTTTATTCCACCCATGACTTCCTGAATCAATTGCTGTTGGTTTGTTAGACCAAGGATGTTTAATGCAACAATGCTTGGATGTCTTGAGATCTTCATTTTTATGTAGTAAGTGGGTTTGATCTCAACTGCAAAATGTGATGCTAATGCTGTTTTTGGTTAACTTCCTGCATATTTCTCTATACAGGCAAAGGGGATGAATCATTTGCATCGCCTCAATCCTCCCATTGTTCATCGAGATCTGAAGTCTCCAAATTTGTTGGTTGACAAGACATGGACAGTTAAGGTAAGAGGAATTGAGATTTCTGCCTGTTTGTCAGTCTTTTTAGGGTACCGTTTGTGGAGTTCACTTCTAGAAGATGAAGGTGTATTGGATTATTTTCGTTCAAAGAACTTTGCCTTGGTGAATGAGTGTGAAGGTTGGATGTAGGTGTGTGATTTTGGTCTTTCACGACTCAAGGCAAACACATTTCTTTCTTCAAAGTCTGCTGCTGGAACTGTAAGTTCTCCTCTAATGAGAAAGTAGTTTAAGAGAAAATGAAGGATAGACAATACATTCACATTACACTGAGAAAAGATAAGCTTTTCACATGTATACCTTTATTTCTTTCAATGATGTTTGCAGCCTGAATGGATGGCTCCAGAAGTTCTTCGGGATGAGCCATCAAATGAGAAGTCTGATGTCTATAGTTTTGGTGTGATTCTGTGGGAGCTCATTACCTTGCAACAACCTTGGAGCGGCTTAAATGCAGCACAGGTTCTCTCAACACAATCCATACAATTCAAATTAATTGTTCAAGCTCATGAGAAAATAGGCGAGACTTTTACAAGTGTATATTCATGCATTGCTGGCTGAATTTTTGTAGCTTGTCTATTCTTAAGAAGTTAATACTATTGGAGATTTTATAGGAGGATCAGTGAGTTTGTTTTCCCTCCTTTATTGGGAAGCTTGATATAAGATACACTAGCTACAAGGTTTGGTATATATAACATGTTTTATTCATGCATGAGAATAGATATAACCATAAAAATTCAGTGAAAATGTAACTAGTTACAGATGCAACATCCTTCTTGTTGTCCCATCTGTAAACTACTAATAGGTTGATTGTGAACTCGGTCTCAAGTAGTTGTCCCATCTTATATGCTGTACAAGTTCTCTGCAAGGACTGAGGTCATCGTAGAGGAAAAGCAAGTGAATGATGTGAAACATCTTGGATTAGGATACAATCCTGATTGATTCTCTACCGACTCTTTCCATTCAAATGATTCCCGACCTTTTGTATTAACATGTGTACATGCATGTTTGTGTATGCACATATATTCACTCTTGAATATGTGCAGTGCATCTCTCTAGAGTCTACAGTCTAGACATGGATGCATAAGCAAATAATTATTGCCAGCACATCTACACCAAAAAAATTTATTCAAATTTTCAATTATATTATAAGAACATCATGAAATACCGAATAATAAGTAATTACCAATAACCTCAAGTAGTAATAAAGTTACATGCATACAAGCTGGCAATAAAATCCGAATAGTGTTCTAAAAAGTTTTAATTTTCACATGTTATAGACCTATGCTGCAGGGAGCACTCCACCCCCTAGCACTTTACTTCTGAAGCATGTTCGTAGAGGGAATGCTTAGGAAGCGCTCTCGATAGTGCACTCCTTGAATGCTCCCTTAAAAAAAATTGTGCTCCCTGCCAATTTCGGGAGTGCTCCTGGGACACTACTAAGAGAAAAAACACTCCGAGTGCTCTTGCGTGATGAGGAGAAATTAGCAATTTTTTTTTAGGTTTGGGAACCAAGTCAAGGTTCTAAATGGTTTTAAAAGCCATCACTAGGGTTTGTTACGATTAGACTCACTCACTATTTTCTTTCATTCCATTTCTCATTTCACTCATCTTCGCTAGGATGGTTTTGAGTGCCCTTTTTGCTAGTTCTTGAGGAGATTGAAGAGAGATTGAGATCTATTATAGGAAGATCGAAAAGAGATTGGAAGGAAGATTTAAGGCTGCCATAGGGAGATTTGAGAGCTTGGAAGAGAGATTAAAGGCTTCCATAGTCATATTCAATCGTCATTGGAGAGCTAAAGTGGTTGGATCTAAAGAGCATTTTTTTGTCTTTTTTTTTAATATTATATCTTTTTCCATGTGTTGTAAACTAGTATATTATGATATTTTGAATATTTGAATGTTCTCTTCTCGTACTCTTTCACATTTCTCATCCATCTTTCTATTGCAGGTGGCAGGTTATTATCAAGATTCAACAAGCATAATGGGTTTGTCAATATGGTATATCTTTTTTGTTCCATTTTTTATTATGATGGTGGTTTTGGGAGCTAGAGGAAATTGAAATACCCATGACAGTGAGGAAGAAGTAGAAGTAGAGAACACATGGCATGGAGAGGAGAAAGAAATGGAAGGGGATGATGAAAATGAAAATGATAGTGAAGACACGCAAAGACCCAAAGAGATCTTAACACTCTTATGGAAGTATGTGACAAGGCTTGGGGAAGGGAAAGGGGGTGGAACCACAAATCTACATGCCCACATTGTCATAAGACTTACACAGGTTCTATACTTGTGTGAGGAAACATCTATGTGGGATTATGCCATGGGATCAAGGTAAGACTATAGGAGTCAAACTTGTCTGGAAGTGCCATTGAAAGCCAAATCAAGTACTAGGAGGAGGAGGTGACGCAAAACAAATTCAAAAGCTCGAGGGTTGAACATGATGTTAGAAAATCGGAAAGGCAGAAAGATTTTCTCTATTTGATAATTACTTGTGATATCTTTGAATTCTTATTATTTTTGTTATGTTCCTTTTTATCTTAGTTCATCAAGCAATTACCAAAACCAAAACACAAAGATTAGGGACACTAGATGTAGGCACTCAGCCAGGGCTACAACCCCTATATAGGGGAAAACCTAGTCAATAACTCTTCCTTTAGAAGACCCTAGACCAATAGACCTTTCTCCTCCACCAAGTCAGCCTTCTAAGATGATTTAGTAGTCTCTTCTTATCCTTCAGCGTCAACCCAACAATAATCCAGAAATTTGACTTCCTAGCTACAAAACTTCGACCCAGCAGCAGAACTTCGACCCAACAACAGAACTTCGACCCAACAACAGAACTTCAACCCAATCAGAACTGCAGTTTTGACCCTTCCAACAGCTCAACAAATTCACACGTGTGAGAGAGGGAGAGAAAATTTCGACTTCTAGTGCTTGAGAGAGACGTTCTTCCTTTTCGCTAGCCTCCTTCTTCATCTTCCTTGAAGTTCGCACTTTTTTTGGCCCGTAAGATATATATCAAACTTTGTGAGTGCTACAAATGAGGTCGAGTTGCTGCCTTTATATAGTAGCTTCTGTTGCTCAATTTAGGGCCTTAGGCCGACTTGGTGGAGGAGGCCTAATTGACTTATTTTACAATAAAATAAATTTCTTCTTTGACAAATAAATCCCAAGAAGGGTCTTTTACAGTGTGACATGGACAAGGACACTTGACATAAACCCTAGAAGCCTTCATTGGAGGCGTTGACCTAAAAGCAATTGATCCAAGCATGAAACCCATGCTTTAATAAGTCAATTTCTTTTTCTTTATTTTGATATATATATTCAAATACAATTATGAAGACTGACACTAATTACATTCTTCAACACTCCCTCTTAACTAGGGAGGTATTCATAATTACCTATATTTATAGAGGTACATGGAAGATCTCCAAAATGAACTACGTAGAGTTTTAACACACTCAGTGATGCAGAGTAGATACTTGACTAGGGTAATCTATCTACGTGGGACTAAGATGGACTTAAGCTTTCAGCCAGTCTAGGTATCATTAGGCTTACTTGCTAACCATCAACCTAGGGATCTAGGTGCATCACTGCATATCCAAGGTTTAGAGCTCCAAGGCCAATGCCACCCTCCCTCTTCGGGATATAGACATCAACACAAAGGCTGATCAAATGTCTGTTGAAGTTTCTAAGTTTACTTAGTTAGAAACCCTCCATGCACTTTATCTGATTTATTCCTACCTACTTGTTATTTTCCTTAACAAGTTATTTACAATATAAATACTGAAAATAAACACTAGTGCATGCTCAATATATTATAGATCAACAACTAAAAGAAACGAAAACAAACACACCATATGACACCATTATTTTTGGACTAATGCCCCCGGAAAAACCCATTGTGGGAAAACCGGTGCAGCTATATGAGGGTTTTCTTATTACACAATATCAGAGTACAATCTGGGTGCCAAAACTGGCCTACCCAACAGAGAATTTCCTTGGCAGTAATACCTCTTAGTTTCTGACAAATCTCCTAGCTAAAACCCCAGATAATCCTTCTGGTAGTGACTCAGCGCCAATCTGCCCTAGAAACCCCAGTGTCAGCCTCTCTCTAGACTGCGTCAGCCCCTCTCTGCCTCATGGTTGCCCTACATCACCCCGGATGGGTTTGCGTCAGCCCTGGGAGGCCCTGCATCAGCCCTCTGGCCCTTTGCGTCAAGAACACTGGCCTCTCTAAGGCTCTGTGCAGCGCCCGGCTGCCTTTGTGTGGCCCTGGCTGGCTTTGCGTCACTCTCCTTGGCTACTGCGTTGGCACTATCTCTGCCTCTCTGTCTCTCTGTACTCAAATGCCCCTCAGCTACATCTCCTGATCACTAATTCTATCTCTCTTAGCAAACCCCACTCTAGAGAATAGAATCACTGATCACTCAGGTGTTCTTTCCAAGTGACCCTCAAGCCTCCTCTTATACTTTTCTTGTTGACATATCAATGACCGAGATTAAGTCCCTAATCAATGGCTAAGATTAGATCTGGCTTGATCCATGTCTTTTGGACCATTCTAACATAGTTTCATATTAATACACGTTAATATTTTATTTTCCCTAAGTTTAGACTTGGGGACTCCATTAAAAATATTAATTATTTTAATATCTCCTGAACTGTTTAGAATCTGCCCAAACCCTTTCTGGGTATTGGAGATCTCATATGCCCCAACCTCTCCACCAAATTTCGTGGCTAGAGCACATCCAATGCTACCCCAAATCAACAATGTCCTCCCAAGCAACCGCCATTAGATGCTTCATCTCTCCCTAATAACTAAACCAGATATATCCATTTGTCCAAGCATGCTTCCAAAGTATTCATTCTTCTTGTGGAGAGATCTACCTGTACAAACACAAACCTCAATTAGCAATAAAATTTCAAATATAAGTAAATACACACCTTAGGGGTCCTTAATCGGAAGCTTTCTTCTTCTTTCATTTCTTCAGCAACACCAAATACATCTTCAGATCTTCCTCAAGTATTTTGTTTGTGCAATTTATCTGTATATCTTTCATTCATTCTTTGGTTTCATTCTTTCTTCAATGTATTCATCATGATTGTCATAATATGCCCTCCCTCTCAACTGGGGAGACATACCCTTTCTTCTATCTAGGCTCCCTCTTAACTTAGGGAGATCAACCACTTCCTTCTTCTATAACATCGAAGAGCCTTTTATGGCTCCAATTCTTCTAATAACATCAAGGTTGTCTTGATCATCATAACTTCCTTTATCATGCTTACCAATATTATCAAGTCGTCTTTACTTATGAACATCTTCAACATCTTGAAGATTATGTACCCGCACAACTTAAACAAGTACAACCAAAAACAAATATACAAAAGCATGAAGTTAATTATGTCAAATTCTTATAATGGAAGCATCAAAGCATTTAAACTTTAGACATCAAATACCTAAACCTAGTTAGGTTCATAATTGATAAGAGAGACATTTATTTGCATACTAGACTTCAACTTCTTACTATGGTTTTGTCACAAACCCTAGATTCCATTTCGAGACACAAGACCTTATATAGCAAATCAAATGATAATCCAATCACAATACTATACATCTAAGGTTTCAATAATATATTCTATGACATACTCTACCTTGATTTTCATCATCAAAACTAAAACGTATCAATAATATTGTCAAGTCCTAGAATATCGATTTCTACTAGGGTTTTGTTACAAACCCTAGAATTCACAAACTAAACATGAGTATGAATAGGCATATTCACATACACATAACTAGGATTTCATAATCATGCACTAGCACATCACAGTAATATCTTCTAGCTAAACCCAAGACATAAACATCAATACATTAACAACAATTTTGACTAGGCTAGGGTTTCGAACAAAGATACAAACATATACCTAGGGTTTCATTCCTAGGATTTTACTACAACTATCACAAGGATTTTAGCTTATAAACCCTAATTTATCAAAACCTAAAGATCTAGGGTTTAGACATTAACAACAATCCCTAAAGGGACTAGGATTTTGCCTTTACAAAAACCCAAAATATCAAAAGAATAGGATTTCTAGATTTCATTAACAACCCTAAGTAGACAAGGGCTTCATAAATATTGACATACCCTTAGGTTAGGGTTTTATAATGAACCTTTTTAGGGTTCCATAATAATGAAAAATGAGGGTAGATTCAATCTAATGATTAATCACCCTAACAAGAATCTTTTACGATTCAAAATCCTAGACATAACGATGTTAGTAATGTAAAGAAAAAATTTAAAAGAAGAATGATCGTACCTTTTACATGAAGAGAACAATATAACAAAGCTTATAGTCTAAGACATAGCTTGAGTTGTTTCTTAACAAACCTTGTAGGACATCAATTCTTTGAAGGGCTTCCTTTGCAACATAACTTCCTTCATGCTTCAAGTTTATCTTTTGAAGTCTCCTCCATGACTTTTGTGTATTCTGCAATCTTTTTCTACCAAGGAAAGTACAAAGAAAAGGTTATTAGTATATAACACAAACATATTTTGATATGAGAGAAAAGCCAAACATAAAAGAGGAGACAAAGAACAAGATACTTATCTTTGGTAAAATGGCGAGGGCTCCCCCTTAATCCAATCTCAAGGGATACCTATAACTTATCAAAATAATTCAAAAATGTTCTAACATGACATGTTAGACCTATAAATTCTAGAAATCAAAACATAAAGGAAAATATTGCAAAGTTTAAAATATAAGGATATGCAAGCGATAGTGTCCCTAAGAGTCCCTAGCAAATAAGTCTTTGGCTTCAGATTCTTCTGTCTTGTTCTTATTTGGTGGACCTTCATTGACAACATTCACATGTTCTCTTTCTCTCTTCCTATTCCTTGGACTCTCAGGACGATGACTTTTATATTGACCCATCTTATGGCAATTGTAGCATTCAATCTTTGATAGGTCAACTTTCTTCTTTGGTCCTTTGAACTTCTTGAAGGTCCCTTCTTCTTGTGATGAGAAGAATAGGCATTAAAGATGTTTTCTTCTTCATCTTCCTTCTTGTTGTTTACTAATGATACTTGAGTTTCTTCTTGACTACATGCATTCCACATTTGCTCAAATGTTGGTGTATCCTTCCAACTGCTAAGTCCTGATGCAAAGGCACTCCAAGATTTTGGTAGTCGTAGAAGAGCAGTAATTACGAGCTCCTTTTTTGGAACAACTTCATCTACTGTTTGGAGTTCATCTCTGATTCTAGATATCCTTATAAAATAAGATGATAAATGTCATCTTTTGTCTTCTTAATAGTCCTTAATTCATTCTTGAGACTTGCTATTTGACCAATGTTCTTGATGGTGAACAATTTGGAGAGAGCCTCATACATCTCTTGAGTGGAATTTATGTTTGATATGTATAGAATTAGGTTATCTTTAACTCCATCCACTATAAGGTTCATAGCCAAGATTTTGATTTCTCTAAACTTTGCTTTTTTCGCTTCACTTGATTTATCTGTAGGTTTCTTGATTTTTCCTTGAATGAGATCCAATACTTTGTTCTTTTCGAGAATTAGGTCTATCCTCTTAATCTAGGCCCTGTAGTTGGAGGCACCTTCTAGTTTGTTTTGTCCCTTCATTGAGTTTGACATAGTTCCTATAGATAGTAGGCTTGTCTCTTTATATGATCCTTTTTCCTTAATGACCTTTTGATCTCCTTTTCCTTAATAGATCTTCGACCTGCCTTTTTCCTTCTTCTTCACCTTAGCTTCGATACCATGTTAGAAAATCAGAAAGGTAGAAAGATTTTCTCTAGCTGATAATTACTTGTGATATCTTTTAATTGTTATTATTTTTCTAATGTTCCTTTTTATCTTAGTTCATCAAGCAATTACCAAAACCAAAACACAAAGATCAAGGACACCAGATGTAGGCACTCAGCCAGGGATAAAACCCCTATATAGGGGAATACCCAATCAAAAACTCTTCCTTCAATAATTCAAAATGAGATGGACCAATACCCTAGACCAATAGACCTTTCTCATCCACCAAGTCAACCTTCCAAGATGATTTAGTAGTCTCTTATTATCCAGTAGCTTCAGCCCAACAACAATAAAAAAATTCGACTTCGTAGCTTCAAAATTTCGACCTCCAACAACAGAACTTTAACCCAGCCGCAGAACTTCGACCCAACAACAGAACTACAATTTGGTCCCTTCTAGCAGCTTAGCAAATTCACACGTGAGAGAGAGAGAGAGAATTTCGACTTCTAGTGCTTGAGATAGACCTTCTTCCTTTTCACTAGCTTTCTTCTTCTTCTTCTTACTTGAAATTCACACTTTTTCTGGCCCCAGAAGATATATATCGAACTTTGTGAGTGAGTGCTCCAAATGAGGTCAAGTTTCTACCTCTATATAGTAGTTTCTACCCCTCAATTAAGGCCGACTTGTCTAGTTTGAGGTCGACTTGTGGAGGAGGCATAATTGACTTAGTTTACAATAAAATAAATTTCTCCTTTGACAAATAAATCCGAAGAAGGGTCTTTTACAATTCGACATGGACAAGGACACTTGACATAAACCCTAGAATCCTTCAATGGAGGTTTTGACCTAAAAACAATTGACCCAAGCATGAAACCCATGCTTTAATAAGTCAATTTCTTTTTCTTTCTTTTGATAAATATATTCAAATACAGTGATGAAGACCGACACTAGTTACATTCTTCAACACATGAGAGTTCACAAAGAATGTTTAGTGGTTGATCCCCATCCACCCATGCTAGTGGATTCTCACCTTCACATTTAGGGCATAGAACAATATTAGATTTTTTAAGATGAATTTTTGGAAAAGAACTGTGTTTGCAAATTTAGTTTGTCCAAAATTTCACGTGGACACTCAACCCATCATTAGGGACATAAAAGCTTTGAGATGATGTAAACAGGTGCCGCGAGGAGAATAAATAGAATGGGGAGGAAATTAGGCTTTATGAAAAATTTGAATTAAATATTAAAAAAAGTCAAATTTCTTGAAAAGGGGAACAAAATCAAAGGATGGGGAGAAAGGAATCGGATAAAAGTTATAGGAGAAAAAAATATTAAAGATATGATAGGGTGGGTAAAGGTCATAAAATGAAGATTTCAAATAGACTCATAAATATTAAAAAGTAAACTTTTAATTTAATTTAAAATGAAGAATTAGAAAATAATAATGAATTTAAAGATATTTAAATAGAGAATTGAACTTGATGAAATATTTGAGATGATGTGAATGGGCACCACAAGGAGAATAAATAAAATGGGGAGGAAATTAGCCGTTATTAAAAATATGAATTAATTATTAAAAATTATAAGAAGTGTGAGTCAAATTTCTTGAAAAAGGAAACGAAAATCAAAGGAAGGGGTGGAAGGAATTGGTCAAGAGTTATAGGAGAAAAATATCAAAAATATGATTGTCGGGGTAGGTCTTAAAACTTAAGATTTTAAAGAGACTTGTAAATATTAAAATTATATTTTTTAATTTAATTTAAAAACAAAAGGGAGAATTAGAGAATAATAGTGAATTTAAAAATATTTAAATAGAGAATTGAAATTCAAGATTTTAAATTTTTTAAAGTGATAGTTAAAATTAGAATGCGGAATTAAAATAAAATTTTAAGTTGACTATTAAAATTAGATAGTAGAATATATATTAAAGCAATAATGAAAAAAGGAATCACACAAACAGATATATTAAAACAATAATGGAAAAAGGAAACACACATATTAAAACAATATTGAAAAAAGGAAGCACAGGGAAAGATAACAAAATACAAAAGTTAAAAAGGAAATCAAAATGTGATTAACAATTTAATTTACAGAGAAAGCTAACTAGGTTCAAATGAAGGGGGGCAAACAAAAAGGAGAAAAACCAAAGAGAGCAATTATTGGGATAGGTGATGCATAACAGGTTTCCAAGACTGGCTTAGCCTATAACCATCTTCCCTATTGAAATTGTTAGGGTGATTTTCGATTCCTAGAGCTTCTTGAATGGTTAGAGGATTATGATAAGGAACAGGTGCTAAGATCTTAGATTGATCGAGACAGATAAGATGTTGACAATGGCTGTTGTAGAGATGTGACTATGGGCAGTGTCAGCGATGTGCTCTTTGAGGCGGGCCTAGAAGGATCGACCAATTTGACCGACATAGGATTTACCACAAGTGCAGGGAACTTGGTAAACACTAGAGAAGATTGAAATGGGTTTGATTTATCCTTGGTTGACGGAATAAATGTTTAAGGGTTTTGTAGGGTTTAAAGATGACTTTTATATTTTTCGTAGATAAAATCTTAGCAATCTGATATGTAGTCCCTTTAATATAAGGTTGAGTGACGATGGCATTAGGGGAAGATGGTTCCAAGTCTTTAGGTTTAGGGTTTTGGGCATTATGAAAAGCTTTATTTATTTGAGAGGTGGTGTATCCATTGATTAAAGAACTAAGGATAAAAAACTCTAAAGGCTCTAGAAATAAGGGTCTTAGGACACCAAATTTATGGGAAAGGTGATGATGAGAAAGGGCATGAAGATATCAATCAGTATGGGTCTTCTTCAAGTTAGGGAACCATCGGGAAGATGTGTTATGAGGACATCAAGAATGGGAAGAAATTTATTTGATTGTATTTCCATGGTGAATTGAATATGGGAAGAAATGCTATTAAGATGGGCATGAAATTCATGGAGCGGACAAAGGCCATGAGGCTAAATGACAAAAGTGTCATCTACAAAGCGAAACCAACACTTTGGCTTTAGATGTCAACAATATTGTTGATTGGAGTAGAGAAGTAAGGGTTCTACTTGTCTAAGTGTTAAGACTAGTAGAAGAACCCAAAATAATGTGACTTTTGCAAAATATTATTTATTTAACTATTTCCTCAAGTTAGACTAAGGAAAAAATAAAAATTCCTAAGTTAACTTATGATTTAATCTCAATTGTTGAGAGGGAGATTAGGGCTGAGATCAAAATTATAAGAGGAGATGGAGCAAGTTAGTGGCTAGTTAATTGAGCACAAGCAGTGTGTCTCAAATCAACGAAGGAAGAGGCGAGGGCTTCAATAGATTGCAATGATATAGGATCAAAGAAGAAATTGAATGAGGGTCGAGCTCTTACAGCGCTGGTGCAGTCATACCATTCGCATGTCCACGCAACAAAGGAGATTTGCGATTGTACGTGTGTGTAGTTTATTTGATTTGCATAGGGATTTTGCAGATTTAGTGCGCGAGCAGGGGGATCGATTCATCTTTGAGGATTGATCAGTTGTTCTTGTGATAAAAGGGAAGTTTCTCCCTTCTTGTAATTCTTAGAAGAAAATCCTTTGCTAAAGAATAATAATTAAAGACACACAATGTTGCAGGTTTTCCTCAGAGTTGGGGTTTCTTGGGTATATCTTGTGTTTTGTGTTTGTCTTCTAATTTATCTTTCCGTTGTGCATATTAAGTTAGAAAACTCAGTGTATATGTGTTTTAAGTTTCCAAAATATCAGTTGTTTATGTTTTTGGGTTTTTACACCTAGAATTTGCAAATCAGTTTACTGGGTTTTAGGGAAATTTAACACGGTATTAGAGCTCAGTTTGTGATTGAAGACCAAGCACAAATTTTATCTTTAGGAGCAGATTTTGTGATTTAGAGGGAGCAAGTTATCAAATCGATTTGGCTGTTAGGGTTTTGAGTAGTGTGCATTGATTCTACCAATGCGATTTGTATTCAACAGTTCAATTTGGCAATATGGCATATCAGGGTCTCAAATTTGAAGACATATTGGATAGTGCATCCAACTGCTATTCGTGGCGTGAAAGAATAGTACTAGTGCTAGAGGGACAAGGGGTTTAGGATTTTGATGATAACGTCCCAACTGCACTAACAAATCCTCAACAATTGGCTCAACATAATAAAATGGATGCTAAGGCAAGAAGGATTATCCTAGAAGGAGTCAAAGACCACATTATCCCTCACCTGACTGGGAAGAAGAAAGCCAAAGAAATGTGGACTGCCATCATTGGTCTCTATTAGGGTTTGAGCAAGGCTAGAAAGCTAGTATTAAAACACAAGCTCGGGAGCATTAAAATGTCCAAGCAAGATTTTGTGGTTTCTTATCTCAACAAATTTTCCAAGGTAAAGGAAGTATTGGTTGGTGTGGTTGAGACAATTCTAGATAGAGATCTGGTGAATTTTGCCTTTTTGTGTTTCACCAAGTTGTGGCAACCCTTCACAGATGGGATATGTGCTGAAAAAAGATTATAGATTGGGAGCATTTGTGGGGTGACTTTGTATAAGAGGATGTTTTTAGACAAGCTCAAGCTAGATCTTGTGTTAAAAGTGAGGAAGATGAAGAAAATTTCGTTCTAGCTAGTAAAGGGACCAAGTACAAGGGTAAAAAAGACTAGTGGTGGTGGTGAGCCTAGTTCTAAGGGAGAGAAGAAGAAAAAGGATCTCAACAAGATCAAGTGTTTTTTGTGCCACTAGTTTGGGCATTATGCTAATAAATGCCCTAACTGGAAGAAGGGTCCAAAAAGGACCGAGCAGCAGTGGTTGTAAAGATAGATGAGTTCTTATCTCATTTTGAGAAGGACTTTTCAGTCATTGCCTACTGTATGGCATGTTCAGTGGCTACTAGTTTATGGTATGTGGATAGCGGTGTGTCCTGTCACATGACGGGAAATAAGAAGTATTTCAACGAACTGTCAGAGGACATGCAATTCAATATTGAGATGGGAGATGATGGGAAGTATCAAGTCAAGGGTATTGGTACATTTCGTATTGAGAGGGAGTCTGGAAGTCCTCTATATCTCAGAGGTGTTCTTTATGTACCTAGGCTCAAGAAGAGTCTAGTTTCAGTTTCAGTTTTAGCATTGGAGGATAAGGGGTATGAAGTGACCTTCATATAGGGTAGCGTTTTTATAAACCCCTCAAACTCCAAAGTGGCGAAGCAAATCAGGGTTAGGCACAAGACCCTGTACATATCATAGTTTGAGACAACTGCAACAGTGACTAGCAGAGGAGGCCGTGACTCAAACAATGAGTTTGGAGAGTGGTGGCATAGGTGCATGGGACATCTGCACCATGGAGCACTGAAGATTCTCAAGGAGATAATGATAAGGCTGCCACAGTGCAGTGTGGATTAGCGTGAGGTGTGCAAGGGTTGCACACTTGGCAAGTATGGCAAGTCATCTGTCCCTAGTAGAGATAACAGGGCCAAGGGTGTCTTGGACCTTGTTCATTTAGATGTATGTGGTCCCTTCTCTACAGTATCCCTAAGTGGGTACAAGTACGTTGCAAGCTTCATAGATGATCACTTGAGGAAGACCTGGATATTTTTCATGAAGAAGAAGGATGAGGTCTTCTCGAAGTTTTTGGAGATTAAGGCCTTGGGTGAGAAAAATCAAGGCGTTGAGGTTTGATAATGGTGGGGAGTAGACCTCAAATGCATTCAAGGAGTTGTCTGCCAAGGAGGGCATCAAGAGGGAGTTGACCACACAATATAATCCTTAGCAGAATGAGGTGGTAGAACACAAGAACATGGCCATAATTGGAGTTGCCAAAACCATGTTGCATGACTAGGGGCTACCCAAGTTTTTTCAGGCTGAGGCATGCAATACAACAAATTTCTTGCAGAATTGGAGCCCACACAGAGTGTTGGGGCGAGTTACACCAAAGGAGACATTTACAGGAAAGAAACTGGATGTGTGTCATTTCACATATTTGGTAGCCTAGTGTACTTCCTGTACTAGAGGAGAAGAGGAAGAAGCTAGAGCCCAAAATAGAGAAGGGAATCTTCATGGGCTATAGCGAGACATTCAAGGTGTACAAGATGTACATTCCAACACATAGGAAGACAATCATCATAAGAGATGTGAAGTTTGACGAGGATAGGGCTTTGAAAAAGTCCTTAGATGTGAATGAACTACAATGCAGGAGGAGGAGCAGTAGGCTCCAAAGAAGGAGGCTCAGCCAGTACCTCAGACCACATATGTACATGGGCAGGATGAGGACATGAAGGACACGCAGTTGCAGGAGAGAGTGGAGCCCGCTCAGGTAGTGACTCTCAGCACTGGGAGGAGAGTGAGATGGGCAGATTAGTTGATCCAAGCAGTGTAGGAGCTAGTGTTCCTAGTACATTAGTTCGACACAACAAACAACCATAGAGGTACACAAGATATATGGCACTTATGACAGAGTTGTTAGATGTTGAGCCTTTTAGTTATCATGAGGCAACCACTCAGTAGGTGTGGAGAGATGGAACGATGGAGGAGTATGCCTCCATCATGAAGAACGATGTTTGTGAAGTGGTGTCAAGGCCAAAGGGAAAATTCGTGGCAAGATCTTGTTGGGTCTACAAGATCAAGCATGGACCTAATGGGAATATTGAGAAGTACAAGGCAAGATTTTTGGCCATGGGGTCTTGTAGATAGAGGGTGTTGACTATGATGAGACCTTTGCCCCAGTTCATAGGTACTCATCTATCAAGACAGTTGCAGCTATTGCAGCACAGATGGGGTGGAATATCCACCAGATGGATGTTAAGACAACCTTCCTCAATGGCGTTGTTGAGGAGGAGATTTACATTTAGCAGCGTGGGGGATTTGAGACATGGATCATAAAGATACATGTTTGCAGGCTTAAGAAAGCCTTATATGGGTTCAAATAGGCTCCATAAGCATGGTATGCTTGGATAGAGAATTACCTTCAAGGTTTGGGTTTCACCAAGAGTGAAGCAGACCCCAACCTCTACTACATTGTTATTGGAGGTGAGCCACTTATTCAGGTGCTATATGTGGATGATTTGCTTTTAACAGGTGTAGGCAAACTCATCCAGGAGTGCAAGAGAGATCTTGCAGGCGAGTTTGAGATGAAGGATATGGGGCTGATGTAGTTTTTCCATGAGCTGGAAGTTTGGTATGGTGAAGGGGAGATCTTTGTGGGATAGGGCAAGTACATTTTGCAGATTCTGAGGAGGTTTCACATGTAGGATTGCAGACCCATGCCCACATCTCTAGTGACAAACTGGAGGAAGGTGGATACATGCAGATCAGAGCGAGTAGATCCTACACTTTACCGACAAATGATTGGGTCACTAATGTATTTGGTGAACATGGCCAGATATATGTTTTGCAGTTAACTCTTTGAGCCAGTATTTGGTCGAGCCTACCAGAGCACATTGGGTTGCCACTAAGCACGTGTTGAGATATCTTAGTGGGACAATAGAGCATGGATTGTGGTATATATAGGTTGATGAGTTGAAGCTTGAGGGCTTCACTAATGCAGATTAGACAAGGAGCGCCATAGACAGCAAGAGCTCCATTTAGTGTTGGATCAACAATTGTTTCTTGGTTCAACAGGAAGCAAATATTAGTTGGATTGAGCTCAGTCGAGGTCGAATACATGGTTGCCAGTTTGGCAGGGTGCGAAGCTATTTGGTTGAGGAAGCTTCTAGTGGGTTTGTTTGAGACATAGTTGGAGCCTACAATGATACACTATGAAAATCAAAGTTGCATCAAGCTCTCTAAAAATCCAGTGTTTCATAATTGCTCTAATCACATTGACATACATTATCACCACATCAACAATATTGTTCAGAGGTATAGTTTCGCTCCAGTATGTACCAACAAAGGAACAGACAATAGTTATTCTGACCAAGGATTTTCCAGGGACCAGATTTGCATACCTTAGATACAAGTTGGGGGTTGTGCAAAACACCTTTTTCTCTAAGAGGGAGTGTTGATTGGAGTAGAGAAGTAAGGGTTTGCTTGTCTAAGTGCTAAGACTAGCAGAAGAACACAAACGATTGCCACTTTCGCTGAATATGAATTTATTTAACTATTTCCTAAAGTTATGCTTAGCGAAAATTACAAATTCCTCAGTTATCTTATGATTTAATCTTAGCCATTGATCACAATTTAATCTTAGTCGTTGAGAGGAAGATTAGGGTTGATATCGAAATTATAAGAGGAGATGGAGTGAGTTAGTGGTAAGTTAGTTGACCACAGGTGATGGGTGTCAGATCAATGAAGGAAGAGTCGAGGGTTTTAGTAGTGTTGACCACTACGTGCCAACGACCCATAGCAATACACCCCCTTTTTTCGCAAAAGGGATAACGCTTGATCGACGTGTCCGTGCCGTTTGTTGAGCAGTAAAAAGGGCCTTTTTAACCTCTATTTACCATACATTAATTATCAATCCAGGTACGATTTTTTATCTCAAGAGTGTACTCAGTCTGAGGTGGTCACTTGTTCGTGCTTACAAAAGTAAATGAATGTTGGAAGCGAAATCTAAGTGTAATGGCAAGAAACTTAAATGCTTTGAAACTAGATCAAGAAAATACAACATCAGTCAAGGATGCAGTAATGATAACTCTTTCCTTTGTAAACTGATGTAAATGAAATTCAATCAAAGACAAGATCTCCAATCTGAGAACTAGACAACAGTGGTCAATATTCGTTACAGTTGTAGATCTTTCTATTTACACCAAAGCAAACACTGGAAATAACAATTCAATTAACAGAAAAGGAATAGCAACTAAATCTATTGGAAAGATCGAACAACAAAGCTAAATCTACAAGAATTAAGCAACAATTTTAACTGAAAGGAATTGAACAACAATCTTTAACTAATAAAGGAATCGAGCAACAATCTAAGAAAGGAACAACAAATCAAAACAGAAATTGAACAACAAACTTAATTAAGTGCAAACACAAAACGATTATAGAATCAGTAATCTTATTCTAGCATAATGGACATTAACCACAGTTATAAAGGAACGACAATTGCAATGATAATGGAACAGTAATCTAATGAACAACAATCACAATTGTAAGTAAACCATAGCTAAATGAACAACAATATCAATCTGTAAATGAACAACAATGTCAATCTGTAAAAGAACAACAATATCCGAATTAGACAGTGCGATATTATTTCAGAATGAACAACATAACATTTCCAGTTGCAAATAATAATCTTGCTATTTCAATTACGAATTCGATATAACAGAGCAAGTCAATGAAATGTTTAGGAACAGAAGATTACTGAATAAAGCGAATTTAAAGGAATGCAAGGAAATCAAACCACACACGACTGTAATCGAAAAATAATGATACAGAAAGCAAGTGATCCACTAGGGCCGGGCCCTTAGCCGCCAGGGAAGCACTGCTGCGGTTACTCCAGAATCAGATAACAGAACAACAACGCAGTTATATATTAATCATAAAAGCAGAGTTACAACTATCGCTCTTTAAAGAGAGTCGATGATCAAAGTTCAGATTACAACAGTAAATTCTGCAAATCAACAATAATAGTCTACCCCTTGGGCTAGCAGCGCTGTCCCTTTTTATAATGGCCAGGCGGAAGTATCAAAAATACAGATAAGTCTTGAGGTAGCGATCCCTCAGGATCAAAGGATCCTGAGGGATTCACCATATCTTTAATCTTCAGTTATCGTTTTGTCCTCTTGCATTGATACCGCGGTTCTTCTTCCTTTTCCTGGTCCATGTGCTCCGATCTTGATTTCCTCGTCTGGATGCAGTTTCCTGTCAAAGGGACAGTAGTTGGTTCTGCTTTGTCTTTTCCTTCGGAATAGTGCTTTTCCATTTTCTTCACTTTCTGCATAGAAAAAGACAATAATTAATCATTTTACATCAATCACAAATATCCTTAATTCTATCATAATCCTTTAACATATTGCCATCTTAGAATGTAAAGAAGTTATGATTTGAAGGAAAAGATAAAGAAATAGATGGTAAATACATACCTTTCCCAGTGCTCAACACACCCCCCTGCTTACCCTTTTCATGCCCTCATGAAAACATTGTAATTGACATGCAAGACAGTTAGGGAATAGGCTGGAGAAGGATTTTTATGCAGTGGTCTAAAACCATGATTTCTAGCTAAAACTTCAAAAATATGCCCTGTTTGACCTTTAGGCAATTCATATAAGGCTCTATACCCTGGTGCAGGATACCAGATGATTGGACTTCGAAACCTACAGCCTAAGCAATACGGGCCTTCTCTTAAGATGAGATCACCTATCTATCAAGATGAGGTCACCATAGGTAACCAAGCGATCAGTAGCCAGTTTAAAATTTTCGTAATTGAATGGCTCTCTATCTTGATATTTCGATTGGAAGTCTAGTATCGGAATTTGGCTGCTGCTATGGCAAGGTCTTTGATGGCTAGGAAGTATTCTACCCCTTGCTGGACAACTGTTGTGTGAATAGGCCCCAATGTTTGGATCACACCCTTCGTTTTCATTAAGCTTCTATGCTTATTCCACAGTTGCAATGGGTTTCTAGGTTCACCCCTTACCCACAGATCTAACCCGTTCTCCTATCTCTGGAAGGTATTGTAGGCTTTAAGCCACTTTATCTGGTTAACAACCAAAGAGATGAATGCCTGAAGCAGGATATCACCCACAAAAGGGCTAGGGTTCTTTTCTGTTTCACAGTCCAACACAAGAATATGCAAATAAAATTCACATAGCAATCGCTGGATTTTCACCCCATAATTCTTACAGCAGTTTATGAAATCATCAGTATTTTTTAGTTCTATAGGCACCTCTACCCTGACAGCGTTAATTTTCAATTGTAAATACCTTTCCATCAAAAACAAAGCATAGTTTTTGGCAGGTGCCCTACATGCTAGAACATCAGTAGAGAACATAAGGTATCCATTTGACTCATAATTGTGTCTAGTCTATTGGTTTTCTTTTTAACTTTTTCCTCTGCCCTTCGCCATCTATCGAAAGCTTCGCTCTCCAATGCATTGATGTTCTCTACTTGCTATTGTAACTTTTGATATTTCTCTTGAGGAACAGTTTCCTCTGTGAGCTTTTCTATCATTTGTTGGGCCTATGCCAGATCTTTTTGAAGTTTCACTATCCTTGGATCATTATCCATCATAACATTTTTGCGCTGGAGATCTACGTGGATCTCCTTATTGCGACATCTGGTTTTTCTAGTCTGCATTTCCTTCTCATGAACTGTCTGGTCGATTGTGATGCTAGAGGACAATGCCTATGTCTGGACGTCCTTATTACAGACTGGTGTGTTTTCTATTTGGGTTTCTGCATTTGTAACAGCCACATGCTGTTCCTTGTGGTCCTAAATAATAATGGATTCGGTTTGAGTCCTTTTGGTCTTCTTTTTATGGGGTTTCACTTTGGTGGCTGCATGCTTTGCTCCAGGGGTTCTTTTTGAGATTTTCCCCATTTTTAGGACCCTTATTTGTTGTCCGAGTTGTTTAATTACATTTAGCAGTCTTTGCTATTCCTTTCGCAACTTTTTGATTTCATTTGTTTTCTTCGAAGGAACAACTGTTTCTTTTCTTGGGCTTGGGTTTTGTTCTTCAGGGACTGTACCCTCGCCTTGGCCAATTTCCATGTTTTTTGCTAGGAACACTTCTTCAGTGTTCTCGTCCTGCTGATCAGATTTCTTAGGGGTGGAAACCCTGGGTTGATCTGCTATTTCTCGGGTGGCTTCTTCTTCTACCTCTTCTTCATCATGCATTTCTTCGGATGCACTCCGACTGTGAGCAGAGTGTTCCTGAGATTGTCCTTCTTCTTCCTCCTCATCACTCATCTCCACAGATGCACTCTTAGCATGAGCAGAGTGTTCTTGAGATTGTCCTTCTTCTTCCTCCTCATCACACATCTCCTTAAATGCACTCTTGCTGTGAGCAGAGTGTTCCTACGGTCCTTCTTCGGTATTGGGGTTGAGTGAGCTGTGGGGTTGGACATACTCACCCATATTGGCCAAAATTTGGGCCAATTTGTCTTCTTGCAGAGGATTTTGCAATGGGCTTTTGCTGGGTGATTCTGCTTCCTCCCCTTCTTCCTGGCCGGAGTGCTTAGTTTCCTCTTCTAGTTCCTCTTTTTCATTTTCTTTTGATTCTTCTTCTTCATTTCCCATCCTTCAAGTTGTGGGGGTTGCTCGTCCTCTGAGTCATGTATTTCTAGAAGCTGGCCACTATTTTCTTGGGGATTTCCCAACATTCCTCTAGTTCTCCCCAATCTGATAGACTGTCTTCGTTTTTGCGGTCTGATTGATGTGCTAGCAGTGCATTTTCATTTTGGCGCTGGCAAGGCCAATCCCCCGTCTATTGAGAAAATCAATTCTTCCCAACTACTCTGCTATTGGGCGAGACTCTAACTGACTATCAGCCGAATTAAATTGTGATGACTTACTACTGATTCTACATGACGAGATTTTCTTATACTTCGGGCAGCATCATGCAATAAAAAATTCAAGTATGCAGGCAAATTCACAACACATTTTTGTTTTAATACAACTAACAGTTTGAGATGGCGTGGTCTTACCACGTCTTTTCTGCCATCGCAAGTGATGTAGCTGTGGACAATCCTGGCCAATTCTGCCCAAGGTTCTCCCAGGGTTGCAGGCAGAACTCCTTTCCCTTTGACAATAAGGCTCCGTCCTTCATCCCAGAAGATGGTTATAGCGTCTTGCAGTCTCATCTTTTTCAGGGTCTATACTGGTCCAACGGTTGGCAATCTCGAAACTTCAACAATTATCTCATCTGTCACTGTTATTTGCCTCCCCCTCACCATGGAATGATTTTCCTGCAAATTCTGCAGAAATTCAATGGCCACTGTCTCATTAGACTGTTGTAGTCGATTAAGGTAGACAATCCATCCTGCTCTTGCTAAAATTTCGCGTGCAGCGTCAGAGACCATTAACACTTGTGGTTTGTTGTGTATTGATCTGCCTCCCATTTTGTTCAAGCTTAACGCACTGTTAAAAAAAACATAGAGATGCGGTGGAACATCAAGTTGTTCAAACTTTAGTTCATTGTTAATTTTTACAGAGCAAAAACACAGAAATGGCGATGGAACAAGAAGCTGTGCATATTGGGAAATACGATACCGTTAAACTTGCTATTCCCGAGTTTTGATGGAGTCATAATACCTCCAAATAATGAGTTGACATGTATGGCAGTGAATTGTGGAGATCACCCACGCCCCCCTAAAATGTGATAGGCCGTCCTCGGCCGACAAATAAAGGAGCAGCATCATGAATTGCAGTCGTACAGGAAAATAAAGGAACAACATATAGATCCATGACATGTTTACAAAAATCAGCGGATTACTGAAACTGAGGCTTATGATGGAAATCACGAATAAATATGGAAATGTCGTGATATGATGCGAAAAATAGAGGATAGGACAACGTCACGTAAGTAAAAGTTCTTATGTGGTTATTATCCACTTTAACCATTATGATTGATTTATAAATGATTTTCATGTATAAAAGGTTTGAAAGTGTTATATAACATAATCTCATTTGAAATCAATATAAAGATATAACAAGAAGGGTCTATAATGACTTTAATACCATCAACAGAGCTCTGTTGCCCACAGGTGTCCATAACCTTGACAGAGTTGCTTATTTCACCCTTGGAACCATAATCCTTTGTGTATGCCTAGGAAAGTGCTATGCGATGTCAGAATGGAGGCCATTGTGTTGGCTTGGTAACCAGATGAATCACAATGCCATTCACCAGGAAGGAGTGAAAGGTGGGCAGGCCGGCTCGTGATGAGACCTCCTGTTCCAAGGACTTTTTTTATTTTTCTGATATGCCTCTTGGATCATATCCCTGGTGTGGTGGCCATAGTGGGAATGCCACTTCACTTGCTTCTTTATGATCATAGTAGGCTGGCTCCTAATGAGACCCCCTATCCTTCATTTGACAAATCATGTTAGTAATCATATAGATATGTATTTTCTTTTCTTTTATATAGCACTTTCCTATTTATATACAGAGGGTTGCTCAACGCTCCTTAAGAGTGGGGATGGTGGAAGAAGTTTGAACATCTCAATAGAAGAAAATATGCCCTTATTCTTATTCAATAATAATGATCAAAGAGAATTATGAAGATTTAAGGAAGAACCAACATGATAAAAATAATCAATCAAATTGGTTTTATTGAAAATAAAGATAGCAAAGTGATATAAATAGTTGTGTCCTTTCCTTTTTTCTCTTATTGATTCAAAAAGCAATTTCTCTAAGGATAACGGTTTTTCTTTGGTTTTCTGATTTCAGTATCCTCTAGTTTTTGTATTCTTGCATAAATGTATAGTTGTGCCTTAAATGAACTATCATTCACAAAAATCTGCTAAATGATAAAACACACACACACAAAAAAACAAAAAAATGCACTCAAAAAGCGTTGTTCCTTAGATGGAACAACTGTTGTTCCTTAAGAGGGACAGCGAAAGAACATCTGCACGCAAAAACCATGGTTCCTTTAAGAGGAACAACAAGTAAAAGAAAAAAAGAAAAAAAGACACTCGAAACTGCTGTTCCTGAAGATGAACAACAACTATTTCTTAATTGGAATAGCAGATAAAGCAAACGCGACATAAAATACTTCTCCTTTGGCGGAACAACCTAAGATCATTTGAAACCGAAACCGCTGTTCCTTCGGAAGAAATAGCAGAAAGGAAAAAAATGCAAAGGAGGATTGCTCCTTTAAAAGGAACGACAAAACAATCTAGCGGAAGTGCTATTCCTTCAGAAAGGAACGACAAAAATGCAGAGATGTTGTTCCTTCAGAAAGGGACAACAGAAAAATGAAAGCATTGTTCCTTTGGAAAGGACCAACAATAAAACGAAAATGTTGTTCCTTCGGAAAGGAACAGCAAAAAACGAAAGTGTTGTTCCTTCGGAAAGGAACAACAAAAAAACGAAAGTGTTGTTCCTTCGGAAAGGAACAACAAAATGTGAAAGTGCTATTCCTTCAGAAAGGAACAACAAAAGGGCGAAAGTGTTGTTCCTTCGGAAAGGAACAACAAAATGCAAAAGTGTTGTTCCTTCGAAAAAAACAACAAAAAAACGGAAATGATGTTCCTTCGGAAAGGAACAACAAAATGCAAAAAAAATGCAGAAATGGAAAAATTTGTACAGAAAGTAATTTATACATGCAGAAAAGAAAAACTTATGTACAAAATTTAAGAACAATGAAATTACTTAGTGAACCAATGCCAAGGAAGGGTTATTTTCCTCAGCAAGAATCTGCATATCAGAATCTTCCCGGAGTTGCTGGTAGAAGGATTTCCGAGTAAGCGGTTTATGGTAAAGTCGCACTCGGTGGCCATTTGCTTTAAAAGTATGTCCAGATCCATCAATAGTAGTCAAAGTAGTGGTGCCATTGTCATGCACTTTCTGGATTTCATACGGTCCAAGCCAGCGAGTCTGAAGTTTTCCTGAAAATTCCTGAAACCTGGAATCGTATAGGAGTGCCCAATCTCCTTCGTGGAAGATTTTCTTTTTGATTAGGGCGTTGTGCCATTTTGCTCTCTGCTGTTGGATTAATGCAGTATGTTGAAGAGCCGAGAGCCTAATTTCATCTAACTCGTTAATTTGCTGTAATCTATTAGTCTGGGCCTCATTTAAATTTAGACCGACCTCCTGTGTTGTTCTTAACGTTTGTATTTCAAACTCTATTGGAAATATGGGTTCCTTTCCAAATACTAGCTGATATGGTGAATAACCGGTGGTGTTCGGTATGCCCACAAGGCTTCTGGCAATCTTGAAGCCCAATCACGCCTGTGTGATGCAATGGTTTTTGTCAATATTGCCTCTATCACCTTATTCGTGCTCTCTACTTGGCCACTTGCCTGTGGGTGATATGGGGTGGTAATTTTGTACTGAATGTGATAATTTTTTAATGTTGCAGCAATTTTATTACTTACAAACTGTGGTCCTCCATCCGTGATTATGTCCCTTGGGAGGCCATATCGCACAAATATTTGGAACAGGAAATGAATCATAGAGTCCTCTATAGCTTTTGGAAGTGCCTTTGCTTCAACCTATTTGGTAGCATGCTCTGTTGCTACTAGAATATATGTTTTCTGATTTGATGATGGGTTGATCGGACCAACAAAATCGAGCGCCCAATGCTCAAATGGTTTGATTACTAGCTTTGGGTTTAAAGGCATTTCGTCGGACTATCCAGGGTGTCCTGCTCTTTGGCAACTGTCACAGGCTTGAACAAATTTCTTAGTGTCTTTAAAGATTGTGGGCCAGTAATAACCTGTTTGCAAAACATTGTGACCAGTCCTTCGATTTGCAAAATGTCTGCCACACGGTCCATCATGATAGGCTTTCAAAATGTCAAATATTTTGTCTTCACAGACGCACCTTCTGATGTGCATATCTGCCCTTGTATGAAATAGGTAGCCCCCAATCCAAGAAAATCGGGTACTACATTGCACAATCTGTTTTCGTTCATTGGGGTTCAGATGTTTTGGTAATTTGCCTACTGCTAAATAATTTGCAACATCAGCATACCAAGGTGTCTTGACAGTAACAGCAAATAAATGTCATCTGGGAATTGATCTTCGACTGCTGCTGCGTTCGCTGGCTTCGGCATTCGTGAGAAAAAATCAGCTACAGGATTTTCATCCCTGGTCGATCTTTTATTGTGATGTCAAATTCCTACAATAAAATCAACCATCTTGTTACTCTACCATTTGTAATAGGTTTATTTGCTAAATATTTTTATGGCAGAGTGATCTGTATATAAAACAACAGGATATCCACTGATATAATGCCTAAATTTATTTACAGCATGTGTTACAGCTAAAAATTCTTTTTCAGTAACAGTATAGTTTAGCTCAGCAGGAGACAAATTCTTGCTGATATCATAGATTGCATATGGTTTTTTGTCTTCTTCCTGCCCAAGGACTGCTCCAATTGTTGTGTCTGAAGCATCTGATGAAATTTGAAATGGCAGGTCCCAATTTGGGCCTTTGAGCACCGGGGTTGTTGACACAAGCTTTTTTAGATCCTCAAAAGCATGGTCGCATTTATCTGTCCAAACAAAATCAACATTCCCTGTCAGTGCGTATAGAGGTGCAACTATTTGAGAAAAATGTTCTATGAATCTCCTATAATAACCAGAAAATCCTAGAAAACTGTGTACCTCTGTTTGTGTGGTAGGAGTAGGTATTAACAAAATTATTTGAATTTTGGCCGGATCTACTTGTATTCCAGCTTCTGAGATATAATGACCTAGGATGAGCCCTTCGGTCATCATCATATAGCATTTTTCATGGCTCAAGCAGAGCCTGGTGGCGATACATCGTTGCAGCACCTTTTCCAATGTGTCTAGTGCTGGCTCAAAATTATATCCGTATGGTGTGAAATCATCCATATATACTTCGAGCCCTTCATTTATTAAATCTGAAAAGATGCTGAGGATGGCCCTCTGAAATGTGGTAGGGGCGTTGCATAGGCCAAAGGGTAGGACTCTGTAGGCAAATGTTCCCCAAGGACAGGTAAAAATAGTTTTATCCTGGTATTCAGGGGCAATCTAAATCTGATTGTATCCACTGAAGCCATCCAAGAAAGAAAAGAATTTCTTTCTTGCTAATGTATCTAAGACCTAATCAATGAATGGAAGGGGAAAGTGGTCTTTCTGGGTTGCTTTGTTTAATTCTCTGTAATCTACACAAATCCTCGATTTTCCATTTTCTTTGGCACCACTACTAGTGGGGAGACCCACTTGCTATTGGAGATTGGATAAATAAAGTTTACATCCAAAAGTTTTTGTAATTCAGCTTTCACAATATATTTCAGGTGAGAGTTGAGTCTTTGTTGGGGTTGGTGAACGTGTCTAACATCCTTTTCTGTATAAATTTGGTGCATACATAGCTGGGAATCAATTCCCTTCATGTTCAGATAATCCCATGCAAAAGCTTCCTTATATTTTCTTAGTAGTTGGACAAACATTTCTTCTTGTTCTAGAGTCGGGGTATTGTTAATGTTCAAGGTTTTTCCTGGCTCAATCTCTATAGTTTTGTTGTTTGAAATAAAGGTAGTGGATATTGTTTGATGATGAGTGTCTTTGAGAGGATTTTCTTCTAGTTCATTGTCAAATGCTGCCTCTATCATGTGACATTGTACATGGGATTTGGATTTGGATTGGTTAATGAAGTTGTTAATAACATCATCCTCCGTTTGATCTTTGAAATCGAGGGCATCTTCTATGGTTAATGGGGACCTAATGTTTTCTGTGAGGTATGATACAGGTTGTTTGTTAGTTTTTATTATTGTTACACTTGGCTGGGCTGGAGGGTATAGAGCTAGATTCTTGATGTTACTCCCTCTAGTTATGGTCATACTACCTTATCGGCAGCCAATGTAAGCATCAGCAGTCGCAAGCCAAGGTCTACCTAAAATTAACGGATGTCCATCGAGTCGGTTTTTGGGGTTTATTATCAAAAAGTCAGCAGGGTATTCCCAGGAATCCACGAATACCATTACATCGTGTAGTGTACCTTCTGGCCTAACTACTAATCGGTCAGCCAATTCTAATAAAGTAGAGGTTGGTTCCACTGATGTAATGCCCAGTTTTTGACAGGTGGTGGTTGTTAAAATATTAATTGCAGCCCCTAAATCAACTAGGGTATTTGAGAAGGTTTGTCCATTGATTTGCACTGTCACTATTGGATTCCCTGGGTCTTCATATTTGACAGGTGCTTCTCTTTTCGATAACAGATCAGATAGGGTGCCAACTACTTGGATTGTTGGGTTATTTGTTATTCTCCTCCTTGGTTTTTTTATACATAACTCTTTGATGGTTTTTGCATATATTGAGATATCTTGGATAGCTTGGAGGAGCAGGATTTTTATATACAAATTCTTTGGTTCTCCTAGAATATCAAAGTCAGGATGTTTTATAGGGCGTGGTATGATTAATCGTTCTGGGAATGGGGGAGAAGATGTGGTTGCTTGGTCATGAATCTGTTGTCTGACCACATCTTCTTCTTGTAATGGTTGTTCTGCGGGTAATTGATTTTCAATTTGAACATTTTTATCTCCCTCAGTTTCTATAATGCGCCCAGACCTTAATTGAAGGTCGTTGCACTCCCTTAGATCAGTTTCTAGCTCTGGTGTTTCGATTATTTGAACAGATTGAACTGGTCTGTTATTTGGGTTTGGGTTGGGTTGGGCTGGGAGTTGCGGTCTTATGTTGGACTGGGGATTTTGTTGTAGTGCATACGGCGCTGGCAGTGTTGGTTGAGGGAGTGGAATGGTTCCTGCTAGTTGATGCATCGGTCTTTTCTAGTTTGTCTGTCAGGCTTGACTCTGCGAAGTGGGAGGGGACCATTGTGTTGGGTATGCATTGTTTTGCCAATATGGTGGAGAGTAGGGAAAATTTGGCCAATTAGATTGGCTTGTTTGATTTGGCCATGGTGATGAAGGAAATGGTTGTTGTGACCAATTTGAAGAGGGAGGTTGATTTTGCCACATTGTATGATATTGCGGAGGCTAGAAAGAAGAAGATAGATCGGAGGAGATACCTGGTTGTCGAGGCTGCTAGTGACGACGCTGATTGAGTAGGTACACTGGCTCTGATTCTTTTTCTGCTTTTTTGTACACTGCTTTCAAACCCGGAAGTGAGGGGTAGTTCTCTGTGGAGTGATCTTTTGTGCAGATAGTGCAAACTTGAACTGCATCTAGTGGGCACTCTTTATGGCTGTGTTTCTTTCTGCATCTGGGGCAGAATATTGCCAGACTTTGCTCTACTTCCGCTTGTTTCTGTTTCGCTTGCATAATATCGCGCTGCAATGTCAGAGTCCCCAATATATCAGTCTTGAAATTCTCTAGTAAATTTCCAATTTCTACGCGGGTCACTCGTTCACCGACGATCTTGTTGTCCCTTGTGAACCTGTCACATTCTGCTGGTTTTAGGCTTATGCTGCCTCGTGAACTCCTGATACATAAGTCAATAATGTCAGCAAAATTTTCTTGATAAATGTCTTCTTTTCCCATACTATTTTGTGTTTCAACCCATTGTTCCTTCATGCCTTTAATTAATGTTGTTTTTAATACATTGTCAGGTAAGGGTAATGATGCATAAGGAGACCTTTGAAGATTATACTGAAAACGTTCAACATATTCTTCTAGTGTCTCATTAGGTCTAGCTACCATCTGAAATATTTCATCCTTTAACTCTCTAGACCTACAATAATCCTGATATTTTTCAGGAAAGCACCTTTCATCTGATCCCAGTCGTTTATGACACCTCCACCTAACCCCATAAACCATCGTAACACAGCCCCTTTTAATGTAGAGGGAAATAATTTTAGCTTTTGGGGATCGGTGGTATAGTCGTACCCCCTGCACAGCACATCGAATTCAAACAAAAATGTGTCTGGATCTTCCGATGTTAGGCCATGGAATGTAGGGATATGCTGGAGAGGAATGGCCTTCATAGGTGCATTGACTGCAGTATCTACAATGGGATATTGCAGTGTAGAGGTTTGGGGGGTTTGCTGGTTTTGGGCCATTTGGTCAAATATGTGCCAATATCATTTTGGGATTTCTAGGAGGGTATTCCTAGGCTAGCTAGAAGGAGCAGGAATGGCCTAACAACACTTCCTCTGTCTGGGATGATGAGAGTTCCTTGCTGAACTAATGTCTGGGGGGATCTTAGCTCTTCAGGTTCTTCAGCTTTGTTTTGGATAATTTTGACAGCACTTCCCTTATCTAGGTTGCTTAATGGTTGAACTATTCCAAGAGGAGATCTTGGTTCTTCGGTTTCCCCTGTTTCTCCTCTTCCTTCGCGGAGATTGCTAAGGTTCCCTTCTTGTAACGAATTTTGGCTAGAATTCTCAATTTCTTGAAAATCTTGCTCCTCCGTTTGGCTGTGCACCTCAACGAAGGCTACAGATGGTGATTTTGTGGCCCGAAGGGAACTAGTAGGTTGTCTAGAAGCAGCTTTTATAGGGCTTACTGACAGCTAAGATTCTGCTTTTTTAAGGATTTCATCTATAAAGGTCAATCGGCCAAGCGTCACCGGCCCCTTAGCTTTATCAGGCTTGGGTAGTGGTTTAAGATTCTTTTCAGTATTTTTCTACTTAGTCATGCACACAAATCAAATACTTATTTCTACCCAAAATAACAACAAATCTGCAGGAAAGAGGGCGGGGGAGCAGGGCTGTTACATGCTCCGTACGCAGGTTCTTACCTTCCGTTTTTAAAACCCAACTCTCTCCTAGCAGGTACTTACACTACTCTCTCTTCAAAAGAAACAAATGGCTACACTCTCCCCGACAACGATGCCAAAATGTTGAGCAGTAAAAAGGGCCTTTTTAACCTCTATTTACCCTACATTACTTATCAATCCAGGTACGATTTTTTATCTCAAGAGTGTACTCAATCTGAGGTGGTCACTTGTTCAAGAGTAATGCTTGCAGTATAGTGCTTACAAAAGTAAATGAATGCTGGAAGCGAAATCTAACTGTAATGGCAAGAAACTTAAATGCTTTGAAACTAGATCAAGAAACTACAACAATCATCAGTCAAGGATGCAGTGATGATAACTCTTTCCTTTGTAAGCTGATGTAAATGAAAATCAATCAAAAACAAGATCTCCAATCTGAGAACTAGACAACAGTAGTCAATGTTCATTACAGTTGTAGATCTTTCTATTCACACCAAAGAAAATACTATAAATAACAATTCAATTAACAGAAAAGGAACATCAACTAAATCTATTGGAAAGATTGAACAACAAAGCTTAATCTACAAGAATTAAGCAGCAATCTTAACCGAAAGGAATTGAACAACAATCTTTAACTAATAAAGGAATTGAGTAGCAATCTAAGAAAGGAACAACAAACCAAAACAGAAATTGAACAGCAAACTTAATTAAGTGCAAACATACAACGACTATAGAATCAATAATCTTATTCTAGAATAATGGACATTAACCACAACGATAAAAGAACAACAATTGCAATGATAATGGAACAATAATCTAATGAACAACAATCACAATTATAAGTAAACTGTAGCTAAATGAACAACAATATCAATATGTAAATGAACAACAATATCAATCTGTAAATGAACAACAATTTCAATCTATAAAAGAACAACAATATCCGAATTAGACAGTGCGATATTATTTCAGAATAAACAACATAAAATTTCTAGTTGCAAATAATAATCTTGCTATTTCAATTACAAATTCGATATAACAGAGCAAGTCAATGAAATGTCTAGGAATAGAAGATTACTGAATAAAGCGAATTTAAAGGAATGCAAGGAAATCAAACCACACGCGACTGTAATCGGAAAATAATGATACAGAAAGCAAGTGATCCACTAGGGCTAGGCCCTTAGCCGTCAAGGAAGCATTGCTGCAATTACTCCAGAATCAGAAAACTAACAGCAACGCAGTTATATATTAATCATAAAAGCAGAGTTACAGCGATCGCTCTTTAAAGAGAGTCGATGATCAAAGTTCAAATTACAACAGTAAATTCTGCAAATCAACAATAATAGTTTGCCCCTTGGGCTAGCAGCATTGTCCCTTTTTATAATGGCCAGACAGAAGTATCAAAAATACAGATAAGTCTTGAGGTAGCTATCCCTCAGGATCAAAGGATCTTGAGGGATTCGCCATATCTTTAATCTTCAGTTATCGTTTTGTCCTCTTGCAATGATACCGTGGTTCTTCTTCTTTTTCCTGGTCCATGCGCTCCGATCTTGATTTCCTCGTCTGGATGCGGTTTCTTGTCAAAGGGACAACAGTTGGTTCTGCTTTGTCATTTCCTTCGTAATAGTGCTTTTCCATTTTCTTCACTTTCTGCATAAAAAAAGACAATAATTAATCATTTTACATCAATCACAAATCTTCTTAATTCTATCATAATCTTTTAACATATTGCCATCTTAGAATGTAAAGAAGTTATGTTTTGAAGGAAAAGATAAAGAAATAGATGGTAAATACATACCTTTCCCAATGCTCAACACCGTTCAACTATCATTATCAGCCTGATCATCATGTTATATTGTAAACCCTTTCTGCATGTGTAAATTGTAAATAATCTCCGCAGATCCGTGTCGTGTATATAATTTCCTAGCTAACCTATTTTTCTGGTGACGATCTACATGCTGGGAGGTTTTTTGTCTCACTGATCCATTATTGGATAGTCGGTAGAGTTTTCCTTCGGCCTTACCCCAAAGCTGGAGTGGATTTTGTCATTGGGATCTTAGGGGAGTCCTAGTGTTCTCGATTGAATCTATGTAAAAGTGATTTGGGAATAATCCTAACTATTTGGTTAGGTTATTTTATTACAAATTACTTGATCTGCTAGATTATATGTGTCGTAGAACTGGGTAGTCTGTGAGGGTTCTTTTCAGATGGGTTTTCCCCTTGTGATGTAAAAAATGTGAAAATCATGATGTAAAGTGTCATGAGGGTTGGAAAAATAATTTATCCTCTCATAGGTTAATTAATTAAAAATTTTGGCCAAAATTAATTAAAATCCTAAGCCAAAAATTTAATTAATTCTAGGTCCTAGATAAATTTAAATTCACTGAAGGCAAAAAACTGACCCAATACTGAAGATCCCTCCTGATGTGCTCTTCTTGTCAGATGGACTGCTTGCCCAATATGCATTGGTGATGCCTTGAAGCTTCACTCTGTTAGGATATTCTGACACATAGGATATAGTTAAGTTCAACTTGGTCTAGTGTAGAGTTAGGTAAAGTGTGTTTCTTTACCGTTGTACATTTTGTAACTTACAATCCGACGGTCACGATATGTAGTGATCCGACGGTTCATTCTCTCCTCGGTATTACCGACACTTGATCCGTGGCTTGACACCCGATTGGTCCATGAGTTCTATTTAAAGCGCATGGAGGGTCATTGTTCGGGTAATCCGTGCATGAGAGAAGCTTATGTAAATTTTCATTCTTTGATTAATAAATTGCCTGTAGTAGCCACGTTGGCGCAGGCCGTGGACTGTTTCCCTCTTTGAGGGTTTTAACCACGTCAAAAATACTGGTGTATTGATCTGTGATCTGGTTGTGAGCGGTGTCCTTTTGGTGTTCTTTCTGAGGAACTTACCCTGTAAATTCCTACATGGTATCAGAGCTATTTGAGGGCCGCGTCCGTTGGTGATCCAAATCTGAAGCCGGTAGAACTGCATGCGGCTGTCGTTTCCTAGATCTGCTGTTTTTGACTGCTTTCGGGCCGAGAGGACTGCTCTGTTGCGTTCGGAGCATCTGTTCCAGTGAGGAACCCCTTTCGTTTCACGCGAAAAGGTTTCCGGTAGCCCTATCTGCGTCATTTTTCAGATCGGGAGGTATACAATGTTTTTGCAGTTTACTGTTATTTTCTCTCTGCTTATTTCGGTTTCGGTTTATTTAGCCTTTTTTTTAACCGGATCTATACCTTTCATCTCTGCGTATGCTCTTTGCCCTGCGACTCTGTGCGATCTGGGCAAATCAGAAACAGAAAGGAAGGATTTTTCTCATGCGTATGCTCTTTTCCCTGCACCTTAGTGTGATCTCGGAAAATCAGAAACATTGAGAAAAATATTTAGTTTTTCGGCTAAAGCTAACTTTGAGGTTTTTTTTAAATATCTAGTTTTTTGGCTAAAGCTAACTTCGAGCCGCAAGGTTGGTTTTTCTTTGCATATTCGTGTTGGGTTTTGTGTTTTGTGTTTTGTAGGGAAAAAGAGCTTTCTCAAGGCAAGCACGCAAACCAAGGCCCCCCCCCCCCTCTCTCTCTCTCTCTCTCAAATTTTTTGTATAGATCAATTGGTTCAAAGCTATTTTAAGAGAGTAGAGGTCTTGGGTTCAAGTCTCCATTTTGTGGGGGCGGATTTTTTCATTCCCGCACATTCGCGCACTTTGCCGGCAACTTCAACAAATTTTTTTTCAAAAAGCCATAACTTCTTCATCCGGAAGCCTTTTTCAGAGCCGTTTTTTTTAAAAAAGCCTAATTTTTCGAGATCTATCCATTGGAACACTTACTTTCAGCATCTTCAGCTTCAGTTTTTTTTAAAAAAAAATGGAAAGTCCATGCCAAGTCATTCTTGACAGCACTAACTACTTCCAATGGATAGCCTACATGGAAGATTTACTTAGAAGTAAAGGTCTCTACAGAATAGCCACAGACCAAGAGAAGAAACCAAAAGATGAAGACAAGGCTGCAAAATGGGAAAATAGACAAGATCAAGCACGTGGTTTGATAGGGATGGCTATTTCTCCTGATCTTAGATTCCATATTGCAGAACTTGAGACTCCTCATGAAGCATTGGAAAAAATCGCTAAAGTTTTTGGGATAAAAAATGAAATTAGAGCCCATCAACTTGAAAATGAGTTGCTTACTTTGGATCCTAATAATTTTTCTTGCATTGAAGATTTCTTGTCCAAATTCAAGACCCTTAGATATCTCTTGGAAGGTGTTAAGGTTAAGAAAGAAGATGGTAACCTTATTTATTCCATCCTTACTAAGTTGGGACCAACCTACTCTGTATTTGTTTCCACTTTCCATTCTACAAGGGAAGCTTTCATTTGTCAAGGAAAAGACTACAAGGCCCCTTCCTTTGACTCCTTTTGTGATTCCTTAATAAGAGAACAAGAAAAACTCTTACACCTTGGTCTTCTTAATCTTGGAAACTCTTTCACGAAAGCGTTAGCCGCCCAACAACAACCAAATTCAAAGAGTCCTAAGAAGTCATATCCTCAAAAGAATGGTCCTAAACCAACTCAGCCTCAAAATGAAAGATCATTTCAGCAAAATGATAGGACCAATAAAAACAAATGGAAGAAGACTGATAGACATGGTAACTTTTGTAATCGAGATGGCCACTTAGAATCTAAATGCTTTAAGAAGATGGAAGCCTTGGAAGCCGCAATGAAGAAACATAACATCCATGTGGAGCATTCTTCAACTTCAACTTCATCTTCAGGAATGGCACTTTCTGCATGTCGTTGTCAATCATCTCAGTCTGGTTATGCATTAAATGTATCTTCTTCTTCTCATTCTCATGAGTGGCTCATTGATTCTGGAGCCTCTTATCACATGGCCAAAAACCAAGCCATGTTTTCTTCTTTAAATGATTGTAACACCAAAAATATATATGTTGGTGATGATAGATCTCTTAATGTTGTAGGGACTGGAACTGTTCATCTAGACAATGGTCAGTTTAATGATGTACTATGTGTTGCAACCTTATCCTGCAACCTTCTATCTGTATATCAGATAACTCATTCAGGTGAAGGTAAAATTGTTGAATTTTCACCTCATGATGTTGTAATCAAGGATCTAAAAGATCCTAAACAGATTCTAGCTACTGGTCTTGCTGATGATTCCACAAGGTTGTATAAGTTTCACAACTTTGGGTCATCAAATCTTCCCTCAGTATTTGTTGCTCATAATGATGAAGTGAGCAAACTTTGGCATGAGCGATTTGGTCACTTAAACTATCGCTCCCTTCAGCATCTATGTAAAGAAAATATGGTGACAGGTCTTCCTATGGTATCTTGCAGAGATGGTGTTTGTTCCGGATGTGTACTCGGAAAACATCATCGGGACAGTTTTGACAAACGTGCCTCTTGGCACGCCTCAGCCCCTTTACAGCTTGTGCACAGTGATTTATGTGGTCCACTTCCTGTTGCTTCATTCTCTGGCTGCAAGTATTTCTTAACTTTCATTGATGATTTCTCCAGACGCACTTGGGTATACTTGTTAAAACTCAAGAGCGAAGTATTTAACACATTTTTGGCCTTCAAAGCCTTTGTTGAAAAACAATCTGGACATCAAATTCTTAAGCTAAGAACTGATAATGGTGGAGAATATGTTAAAAACACATTCATCAACTTTTGCACCGAAAATGGAATTCAAATGCAACATACTGTTCCATACACTCCACAACAAAATGGTGTAGCTGAAAGGAAAAATCGCACCTTAAAGGAAATGGCTAATTGTATGCTGCAATCTAAAGGACTCAGTCTTAGTTTTTGGGCCGAAGCAATTAATTGTGCAAATTATATAATCAATCGCACTCCTACTAAGGTTCTAGAGAATATCACTCCAGAAGAAGCTTGGAGTTCCATTAAACCAGATGTAAGTCACTTTCGTGTTTTTGGAAGTGAAGCATGGGCCCATATTCCAGATGAAAAGCATAAAGCTTTAGAACCTAAGAGTGAGAAATGTACTTTTGTTGGATATTCTGAAGATGTAAAAGGTTATAGACTTATTCCATTTAAGTCCAAAAATGTTATCATTAGAAGAGATGTAAAATTTGATGAAAATAAATCGGCCTGCGAGCCTAGTCCGGCGGATGTGCCACCTCTTCCTATCTCTTCTACTTTTGAAAACATTTCTTCTTTAGATGATGAAAGTGAGGATGATAATCCTCCCCCACCTTCTCAGGATCCTCAACTTCCAAGATGGGTCCCTGCTACTCGGGATGCAGCAGGTGATCTTGCCGGTGATCCTACAGATCAGCGACGTACAGGTTCTCAGTTTGAAAGAGCCTCTTCTTTACTGGCTCAAGCTCCAGTAAATCATGATCCTGACACTTTTGCAGAAGCTTCAGGCCATCCACATTGGGAAGCAGCTATGAATGAAGAATATCATTCATTGTTGGCAAATGATACATGGGATCTTGTTCCTCTACCAAAGGGACGCAAACTTGTTAGATGTAAATGGGTTTACAGAACCAAGTATGGACCAGATGGGAAAATTGATAAACATAAAGCTCGTCTTGTTGCTAAGGGCTTTTCACAGGTTGAAGGCATTGACTACACTGAAACCTTCTCCCCTGTTGCCAAAATGAACTCTATCCACCTTGTTCTTTCCCTTGCTGCCTCTTTAAAATGGGAAGTCCATCAGATGGATGTTAAATCTGCCTTCTTGCATGGGGACTTGCAGGAAGAAATCTATATGGAACAACCCATTGGCTTCATACAAACAGACTCCAGCCTTGTTTGTCGACTTAAGAAATCCCTTTATGGTCTCAAGCAAGCTCCTCGGGCTTGGTATGCCAAAATGGATAGCTTTCTTTTAGAATCTGGCTTTTCTAGGTGTTATTCTGACAATACTGTCTACACCAAGAAAGTGGGCAACTCTCTTATCATCCTTGTTCTTTATGTTGTTGATCTTATTCTTACTGGTAGTGATCCCAACCTTATAAACCATGTGAAGTCCAGCCTTAAAAAGAAATTTGAAATGACAGACTTAGGACACTTACACTATTTTCTCGGTCTTCAAGTCTTGCAATCCAAGGAGGGTATTTTCCTTTCCCAGTCCAAGTATGCTTGTGATATTCTTCGTCATTTTCACATGGAAGACTGTAAGCCAGCCCCTTCTCCCTTTCAGTCTGGAGTCAAACTTTCAGTCTCTTGTACTTCTCCTGAAGTTGATGCTACCTTATACCGTCAACTTGTAGGAAAACTCTTGTATTTAACCCATACTCGTCCTGACCTTTCCTTTGCTGTTGGCCTTGTTGCTCGTTTTATGCAAAACCCCCGTGAAAGTCATTGGAAAGCAGCTAAAAGAATACTTCGTTATGTTCGAGGTACAGTACAGTTTGGGATTCATTACAGTGCCAAAGAAGCTCCTCTATTAGTTGGTTTCACTGATTCTGATTGGGCTGGTGACCCTGATGATCGGAAGTCTACTGCCGGTTATGTCTTCACTCTTGGTTCAGGACCTATTACATGGGCTTGTAAGAAACAGGCTACCATTTCTCTTTCGTCAGCAGAAGCAGAGTATCGTGGTGCCGTGGAAGCTAGTAAGGAAGCCTTGTGGCTTCGTCAGATCCTATCAGAGTTTGGCTTTGAGCAGCAGCATCCAACCACACTTTGGTGTGATAATCAAAGTGCCATTCAGCTATGCAAAGATCCAGTCCAGCATCAGCGTAGCAAACACATTGAACTACACATGCACTTCATCAGAAAGCTCATTCATGACCATGTTCTTGAAGTGCAATATTGTCCAACAGATGATCAGGTTGCAGACATCTTCACAAAGGCTCTCACAGAGGCGAAGTTCACTAAACTTCGGTATATGCTTGGAGTTCAGGAAGTTGTCACTAAGGGGGGATAGGCTCTAGTGCCTCCTTCCTTCTCCTATTGTGTCATATTTGTAAATCCTTCAATCCTATCCCAAGTTGTTCTTAAGGGGGGATGTTAGGATATTCCGACACATAGGATATAGTTAAGTTCAACTTGGTCTAGTGTAGAGTTAGGTATAGAGTTAGGTAAAGTGTGTTTCTTTACCGTTGTACATTTTGTAACTTACAATCCGACGGTCACGATATGTAGTGATCCGACGGTTCATTCTCTCCTCGGTATTACCGACACTTGATCCGTGGCTTGACACCCGATTGGTCCATGAGTTCTATTTAAAGCGCATGGAGGGTCATTGTTCGGGTAATCCGTGCATGAGAGAAGCTTATGTAAATTTTCATTCTTTGATTAATAAATTGCCTGTAGTAGCCACGTTGGCGCAGGCCGCGGACTGTTTCCCTCTTTGAGGGTTTTAACCACGTCAAAAATACTGGTGTATTGATCTGTGATCTGGTTGTGAGCGGTGTCCTTTTGGTGTTCTTTCTGAGGAACTTACCCTGTAAATTCCTACACACTCTCTCTGTCCCTTTGTACCATAACCCAAACTAAGTAGTGCCTCTGAGGTATCTCAATACATGCTTTGACACCTTCCAATACAACTTGTTAGGCCTAACCATCGATTGACTAAGCTAGTTAATAGCATAGCACATATCCAGTAGTGTGTTCACTAAGTACATGAGTGAACCCACAAGCTGCCTATAAACAATAGCTTCCACTACTTCCCCTGAAGTAGCATCCTCCTTCCTCTAGTTACCAGCTAGAGGAGTCTCCATGGGTTTACTGCTCTCCATGCGGAATCTCTTGAGTATCTCGTTGGCATACTTGCCCTGAGATACAAACAACTCCCCATCTCCCTGCCATACCTCCATGCTAAGAAAGTAATGCATGAGCCCCATGTCCTTCATCTCAAACTCTCTTGCAAGGTCCTCCTTGCAAGATTTGATGAGCTTCTCATCACCTGTCAGTATGAGATCATCTACATAAAGTACAATGATCAACAACTTACCTTCCACCACTATGTGATACAGGTTTGCATCCACTTCACTCTTCGTGAAGCCCAACCCAATGAAGTAGCTATCTATCCCATGTACCAAGCACAGGGTGCTTGCTTCAACCCATACAACCCTCTCTTGAGTTGGCAGTGCACACATGCGACTCATGGTCCAAGGTTTCAAACCTTTGGGTTGCTCTACGTACACCTCTTGCTCAATCATGCCATTGAGGAAGGTAGTCTTCACATCCGTTTGATGGATCTTCCAACCCATCTGTGTTGATAGTGCCAAAATAGATCTGATTTGAGAGTACCTTATGCCTCTCCACACTACCATCATCATAGTCATTCCCCTCTACCTGTGAAAAGCCACGGGCCACAAATCTGGCCTTATGCCTCTCCACACTACCATCTGCAGCTCGTTTTACCTTGTAGAGCTAACGAGAGTTCAAAATTGACTTGTCCTCTAGTCTTTGGACCACATCCCAAACACTGTTTCGAACTATGGAGTCATATTGCTCCACCATCGCATCAACACAAACCGGCTGCTACATTGCTTCTTGAAAGGAAGATGGCTCTGTCACAACACATGCACCCATAAGTGCCATGTATCCAGTGTACCTCTCTGGTGATGTCCTCTATCTGCGCTGAGAAGAGGGTGCTCCCACATTCTCCCGTGCATCATCCAACAATTTGTCAACCTCTCTAGCATGCTTTCTTCCCTCTCTGGAAGACTCTACCTGAGCGGATGTCTCCACTCTCTAAACCTCTGCATGGGGCTGCTCCACATCAATCTTAGGTCCCTCAACCTTAGGAGCTAAAAGCTCCTCATCCACATGTAGCTCAAGCTCCCTCTTAAGGAATAATCACATGGCCTTCTCTTCGAACCTAATATCCCAGCGAACCACTATCATTCGACTAGTCGACATGTACACCCGATAGTTGTGGGGTGTATCAGTGTAACCCACAAAGATCTCCAACTCTGTTGTTGGCTCAAGCTTCTTCCGTGCATCTTTGGTCACATGGCAATATACCAATGACCCAAAAATTCTGAAGTGACCAACATTTGGCCTCTTACCGGAATAAGCCCCCTCTGGTGTCTTCATCTCAAGTATCTGATGTGGGCTGGGATTTTGAACATAAACCGTTGTGTTGCATGCCTCGGCCCACAAGTGTAGTGGTAGGCCTTGATCATGCAACATCGCCCTTGCTACCCCTATTATGCTCCTGTTCTTCCTCTCGGCAACCCCATTCTATTGAGGGTTATGGGGTGCCGTCAACTCTCATTTAATCCCTTCCGCTGCACAGAAGTTCCTAAATTAATTGGAGACGTACTCACCACCGTTATCACTCCGTAGAGCTTTAACCTTCTTGCTAGACTCTTTCTCTACCGATGCTTTGAACTCACAAAACTTTGTGAAAGTTTGATCCTTTTTTTGTATGAAAAATACCTAGCATTTATGAGAATAGTCATCAACAAATATAACATAATACCTGTGTTTGGCCGTGGATTCTGTCAAGAATGGTCCACACACATCTGAATGGACTCTCTCCAGAATAGACTCTGCTCGACTGTCTCTGTCTCCAAAGGAATACTTGGTGTATTTTCCCAAAGTACAACCCTTGCATGTATCAACTTGCTCAAGCGTACCTTTGGGAAGATTGGTTGAGATTTGTTGCAATATCTTCAAAGCCCCATGATGCAAGTGGCCCATTCGCCTGTGCCACAACTCGCTGTTGTCTCTGCTCAACATCTTTTCCGCTTTTGAACTCAAAGTAGCCCAATCCTCTACCTCTATCTTATAGAGATTCTGAATTCGAATCCTTATCTTCTTTACTTGACCCGTGGCTGTGTCGAAGGAATGCCTTTCCTTTCGATCACATCATAGCCTCTATCCTCAAGCATGGCAACGGATACCAAGTTCTTCGTCAGTCCGGGTACATGCATAACATTCTTCAAGGTGAGTGGAGCCGCATGCTCCCTTTGAAAAGTAATAGTGCCCACACCAGTAACACTATACTTACCGTCATCACCCATCTCGATATGCATCTTGAGATCTTTCTCCTCCAATTCACTGAATAACTCTTTGTTGCCAGTCATGTGGAAAGAAGCTCCACTGTCTAAGTACCAGACACTTCCCATCACTGAAGACACCATGCATGCAATGAGGGAAAAGTCCAATTCGAATTGGGAGGCCAAAGCCTCACCCATCGCTCCTCCTGAGGACTTCTCCTTGGACTTCTTCAATGGACAATTTGTAGCAAAGTGACCCATCTTGTGACAATGAAAGCATTTAACTTTTGTCATTTCCTCCTTCTTACCTCCATGATAAGAATCTGATTTGGAACGAGAAATTTTACCTTTCCCCTTTCTTGCCTTAATCGTTAAGACACAGTTCTCTTCATCACCAGTCTTTGATGAAGAGCCATCCCTAGTGTTCCTCCTGATCTCATCCTGCATCAAATCCAACCATAGTCGTTCCTAATCTGGCAGCTTCTCCCGACCATTGACAGAGTCCTGATAACTATGCCAACTCTTTGGGAGTCCAAGAAGAGAAAGGCTCACCATATCCTCCTTGGCAACCATGATTCCAACACTTCCAAGTTCATCCTGACATTGAGTGAACTTGGTCAAGTACTTTGGAATCGTCTCGCCTTTCTCCATCTTGATTTTACGAAGTTTATCCTTCAGTGCCAACTTCCTTTGATCACTGCTATTCTGATACAAGTCTGTAAATGTTTTCCACATAGCATGCAGGGCTTTCCATGGAGACTCGAAACAATATGATCTCGAACTTCCTCAAGGATTATCCGCCTTGCCTTTTCCACACACTTCTTGCACTTGGCCAAGTTCTATGCATCAGTAGTTGTTGGCTTAGGAATTGCTTGTTCAACAAATTCCTTCAAGCCATTGTCCTCTAGCACAACCTCCATCCTGTCCCTCCAGGCTATGAAATTCGAGCTGCCTTCCAAGGCATACTCAAACCTCAACCCATGGAATGCCATCTACCATCCTGAAGTATGTATGAAAATTTGACTTTCACATGTAACCCATAAACTCAAGACTTTGAAATCTCCTTTAGAGAGCTGATTTTAAATCAACGATATCTCCCTCATCCGAACTCTGATTCGGGCTTTTTTTTTTTTGAATTTGGGTATCTTTTCCCAAGGAATCCAGATCTACAATTTGTTTCTGAAAATTTTGCACATAAATTTTCAGATCTGCTCTGCAAACTCTCGGCCCAAAAAACAATCTTGCTCCAATACCATGTAGAAAAACCTGTAGATTCACAAGCTAATGCAATTTGTTAAAGCAAGAGACAAGAATCTACCTCTACTCTTTACAACGGAAGCCCATAAACATCGTGCAAACAATAATCAATAGAGGAAGAGAATCAAAGGCACATAACACAATAAATATATGGGGAAAGCCACAACTCAAAACGCCACTATTTTTTTTGTATTAATCCAAAAAATCAAGATGAAATTATAATGCTTGTTCTCTCAAGAACAATCCCAACACTCAACAAATTCAATCTCCAACTCATAAGCAAGCTCAAGGCCAAAGCTTAGCCTCTTCACAAGCTCTCTAAGTCTCTATTCCAATGTGTAATTCCTATGAAGGATAGCTTGTATTTAAAGGGAAATAAAGCCTCTAAAAATTGTGCAATCACTCAAGGGTCAGTTCCTGAATGCATACACTATCAGTGCAACTCAGAAAAATCTAAAACAAATAGCACATTGTCCCTGCACTCTAGTCTCAACTGGGTCTTTCTCAAAATCGACATGCATGAGTTTTTGATGAGTAAATATTCAGTTAACTAGAGTAGCACTGGTGGAGTTCATTAGTGATACCATTGACTGTTAACTCACTATTAGTTCTCTCAATCAGTTTGAGAACTAATTTAACTGAACTGACTCATGAAACCGAGTCTTCTATTTTACAACTCACAATTAACTCACACTGGACTCCTACAAAGTAGGGAGAACATATACATGACTTCCAAAAGACTTCCAAATCGAATTTCTTAAGTTAAGTAAGTTTAATAAACTTAATTTAACTTGCTATGAGAATAGAATTCAAATTTAATTCACGGTTTAGTTCAAGGACAAATTAAATTGGAATTTCTTGTTGCCATTTCTCAACATTCCATGTATATATTAGCCACCACTAGGGACAAGGAGGATCCCATGCCAGTGCCTTCAATTTGTTCATAAATTGTTCCTTTGAACGAAAAGAAAATGGAAGAGAGACATAATTTTATAAGGTTTAGGGTTTCAGATTCTACAAGGTTAGACAAAATTGAGATGGCCTCAAGGACAAGGATCGTAGTGAACAAGGACACTACATCAAAACTAACCATTATGTCATTCTCATTCTTATGAATCTTCTTTGTTTTGAGAATGAAATCAGAGCAATCTTTAATGAATGAGGGGGGCAATTCTAATTTTAATTGTCAATTTAAAAAATTTAAATTTTAAATCTTGAATTTCAATTCTCTATTTAAATAATTTTAAATTCACTATTATTCTCTATTTCGCCTTTCTGCTTTTAAATTAAACAAAAGTTTAATTTTTAATATTTATAACTCTTTAAAATCTTAATTGTAGGACCTTTTACCCTGTCCTATCATATCTTTAATATTTTCTTCTCCTCTAACTCTTGACCGATTCTTTCCTCCCTTTCCTTTGATTTTAATTTCCTTTTACCATGAAGTTTGACTAATTTTTAATAACTTTCAATAACTAATTTAACTTTTTAATAATGGCTAATTTCCTCCTCATTCTATTTATTCTCCTTGCAACACCCGTTCACATCATCTCAATGCTTTTATGAATTTCAATTCTCCATTTAAATATTTATAAATTTACTATTGTTTTCTAATTCTTCTTTATAAATAAAATTAAAAGTTCAAATTTAAATATTTATGAGTCTATTTAAAATCTTTATCCAAGACCTTTTACCCCACCCTATCATATCTTTATTAGTTTCTTCTCCTACAACTCTTGACCGATTCCTTCCTCTCCTTTGATTTTGTTTCCTTTCTTCAGAAAATTTGACTCATTTTTAATAATTAATTCAATCTTTTCATAACAGCTAATTTCCTCCCCATTCTATTTATCCTCCCCGTGGAACCTGTTCACATCATCTCAAAGCTTTTATGTCCCTGATGATGGGGGTAGTGTCCATCCAAAACTTTGGACAAACTAAATTTGCAAGCATAGTTCTTTTCCAAAAAATCATCTTACAATATGAATAACTGTGGAAATATGCATAAGATTAATATTAGATTTCTTTGACCAAGCTTGTAGGGATGATGTGGATGCAAAAGTTTTTAGGTTTCTCTATGCATGTGGTGTACCATTCAATCTTATTTGTTCACCCTATTGGCATGAAATGATACAAGCCATCAATGGTGTTTTAGAAAATCATAAAGGCAGAAAGATTTTCTTTTCTTGATAATTACTTGTGATATATAGTTATCCTCTTAAGGTCTTATTTAATTTCTTTATATGTTCTTTTGTCTTCTTATCATCAAGCAACTACCAAAACATAAACATGAAGATCAAGAAGACAGGATGTAAGTTCTCAGCCAGGGCAAAACCCCTCTCCTAGGGGAAAACCCAAAATTCTCTTCTCTTCCTTTAGAACCAAATCAAATGAGACAACCAAGACCCTTTGACAAGACAAGACCTCCTCCAATCCACCAAGTCAGCGTCGCAACTATTCTTTCTTAATCAAGATTCAAGATGAAGATGCCCAAATCAACGAGCCTTTTAGCCATGCAAAGTCAGCACAAGTCAAGGTAATTCTGGTTCAAAACAAAGTCTCAGCCTTCTTTCCTTTTTCTGCTATTTCGGCCTGTGCCTTCGGCCCTCCAACTCGCACTTCAACATCAGATTCCTTCGCATGTGCGGCAGAAACTAGGCAGAATTTCAGTTCCTTTCTTCTTCGCTTGGATTTCCTCTTTCTTGCAATGTTAAGACCTTCTTTCCTTAGCTTCCTCACATTTATTTTTCACTTTAGACTGCAGATCGAACTTCTTGCTTGGATGGAGATCGAATTGCACTTCTTTACATACCCTCTTGGTGTGGTCGAATTCCCTTTATGAGGCCGACTTGAAGGAAGGGCAGGCCGACTTGGTGGAGGAGGCTTACATGATTAAAATACATCAAAATGACTTTTCTTTTTTTGACACAAAAAGCCCAAGAAGGGTCTATTACATGATGACAAAGACAAAGACTCATGAAAAAAACCCTAGGAGCACACAATGGGTGCTTTGACCTAGAAATATAATAAATTGTGCATGAAAGTTTGAAACCCATGCTTATAAAAATAATGTTCTTTTGATCTTTACAATCTTTTTTCTTTTTCTTTCTTTTGACAAATAAATAAGAATTACATCATGTCATGAGCTAGACAACAATTATGAAGACCAATACTAGTTACATTTCTCAACATGGTGCCCCTAATGGATACAACAGCCTCAGTTGTGACAAAGTTAGAACCATGGTGCCAAAATCCATGGTGCTTTAGGAAAATTTACATGTGCTTGGAACCATTATGGTGTATCAACTGTATTTAATTGTTGGAAAAGTGCTCAAAGAAGGCCATTGATAAACATTCATGTTGTGTTTGCTAGTGGTGTGTTTTTCCTTTTAACCATGACCATAAAAATCGCTACAAGACCGATATGAATATTGGAGAAGCCTTAATTAAGACTGTTGAAGATATTTTGCTCTGTAATTCCATTCAAGTCATCACCAATAATGCTGCTAATTGTAAGGAAACGTGAGCAATCATTGGGTATAAGTACCCCAATATATTCTGGGCAGGGTGATTGGTTCACACTATGAAACTTTTGACGCAAAATGAAGGACCATGATTATAGACAGATCGGTGCTTTGTATGAGAGAGGGAAGAAGATGATAAAATCTAGTACCAATTATATCATGGCCTACTTCTTTTTTTGTAATCACTTCAAGTTGTAGTTACTAAAGATTGCAAAAATCAAATTTACAAGTTATTATCTCACATATAGGTGCCTTTTGAAGGGAATAGAGGCTTTGGCTAGTGTGGTCACAAATTTTGTTTCATGGCAAAATCTAAAAGATGGGTTATATCCACATCTGACAGATATGAATTTCAGGAGGTGGAGGATATGGCGCTTGATGGTTAGTTATGGCAACAGGTTAGGTGTGTTCTATAGTTCACCAAATCCCTTTACAATATGATTTAGCTTGCAGATACAGATTAGCTAGTGACTAGGGAGGTGTAAGAGCATATGGACAACATGCTAAGCAGACATTGTTTAGGCGAGGGATGTGAACTTGTACGATTATATCCATAAACATGTGTTCAAAAGGTGGGATGATATGAATGCTCCACTCCATGCTCTAGCATATGTCCTTACAATAAATTATTATTCCTCATTTGGATGACCCAACCAACGCTTGGGGGTTGGGATTAGGAGAAAACCACACATGGATCAAAGGTGCAAAATGAGTATATGCTTGCATTAGACAAGTTGGTACTTAAGAAAGAGGAGTGAATGTGAACCATAGATGAATACAGTAATACCGATTTATGAATGTACAGCACGGTTACTTTGTAATCGAACAACAATGTTATATCAATGGTTAAAGGAACAACAATACGATATAAAGTCAAAATGAACAACACAACATTCCTGTTATAGAGAATAACATTACTTAGTCAAGTACATAGTGAATTGATCAAGTACATAGTGAATTGATCAAGTACATCAGTGAGCAGGGAATCTTTGGTAACTTGCATGCAACCAAAGATTGAGATAGGTTGAGTTCTATTTAATGGTGGAACATGTATGGCTCCTCTACCACATATCTGCATAAATTGGCCATGAGGGTGCTTTCTTAGGTGGTCAATCCTACTTCTACAGAGAGGTGTTGGAGCACGTATGAGCTTCATCCACAGCATAAAGAGAAATAACTTGAATGTAGACTGGACAGAAAATTTGGTATATGTGCACTACAACTTGAGGTTGTTGTCCCATTATTGTTATGCAGCAAAGAATCATACCTATAAAAAAGATGTGACTTGGGACAATGATCCAGAGGAGACTAATTAGAAGGATGGAGCGCTTGGAAGAAAAACTTTTGGGTGATCATGATGGTGATCATATTCATCGAGCAAATGTGCCATCCTCCTCCACCAACAGGGTTTCAGATGCAACAGTTTTGCCCTTATCTTCATAGCATCCAGCATAACCTGGGGCCCATGCTAGAGGACAACTTAGTGCATGGAACTATAAAGTGTATACTGGATCTCTTTTTTCTTTTCCCTGGTTAGTGTTAGTCTCTAGAACTTAGTTGTTTATCTTTGTTATGGCTTATTTATAAACAATGAATACTATATGACAGTTTACGGTTACCCTGGAAGTTTGAAGTATTATTGACTGAATCCTGTGACATTTTGGTAATGAAAATGATGCTCTAGAATCTATTTCGTTTTGTGGTAGATGTTGTTTGTTATAATTTTTTGATGATATTTTGTGATTAATGTTATATTTGTAATACATGGTTGATGCTTTAATGTTCGTCACTTACCCAGTGGTTTTATTTTCTTGAATCTATGTTTTCATGTTTTTAGCAGTTGATTCAACATTCTGCGCGTGCGCGCGTGCACACACACACACACACATATTATATAAAAGATGCTCCCAAAATGCTTTGCTTCCGGAAACTTTTTGAAAAATGTGCTTTTTGTTCCCACTTCCTGCTCCCAACAGCCTTCCTGTAGATGGTGAATTGAGAAAATATGATCAGAATCATAATGAGATAATATTCAAAGATTATAACATGACTAATGTTATTAAGGTAATAAATTATTCAGAGTAAATATTTTAGTTGAGTGCTGATATTTTTAAGATAAAGAAAGCAGTGAGAATAAAGGATAAAAGCAGTAATAATATATCATTAAGACGAAGTGCATCTGATTATTCCTGCTTCTGGTTTATCCTCCAGTGTTCGCTGTTTTCTTGGGGTTGAGCCTTTTCCATTCTATAGGTATCTACCAGTGAAGCAGCTCCTAAAAAAATGCATATGATACCTAAGGAATCTAACACTGCTGAATGATAATCTCAAGGACTGAAATGAATTCTTTGTGTAGTTTATTAGTCAGCTAGTTTGATTGATCAGTTATAACTGCCTGTCATTAATCTGACTGACAGCTGCTTTGTAGTATTCTTTCCCTGCAATAGGCTAGCTTAAATTTGGAATAGTCTTAAAGCTTCCATGCTGTAAATTGTGAGTTATTGTCCATCTGCAATAACAAGGTGCGGAGTACTCTGTGGGCATCTTTGGTCAACTCCCTTTGTCAGAAGATGTAATGATGTTCATTCTATATACCCTTCCCCTTTATGCATTTATATTTTTCTGTAAATATCAGAGGTATTAAAAAAAACATTCGAGGTGCAACTGTGCAATCTTGCCAAATGATTCTCTGATGATCTTGATGGAACCCCTTTATTCCCAGCTATCCTATTCAGTCTATTCAATGGTCTGATATGAATGTTGTCTTTTTTGTGTAAGAATCAGTGGCTTTTCATGGCATATTATTTACCTTATCCTTAAAGGTAAATGTGAAATATAAGTTTCCTGTATCCACTGAATTAAAGTTTGAAAGGTTGACGTAGTCTTTTGAATGATTTCTGTGTCCGAAATTATGTCACAGGTGTCATAGATTGTGTCCTCGACTGCAAGGCAGTATATCAGCTCTCTGTAAATGTTTTCAGTGGATGTCAACTTCTCCATCTATTTGCATGCATAGTGTGAACTATTTCATGAATATTCACCACTGCAATTAATATTCAGTGCAAGGCTAGTTATTTACTTGGTGAATATGCGTACTTATGGTTCTCAACTTGATTAGAACTGAAGTGCCACATCCATTGTCTTTCATATTCTTCGAGGATAGTGCTTTTTGTTGGTAGCTTTTGACATCTCAGGGGACAGTGTCTAACTGGAGCTTTTGAGTGTTTGACATAAATCTCCATGTCATTTCAACTTTCGCCTTAGTGCTTGAGACATTGCTTGGTGCATCTGTGGTAGATGATCGATGAATTTTTGGAGTCTCATCATATATTATTGCTTTTGCAAATCTGTCTTGAGTGTAGTGGTTTTATTTGTTGTGCACATTAAGTTCTCTTGATTTCTGGTTGAGGTTTTCTGCCATTGCCCTTTTTTCAACAAAGTAAACATTGACTTTGTTGACCTTTTGGGGTAGTTTCAGTTATGTTCCTTTTCTTTGTTGTAAATATATTCAACAATAGTGTTCATATAATTTCAACTTTTCTTTTCAATTTCGATTTACATCTCTTGGGTGAAGGCTCGTGGTTCTGGAGGTGGTAACTGAAACTAGGCTGAGTGTTAACTATGCCCGAAAGCATTTTTGTTTAGAGTTTGGTGATATGCATTGACAGTTACATTTTCCTCACTTTCTCTTTGACCTGCAGAGTTAGGTCTGTCTAGCATTTTTATTGTCTTTTATTTATATTATGTAACATCTCTTTGGAACCTAGTCTCTGAGATCAATGTAACTGTGAGTTCGAGGATGATAGAAACCACCGGTGTATTGATGCACAGAAATGCACATAGTGAAGCAACCCAGTTGGAAGTTAAGTGAAGTATTAAAGGTTTTTAAATCATAAATGCCACATATAACCTTTTACCTTTGGTGATTGGTATGCTACAAACGCTCCATCTAAAGTGCTCGCGATACAAGGATTGCCCACTCTGATCTTTATTCACTGCAAAATAGCTGATGCAAAATGCTTACATATGGCCTTTGATTCTTGACATTCACATGATCCTCGTGTGGTTTTTCTTGTATAGACATACACACACTTTATGTTACTAATTTCAATGGTTTTTCTACTCTTAATTTTCGAATTTCCAAGGTGTCTTTTCATCCCCACTATTGGCTTATTTTTAGTGGACATCATTCTCTCAAGTCAAGATTCTGACAGCTTTGGACTCCTGATCAATGTTTCCAGAACTGGACCACAACTGACAAAACTAGTCGGTCAACCGGATATCAGTTCCATTCCAGCCCGGTTCAAGGATTTTAGACCATTTTTGGCTGATTTTGTACTGAACTGGCTGGTTCTGTGCAATGCCATATGATGTAGATAAGGACCACCAAAACCTATCTTTTTCAAAGCAATAAATAAGTTATTTGCCAGCACAATAGCTAACCCTAGGATCCTACTAATGTTATTTAAAGTGATGCCTCCCCCTCCCCCCCTGGTTCATTCACTCTAGTAATTAATGCTTAATATTAAATTCTTAAAGTTAAAGTGGTATTCCCCTTTAAATTTTTAACATCACCATTAATTGTTTTAGGATTTTTAACATTGCCATTAATTGTTTCAACTTTCAGGATGTTTGATTGGTTCCAAACTCATTGTCTTTTGTATGGAGAAAGCAGAATGTTTTAGATCCCTTTCAAAAGTCAATAGACTTGACAATTTTGAGGATTTCAGGATTGGCAGTTTGCGACATTTCCACTGGATTCCCTCATGTATGAGGGTATGGAACTACCTTGTAATCAAGAGTACCAAGCCCTCTATGTACCTCGATGTTGGTGGCATTGATTGCTGAACTCCTCGGTCATGACCGTACCCTTCACTCATGCAAAATCACTGATTTGGCATGTTAATTTTTTTCTATCTTATTTTTAATGCTTAGAGGGTGATATCAGTGTTGCGAACATCTCGATAACATCCGATTTTATCTTGAAATCACGATTTTTTGGCCTAGCCGATGTTTGCCGATTTTTAAAGATATTTTTATGGTATCTTAATTTTGCCAATGTTTGCCGATTTTTACGATTTTTTCGATTTTCATACCCTTTCTGATTTTATCTCGATGCTGATCTTCACAACATTGGGTGATATTGATGATGAGGATCCCAATACAGGCAATGATTTTGATGATATGTAGTTTTTTGTTGTATCAGGTTTTTTTGGACTGAAGAGGCCATTTAGAGCTTCTTTGTTGATGTATTTTTGGTTCGGAGATAGACGAAATTTAAAGTGGTATTCCCCTTTAAATTTTTAACATTACCATTAATTGTTTTAGGATTTTTAACATTACCATTAATTGTTTCAACTTTCAGGATGTTTGATTGGTTCCAAGTTCCAACCTCATTGTCTTTTGTATGGAGAAAGCAGATGTTTTAGATCCCTTTCAAAAGTCAATAGACTAGACAATTTTGAGGATTTCAGGATTGGCAGTTTGTGACATTTCCACTGGATTCCCTCATGTATGAGGGTATGGAACTAGCTTGTAATCAAGAGTACCAAGCCCTCTATGTACCTCGATGTTGGTGGCATTGATTGCTGAACTCCTCTGTCATGACCGTACCTTCACTCATGCAAAATCACTGATTTGGCATGTTAATTTTTTTCTATCTTATTTTTAATGCTTAGAGGGTGATATCAGTGTTGCAAACATCTCGATAACATCCAATTTTATCTTGAAATCACGATTTTTTGGCCTAGCCGATGTTTGCTGATTTTTAAAGATATTTTTATGGTATCTTAATTTTGCCCATGTTTGCCAATTTTTACCGATATTTTCCCGATTTTTTGGATTTTCAGACCCTTTCTGATTTTATCTCGATGCTGATCTTCGCAACATTGGGTGATATTGATGATGAGGATCCCAATACAGGCAATTATTTTGATGATATGTAGTTTTTTGATGTATCAGGTTTTTTTTTGGACCGAAGAGGCCATTTAGAGCTTCTTTGTTGATGTATTTTTGGTTCAGAGATAGACTACATTTAATGCTATTTTGGTTATATGCACCCTTGCACTATATATGAGAAACTTTTCATATTTGTGTATAATGGTTTGGATTCATATGGATGCACATGAATGCTTTTTTTTTCAAAAATTGAATTTTTTTTTTGGTCAACTGGATTTTTGGTCTGGTTTTTCCCAGTTCACATTTTGGGGTTGACCAGTTCGATGACCAGTCTGCTTCTGATGACTGTGCTCCTGAGTCCTGACGAGGATTGTACAGTTGACAACAGATGATTAAGAGGAATTTCATGCAACTTATGATTGATTGTAATTTGAGCAAACTTCTATTTGGTACTAGTACCTTACGGTTTTAGATGTTTGGTGATATTGTATTCTGTTTGACATTGAAATTCCTATCGTTGAACTAATGCTGACTGCTTCCAGTGGTTTCAAACAATGTTAACTGGTTGTTTTGATTTTGATTTTTCTAATATGATGGTTATTTCTGGCCTAGGTTGTAGGAGCTGTTGGCTTTCAAAACAGAAGGCTTCAGATTCCGAAAGATGTTAAGCCTGAGATAGCTGCTATAATTGAGGCTTGCTGGGCCAAGTATGTTTCTGCTTGACAATCATTTTCTTAAAGTGCTTTGCAAATATATGGATTGTTTGATGGTTGTTGACCTTGTCATCTGTTTTCTTTCCTCATTGTTGATTTACTGGTATTTTATTTCAGCAGATTGTATGATAGGATCTGATATATTGTTTTGCAGTGATCCACGTAAACGGCCATCATTTGCAAGTATAATGGATTTGCTGAAGCCTTTAGTAAAACCTCCAACCTCACAACAAATCCGAGGGGTAACGCTGCCACCAGCTTGAAAGATGTAGTTATGAAACACCAAAAATCTTCTTACCCATTGTTTGAAATGGATGCCTTTGCTGATATTTGTCTTGCGAAGGTAAATAATCTAAATTTCTCCAAAATTTTACCTAGATTGTGAAGGAAAATTAATGTCCACCAAGTCTGTGAATGTCATAGTCAGATCAATCAAAGGAGGCCAACATGTCCTGAACATGTTCATAGTACATACATTTTATGCTCTTATTGCGTGCTCAATCACATAGGGCATGCACAAGCCATTTAAATTCCTTTGTCCTTGAAATTGGTTCTTGTATGGTCTAATTTTATCTCTACTTTGTCGTAATGCAGATAACTTCGATGTACATTACAACTTTTCAGAGATCTGTAGGGTTTTTGACAAAATTGTATGTTTTGAGGTCGATATTTATTGACGAATTGCAATGAGCTTGTAACTTAACCCAGTCGACCCAAAAATGTAAAATACATATTATATTTCTTATTCTTTTGCCCTTGTGCTCATTGTAATGTATAGGTGGAAAGCTTATACTCTTGAAGCAATAGATTCGAGAGAGTTGCTTAGTGCAGCACAGGTGTTTTTTGTACACTCTGTTCTCTTCGTTAGGAAATGTCTGCTTTTGCAGATGTGAAGTTGCAGGGGACTTGGGTGGCATCGCATGTGACTTTGGGGTTGTCTCTTCATATGTTTTAAGAGACGATATTGAACTGCAAAACAACACCCAAGTTGTTCTTCTGACAGTATTCATTTTTGGATCATTGACCACAAATCTTTATATTCTGTAAGTGCAATGTGGCTGTCTTTAGCTAACTATTAAATTCCGAACATAATCGTTGACAACTAAAAGGATCTAGAAATCCTTTTAAACATATGTTTTTTTGAAAGATCTGTTGCCAATGATCCTAGTAAATACAGTAAAGGGAATTCATTGCCAGCAACAGCTCCGTATTAAGCTTCTCCAGATGCCCACAGAAGTGTTTGGTTATTTGCACTGGTATGGATAATATGGCTATTTCCTGATAATTTGGCCTATATTTCCGAACTAGAACAATATATTGCATATGGAATGTTTTAGTTGGTGTTAAATACATCTGACCAGCATTCAGGTTCCTTCACTTGCTCGATGAGAGTATTCATTTCTTAGTTCCAAGCAGGTGGGTAGGTGCATCCGGTAGAAGAATAAGATATCTGCATCGGAAGGAAAGGAATTCACCATTTTCTTTTACTTTTAACTCAATTATGTTATTAAAATAATGAAGTGGTCTTTCTACTTACTAAACATACTGAGAGCAAATATGTTATTAAAATAATGAAGTGGCCTTTCTACTTACTAAACATACTAAGAGCAAAACATGGGTTTCAGATATTGATTTGTGAGCTTTTACTTCCATCCCCTGGAAACAAATATTCTGTTAAAATTAATCCTAGCAAAGGCATACATGTTTATCTTCGGTTCTTGACTAATGGATATTAACCTTGAATCCATGTCTTCCGGTTGTTACTTTTTGCACGCTGACATCTATTATCCTTTTGTTTAAAGGCTATAAAAAACTATTATCCTTTTGTTTAAAGGCTATAAAAAATCTGAAATCTCAAATCTCAGACTAAGTTAATGTAATATGTAGAGAGGTGATTCATAACAAATAAATAAATAAAGTAAAAGTAAATATTAAATAATTAGATATTGGTTATGTTAAACAGTCATTAGATTAAGTGAAAAGGCATGTCTAAAAGACATGCCCAGTCACAAGAGGACACTTGATTAGGTATATATGTGGGTTCTCATTGTAACATTTAATCATCTCATATACATTTTTAGATAATAAATTATTATTACAAATATTTCTCGTGTATTTTTAACATTTAAGTCAACAAGCTATTAGTTTTTATGCTTCAGTGGTATCAGAGCCATGGCCCATGGCGTATAATATAATATGGCGTATAATATAATCATTTGGGTCTTTGTACATTGTTCACCGCACAATGTGCCATTACGTTCAAGTCCTGATTGCGTTGAGCAGTTTAATAAAATTCATGAAGTATTTTAGCGATTAGAAAAGTCATGTGTAGAAGTTAGAGCATGTCTAAAGGAAATCAATAATAAGGAAGATGATAGTGACAGTGAGGAAACATAACAACGTGAAGCCGGAGAAGAAGATTTTGACCAGAATGATGATAATGAAAATTTGCATCGGTGGTTCTTGAGAAAAAGAAGGCTCTTGAAGATGTGAGTATTTCTGCTATGGCTATCTCCATTCAAAACATGGAATTGAAAGACCCTGAATCTGGTCCAATTGATGTGGTGCCAATCATTGATAACAAAGATGTGGTATCCAGTCCACTGCCTGATTCCACAACCACTACCATATTTAAGAATATGGATAGCTTTGCAATTCTTCCTGATTTTGAGCCCAATTCAATAGCCACGTCTGAATCTGCAAATTCATTTTCTCTTGTTGCATTTCACATTGAAAACAAATCTGTCTAATGTATCTGAAAATGATGGGGCCGCTAGTATGTTATACTCAGACACTGAGGCTTCTTCAACATTTCCAAATGTAGAGATGGAAACCTCTGAAGTTTCAATTGATCTTGATGTGGATGAGGACCATCTTGAGAAACGAGAAGATGAACACTATCATAACCATGAGAAAGATGTAAAAGAAGACATTGTTGATTCGTGCCAAGTAACAATATTTAGTACGGATGGTACTACCCCTCCTAAACCTCATACTTTTATTACACTCAAGCAGGGAAAGTGTAAGGATCTTGTGAGAAACGTAAGCATTGCTTGCTCCTTAAGAAATGATGAGAAGCTTTTAATGGCAGAGATATATAATCATAAAATAATTTTTCTTAGAAAAACCATTTGATCTGCTATCTCCTATTAGGGATGATCAACACCTTGCAGCATATAGGCCTTGTCAAGAAGAATCACCCTTGTTGGAATTTATGCATCATTGGAAGTGGAATGGGCGGATTACATGTTTACTTATACAATGTTTAGAATCAAATGAGTACATGGACATATGTAATGCCTTTATAATTTTAACAAAAATTTCAAGTGTTTTTCATGTCATGAAGAAAACAAGGTTTAATCTTGAAAAAAGAATTAGCAAAATCAACGCTGATAAAAGAGAGGATCTCAAAGTTCTAGCAACAGGTGTTGCTATAGTTCTAGTTGCTCGAAAGAGTGCGTGGATTTTAGAGGGGGAGTTCAATATGGGTTATGTTGATATAGAGCCCTCAGCTTCTACAAAACATTTTGTTGGTGCCTCCATGCAGGAAGATGATGAAGAAGATCAACATGAAGATGAAAATGATCTCAACAATGCTTGTGATGAGAAGGATAGTCAAAGTGGATATATGAAAACTAGAGAAGAAGACCATTCAAAATCCAAATCCAATTGGGAATATGAAAAAAAAGAAGTAGCTTATCTTGTTTCTCATTTGGATCAAAATGAACTTACAGAGTCCCCCGAAATCCCATGGACCTCCAATGGGAAAACGTTGGTTGTCATATAACAACAACAAAATTCTGATTCTAAACTTGTCCCACATGCAATTCAAACACAAGATTTGGATATTGAAGGTATTGATGGGAGGTCTGTTAAGGGAATAATCTGTAAGCTGCAATGCATTGTAGATAATTTGGATTTGATTGAAGACTCGAACACCTACAATCCAAATGCTGGATCATTGGATTTTTCTGAGATTATTTCCAAAAACAAAGCAGATCCTAAGAGTCTGATCAACTGGGACAATGTTAAGATTCATATTGCTGAGGTTTTTAAAAGGGAAAAATGCCCTGATTTGAATTGTGTTTTGTCTCAACGTATTTTGCTTAGGAGTTCCATTTCAGAAAAGGCAAGGAATGAAGATGAAGATTGGATAGAATTGGAGATGAAATTCTTGATAGGCTTCAACCGGAAAATGGTGAATTTTGGAAGGGAAAACCTGTATGGCAACCAGTTTTAGGGTTTTTATTAAGCATGCTTTATATATTGGATTCAACTGTAGACCTTAGAATTACTAGAACTTCTCCATTCAAATAAGTTGTTGGGGATTTTTCTCAAGGAAATCTTGATGTTGCACAAGTTTTGCAAGGAAACCATGATCATGTTGATGTTCTACAGGTTTCTCAAGAAACCAACGGATTAACAAATGTCCAACAACAATTTGATAATCAAGGAAACACTAGTGTTAGTCCACAACAACAAAATCAGGTGATGCCTCAAGTTTCTGAAAAACAGCGCAACCAGTCCCCTCGAGATTACTATCAAGGACATTTGCATGGAGAAAGGTGTCATACAATTCAGAGTTGTATCAAAGGCCACATTTAGAACAACGAAGATAGATGGATGTTTGCAGGTCTGAGGCCATGAATGGTTCAGGTGCCAAGGTATACTCCGTGATGCTCTGTCATGACTGGTGCGTGTGCTGACCGCCTTACACCGTGCTGATACGTCGTTCGTCAAACAAGCAAGTTGTCAACAACGTGGTTGGTTATCAATTTGAGTCATGGTTTGTCAATGAAGGTCAACATGCGTGGTCACCAATTCGAAAACGATGCTTGGTGATTAGCGTTAGAATGTATAAAAAAAGTTTATATAATTATATTTATATAATATATATAACTTATAATTACAAAAAAAAAATTCAATATTTAAAAAAATCAGAAAAAAAAAAAAGAGTTCAGTTTAAAAAAAAAGAAAGTGTTATAAATAAATAAAAAGTGGAGATACAGAAACCCTAGCTTTAAGACAGTTATATATAAAAACAAAACAAAAAATCGATAGCCTTGGATTCAAGACAATGTTACCAAGCGAATGATACGAGTAGAGGTGCCAATGGCGTCGAGCTACATATGTCGAGATGACAAATGCAAATTGAAGGAAACTGCCGACAATAAGCTTTGAAGACAAAGCTTCTGAAGGAAGAGGCTATGTTATGAATATAATTCATAACAAGTAAATAAATAAAATAAATGTAAATATTAAATAATCAAATATTGGTTATGTTAAACAGTCATTAAGTTAAGTGAAAAGGCATGTCTAAAAAACATGCCCAGTCACGAAAGGACACCTGATTAGTTATATATGTGGGTCCTCATTGTAACATTTGATCATCACATATACATTTTTTATATAATAAATAATTATTACAAATACCTCTAGTGTATTTTTAACATTTAAGTCAAAAAGCTATTAGTTTTTATGCTTAAAGGGGCAGAATCTAACAAGTTTGTTCACTTTGATATAAAAAGTAGTGCATGTTGTAAAAAATTGGCATAATAGCTTCATCTGTCTGGAAGATAGTCAAGTTTCAAGTTTTGTAGTTTGATATTGAATGGCCATTTCTAAGGTGGTAGGATATTTTATATGAAAATTAATGCAAGTTTTTTAATGGTTTCATTTGTTCTAGTGGGGTAACATGGAAGATGGTCAAATTTTGTAGTTTTTGATATTGAATGGCCATTTCTAAGGTTAGGCTCAAGTCTAAAGTTGCTTGTTTGTGATCCTTTTTGCATGAGCTGCTACTCAAATAACCTATTCAGGAATTGTATAGAGAATAATCTTATTACATTTAGTTTTTGAAGTAAGAACAGGTTGCATTGAGTTATTTTGATCTTGATGGTTCCAGGGATTGATAGATTTTGAATGCCAAAACAACAAAGAGCAAAAAATTTAGAAGAAAGTAAAAGGTCAATGCTTTAAAGAAAGATTGGTTACGTATATGTTTTTAAGACGATTAAAATTTAGTGTTTCATTCATTAGTGACATTCAATTATACATTTGATCACCTTTAAAAATTTATTTATATAACAATTTTTTGATTCAATAAATTTGAGAAAACATATAACAAATATTCGATTCAATAAATTTGAGAAAACATATATGAGTTTTTAAGGAAAGTATATACATATTTTTCTATTAATTTAGCTCATACAATGGGATTAGAAGCTAAAGTCAACTCATTCTATAGTTACATAAAAATGTAATGTTTAATGAAAGCTCAATGGGATTAAAGAAAATGCATTCCAGTTAGAGTGCTTATAGCTACTATGAAAGCATAAGCTGAATTGAACTAAATGATATAAGAAAAATGCATGAAAGAGTGAGTTCAAGTGGAAGAAAGAGGAGCAAGGGCTAGAAATCATGAGGCCTAATTTGTGTTGTAGATCAAAATTTAGGAATCGGTAGGGGGTGGGGTGTGTGGTGGGTGGTGGAGCCCTCAATGCCCTAGTTTTAGATGAGGGATCAATGGAAGTTTGGCAATGTCATTTGAAGAATCTAGAGATGATCCAAGGAGGTTGCACTGTGAGGTGTTGGGTGGATGTTTGTCATTTATTCAAATTTCCAATTTTTTGTCTAAAAAAATTTAGCTAGATTTTTATCATCAAGATCGAGGGGAATACATAAGTAGTCGATCTATTAGGGTTTTCTTTGGGTGGACCTCGTAAGATTTGTTCCTTAAAGTCTAATAACGCCCTTGAAAACAAAGGTAGGCATCTTTGGATTGGGTACTATTGAATCCTTATAGAGTTGACGAAACCTCCCTCTAATCCCATAATATGTTGAGCTTGAAAGATAAGGTGGTCCTTGGACTTTGTGCATGTAGGTCATAAGGGATATAGATATTGAAATATGGTGTTTAGAGTTCTCTTAAAATTGAAGTGAACAAACTCACGAAATATCAAAGTTATTGTGATTAATCCTTGCAAGCATCAAAGTAACTTGTTTTAAAGCATCAAAGTAACTTGTTTTAAAGATCAAATCTGTATCATTTTTTGTGAGAAATTTATCATGAGATGACTAGTCTATATTAATGTCTTCCAAACATTAATATTAATATCAAGATTTACACTAGTAATGAAAGTAACTTTTTTTCTAATGTAAATGTTTTTCCCTTGACTAAAGAAATATAACAAATAGAAAAGCCAATTATTTAAAAACTTTAACAGAGAGAACAGCCAATTATTTAAAAGCTTTACAATTGGACTAGAGAAAATTAATGATTAAATCCAAATTATATAACACACTATAGGTTCTTAGTTTGGCTTATTTTGGCTTATTTGCAGTGATGAAGTTTTTCTAAAGAGGGGCAAAGATCCTACAAAATGAACTTGACAAATTTGTTGACAATCAAGGAGCAAGTATAAGAAGAAAACCTTACAAATTAAACGTGTTTAAATTATATGTTTTTTTTTCAATGAATAATATTTATATGCTACTTTATTCGTTGTTTATGAGCACATCTCATGAAAATGATTATATTTATTAGAGGTCTTTTATATGCATATAACATTTTATATGTTTAAAACAATATTAGATAAATAGTAAGTTGAGAAAAAATAACAAATTCAAATATAGAATTTGCAAGTTCTTAGAAAAATAAGTAATTTAATAGATACTTTTAGATATAAAAACACTAAAAGCATATTATTTTGAATTGCTAGTAGTTTAAAACTCAATTTTCTTTGATAAGCAATAATGTTTTTAAACATGTTACAAAAAAATTGAAGGTTAAAGAAATCTGTAACATGAAATATGTGTATGTGTGTATGGGTGGTAGACTTTGGAAAAGGTAATTATAGAATTTGCATGTTTTTAGAAAAATATTTAGTTGATTAAATTTTTGTTTATATATTCATATTAATGTTAGTTTTTTGTAGCATTAGAGGTGTTATAGTCTCAAAACTTTATGGAGAGGCTAAAACAAATGAGTTCTTCGTAACCCAAAAATTGTTTATGGAAATTCCACCTAGAAATATCTCAATTAGATTATTAGCCTATTTTTAAATATTTCCCAAGTATAAACTTAGGAAAATGAGTTAATTAATTAGTGTTAATTGAGAGAGATGTGAATCATTTAGAAACTCACACAAACTGATCCAGATATGATCTCAACCATCAATTATGTTTTAATCTTGGTCGTTAGAGTTCCAACTAGAGATTATAAGAGGAGGTTGATGGGTAGATGGAGAACAAACACTTGAGATTGATTTCTTTGGGTAGTTCAATTCTCCAGAGCGCAGCAACGGTGACCAGAAGAGTTTGAACTAGAAAAGGGAAGCAAAGACAAAGAAGGGTAGTGACAGTGAGTCTAGAGGAAGAGATTCCAATTCTAGAGAGTAGCTTGTAGAGAGGCAGAAAAGCCACAGTGAGGTTGATGGAGGGGCTGCGCAAAAGTCTAGAGGTAATTCAATTTTGCTGGAGAGAAGCTAAGTTTCAGTTCCAGAAGTTGGGAAAGTGTTCTAAAGGGTCGAAGATATAGTTTCTCAGTCAATGGCAGACAAGACGACGTGAGGAGCAACTATTTCAGGCAGTGCATGGAAGGGATTGCACTAGGGTGACAAAGACCTGCGGAAAGACTGTTTGGACAGATCACTTGGAGCTTACAGTTAGAGCCAAGATTGCTTGTGAGCTGAGGAAAATTTCTCACTAGATTTTTGCCAGTATTTTTCTCTGTAGTATTGCTAGATTTCGGCATCCAATTGTACTAAAAATTTCTCATTGCTTCTTAATAATTAAAACCCTCAACTGCTGCAACGATTTTCTCAAGTTGGGTTTTTCCGGGGACTTTTATGCAAAAATAATCGTGTCATAATTTATGTGTATGTGTCAGTATTTTCTCAGTTTCTAGTGCTATTATTCCACAATATTTTTTGTGAATATTGCAGTGTGATATATTTCATTATTTTACCGTAAACAAAATAAATTGCATAATTAATTTTTAAGTTAGGAGAAATATTTCCAGTTGTAGGATTTCAAGGAATTTTCACATGGTATCAGAGCGGTTTTGATCAGATGGGCAAACTTAGAAGCGGAAGCAGAAATTCGCTATTTAGCGGGAGCAACAGGATGAATTTCTGGAGGTTGTGTAGAGCCTAAGCTAGACAATGCGAGTTGCATAGAGAAGTTCGAATTTTCAGTGCAGGTTGGTAGACAAATTTGGCTTGCTAGTTGAGTAATTCCCGCAGACAGAGGGAGCAACAACTCAGGTATTTTTCGTTGGCCAGATTCCTTGTTTGAACGCGGAAGGGTTTTTCAGCGGTTTGTAGTAGTAGAATCAGAGCCGAGTGGAAGAGAAAGACACACACGAAGAGAATTTCTCTCAAGGGGTTTCGAGTTTTTGAAATCTGATTTTCTAGTTGCAGTTGACAATAGTTACAAGCATAAGTTTTCACTCCATAAGGGAGTGTGTGTAGTAGACTCAACAGTTAAGCAGTGGCAAAGAGGGGGATTTTCGACCAGATTCAGAGATTTAGGATGTCCTTCCTATTGAATGAACATGGCTTGAAAGCTTATGTAAATAATGTAGTGTAGTTCCTTAGGATGCAGATTAGTTGAAGGAATACAGGAGAGAGATGGCGAAGGCGAAGTGGTTGATCCTAGATGGAGTCAGGGATCATATAGTTTCACATGTATCTAGCAAAGGCACTGCGAAGGAGATGTGGGACGCTCTCGTCCAACTTTATCATAACACTTCCGAGCATCGGAAGATGTTCCTGCAGGAGAAGCTGAGGGGCATCATTATGTAGAAGGGTGAAGGCATAGATTCCTTCCTCACTAGGATTCAAGAGGTCCGTGATCAACTTGCAGCCGTTGGGGAGGCACCTTAACCAACAAAGCTTGTATGGTTGGCACTAAACAATGTCTCAGAGGAGTGGCAAATGTTTGTCCAAGGTATCTTGGGCCGAGACACATTACCTAGATGGGACAAGATGTCGTCAGGCCTACAATAGGAGGAGTTAAGGCGAGCTCTATTAAAGAGCATTATTAGCGGGAGAAACAACAATGACGTGAAGGGTGAGAAGGAGGAGGAGCATGTGGCCCTAGCATCAAAGGGTCTCAGTCAGGGACAGGGGGAGAAGAAGAAGAATAAGTACCCATCTAAGGTCAAGTGCTTTCGGTGTGGTGAGTTTAGCCACTACAGTACCCAGTGTCCTTTCAGGAAGAAGAGCAAGTAGGAGAAACAAGACCAGGTGACAACATCCGCAGAGATAGACAAGTTGTCCTCTAGGCTGGAGAAAGACTTCACCATGTTTGTAGCTATACCTCTAGGAGAGAGGTGGGGCGATATGGAGTTATCGCCCTAGAGTTGCAGAGGTTGGGCAGATCCTTGAGGTGTCCTCATGGATCATTACCTTGCTACATGGGCCCACAATATTCAGTAACATGATGGATCAATGCCAATGATGCAATCAAGTTACTCTAGTGACAGTTGCAGACTAGTAGTAGTCAGTGGTTGAGGAGCGTAGAGAAGTGTTGGAAACAATGCAGGGTGGCACAGTGTAGAGTCACTAGTGGCACAGGTTCTTCAATGGATAATGCAGTGACTAGTAACAGGCAGATGCTCAGGAGGCAGATGCAACATGAGATACAAATTCAATATTTAGGATGCTTCTTAGTTTTATTAGTTGCAATGGCAACAAAAAATGAGGAGGTGCAGTGCAGATGTAGAGTTGGCAGCAACATAACCATGTTAGCAGTAGCACAAATGTAACATTAGAGTTGCGCAACGATTGGTGGGCAGCGGCGATCAGTCACAATGGCGAGACATCAACACCATGAAAAAGGGTGATACAAATACAAGGTGTTGTAGCAACAGTGCAACACTAGAACACCTACCTGGCTAAGAGGGAGTGTTAATTTTTTGTAGCATCAAAGGTGTTCCAGTCTCAAAACTTTGTGGAGAGGCTACAACACGAGTTCTCCATAACCCTAAAATAGTTTCTGGAAATTCCACCTAAAACTGTCTTAATTAGATTATTAGCCTATTTTTAAATATTTCCTAAGTCTAAACTTTGGAAAACAAGTTAATTAATTAGTATTAATTGAGAAAGGTGTAAATCATCCAGAAACTCACACGAATTGTTCCACACATGATCTCAACCATCAATTATGTTTTAATATTGATCGTCGGAGTCCGAAATGGAGGTCATAAAAGGAGGTTGATGGGTAGATGGAGAACACACACTTGAGATCGATTTCCTTAGGCTGTTCAATCCTCCAAAGAGTAGCAATAGTTGTCAGAAGAGTTCGAGCTAGAGAAGGGAAGCAAAGATAGAGAGGGGCAAGGATATAGAGTCTGGAGGAAGAGATTCAAGTTCCGGAGAGTAGCTTGTAGAGAGGCAGAAAAGCCACAATGAGGCTGACGCAGGGGATGCGCAGAAGCTCTCAAGGAAATTTGATTTTGCTGGAGAGAAGTTGAGTTTCCATTCTAGAGGTTGGGAAAGTGTTTCAGAGGGTCGGAGAGATAGTTTCTCAGTTAGTGGAAATTCGATTTTGCTAGAGAGAAGTTGAGTTTCCATTCTAGACGCTGGGAAAGTGTTCCAGAGGGTCGGAGAGATAGTTTCTCAGTTAGTGGTAAACAAGATGGCTTGAGGAGCAGCTATTCCAGGCAGTGTAGGGAAGGGATTGCATTAGGGTGACACAGGTTTATGCATAAGCTGTTTGGACCACTCACTTGGAGCTGGAAGTCAGAGCCTAGATTGCTTGTGGGGTGAGGAAAATTCCTCACTAGATATTTGCCAGTATTTTTCTTTGTAGGATTGCTAGATTTCGACATCCAATTGTACTCAGAGTTTCTCGCTCCTGCCTAATAATTAAAACCCTTAGTTGCTCCACTGGTTTTCCCAAGTTGGGTTTTTCCAAGGACTTTTGTCCAAAAATAACTGTCATAATTTATGTGTGTGCCAGTGTTTTCTCAATTTTTGGCGCTATTATTTTCCACAATATTTTTGTGAAGATTGTAGTGTGATATATTTCGTTATTTTTCCATAAACAAAATAAACTGCATAATTAATTTTCCATTTAAGAAAAATATTTCTAGTCGTTGCATTTCAAGGAATTTTCACAATTAATATCTCTGAAAACCACATGCCCTTGAATTAATAAAGTTTGGAAGTAAAAGTTTTCTTCAATCAACAAGTTTGGTTTTTTATATATTTGGAAGGAATAAATAGATTGTGCAATGATTGCTATAAAGAAAAAAAATAGACGATTGTCCTAAAGTCATAAAATTTTCAAGTGTTTAGAAAAATAACCAACTTTATGGATTTTTTTAGATATACAAATCAATATCTCTAGAAAACACATATATGAATTGAGAATAGATAAGAAGTTAATATTTTTCAATGAATACCAATACTTTTAGATATTTTTGAAATAAACAAATAAATTTATGTGATGATTGCCATAAAACAAAAAATAATATGTAATAAAAAAATTAAAGGGAAAAAATTATTACAACAAATGATATGCATAAGAAGACCAAAGATATACAAATATGGTGAGAATACCTAAAACAAATGTTATTGCATTGAAACTAATTCATTATTTTAGGGATTAAAAATAAATGAACCATGAGAGGCACTTTTTTTAATACAATCTCCTAATCTAATATCATCTGCTACCTTTCTTTCAAGCACTCTCAATGCTTTAGTGTCATTACAAGAATCTATTCACATTTCTAAATGTAATGAGAATTATAACAATATATGTTACTAAAAATATATTCAATACTAATATTATTTTCATCTCTTAAGTATTATTTTCATCTCTTTCATGTATGTTAGATAAACATAGTGATCAAGTTGCCTTTCATAATAAAACTTGGTCTATGAGATACTTTTGCAAGGCATGACAACTTGTAATATTCATTGTAAAAATGTCCATCTACATATCTAAAATCACCATGTTGCATACCCATTGACTCGATTCGAATCTCTTATTTAGGTCTTTGAAACTCAATGTCCTAACTCCTCCATAAGGCCCTTGAACACTTGCAAAGTCTATTTAGACCATCTTTTGAGTTGAAACATCTCCATTGATCCCATTCTAATAATGGAGCTTTACACCACTTTTTTTTTGAATAGAAAATGGTTTGATTTTTATTAATAAAAGGCCGCAATCGAAGCTTAGTTGCTAAAAGCTATAAAAAGTTTCAGTAGTGCCTTTACAAAATTAAAATTGAAGCAATATGTCCTTTTGCAAAAAGGAATAGAAGGACACTAAACTTGCTTAAATGTTTGCATCTTTACAATGGAACATATATCCCTTGAATTAAAAGTACTTTGTCAAACATCAAAAAATATCAAATGTTACTACCTCATATCTAAGTTTACCAAATTTTCGTTGCCTTCATTCTATCCTTGACATAAGTAGTTTTGCATGACTATAGCCTCCTTATCATTGAGCCATTTGAGAACTATTGTTGATTTGTTGGAGAGCGTATTAGACTTGCAATTCATTGTTTCATTAGTTGGTTTTCCCGCCTTAAGATGGAAATCTTTGTTTCGTCGGTGGTCAAGGTTATGAGAATAAAGCTGATTTCCCGTTCCCTTATCTCAATTCGAGATACATGAATTTCTTTCATCCACTTGAGTTCTGCTTTATACTTGAGGAGTTGTTGTTTCATTGGATGCAAACCTTATTCCTTAATGTGATTGGTGATTGAAGAGGCCATGTTCCCCATAATTGCATAGCAAGGATTAAACTCAAGATTTACCAACATGGCAAGGGAGTTTAGAACCTAGGAGTTCATGAACTACAATCAAATCATAGGAACTATGATGAGGTGATTGTCATTAAATCGACTAAAAACCAAGGGTGAATTGTGAAGCAGAGAAGAGAGACAGACAAAGTGAACCTTTGGTCTACTTGGATGAAAAGGAAGAGGATTCCAAAGGTGAGAATAAAAATAAGCCTATGAATCAAGAGCCTCCAAGGTTGGAGCGAAACTTAGAATAGAAAACACGAAAAATACCAACAATGTGTAAATGAGTGAGGGGAATGAAATAACTTGAAGCTAGAGTGAATAAGAGAGTTTATTCAAAGGATGATTGGGGCTATCCAAAAATATAAAAATCAAGACAAAGAGCCGCCCGAAATGCCAACTGATAGACCTTATCTAAGACATGAGATTATCTTGTAAGGTAAGCAACTAGAGAGTCTAGTGGTTCGAGCCCATCTCACACACCAACATTATCCCACCTTGGGGAATGATTGCTAAGACATACATAATAAGTGAAAGGATGAGACATGACTTAAATGGTTTAAATACCATGTAATGTAGAGAAGGAGGAGAAGTACATAAAAATACACAACGATGGGATAAATTCATAAGTGTTATGGTACTTAATTAAGACATTTATTGATGAGTTATTCATAACCCTTTTCATGTTTATAAAAAACATATTTAACAAGGTCCTTAAGGTAAGTATACCTCTTGGTTTCCAAAGGATGTCCAAAGGATTCCCTATGATGGGGAGGATATTACCTTTTCTAATTTATTAGCCTGACCATTATGTTTTGTTAAATTTAGGTATGTTCTATGCTAGAGCAATTTACTTCAATTTTGCATATTAGCCCAATGTCAATATTCATATTAGCAATCACATCAGTGTGATAGTAAAGTGCAAATAGAACATAAACATAAACAATAGAAGACAAGCCAAGACAAGAGGACAGAAGATGTGGCACTAGCAAGGGACAAACCCCGATGTGGGGAAACCCTTGATCAAATCTTATTTAGTCTTCAATAGTTCAGCGAAGAGATAGAGATAGAGTACTATGAATTAAAGTCAATATTGACTTGCCAAATAGGAGATCTAACATCAAAGATCTTCACCATAAAGATGATACAATGAAGTTGCAAATCTGATACCAATGATTGCAACTCTGAACTCAGGTGAGGGCATACTTTCTCCAAAATGATTACACCACCATGCTGCTCCTTGCTAACTGACTAATCCTCAACGCAATACTACTAACCCTTGACAATGGCTTTGTCCATCTCTTATTACAGCAGCATCATACATTCCTCCAACAGTCATTAAAATAGCCTTTGATCTCAATATTATTATCTCACAAGACAACTCCTAGATTATGTTGATGATCTGGGCATATATAAGTTCTCAAACCATATGAAATACTTGATTGTGGTGTTATGGCATGCGGACTAACACACAGTTTTCTTGTAGCTTCTAGGCAGCGTAAACATTATTCTTTGTTAACCCAATAGATCTGTTCCACTGCTCCTTTAACTCGGCCTTCTTACAAGAAGAAACCAACCTCACACAGTCACAGAAGGGATGCCCAAACGGTCCCTTAATCTATGCCTCTTTCACGTTGTTAGCAGGGTTCCTTTATGCTGTGACTAGGGTTCTTTTCTTAGGGCCTCCTTAGATCTGCAGTTAGGGCTTCTTGACTGCGGATTTAAACCTCTTAGAACAACGGATTAAGGCTCCTCTTGAAAACAAGTTGGAACACCGAATTAGAGCCTCCTTTGACTATGAATAACAACCTCTCTTTGACTGCGGCTTGCTGCGAATAAGAGCCTATTTGAACAATGGATCAGGTCTCCTGTTTACCAGCAAAATAGGGCCTCCTTATTACTGCGTATAGGGCTTCTAAAGCACCTTCACCACTGCGGGTAAGACTTCTTTTAGACCTGCGGCTAGAACATGGTTATATCTCCTTCAAATGCGACTAGGTGTCTCTCCCTTCAACTGCGTCTATGGCACCTTGACTTGTTGTGTATAAAACCCTTCCTTCATTGCGTCTAGGGCTTCTCTCCTTCAAATGCGACTAGGTGTCTCTCCCTTGAACTGCGTCTAGGGCACCTTGACTTGCTGTGTATAAAACCCTTCCTTCATTGCGTCTAGGGCTTCTCCCCCCGATCTCTCTAGCCACCAAACCCAAACGAGGGGAGAGAGATCTTAGGAGAAGTGTGTGTGTCAAGAATGACTTGAGACCTCTTATATTTATAATGCAACATTGATGATAAGTTGGGGTAATTTGCTTGCTGGCTGACCTTGACAAATTGTCAAATAATACAAATAAATTCATATCTCCATAAATACATTTCGGAATCAGATGATATTTAGATCAATCCTACACCGCTTGGAGAGAGGAATCCAAGAAAAATATCAGCTTCCATAAATAAGATGACACACATGGAGTTTGGCCATAATTTCCAATTTTAACATGTTCTCTAAGGATATGGAAGAATTTGATTTCTTCAACATTCAAAATCTCTTGTTAGATTTTTGAGATATTTCAATTCATTTACAATTTTTTACCCTCCCTGCAGCCTCAACAATGACCTCTGAATTCCATAACACCATTAACTTATGAATCTACCATGAGCTTTCCAACCTTATGCCCATGAATAAAACAAGAAATACAACTTGGTTATTGGTGTTGTGTATTAGTCCCTAGGAGAATTTGAATTTCTTAGTTTCATCAAGGTCTATCATGATCCCTCGCATTCACTTCCATCAAAGAACAGGATATGCCTCTCACATCTTTTCTTCCATTTATAAAATTCTACTTCATTGAGTCTTAATCTCCATTCCACTCCTTTTGTTGGGGGGGGGGGGGGGGAGAGATTTGTACTAGAGAAGAGACATTTCTAAGAAGAAACACTCTTGAAATTGAGTTCCATTCATCTATGTCCAAATCAACCAAGACCAAGTCTTTAGTTCCAGTTGATTATATTTTTTTAGCGGCTAAGAAAAATGGCAAATTCGTTGCCACGAATGTCGAGGTTTGTTGTTATTGAAATATTTCCAAACACACTAAACTTTGGGAGAGCTTTCCATACTTGAAATAGAAGTGGTTTTTTTGAAAAGACCCTCAATATGTCTTTTTCCATTTCAAAAACATTTCGTTCTAGGATTGTGGTAGTGCGGTTCTAGGTGAGATTTTCCTCAAACTAAGGTCCCAAATTTGTAGATAAGTTTGAATTCAAAGAATAATGGTATGTTGTCTTGTTTTTTCACAATATAGAGGGAATCTCGAAGGCCCTTGAATGAATTGTTTGTGAAGATTTTCACTCATAAAAAGCTTACCTTGAGCCATTACCTAACAAAAGACATTGACTCTTAGAAGGGAGTCACCTGTAAAAAATTGATTCTAAATCTTGGCTTTGGGGTGTTAATTTTTGCAACTCCGATCAAATTCCACCTTTGACAACTTAGATGACCGAGATTATGATTGCATTAGATTCCTTTTTTCGAGAGGACAAAAACCGACCTAAAGATCATTTTATTTGGACTAGTGAAAGTTGGTTTTTGAATTTATTTATTCACTCATGTATATTGGGTTAGGTCAGACCTAAGTACATGTTAAATTGGAAAGGTCAGCGTCAACCCCAAGTGGAACTTCATGAAAGACTATAAATAAAACAGACCTCAAGCTCATTTGGACATAATGGACCAAGTCATCACCTCTTATCTTATTGTCTTGGTTCGCACAGGTCTAACGAAAGGAGTTTTCACAAGGGTTCGAAATATCAGGAGTGAAGCTCACATTGATGTATGGTTTTTTGATTCATGGATACTTGCACAGAACTGGGCATTTTATTCCCTGGACGTTGGTACACAGTGGTAAAGACAATGTCTAGAAATCCCTAGATGCTAGCACAGAAGCCTATGAGAGCATCTAGGGTTTTAGAGATAGTTAGGGTTGTATTGGTCCATAGACACACACACAGTATGGTCCTGAGAGTGTCCGGGCTACCATAGACGTTGGCACAAAATCCTATGAGAGCATCTAGGGTTTGAGACAGTTCTAGTGATGCTTGTCCCCGGACGCTCTCATCCAATTTAGATGGGAGCGTCCAGATCTATTTCGGATGTAGTCTTCTAGTTCTGCAGAGAGTTTCTAGGACTGTTATAGATGCTCTCACAACTCCTCCTACCTGCGTTCGCGACTCAAAGATGATATTTCAATATTCTGAAGATTCTGCTCAGTGACATCTATGTTCAACAATAACCAAAAGTTGACTATAGTGAGTGAAAACACATAACAACCATCATAATGAGGGTTTTGATTATAAGCGTGATTAGATCTATTTCATGGATATCATAGTTGTTTTGTTGCATAGATATATTTATGGATCATTGTACTCTCTTTTGCTGAATCATTTGATGACGATCTAATAAGAAGAATATTTGCAAGGGTTTTCCCCATAGTGGGTTTTTCCTTGGTCTCGGACCAATCCTGTTGTCTCTATGTGTGTGCATGCTTTTCTTCTATTATTCCTTTATGTTCCGCTGCATTGATGATGATGATGATGTTCTTTCTATATAATTGCATATGCTAATGAATAATGGTGTAGATATGAATAATGTAATGATGATATGCGATGAACTTAATGTATTAATGAAGAAATGTAATTATCAAAGCAAAGAACAATGTAGCCCTATGAAAAATTAACATGGAATCAGATATGCGCTGAAGAAAAGCCATGAAGATTGCCCTGATGATGACACATTTGATGGAAGAAAGAAGAGGATGGTGGAGACCTAAAATATTTATAGGGCTTGAAGAAAACCCTAGGAAAATTGATTATTAGGGTTTCACAATTCTATGAGGTTAGGGTTGGAGAGAAAGCCCTGATTTATGTAAACATTATGAGATATGGAACCTAGCTGGTCAATGTGAAGATGCTCAAGCACTTGACAAGGATTCGATGAAGCCCTAGATGGGATAATCCCTAGCATACCTAGTTGGATACCTAAAGACAACATTGGTATATGGACCATGGGCATTGATGTCTCTTGAAGATTGGTTCAAGAGGGAGAGGATCACCTCTCATTCAAGATAAGTATTTCTTGACACATGATGCCTCTTACTTTTAGACCTATGGATCTGATGATTATGGTTATTACTTATACTTCCTGCATATGTATTTGGGTATATGGATGTTTCTAACCTCCTTGATGAGATATGATAAGTGGATCCCTCTTGGGGACCATTTTATATGCAAGAGGGATGGCTACGGCTAGAAAGGGTAAAGAGGCACTATATGGAAAGATGTCAAAATGCTACACGCAGCCTATGTATAATGAAAAGGTGCACAGGGATTTGAATACCACAAGGTATGCATGGTATGTTGTACCGTAGCTATAACATTGGATGGCTCGGTAAGCCCTAAGACATGATGATAATGTCTCTTTCTGTATTGTCTCATACATGCATATGAAATCGACTTGTATCAATGTTTCCTATGATGAAATGATGCACCTGGTATTGAACATTTTGATCTTCTTGAATTCTATGAGGCTATCTAATATTGATGCATTGATACACTTGATGATTGACTAACATCCATCTGTTGGATATCTTGATCCTATAAGGAAGGCTAGCACCTTGACTCTATTAAATGATACTCTTGATACTTTTCATGATGAATTTCATATAGAAGGATAGCTCGTTGACTCCTATACATGATTATGTTGATAATGCTTGTGATAAACATGATGAAAGCATATGGAAAGAGAGACTACCACTCTCATTGTTTTGATAAAGCTTTATTGAATTACCTAACTTTATCTCATTGATGATGATAAGCATGGTAGTTGTGATGTTAGAGGTATATCTATGAGATTGATATTCTAGATCTCCTACTATCTGTGGTCATGTCTCGATGACATATGGTTAAATTGAATGTCCTAACTTGATGAAGTGACTTGATAGAAAGTGCTATTGTGTTCATAATCTTTGAGATATGATGTTGCATTTATATGTTTGTTTGAGTCTAAAGATTTATGTCATGATGTTGATAGCCATGATAGATATATGTTTATGGTCTAACAGATCTGTTGTTAGTTGACTCTAGTAGAGACAGGTTGATGACATAGATTCCCAGTCAGAGGTAGAATCTCTTCCCAATATTCTTACTCTTATTACTATTTGAATTTTGTAATGTTGAAGTATGATTTATGTTCATCAGACATAATTGATTTGTAGCAAAGTCTCATATCTGAAGCTTGTACAGAAATTAGGGTTTCTTCTCCGGATGCAGGCACTAAATTGGGAAATCTTGTCCCTGGACGCACACATGCTAATGCCCAGTAGGGTCCAAGTTGCTAAAGACGCTCCCATGTTAACCTGAAGGGGGCATCCAAGGGTTTGACTACAGTTGACCATCATTGGAATCTTTATGAAGTTGTCTAAACTTTGAATCAAGGTGTCTCTAACATATTCTGCCACTATAATTTGATTTTTGAAGTTGTTTGGTTAAATTGTTGATCACATGAAATTGAAGTATTGTGCATGAAATCAGATGTTGACCTGGAAGATGTCAGTACCACAAATGTGTTACACATATCAGCAAGATCTACAAGTAGGAGAAGCTTGAATGTTTTCCATAACATGAACATGCAGACTGAACTTGTGTTTGCAAGTGACCGGGACATACATATAGATATGTCACTATGTTTGTGCTACAAGAGTTTGTTATGATTTCGCTGATTGATATAGATGTGAAGTATTTAATGTTGTGTCATGATACTTGACAATAAATTTGAATTGATTATTGAGATATGCTTTGACTATAGATCTCTCTACGATAGAAAATTTGGATTTGACATGATGTCTAATGATCTAATTTGACAATTGTTGATTTTCCCTGATGTCTATGCTATGTGGGCATAATGAATTATGTGAGTATTCAGAAAAATAAAAATGGAACCTGCATGGCTCTTCCTTGGTGTATGCATTTGCACCTAGTGATAGAAATGACTTGTATTATGATTATGAGGATGACTTGATCAAGTTCGGATTGATAATGCATGGTTGGTTACAACTTGTTGGCACAATAATTAAATGAATTCAAAACTTGATATGAGCTCTACTTGTCTCCTCGTTGAAAGAATTGATACTATGATGTTGATGACTTTGATAATGGTTGTGATATAACTTCTAAACTTTGATGAGTTGACTTTGCCGATGTGATGATACAACATTGATTTATGTAAGGCTAATTAAGATGGATTAATAAGGCATTATGTTTAGAGTGTTGCATGAAGCAAGCTCCCCGATCTCGATATGTCTATATTTGACAGTTATCTGGTGGAGTCAGGATGATGAGCTCTAAGGTATGACTTTGATTTTGATTATGGTTTTGGTTTTACATCCTGATGGTCTACTCTTGACAGGTGATAAACCTCTAATGATCTAAATTAGAGGGAGATAGCTTTTGAAGCTCAAAATGTGTATCATGGCATGATGAATCAAATCCTATATTGCAAAGCTATTGGAAAATGTTTTCTTTTATAATGAAAATGCAAATCCTTGGATATTCTGATTTAAAGTTCAAAGATGTTGTTGAACTTGAAATGGCATCCGACTATTGATTGAAGAATTTATGTTTCGTTTGGAACATACATCTATATATATATGATGTGCATAGAACCTAAATAAATTTATGAGTGAGCTGCTTCATTCACATAGAGTTGCGACCAAGCATCCTTTGAAATATCTACACGAGATATTCTATTTTTGAGGCTGAGATATTTCTCCTATGAAATGTGACTGCATGGATGTACTTTTGTTGATAAATATTATTGTTAACCACATTTGGATGTTGCTTTAGTATGGAATTTTCCATGATATCTTGGATGAAAGGTCCATAGTACAATTGAGGATGAGTACGATGTTTCTAGCATGGCTAACTGTGAGGCATGATGAAGAAGATCCCTAGAGAGTTTCCTGAGCATGATCGGGATATGACATGGATACATTGTGATGACATACAATGAGATCTGATTGGAAAACTTCCTATATTTATAGTTGGGACTGAGATGCTTTCATATATTGAGACAGTGCAATTGCTCGAAACAAGCTTAGGTTTGTGGTTGGCACCTCCTTGAGAGGGAGGATGATTATGGTATCCTTTTGATATTTATATGATTATGTTCTGACATGATATTTTATTAGATGTCTGGTATGAACAAGAAGGCACTGCTATTGAGACAAGGTGATACCAAATTTGAGTATGATGAGAACAACAATGATCGAGGACCCTAAGCCAACTCTTCCTCCCTGTGTGAGCTCCTAGGGTGAGGAATTGAGAAATAGGGCTCCTGGGGTTGAGGGAACTCTGGACAATAGGGTATGACCCCTATCTGTTACCCATAGGGTTAAAGATGTTTCTCCCCTATCTTCATAGGGTCAGAGAATTTTTCTCCCATGTTTAGTTGTTATAGAGTATACCCCAGTTTGCATCATACCCACACATTGGGCATGTCGGAAATACCACTCCCCGTTTGGACAGCGATTTGAGAGTGTACTTGGGGTGTACAACCCAAGTCGATTATGATGCAAGTGTTCTACCACATGACTATTTAAGGTCATCGATGGGAAGATCAATAGGAAATAAGATGAGTTGAGATAACCCTTTCCGATTCCAGGTTGATATTGAGCTCCCTGATGAGATCCCAAGGTCCCAGGGTCGAGATATGCCACCCTGTGTGTTTGGATATCCTATTTCTCGATATGGGGTTGTAGATGTATAGCTCCCCCATGAGATTCTAAGTCGAGATTTGTTCCTCGATTTGGTTCCAGGATAAGATGTCTTGCTTGATGATATGATATCTGATGATGATTCATGATGATATTCTGGGTAGTAGCCCATTGGCAGAGATTCCAGGTAGCATCTTTATGGATAGAGGGTGGTAGCTTAAGCTCCCCTCCTGTAGCAAATTCTTCTTCTTCTAGATTCGAGAATATTCAGCATATAAGGAGGAACAATCAAGAGATAAGCAAGAATAAGAAAGGGATAGATCAAGATGTACATTGATGATTTGTGATGATGAGATACTTGAGGTGGTCATGGCATGATAACCTACATGACAGAGATGATCAGGGATGATTCGTGATGACACTTGAAGTTACAAGAATGGAATATTGATCGATGGACATATATTGGTAGGTCGAATTTTCCCTAGTTGAGAGGGAGTGTTGATTTTTGCAACTGCGGTGAAACTCCACCTTGGATAGCTCAAATGACCGAGATGATGATTTCATTAGATTCCTATTTTTGAGAGGACTAAAATCTACCTAAAGATCACCTCATTTTGACAAGTGAAAGTTGTTTTTTGAATTTATTTATTCACTCGTGTATATTGGGTTAGTCGCCCTAAGCACATGTTAAATTGGACAGGTTAGCCTTAATCCCAAGTGGACCCTCATGAAAGCCTATAAATAGAAGAGACCTCAAACTCATTTGGACACAATTGATCAAGCCATCATCTCTTCTCTTATTGTCTTTGTTCGCACAGGTCTGATGAAGGATTTTGCGCAAGGGTTCCAAAATATCAGGAATGAAGCTCGCACTAATTGAGGGTTTTTTGATTTGTGGACGTTGGCACATAACTAGGAATTTTAGTCCCTGGATGCTGGCACACAGTGGTCAAGACAGCATCCAGAAATCCCCAAATGCTAGCACAGAAGCCTATGAGAGCGTCCAGGGTTTCAGAGACAGTTCGGGATGTATTGGTCCTCGAAAGCACACATTATATGGTCCTGAGAGCGTCTGGGCTCCCATAGACGCTGGCACAGAAGCCTATGGGAGTGTCCAGGTTTTGAGACATTTCTGGGAATGTTTTTCCCCAAATTCCCTCATTCAATTGACCTAGGACTATCCACATATGTTCTGTACATAGTGTTCCAGTTCTACAGAGAGCGTCAAGGAGTGTTATATGCTCGCACAAATCCTCTTCCTTGCGCCTGAGACTCATAGATGAGATTTCAATATTCCAAATATTTCACTCTGTGACAACAATGTTTAGCAATATCCAGCATTTGACTATAGTCAGTGACAACACATTACAACCATCAGAATGAGGGTTTTGATTATAAGCGTGATTAGATCTGTTTCATGGATATCATAGTTGTTTTTTCGCATAGATAAAGTTATGGACCATTGTACTCTCTTTTGCTAAATCATTTAATGATGATCTAAGAAGAATAATATTTGCAAGGGTTTTCCCCATAGTGGGTTTTTCCTTGGTCTTAGCCCAATCCTGTTGTCTCTATGTGTGTGCCTGCTTTTCTTATGTTGTTCCTTTATGTTCCATTGCATTGATGATGATGATGTTGTTATTTCTATATAATTGCGTATGTTGATGAATAATGTAATGATGATATGGGGTGAACTTAATGTATTAATGAAGAAATGCAATTATCAAAGCAAAGAACAATGTAGCCTTATGAAAAATCAACAAGGAATCAAAGATGGGCTGAAGAAAAACCATGGAAATCACCCCAATGATGACACCTTTGAAGGAAGCAAGAAGAGGATGGTGGAGACCTAAAATAATTCTAGGGTTTGAATAAAACCCTAGGAAACTTGATTATTAGGGTTTGATGGATTCTATGATGGTAGGGATGGAGAGAAAGCCCTGGTTTATGGAAACAATATGAGATATGGAACCTAGCTAGTTAATGTGAAGATGCTCAAGCACTTGACAAAGATTTGATGAAGCCCTAGATGGGATAATCCCTAGCATTCTTGGCTGGATAACTGAATGCAACATTGGTGTATGGACCATGGACATTTATGGCTCTTGAAGATTGGTTCAAGAGGGAGAGGATCACCTCTCATTGAAGATAAGTATTTCTTGATTCATGATGCTTCTTACATTTAGACCTATGGATCTAATTATTATGTTTATTACTTATGCTTCTTGCATATGTATTTGAGTATATTGATGTTTCTAACCTCCTTGATGAGACATGATAAGTGGATCCATATTGAGGATCATTTGAGATGCAGGAAGGATGGCTAGAGTTGGAAAGGTAAAATGGCACTATAGGGAAAGATGTCCAAATGCTACACATGGCCTATGTCTAATGAAAAGGTGCATAGGTATTTGAATACCACAAGGTATGCATGGTATGTTGTATTTCAGCTCTAACATTGGATGGCTCGGTAAGCCCTAAGACATGATGAGAATGTCTCTTTCTTTCATGGCTCATACATGCATATGAAAGCGACTTGGTTCTATGTTTCCTATGATGAAATGATGCCCCTGGTGTTGAAAATTTTGATCTTATTGAATTCTATGAGGCTATCTAGTATTGATACATTGATACACTTGATGATTAGCTAACATCCATCCATTGCACATCTTGATCCTACATGGAAGGCTAGCACCTTAACTCTAGTAAATGATACTCTTGATATTTTTCATGATGGATTTCCTATATAAGGATAGATCATTGACTCCTATACACGAGTCTGCTGATAATTCTTGTGATAATCATGATGAAAGCATATGGAAAGAGAGATTGGCACTCTCATTGTTTTGATAAAGCTTTATTGAATGACCTAACTTGATCTCATTGATCATGATATGCATGGTAGCATTGATTTTAGAGGCATAACTATGAGATTGCTATTATAGATCTCTCACTACCATGGTCATGTCTAGATGACATATGGTTAAATTGAATGTCCTAACTTGATGAAGTGACTTGATAGAAAGTGCTATTGTGTTCATAATCTTTGAGATATGATGTTTCATCTATATGTTGCTTTGAGTCTAAATATTGATGTCATGATGTTGATAACCATGATAGATATATGTTTAAAATCTAACAGATTTTTTGTTGCTTGACTCTAGTAGAGATAGGTTGATGACATAGATTCTGAGTCAGAGGGAGAATCACTTCTCAAGATTCTTACTCTTATTACTATTTTCATTTTGTACTGTTGAAGTATGATTTATGTGCATCTGACATAATTGATCTGCAGAAAAGTCTCAGATCTGAAGCTTGCACATAAATTATGGTTTTTGCTCTGGATGCAAGCAATGAATTGGGAATTCTCGTCCCTAGATGCATGCATGCTAAGGCCCAGGTAGCATCTAGGCAACTAAAAATGCTCCCATGCTAACCTTAAGGGAGTGTCCAGGGGTTTGACTACAATTGACCATAATTTGAATCTTTCTGAAGCTATCTGAACTCTAAATAAAGGTGTCCTCGACATATTCTGCCACTGTAATCTGATTTTTGAAGTTGTTGGGTTAAATTGTTGATCACATAAAATTGAAGTATTGTGCATGAAATCGGATGTTCACCTGGAAGATGTTAGTACCACATATTTTTTGCAGATAACAAGAAGATATACAAGCATGAGAAACTTGAATGTTTGCCATAACATCAACATGCAGGCTGAACTTGTGTTTGTAGGTGACCGAGACATACATATGTCACTATGTTTGTGCCACAAGAGTTTCTCATGATTTGGCCAATTCATATAGATGAGCATACTTGACAATAACTTTGAATTGATGATTGAGATATGCTTTGCTTATAGATCTCTCTACGATAACAAATTTGTATTTGACCTTATGTCTAATGATCTGATTTGACGATTGTTGATTTGCCCTGATGTCTATTCTATGTGGGCATAATGTGTTATGCTCTTAACCTGCAAATCAATACCCAAGCGAAGAAAAGATACCGAGAACACAAAATATGCGAAGAAAATATACCCAGAACACAGAATAGCAATGATTTTATTATTCAGAGAGCAATGTTCACAGGCCTCTTCGAGGGGGCAACCTCCAATAGAGCAGAGCTCGATTACAAAACAAGACACAATGCTCCTCGCAGGGAGTCTCTATCCTTTATATATGACTCATACATGCAATACCACGAGCCAATATCATGGGTTTTATTAATACCATCTATCTAATACTACCGCCTATTTACCATCTATCTAATACTTCCGCCCATTTGCAACTAACTGTGGTCCCGTTATTAATTGCGGGTTAACCACTTACAAATATTAATATGGGCTTTATTGACTCTTGACTATGACGTGATCCCAAGACATAAATAAAGGGGTTAGGGTGGGACCCTAACATGCCCTCCCCCTTAAGACTAGCCTTGTCCTCAAGGCTGAAGCTGCGGAAACTGCTGAAGAATAGTGGCTGGTTCCCAAGTTGCATCTTCCGGAGAGGTGTCTTTCCATTTGACGAGGACCTCCTTAATCATGCGGCCGCGCAGGTGCTTGTCTCTTGTGTCTAGAACCTGTTCAGGTTGAAGCCAGATTGACCCTTCTTCGTCCAATTCAGGTAGACTGGTTTGAACTCGGCAATTGTTCCCAATCACTTTCTTGAGGCACGATACATGGAAAACTGGGTGGATTTTTGCTGTAGGTGGCAAAGCCAACTTGTAAGCCACTTCTCCAATGCGCTGAAGTACTTGGTATGGTCCATAGAATTTTGGGGAGAGCTTTTGACAACCCTTGTCTTTGAGTGATGTTTGCTTATATGGTTGCAGCCTCAAAAAGACCTGATCCCCTTCTTGAAATTGGTGCTCTGAGCGATGTTGGTCAGCCTGTTGCTTCATACGGTTCTGAGCTTGATGAAGATTCTCGCGCAGATGGGCAAGCAAGGTTGTGCGGTGTTGTAGGAGTTGATCCACAGCTTGTACTTTGGAGCACCCCGTGAGATAAGAAGTAGGGGAAGGCGGAAGTTGTCCATAGACTACTTCATAGGGAGTCATTTTGGTGGTGGCATGATAGTTGGTGTTATACCACCACTCCACCAGAGGTAACCACTGTACCCAAAGGTGTTGCTTTTCTGAAGTGAAACACCTAAGGTAGGTTTCTAGAAATTTGTTGACGACTTCGGTTTGACCATCTGTTTGCGGATGATATGAAGTACTGAGTTTGAGTTGAGTGCCTTGTATTCTGAAGAGCTCCTGCCAAAAATTACTGGTGAAGATTGGGTCACGGTCGGATACAATAGAAGTGGGCATGCCATGCAATTTGAAGATCTGATCCATGAAAGTTTGAGCAACCAAGGTTGGTGTAAATGGGTGGGGTAGGGCACAGAAATGAGCATACTTCGATACTCGGTCCACAACCACCATGATGACTGACTTGTTCCCAGACTTTGGAAGACCTGTAATGAAATCCATGGAAACCTCTGTCCAAATTGACGCCGGAATGGGTAATGGTTGTAATGTGCCTGGTGTGTTGACGGTTTCCCCTTTGTGGCGTTGACAGACGTCACATTCTGCTACGAAAGTAAGGATGTCCTGTTTCATGCCGGTCCAAAAAAATGATCTTCTGGTGCGAGCATACGTCTTCTGAAAGCCCGAATGTCCTACAATGGGAGATGAGTGCAATTCTGCCAAAATGCGACTTTTGAGGGTGGATGTTGGTGATATTACGACTCTGTCCTTGTAGCGAAGAATATCATTCTGCCACGAGTAGCCCTTGCTGGAATTAGGATTTGCCTGCAATTGAGAAATGAGTTGGGAGAGCCCTGGATGTGAAAACCATTCCCTGCGAGCCTCTTCAATCTAGTCTGGAATGGGGAGGGAAATTGCGAGCAGAGTACTTTCCTCCTGAAATTGGCGCGACAATGCATCTGCTACCCTGTTGTCTTTCCCTTTCTTGTAAATGATCTCATAATCATATCCCAGCATTTTGGCTAACCATTTATTTTGTTGAGGGGAAGAGAGGCGTTGCTCCAAAAAATATTTAAGACTGTGATGATCTGTGCGGATTTGGAAACGTCGCCCCAACAAGTAAGGTCTCCAGGTCTCGACTGCATGTAAGATGGCCATCATTTCCTTCTCGTAGGTAGATTGGCCTAGATTCTTCCCACTTAGTTGTTGGCTGGTGAAGGCCAATGGTCGCCCTTCCTGCATTAAGACCGCTCCAATACCTGTTCCCGAAGCATCACATTCAATGACAAATGATTTGGTGAAGTCCGGTAGTGCTAAGACAGGAGTGGAACACATGGCGGTTTTTAGAGCGGTAAATGCCTGTTGTGCTTCCTCATTCCAGAAGAAGGAATTTTTCTTTAGGAGTTGCGTTAGGGGCTTCGCTATGCGGCCATAGTTGCGGACAAATTTACGATAATAGCCTGTGAGACCCAAAAATCCTCTCAAGCTTTTCAAGGTCTTAGGTTGAGGCCATTCTTGCATGGTCTGGATCTTTTTGGGGTCCACCTTGACACCTTCGCGCCCCACAATGTGGCCCAAATACTCAACTTCTTCCATGCCAAACGAACACTTAGACATCTTGACAAATAATTTATGTGTTCGGAGTAGTTGCAAGAGTAGATCTACATGCTGAAGATGTGCCGCCCAAGTGCCACTATAGATGAGGATGTCATCGAAGAAGACAAGGACAAATTTTCTGAGATATGGTTTGAGGAGGTGATTCATAAGGCTCTGAAAAGTAGAGGGGGCATTATAGAGACCAAATGGCATGACGAGGAACTCGTAATGGCCTTCATGAGTTCGGAAAGTTGTCTTGGGAATGTCGACTTCCTTCATGCGAATTTGGTGATAGCCTGAGCGAAGATCCAACTTAGTGAAGAATTGAGCCCCATTGAGTTCGTCCAGCAAATCGTCCACCACTGGGATGGGAAATTTATCTTTGACTGTTAACTTATTGAGGGCCCTGAAGTCGGGACACATCCGCCACTCCCCATCTTTCTTGAGGACCATGACCACTGGGGATGAATAAGGACTAATGCTGGGACGAATGACACCTGCTTCCAACAATTCCTTGATGATTTTTTCTATTTCATTCTTTTGGTTGAACGGATATCTGTATGGCCGCACATTTGGGGGTTGGGCCCCTGGAACCAATGTGATGTTATGATCATGTTCCCCTCGCGAGGGTGGAAGCTCATGAGGCTTGTCAAAGACCGTCCTATGTTTATTTAAAATCTGTTGCATCTCAGGATGAACTGGCGGAGATATGGTGTCTACTACCTGGATGGCATTAAATTGAGCTACCACTCCATGATGGCCCTTTTTTAACAATTTTTCCATTCTATGCGAGCTGATGATAGAGGGGGCTCCTGCCTGAAGTCCACGGAGGGTATGTGTGGAGTTGTTCTGCTTAAAACTCATATATAACTCCTGGAAATCCATTGTGATTGGCCCAAGGGTGCGGAGCCATTCAGCACCTAGGACAATGTCGCATCCCCCCATGTGTATGGCAAACATGTGGGTTTTCAACTGATAATCCCCCATTTGAAGTTTGACATTTTCACAGCGGCCTTCACATTTCATTGTGCCCCCATTTGCAATTTGGACCTGGAAGTTAGAGACTTCCCGTACATAACAATGCGCTGCTTCGGCGATTTTTTGATGGATGAAATTATGGGTACTTCCACTATCAATCAAGACTATTACTGGGCGATGTTTAAGAAAACCCCTGATTTTGAGAGTTTGAGGGGAAGAGATTCCTGCCAACGCATTGAGCGAAATAACTGGGTCATCAGATACAATCTCCTTTTGGTTGTCTTCTTCGATCGCCTCCGGTTCCTCAAGAAGTGGATCTTCCTCGGTGGAGCTATAGTCAGTGGCATCTATTTGAAAAAACTTGGGCTCCTTGCATTTATGCCCAGGGGAATACTTTTCATCACAGTAGTAACATAGTCCTTGCTTTCTTCTCTCGGCCATTTCCTGAGGGGACACCTTTTGGACCTTAAGTGTCTGAGTCGTGGTATGAGCTTGTGGGGGACGACCTTTAGTGGGGAAATTGGGGCGGCTGTATTGGGCTGTTATGGCACCCTCCACCTTACGGGCTACCTGGCAAGCCTCCGTCAATGTGGGAGGGTGGTGGAGTAGAACTTGAGCTTTGATGGCTTCTTTAAGACCACTGATAAAACATTCCGTGTAGAACTCATCTGAGAGATGGTCAGTGCGGAAGGCCAAGGCTTCAAAAGCGGTGATATATTCATCCACTGTACCTGTCTGTCGGAGCTTAGTGAGACGGCCCAAAAAGGAGTCTCCCTGTTCAAAGTGATCTCGAAGAGCTTTGGAAAACTGGGCCCAACTCGAAAAAGGTGCATTGCAACGTTGATGCCATTCTGCCCATTGCCATCGTTCATTATCCAAGTACATGGTCCCCACTCCAATCTTTGTCCAATCATCTTGGAGATGATTCAATTTGAAATACTGTTCCATGTGTGCTAGCCATGCGGACGGGTTAGAACCATCAAATTTCTGTATATCCAACTTGGGAGGTCGCTGACTATCCAACTTAGGAGGTGGTGGATGGGTGTGCCAGACGTGAGGAGAGTGGCTAGACTCACCCTCAAGGTGTATATGGTCATTATATGGTACCTCAAGAGCTAGCTCCTTGCCCTTAGCGAGTGCTTGCCATACCATGCTCGATAGGTCTTTAAGCAAATCTTTGAGCTCGTTCATATCTGTTTCAAGTTTGTCTAGTCTTTCATTGGCCATTGCTTGAGCTCTAGTTTCTACCATACACCAACTTGATTAAAATTTGGGACCGCCAAAAATTTTTTTCTAAGAAATTGAATGGTACCATCGTGCTCAGCTTGTTGTCCTGATGTTGATGGGCTAGGTCACAAATAAGCACTTCGGAAGATCTCAGACTTTTTTTTTGGAAAACTCCTAACGGAGTTTTACTCCTTCCTGATCAATACTGCAGTCGCTAAATCCTTAAATTGTCAATGCCGCCAAAAGTCCTGCGAAAATCATATCCAGGTACAGGAACCCTTCGCAACTACTCCGATCTGGTGGATCTGAGATATCTGAATGGTGGAACAACTGCTGCTGCTGATCTGGAATATCCTATCTGGTGGATCTGAGAGATCTGAATGGTGGAACAACTGCTGTCGCTGATCTGGAATATCCGATCTGGTGGATCTGAGAGATCTGAATGGTGGAACAACTGCTGCTGCTGATCTGGAATATCCGATCTGGTGGATCTGAGAGATCTGAATGGTGGAACAACTGCTACTGCTGATCTGGAATAGATGATGTGTGATCCCCCGATAGAAAGGGAACTATGGTCTTGGGGAGTGTCAGGTGCTACAGGATCGCAATATACATAAGGGTCTGACAGTAGTACTCGGCCCAATGTTTCAGGGCTCTAACTAAGGAGGATCGACCGTACCCTTAGCCGTACAACCCGACTACCCTATCGTACGGGCGAGTAATCTCTCCGAGTGCTGTTCTCGATGTACTGTAGCAACAAGACGGCCGAAGGTTTATCTAAGGCGAGGTTTCAAGGGAGCTAGGGGGCTTCCTATATACCCAGAGGGTACGTGGAAGACAGTCCGTGCGCGGTTCTGTCTAATGCGCTACTACTCGAAGGGGTACCCACAGGGGTTACAAGGGAGTCCAACAGACGTGACCACCTCTTGTATTTCCTGCGTGCATGCCTCCCCAAATCCGCAGGTTTATGCGCTTAACGACAGATCCCGTGGTTTAAAGACGCCGGAACACGTCTCTAGCCTAAAAAAATTTTGCTAAAATTTGGAGATCCCACCAAGCCCTGGAAAGTGCTCTGATACCACTTGTTATGCTCTTAACCTGCAAATCAATACCCAAGCGAAGAAAAGATACCGAGAACACAAAATATGCGAAGAAAATATACCCAGAACATAGAATAGCAATGATTTTATTATTCAGAGAGCAATGTTCACAGGCCTCTTCGAGGGGGCAACCTCCAATAGAGCAGAGCTCGATTACAAAACAAGACACAATGCTCCTCGCAGGGAGTCTCTATCCTTTATATATGACTCATACATGCAATACCACGAGCCAATATCGTGGGTTTTATTAATACCATCTATCTAATACTACCGCCTATTTACCATCTATCTAATACTTCCGCCCATTTGCAACGAACTGTGGTCCCGTTATTAATTGCGGGTTAACCACTTACAAATATTAATATGGGCTTTATTGACTCTTGACTATGACGTGATCCCAAGACATAAATAAAGGGGTTAGGGTGGGACCCTAACATAATGACTTATGTGAGTATTCGGAAAAATGATTTTCTATTGGCCTCCTCATTCCTAGCACAATGGTTGAGGTAATGATAGTTGTGATTCATCATGAAAATGGAACCTGCATGACTCATCCTTGGTGTATGCACTTGCACCTAGTGGCAGAAATGACTCGTGTTATGATTATGAGGATGACTTGATCAAGTTCGGATTGATAATGCATGGTTGGTTACAACTTGTTGGCACAATAATTAAATGAAGCCAAACTTGATATGAGCTCTACTTGTCTCCTGGTTGAAAGAATTGATATTATGATGTTGATGACTTTGATAATGGTTGTGATCTTACTTCTAAACTTTGATGAGATGACTTTGCTTATGTGATGATACAAAATTGATTTATGTAAGGTTGATTATGATGGCTTAACAATGAATTATGCCTAGAGCATTGCATGAAGCAAGCTCCCCGATCCAGATATGTGTATATTTGGCAATTATCTGATGAAGTTAGGATGATGAGTTCCAAGGTATGCCTTTAATTTTGATTATGGTTTTTGTTTTAAATCCTGATGGTCTACTCTTGAAAGGTGATGAGCCTCTAATGATCTAAATAAGAGGAGCTTTTGAAGCTCGAAATGATGTATCATGGCATGATGGATCAAAAGCTATATTGCAAAGCTATAGGAAAATGTTTTTTTGTATAATGAAAATGAAAATCCTTGGATACTCCAATTTGAAGTTCAAAATTGTTGTTGAACTTGACATGGAATCCGAATGTTGATTGAAGCATTGATGTTTCATTTTGAACATCCATCTGTATATATGTGATGTGCATATAACCTAAATAAACTTATGAGTGAGTCGCTTCATTCACATAGAGTTCCCACCGAGCATCCTTTGAAATATCTGCATGAGATATTCTATTTTCGAGGCTGGGATATTTCTCCTATGATATGTGACTGCATGGATGTATTTTTTTTGATAGAGATTATTGTTAAGCACATTTGGATGCTGATTTAGTATTAGATCTACCATGATATCTTTGACGAAAGGTCCATAGTATAACTGAGGATGAGTATGATGTTGCTAGCATGGCTAGTTATGAGGCAGGATGAAGAAGCTCCTTAGAGAGTTGTCTAAGCATGATCGGGATATGACATGGATACCTTGTGATGACATAGAGTGAGATATGATTGGAAAAAATCCCATATTTAGTTCAGACTGATATTCTCTCATATATTGAGACAGTGCAGTTGTTTGAAACAAGCTCAGGCTTATGTTTGGAACCTACTTGAGAGGGAGGATGATTATGGTATCCTTTTGAGATTTATATGATTATGTTCTGACATGATATTTGATTTGATGTCCTGTATGAATAGGAAGCAACTGCTATTGAGACAAGGTGATACCAGATTTGAGTTTGATGAGAGCAACGTTGATCAGGGACACTAAGACAACTCTTCCTCCTTGTTTGAGCTCCCAGGGTGAGGAATTGAGATAGAGGGCTCCTGCAGTTGAGGGAACTCTGGACAATAGGTTATAACCCATATCGGTTACCCATAGGGTTGAAGATGCTCCTCCCCTATCTTCATAGGGTTGGAGAATGTTTCTCCCATGTTTGGTCGTTGCAGAGTATACCCCAGTTGGCATCATACCCACAAGCTGGGATTGTCAAGAATACCACTCCTTGTTTGGCCAACGAGTTGAGAGTGTACTTGGGGTGTGCAACCCAAGTCGATTATGATGCAGGTGTTCTACCACATGACTATTTAGGGTCATCGATGGAAATATCAGTAGGCAATAGGATGGGTTGAGATAACCTTGTGTGATTCCAGGTTGAGATTGAGTTCCCTGATGAGATCCCAGTGTCAAGATGTGCTCCCCTGTGTGTTTGGATATCATATTGCTTGATATGGGGTTGTAGATGTATAGCTCCGCCATGAGATTCCAGGTTGAGATGTGTTCCCCAATGTTGTTCCAGGTTGAGATGTTATCCTTCATGATATTCTCTTTGATGACAATTGATGATGATATTCCGGGTAGTAGCCCGCTGGTAGAGATTCCAGGTAGCATCCTGATGGATAGAGGGTGGTATCTTAAGCTCCCCTCCCGTAACAAATTCTTCTTCTTCTATATGCGAGAATATTCAACAAACGAGCAGGAACAATCAAGGGATAAGCAGGGATAAGCATGGGATAAATTGAGATGTACATTGATGATTTGTGATGATGAGATACTTTAGGTGGTCATGGCATGATGAATACATGACAAAGATGATCAGGGATGATTCGTGATGATACTTGTGTTGAATAATCTAGGGCACCTGAGTTATAATGAGATTCTTCTAGCAATGATAACAATTTGTGAAGTACTTATACTTTTATTGTTAACACAATCTCATTCTTATTATTATTAGTGTATGTTATCTTACTTCATCTTGAAACATTTACCAAAATACAAGAGACAAGAACACAAGATGTTGACTCTTAGCTAGGGAAAAACCTCTCTCTCTTAGAGAGGAAAACCCTTTTTGAAATTTCTCTTATTGAAGCTTATATTGATAAATACCAAAACGTAGACCCTTGACAATAAGATCCTCTGAGCACAAGTCAATCCTTTGTCCTTCTTATTCTAACACTTCATTCTCCTTCTTTCAGCACTTCGTTCTTCTTCTAACAATTGATAGCATCCCTATTTATGCTTGCACTAGAAGAAATATTTTTCTTTGTTCCTTAGTAGACTCCTTCCCTTATGAAGAGTACCTTATCCCTCTTACAATCGAGCTCTTCCTTGAGATATAGTTGCAGGTCTGATGTAACAGCAGTGTGGCCCTATTTTCTTTGCACTTGTGACGAGATTCCTTCAAGAAACGGATGTTAGAGAGCTCTTCTTCCTTCGCTTGTTTGGTATTGTTCTTCGCTTGAGTGAGAGGCATAATAGGCACTCCTTTATTAGCCCAACCAACAAACTTTTATGACTGTAATAGGAAGGTTGTTATGACAGAAGAGAGAGACTCCTTTTCTTCCCACGTATGACTGTAATGGGCCCTAAGAAAACCCTATTAACTTCGGTTTTGTTCCTCCCTTCTTAGTTGTACTAGAGGATCCTTCCTCTTCCTTTTTCGCACCCTATACTTGTCCTTTCCCTTCGTTGATTTTAGAGGTGAATTACATTGCTTTGGAGGGGTGGAATGACCCTTATATATAAAGGTTTGCTCCTTCTTTAGGCCGACTTGATGACTTGAGGCTGACTTGACTTTTATGCTTCAGATTGCTTCCTTTTGTGATGTCGTTGCATGGAGGAGGCTTGTGACTTGGCTTGGAGGTATTTCTTGGACTCTCATACATAAATACACATGTTGTAACATGCCTTCAAGGGTATTAAACATTTGTTTTGACTCTTTGACTTCCCTATAGCACTTTGACATGTGCTAGACCTATGCAATGAGCAAGAAACTCATTGATATAAATAACAAAAATAATATTTCTTTTCTTTTATAAATACAAATTTCAAAATTACATTTATGAATACCGAACCTAGTTACACTTTCTTCAACAACTTGAAGGCAAAAAAATGGCATATTGATTGATGGACAGATATTAGCAGATGGAATTCTCCCTAGTTGAGAGGGAGTGTTAATTTTTGCAAATGCGGTCAAATTCCACCTTGGACAACTAAAATGACCGAGATGATGATTTAATTAGATTCCTCTTTTTGAGAGGACCAAAATTGACCTCAAGATCACCTTTTTTTGACAAGAAAAAGTTGGTTTTTGAATTTATTTATTCACTCATGTATATTGGGTTAGGTCGACTCTAAGCACGTGTTAAATTGGATAGGTTGGCCTCAACCCCAAGTGGACCCTCATGAAAGCCTATAAATAGAAGAGACTTGAAGCTCAATTGGACATAATTGATCAAGACATCATCTCTTCTCTTATTGTCTTGGTTCGCACAGTTTTGATAGAAAGAGTTCACGCAAGGGTCTGAAATCTCAGGAGTGAAGCTTGCACTGATCTAGGGTTTTCTGATTCCTAGAGGTTGGCACAAAACTGGGAATTTTAGTCCCTGGACACTGGAACACAGTGGTCAAGAAAGTTTCCAGAAATCCCTGGACGCTAGCAAAAAATCTTATGAGAGTGTCCATGGTTTCAGAGATAGTTCGAGATGTATTGTACCTCATACACATGCACAATATGGTCTTGAGAGCGTCCGGGTTGCCATAGACACTGGCACAGAAGCCTATGGAAGCCTCTAGGGTTTGAGGCAGTTCTAGGAATGTTTTTCCCTAGACACCCTCATCCATTTCACCTAGGAGCGTCTAGATATATTCCAGACTGTAATACACCTTCTGAAATTAAATTGTTACAGGTTTACTTATTCTACAATTTCGAATTTTGGAAGCCATGGGACCCATGTGATTTTTGGAAAAGAATTAGGAAGGAAAAATGGGCCGAAATGTTTTATTGGCATAGCCTGGGGGCCACCCACATGAGGAGATACATACCACCTTACAGGGAAGTTCGAATGACTAAGGAGGTAAAGTCAAATTTCTAGTTGGAGGGGGCCCACCTAGGAAAAGAGGCCCACAAATTATAAATAGAGGAGGCTCAACCTTATTTAGTATCTTTTGACATGCTAAACTCAATCTTAGTTGCTCGAGCTGCTTAGACGAGTTACTATGTTGTTTAGCACACGAGTGTCTCCAAGCGGAGATCTCAACCCTTACTTTGGTGGACTTCGAGCACCAGCCCTAGAAGGGAGTTCTTCTTCATCTCAGTTCGTAACAACAATAGGGAGACATGTTATAGTAGCTGTAAGTCGAGTACCAGCAGCAGGGGGAGTAACAACAGCGGAGGGATTGCGTAGTCATAGCGTGAGGCACTCCGATATGTTGGGGAGACAGGAGCATCCTTCATTATTTTCAGGAGTATAGAGGAAAGCTACAAACAAGAGGGCCATCCTACACGCAACTCTCATTTCATCACACGTAGGACTGTGTCATCTCCTCCATGACTGCGCAGTCATTGGAGTGAGACTCTTTGGGGCAGCACCATCCGGGGAGTTTGGAGATGGGAGGTTGGGAGATCATTTGGAGGGCCATTTGAGGAGGATTGCTAGATTTGGCAGAGCAAAGATTGACAGGATTAGTCACAACAACAGAATTCGAAATTGGAGGAGGGTCAAGCTGTGAAGGGTCAATTTTTGAATGTTGGAACCAAGGGAAACCCTTTCTGGGTTTTACTTGGTTTTGGGCAAGTATCACACTCCTAAGTTTATAGAATTTTTTGGGTAGATATAAGGGGTCAAAAATGGGTCCCAACTCAGCCAACAGCTAGAGGAGCTAAGGGGAATTTGGGCCAAAATTCCAAGGTCAACATTTGACCAATTCCTTTATGGGTTATTCTGGGTATTTGGTGCAGAGGCCAGGGTTAATTTCCTGTAATTTTCTAAGCACTGGAGGTGGGGTTTCCAACAACATCTTTGCAGCAGACAACGTAGTTTCACAAGGGCAACGCAGGGCATCATTGCAGTAGTTATTTGTGTCGTTTGGGCTTGACATATTACCACCTAGGCTAGATCACGCTTGCCATTGAAACAAGCCCGGGTGCACCACTTCCACATTATTGTACTTTTCTTGCAAATTATAATAAATGGCTCACTTGTTGGTTATTCCTGGACTTTTTAATGGGTGTGCACTGAATGTTCCAATTCTATGGTGTTGTTTTTATTGTTTGTTTTTCATAAAACTATTTTTCCTAGTTTGGAACATTACAGTGGTATCAAAGCATGATCTTGGCCCAACTGTGGGAAATTAGCTAGAATATCATGGAAGCTTTGGGTATGAGTGCACAGTGACGGGTGAAACTGGAGACAAACCCATGGCTCAAGGGAAATCCAATATGCATAAATTATAGGGTAGAATTCATTGGGATGATGAGAGGTTTTCCCAGTTGAGGAGGGTGACAAACCAAACCCATCCTCACCCTTACAACGGAGACATTAAGGTGAGCAAGCCGTGGGGGTGCAACCATCTACATAATGTGGCGAAAGTCGACCAAATCAGGGCACCAAATCTCCTTAAAAGGAGAAGGCAGGACAAAGACGTTAGAGGGTGAGACCAGGGGGCGCTTTTACTGGTGGAGACCTGGCTTTAGATATCATGAGCTTGAGGAGGAGGTTGAGCATGATGCTGAGTGTCCACAGGATGGTGAGGAGCACATTGATATACTCGATGTGGCGCAAGGGTCACCTTTAATAGAGACCTCTTTGATAGCCCTTGTTGACACCTTGGTGGAGAGGATAGATCCTACACACATAGAGCCATCTGTTGAGGGGGTTCCACCCATGGATGAGATGCCAACAATTGTTGAGGTATCTAGAGTTGTGATCGATTTTAAAGGTGATAGATGCCCACGAAAGTTACACTAGTTTCAGGCCGACCTTCTAGCATTAGAAAGGAAGGTCATGTTAGTGCATGAGGCTATTCCGTAGCAAAACAAGGAGCTAGAGGGCATGAGAGCGATTTGTGTTGAGTCCACGACCAAATTGACTCCTGTTGGGGAGCGGTTGGATTCCCTACTGGTGCAACAAGAGTGCACGTTGGGGTGTGAGAGAAGCCCTCTTTGGACATACATAACGAGGTTGGCAGCACTATTAGGTTACCATGACCCATTGGACAAAGAGAGACAATTATCTAGTCAAATTTCATGTATTGACCAGGATAGCAAGATGAGACAACTTGAGTTGCACAGGGTGCAACACCTGCATGCTAGGATTGTTCTATGTGCAGGAATTTGTGCATTCAATCCCTATCATGGTGTTGGATGGTGAGAGATTCTAAGTTGGGACCCTGTGGAGTGGGCTATGGAGATGGTGGTGGACCCGAGTGTAGCTCAAAGGGAGATTCCAGGCACAGGGGATACAACAGCGCAGACTGGCATTGGGTTCCCGGTGGGACTACCTATCATTTTCGAGGTATGTTGGTTGGCTACAACCTATATGGTATAGTTGACCTAGCAGTTGAGTGTGCACATTCATTAGGGGAGTCTCAATCAACACCAGTGGCTAACCAGTTTATGGACATACTCTTTTGGTTGTCTTGGTATGGCATTTGTACACGGATCACTGGGTGATCAACATACTCCGACAGGAGTTTGTTGGAGGAGGTGGCATTGGAAGGCCACCAGATGGTGCCTTCTATGGAACTGGGGATTCTTCGCATTTGTGTGGGACACAGAGGAGCAAAGAAATGGTGGCATCACTGCTAACATCTGGGGAGATTCACTTCTTGGGTCCCTTAGGGAGGACTTGGAGGGGAGGTCCCCTCATCAGAGAGCATGGTGACGTGATAGTGGAGGTGATGATATGGGTTGGATGCGAGCCGACACATATGGACACAACTTTAGGCCATCTCATTCAAGGATGGGTAGGATCATCTAGCATGGAGAAGTGGTACACAGGTGGCCATGGGGACACATGGGGGTGTGTCGTAGTATGTTGGACTGCGTTGTGGAGTGGGAGTGCCTCACATTGCATTGAGTACATGAGGGAGTGACAGGTACAATGACACAAGCAGGATAGAGGACGATACAAGATGGCAGAGACGTAGCCGACGATACTTAATGATGTATAGGGGTGGGCCATAGTGTATAGTGGCATGTCCAGGAGTACTGGGATGATCGGTGGTATGCAAGGGTGTATAGCGCTACACAATGAGGTCTTGGAGTGTTGCCTCCAGGGAGACCCTTGGACGGAAAAACTGGACATACATTTGGGTGTAGTTCACCCAGGATCGATGAGGACATAGATGAGCGATACTTGATGGTATCCGCGGGGAATCACACGCCTGACCCTCTTCTACATCCCTCATGAGTGCAATCGATTTTAACGTCGACTTTCTACACTCTGGGCATGAGCATCAGGAGATGAGGAGCTCACCCGAGATATTTGGGTGACACTCAACGCACTAGGGGGAGACTTTCATCAGTGGCAATGGGTTGGTGTGTCGGTTGACAACCACATGTTGGGGGATGAGGTGATCATCTGCAGGGGTGGCATATCGTTCATCACCGAGCCTATGTCTAGGGAGCTAGTCACTAGGGAGACATGTGTCACTTTTTTCTCAAGGCATGTCGGGACCAAGCATGGGCAGGGATACCAAGACCGACTGAGGTAGTTTTCTAGTATGTTTCTAGGCTCCAGACATTATATTGGCACATTATCGAGAGGGTGGATGGCAAACCTAGGGGAGATGGTTGGTAGGGACAGGAGGGATCCACATACCCTAAGTCAATTACGAGTACCGGATACCCATCTTTGGGTTGCATTCATGGGGTACATATTTGGCACAGGTGGCTTCTAATGATCATCGGTACTACACATTGGCAGGAACATGGCAGATTAGCATGCATCAGATTAGCCCATGCTATATGTATCCTATATATTGATCACATGCAAGGACTAGAGATGAGGCATGGATGGATTCATGTATTGCCAGAGCTATGTTGCAGCAGGTCCAACTAGGGGATGCAGGGATTCAGTTGATTGATAGATCACGCTATCTCATGATGGTCGAAGTCATGGTAGAGAGTGGTCTAGTTCACTTTGGGATTAGCACATGGGGGTACACAGTGGCCTTCATTGGATGGCGATGCATGGTTTCTTTGTGGCTGCAACAGTTCTAACTTAGATTTAGATGGATAGACTTTGATGTCATGGAGATGTTGGGGCAGGATGTGTCTCACCTCTATTAGTATTCCACCATCGAGTTCTAGGAGAGGAGGATACAATGTACGCATGGTGGGCAGTCAGCTAGACCCAGAGTGGTGCAGCGACAACATGGTGGCACCCTTCTATGGCTAGCATGGGACCTAGACACCATAGTATTAGACAACTTAGCGACAATTAGGGGTCAGCCGGATGCAACAGGGGGAGGTCACTTAGGTCTTCCTTTGGGCTTTAGCGAGTCATTGATGGTGTGGGGGACTTCTGGTATTTATATAGGACATGACATTGAGTGGAGCGAGGGGAGCTTTAGGTGCAACAGGATGGATTGGCATCCTGGTATTGGCATTCTTTCATGTCAGGACAATGCAGGGACCTAGGATGACTCAGCAACACATTTGGGACCTCGATATTACTGATGGTGATAAGGGTTATCAATAGATCGAGGAGGCGCTTGTTCAAGCATTGCTGGAGGACAAACAATTTTTGGTGCATTAGAGGAACTTGTCGTCTGATGAGGATGCCACCTAGGAGGGTGAACACATACGTGAGCATCTGGTGTTGAAGTTGCTTGGTGACAAGCAACATTTGGGGGGGGAGGATTGTAATGTCCCTTTCGAAATTAAATTGTTACAGGTTTATGTATTCTACAATTTCGACAATTTTGGAGGCCATGGGACCCATGTGATTTTTGGAAAAGACTTAGGAAGGAAAAAGGGGCCGAAATGTTTTGTTGGCATAGCGTGGGGGCCACCCACATGAGGAAATATGCACCACCTTAGAGGGAAGTTCGAATGACTAAGGAGGGAAAGTCGAATTTCTAGTTGGAGGGGGCCCACATGGGAAAAGAGGCCCACAAATTATAAATAGAGGAGGCTCAACCTCATTTGGTATCTTTTGACATATTGAACTCAATCTTAGTTGCTTGAGTTGCTTAGACGGGTTACCATGTTGTTTAGCACACGAGTGTCTTTGAGCAGAGATCTCAACCCTTGCTTCAATGGACTTCGAGTGCCAGCCCTAGAAGGGAGTTCTTCTTCATCTCAGTTTGTAACAGAAACAGGGAGACGCGTTACAACAGCTATAAGTCGAGTACCAGCCACAAGGGGAGTAACAATAGCAAAGGGATTGTGCAGTCACAGCATGAGGCACTCTGAGAAGTTGGGGAGACAAGAGCATCCTTCATCATTTTCAGGAGTATAGAGGGAAGCTACAAACAAGAGGGCCATCCTACACGCAACTCTCATTTCATCACGCATAGGACTGTGTCATCTCCTCCATGACTGCGTAATCATTACAGTGAGACTCTTTGGGGAAGCACCATCTGGGGGAGTTTGGAGTTGGGAGGCTAGGAGATCATTTGGAGGGTCATTTGAGGAGGATTGTCGGAGTTGGGAGAGCAGCGATCGATAGGATCAGTCACAGCAACAGAATTCGAAATTGGAGGAGGGTCAAGCTGTAAAGGGTCAATTTTTGAAGGTTGGAACCAAAGGAAACCCTTTCTGGGTTTTTCTGGGTTTTGGGCAAATTGTGAAGGGTCAATTTTTGAAGGTTGAACCAAAGGAAACCCTTTCTGGGTTTCTCTGGGTTTTGGGCAAGGATCACACTCCTAATTTTATAGAATTTTCTGGGCAGATCTAAGGGGTCAAACAGGGGTCTCAACTCAACCAACAGCTAGAGGAGCTAAGGGGAATTTGGGCCAAAATTCTGAGGTCAACATTTGGCCAATTCTTTCATGGGTTATTCTGGGTATTGGTGGAGAGGCCAGAGTTAAATTTCCCATAATTTTTTGAGCACCAAAGGTGGGGTTTCCAACAACATCTTTGCAGCAAAAAACATAGTTTCACAAGGGCAGCGCAAGGCATCATTGCAACAGTTATTTGTGCCATCTGGGCTTGACATATTACAACCTGGACTTGATCACGCTTGCCATTGAGGCAAGCCCAGGTGCACTACTTCCACATTATTGTATTTTTATCCAAAATCATAATAAAATGGCTCCGCTGTTGGTTATTCTTGGACTTTTTATGGGTGTGCACTAAATGTATCAATTTTATGGTGTATTTTTTATTGTTTGCTTTGCATAGCACTATTTTTCCTAGTTTGTAACATTACATAGACACAGTCTTCTAGTTCTGCAGAGAGCGTCCAAGACTGCTATAGACGCTCACACAACTCCTCCTCCCTATGCCCGGGACTCAAAGATGAGATTTCAATATTTTAAAGATTTCACTCAGTGACAATAGTGTTCAACAGTATCCAAGAATTGACTACAGTCACTGACAACACATTACAACCATCAAAATGAGGGTTTTGATTATAAGCATGATTAGATCTGTTTCATGGATATCATAGTTTTTTTGTTGCATATATAAATTTATGGATCATTGTACTCTCTTTTGCTGAATCATTTGATGATGATCTAAGAAGAAGAAGATTTGCAAGGGTTTTCCCCATAGTGGGTTTTGCTTTGGTCTTGAACCAATCCTGGTGTCTTTATGTGTGTGCATGTTTTTCTTCTTTTGTTCCTTTATGTTCTACTGTATTGATGATGGTGATGTTGTTCTTTCTATATAATTGCATACGCTGATGAATAATGGTGTAGATATGAATAATGTAATGATAATATGGGATGAACTTAATGTATTAATGAAGACCCTGAATGCGAGTGCTCAGTAGGAATAATGTGCTAGCGGCCAAATGGAATGGCATATGGCTAAGCCACATGGTCCTCCGTAATCTGGCACACAGGTCTAAACATGCAATTAATCACATTGATAAATGGAAATTAAGGGGACATCGTCTCCCACATGACTACAACCACCAACCTTGGCTCCGCGTGAAAATGAATACCGACGATGCTCTTACCACTGCATCTGTTCATCCTCCTTTGCCGCTGCCCTCAAGCTGCTGCTGCTCCCAACCATCGCACTTCCACTGGGAGGTGCTGCCATCTCCTCTGCTGTATTGAATTCGGCCCAGGAATTCACTTCTCCCAGAGTCTGGACTGCCATTACATCTTCCACTCGGCCTCTGCAACCGGTCCCTTCTCAGAGCCTCCCGATAATCTCACTGAGCCTCTGCATTACACTGAGCCCAATTCAGGAAGAAACTCACATATTTCTAAAGACAACATGATGAGAACTCATCATCGTATGCGCTGTCATCAAGGTGGAAGCAGAGGCAGCTTGGCTCGTCCCCCACCTTCCCTAGTTTCTGAGTCCACCTCCTCTCTTGCCCAGCAATTTACAAGGGGTTACCCAAGCACCCACAACAATAGAGGTAGAGGCTGCTCTCAACCTCACCACCACCATACGACGCCCCCTGCCTTGCATTTCAACGGTAGTCCTTCCAATCCTGCTTCACCCCCCAGAGCTCCTCCCTCAAATCCTCAAACGCTTCTCCAAACAGCCCAATTCACCTTCCGTTCTTCCATGAACAGGCCCCTCATTATTGCCACTATCTCCATTAGCTTTCATGAGATGGACTCTGCAATTGAGGGATAGATAGTTGCAGGTGGTGGTCAAACTGAGCCGGCCAGTGTTGGTGGTAGCCACAACAGAGTCGCTCTGGACATGGCTCAGACGAGCACCCAAGGAGTAATGGAGCAGCAAATTGAGAAGGGCACGAGACAACCAGGGAAGGAGACGAACCAGAACAAGAAAGCTGACGAAGAGGCGGATCCTTACAGATGTTTCATAGAGGAAGAACAACCGGAGCAGCGACCTGACAACATGGAGGCTTCCCACCAAGCAAATGTCGAAATGGAAGAATACAGATGCTTCATTGTGGAGGAACACCAGTCACCTCCACCTCGCTCCTAGTCAGCCACTCTGTTTGCCATGCGTACGCCACATGGCTAGCCACATATTTTCCACGTGTTTTCTTCCTCTCAGCCACTTTGTTTGCCACGCATACACCACATGGCCTGCTACATGTTTGCCATGTGTTTGCTTCCTCTCAGGTTTTTTTTACTGGAATTATGTTTTTTAAGATTTTTTAATGGGGTTTAGAACAATCTGATAGTTTCAAATTCCCTAGAGGGTTTTGTTTAATTTTGAAAAACTGCTAGACAATTTTGCGCAATTGCTTGTTTCCCCTGCATGGGCAACAAGTTAACTTTGCACACGGGTTTTGATTTGGACTAGTTTCCCTTTTTGGGTAGTCTGGACTCTTTTTCTCTGCTGTTTTTTGCCAACTCTTAGGCATGGATATGCAAAGGCTACGACCTCAGTGTACAATATTTTTTTTCAGTAATAGAATTAGCCTAACTTAGAAAAAAAAATGTATTAATGAAGAAATGCAATTATCGAAGCAAAGAACAATGTAGCTCTATGAAAAATTAACATGGGGAGAATTGAAGTTTCCAATGGTAGAGACAAATATCCTTCTTTTATCAAGTATCATTTTCTTCCCTAACCACACTGAAAACAATTTTGAGCCAAAGGGGCACACCCAACTAAATATGCATAAAGAAGGCCTATCATTTCTTTTAAATTATCTAGTGGATGGAAGCATTTCCCACCCTTCTAGGAACCTTTAGTTGTTCATTTTGATATGTCAACCACTTTAGATAAAACTCTCTTCATGAGAAAATTTTTAATAGGAGACAACTCCTTTAATGACTTTATCAGGGACTTCCCCAAAATGTAATATATCCATAAATTGATTGACTGGTGATTTCAAGCAAGCCAAAATAGTTTTGATTGTATAGGAGTAGTCATCATTTTGCGAAGTTTCCACGAAGTTGATTGTTTAATTTCCAGCAAGGGTTGATCTAAACATCTCTTTCTTATTCCGCAAAAGTAGTTTTTGAAAATTACCTCCTCCCATCAATCCATTGCTTTAGTAACTAATCTCCACAAAGTTTTAGCTCCTATGGCTATATTCATGAGAACTAGATCTTTGAAGAAATCTTCCTCTACATTTTGTAGAGCTAATTATTGACCACTTTATCACATGGAATTTATTTATTTTAGTCTTGCCTCCCTCCCATAAGAATTCCCTAAGTTTACATGCAAGCCATTTTGGGAAGCTAGAAGAGTCAAACATTAATAAAAGAGAGGGAAAAAGGAATAAAATTTATGAGTGATTTTCACAATATGATTGAGCCCTCTTGGACCCTATCATTGAATTTGTTTCTCCATGATGTCCAAAAATCTTACCAAACTCAAGATTAAGAGTTTTGAAGTGAAATTGGCACTCCTAAATTTTTTAAAAACACACCATGTTTTTACACTTGGGAACCTTGAGGTTCGAGAAAACATGTGAAATTATTCTAAATAGATGTTCTTCCCATAAATTTTCTATTTAACTTGTCTACTTTGCCTCCCGCAACATGGAAGAAGTAATCTAGAACATGTTTACATCTTTGAGCTATAACTATAGAAGTTGCACATAAGAGAAAAGTGTAATTTTGTCTAACCCCGCTTATGATATTGATACCCTAATTTTTTCCTTCCACTTGTTCTTTTTCTTGTTTTTTGTTCAAGGATTCCACCATGATTATGTATAAAATAGGGAAGTGAGGCCAACTTGTCTTAATCCCCTTTGTGCTTTGGAAAAGGGTGTTGGCTGACCATTGATAAGTGGAGTTGTCCATCAAGAGCAAACAAATGCTTGCATAAATTGATAAACTTATCATAAAAGCAAAATTTTCTCAAGACAACATATAAAAATGAGTGGCATACTTGGTCAAAAGGATTGGTCATTTCCATTTTTATAATAATGATTTTTTCCTTGTTTGTTTTTCTTGAATGTGTTGTATTCTACACTAAAATAATGTTATTTACAATCTACATGTTTTTGCATCGAGCCAACCAATGCAATTATTCCTATAAAATCCTCACCAAAATTTTTGATAGCAGATTAGAATATTAGGGTGAAACCTGGAGAAGAAATATGGGTTCATGACCTTTTGAATGAGAACCAGAAGGTAGAGTCAATGGCATCGGTAATTTTTTTTATTTTTTACAGTGTAGTTCAACATTATTTTTAAATTCATGCACATTGTATTCCAAAAGGCCCTGAAATAGTGAATTGAAAAACCATCTAGATCCAAAACTTTATCCTTTTGTAGATCCCATACCACATGCAAGATTTCCCCATTCTCTATTTCTTTTATCGTTGTTGAATTTTCTTCATTGGTGATGACTACGAGGATGTTTTCCAACATTTTTTTGACCTAATTTGGGTTTTCCTCTTTCTCTTCCATGTATAGTTCTTTAAAATCAGATATTGTAGCCTCTTTGATTTCTTTAAATTTTTTTCTTTTTCCATTTTAAGATTAATTCCTTTGACATGGTTGCATTATCTTCTTGTTTTGGTTTTGTTGAATGGTGTTGTCATTGATGCCAACATCAGTGATTGAATGCTCTTAATATTTGTCTAGATCACATTAGTTGCATGCTCCAATGGAAGGATGATAGGAAACCCTAGGTCTAGGGTTTGGATTCCCTGGGTGATGGACATGCACCACACTTATTGGAGGTTTTTGAAGAAAAAAATCATTGAATTTGCCTTGAAGATCCTTATCATTGGATTCTCCTCGTCGAGTTGATTCTGGTGGTATGTGGCACACCATGAGAGCCTTTAGAGTTTGTGAGTTATGCTTGTTTGAAGAAGGACCCAACTTGTTGGCAAAAAAACCCCAAAGGTTGTTGAGGTGGCAACATCGTCTTGGTAATAACACATGCACACACAACAAAACTCTTCTCCCAACATTAAAATAATCTTATTAATGGGAAAATACTATTTTGGAAGGGTTTCAAATCACTGTAATCTAACCATCTTGCAAATTTTCCTTGAAAATCATGGAAATTCTAGCAAGATTTTGATAAAATATGGCAGGAATTTTTGTAACTACGGGTTACAACTGTCAAACGTCAAGATTTTGAGTGCCCAAGAGGTTTTTGATGGTGCTGAATCCATTTCCATCATCAAAAATATGATTCAAACACTAGTACTGCCATATTTTTATTTATTTATTTTCGGCCGGATTCACACTGCGTTTAACCGTCTGGGCAATTCCTCCGCCTCAATCGATAACGCCTTTCAAATCTATCGTAAAAAAAAAAGGTGTTTGGGTCTTAGAGGCAAATGAAATACAAAATTCAAAAGCCCCAAAGGAGTTCTTCCCTCTGCAATTTGAGTTTAAAATTCAAAAATCTCCCTCCAAACGGGGATTCGATTATCCTCTTATGAGCCCCTCCAATATCTGTAAAAGCGAGCCTCAACTCACCTCCAAAGGGATGTTATTCAACGATTGTTATTAATGATATATCTCTAATTATTCAGCGTTGTGGAGACGTTGAAGACAAGACGAAGTGCCTAGGCTTTGTTTTTTGTTTGGGCTTGTTAAGGGATTCCGTTATTGTTTGAAAGGACTGTTGAAAGGGCAACTTTGGCTTGTCTAAAGTCAGATCTAAAAGACTTGGTGCTGTGCATTTTGAGTTCTTGTTTTCCTGTGACATGTACAGCTCTATTAGGGCTTGATCTGGACCAGGTCACGAAGTCTAGCATCACTTCAAAAGTTTGCCTGAACCGAGGGATGCTTTCATGATCCAGATTGTGTGCTGAAGTAACCGAGCTTCTGAGGCATTGTATTGGGCATAAATACGATGTTAACGGCTTCAAATTGATAAAGAACCCGGCATCATCTTAAAGATTTGTGAGCACGTATTCCCTAGTAGCCTAACAAGATCCAAAATTACTCGATCAGTTCATGCATATGTCTAAGAGATCTGAAGTCTTCTCTTATTCGCTGGAGAAAGCTATGATAAGGGATTCTGCCTCCCCTTCAAGGAAAGTCTGTAGCAGAACCGTTACAACAGTTTCGAAGCATTCATCCATCTCAAGCTGATTCGAATAGGGATACTCTGATGTTCGGTTTGGTAATTGCTACAAGGCATGTTTACAGTTCGGTTGATGTGAAGATCTATTCATTCCTTCAAATTGCATTAAACAATGATTAAGGGTTTTGATGGCTCGGAAGCCAGTTTAAATTGAAGCACCAGCCTTCGAAGTTTTGAAATTTTCTTTGGCGCGTACAAATGTATAAGACTCTGTTTGAAGTTACTTTTCAGATCTAATAATGTGTGATTTTGAGGTATCCTCAGCTCTCTGAAAAGGAAATTCTGAAGCATATTCATTCAATGAATTGCTCAGTCTCCAAGAATAAATGTGTGGCACGTAAGGGAAAAATTATGTTGCGGGAATTAAAACAAATGTGAATGCTAGGAATTTGACATAACGAACAGTATTCGAGCTGCAGGCAGCAGAAATATTTCTAAGCAAACTGAGCATGAATTATCGCTAACCATGTAAAGTGGATCGTATCTCTATCAAATCCTTCCAGAAGGCCGAATGCTATAGATGTCTCGGCATGTGAAGAAGAGTGTTGAGGGGTTTTGATTACTATTTCAGAAGGTCTGTGACAACAACAGAGCCATCAATATTCTTCAGCAGATTCTAAAAACTATCATCAACGCTTGAGCTAATTCGTGTAGCAATACGCTTATACACATATGTTAAAAATCTGGCATACCTCAGGTAGGACTAATTTTGGCCGTGCACTATGGTGAGTTGGGTTGATACACTTGCAGGATTAATATTAGCGAACATCTACCCACGAATCATTTCAGGGATATTCACACCGCAGATTGAAGGGCTCTATTAGTCAATTGTGTACGGATGGCAATACTCTTTACAACATATGGATATATGCTCCATGTCAAAATAAATCAATTTTATTTTATTTTTTACCGAAAGTGACAGGTTGGATATGCAAACCAAAGGTTCCAAAGAAATTAACTTTATTTTGTTATGAAGTCCATTTTGTCGAACAGATTAGTAGACTATTTCCGTTTTGTAGCTTCAACACTGAGATTCGACCAATTTGTATAATGTGCACAAAAATAGTATTATGTAGAACACTTGAGCTTTATATGGTTTATGATGGTTTATGATGGTTATTATGGATTTTGTATGGTTTATGATGGTTATTCTGGATTTCTAGACTCAGTATTTATTCAAATTAATATTCAGAAGAAGTTGGGCAATTGTGGTTCAGAGACAGACGCAGTTGGACATGTTTGTTGACCAAAAGTACATTCGTATTCTTTGAAAGACCATGTGATATTTATGGTTTATATTGAATTGAACTCATTTTCATATATATGTTGCATTATTATTAAATGATGTGAGCAGAAGATATGTGTCAGGGCTTACAATGCTATATGAGCTAGATTTTCATGTTTGTTTTATCATTAGAGCAAAGGTCTCGTTGCTAATATAAGCTGACAAGTTGAGCAAAGTTAATGAACAGAGTTAGTGATATGATATACCATTGAGTATGTTGAGTGAGTAGAGACAAAGAAACATACATTAAGCAGAGCTATTTATGTAGGTTGCAGTGACAATGATAAAGATTGTAGTTGCAGATTGTACGGTACAAGTTACAAATTGCACGATCGCGGATCGACAACTTATTGATGTAGAGACGCTGAACAAATTTTGAGCAAAAGCATATTGATTGACCATAGTTTATATTGGAGTTTATTATTGTTTGGAATATAGGTGGATCAAGTTTGAAAATTGTGAAAAGTGGTCCGCCAGTGAATTAGGGAAGCAGGGTGATGTGAGGAAGAAGAGTGGAGTTTCCTTTAGGTTGGAGCTTGAGAACACTTCAAGGTGACAAGGTGGTGCTAGGGCAGGTTGGAGCCTGCACAAGGCATTAGAGCATCCATTTAGTGGAAACTAGTAAACAGGGTGTTGGAGCCTGTAATCTAGGGTATTGGAGCGTCCTCCCTATTGTAGTCGGTAAATAGGGCATAGGAGCGTCCTACAGGTTGGAGCCTCTTTAAGTTGAAGCTGAAAACTTGATGTAAATATTTTGAAGCCAAATATTAAGAAGTGTTTGGTGGTTTTTGTTCCGGAGGGGCTTCCACTTAAAAATCTTTGTGTCTATTGTCTTTATTATTATGCAGTGTTGAATGGTGTTGATGAATATTTATGTTTATTTGTTGTTAATAAAAAGTAATGTTTTGTGAAGTTAAAAATATACTAATTGATAAGAGATATTGATTCACCCCCCTCTCAGTATTTCCAATAGCTTTGCTTGTGGAAGAAGGAAGTATTTCAATCACCCAAGTTTAACCATAAACTTCTATATTTTAATTGCCAATCTTTTCTAAAAATCTAGATGTAATCATTGATTAATTTCTCTTTCTTCAAGGAGAATTTTCTATGATACTTTCTCCTCTTTATTTTTTTCTTGTATTTCTTCCAATTACAGCTAAAGTTCCATCTATTCTTCATATGGGTGGACAAATGATGTTGAAGCCAAATATTTTAATTCTTCCATAAGTGCTTTGATCTTGGGTTCACATACAAAGGAGGGAGGACCTTTAATTGAGAGTCTCCATGAGTCCTCCACAATATGATTAACATCCTTATGACGGAGCCATAATGGATTGAATCTAAAAGGAACCAACCCATAGCTTTGTAGAATTTCCAATTTGATTACTTTGGGTTTGTGATGAGAAATGGTTGAAGATATTATTCTTAAAGAGATTAAATAATCACGAAGAAAGAAACTACTATGAATCACAAAGTGCTCCATCTTGGAATTAATGTAACCCATGGGGGCTTCACTAAGGGAGCAATACCATATCATGTGGGTTCATACCTGGTAAAGGGTTTTTATATTGGCAAGTATACAAAATGAAGCTCAAAGTTAATGGAAAAATATAAAGGAATATAAAAAATGTTAATGAAAAAGTGGATACCTACAATGTTTAGTGAAAATAAGGGTTTTTTAAATTGGGAAGGTGTATTGGGTTCATATTGGTAAGGGGTTAAATAATGTGATTTTTAGATGTATTTTCCAATATGTAGTCAAAATTAGGGTATTTTTTAGTATGCCACGAATGCACGTGATATGTCATAGGTCCATTGAGTGAATCCCACGTGATATAGCCTAGCCTTGATCTTTGGTTGCTCCACGTGCATTTCCCATTCACAGGGATGATGTCAATGAGGTCTCATTCATTAATAAGGTCTTCATTTTTTTCTCTCATTGGATCCTTCAGTACACTTCTTCCTTTCTTTTTCATTTTTGATGCAATGGTATTGTAGTCCCCACCAATGACACAATAATCAAGATTGAGATTTCCTTTAACTCACCATAGAGAATCCCAAAAGCCATACTTCTCTAGATATCTTATGGGTGAATTAACATTTATGATATGAAAATTTTTCGTGTCAAGATGTATGAATTTATTTAAGAGCTAGTTATTCAAATTCGATGAAAATAGATTCTCAACTTCAGTACTGTCTCATATATTGGGGATCCCACCTAAAGCACCCCTTGAGTCAATAGTTGATCCACACTAGATTTCCAAATATTTTTTTCAATGTCTGGAGCATATTCTTCACCTAATTGATCTCTTGGATTAATATAGGGGGGTTTTCTATTTTAGTTAAACCCTATGAGGCTTCTTCTTTTTTGTTTCCCATGAATCTGCATTCCCACAAGAGGATTTTCAATAAAATTGGTAGTGGGGAGATCCACCTCCCAATGTGTCTAATGAGACTTTCTTATGAACCTTTTCCTTTTTTTAGCCTCGTACTAACAAAATGGATTTCCACATGCCGATAACTTTATATGAGTTAATTGTCTCTTCTCTCTCTTCTCTATTGGTTCACTTATCCACTTTCTATGGAATCCTTTCCTCCAACTCCTTCCTCATTTGTTTGTTGAGTTCTTTTAGTGATAACTTTTCAAAAGTATGCACAATGGGTACTCATTGGATGTGGAATTTAATTCTGCATCCAATGAGTGTGTACACTTGAAATTTGAGTAAGCCTATAAGGAGATAAGCCAAAAATACAATTAGAAAAATAGTTTTCTTTTCCTTCTAAAATATTTACATGTACCTCTTTTTATATTTAAAGGATTTTGATTGGTTTACATACTATGACATGGAAATTACATGAAAATTCATAGGTACTTTTAGGTTGAAAATTCCTCTAATATAAATTTTGTTAAATTTGAAAATTTTAAATTAATTATCTTAAATTTTCAACCTTTAAGTGCAGAGAGTAACCAATAGCCATATAGAAGATAGTCAATGAACAGTAAAATAACAGATTTGGTCCAAGACCATGGAAAAACCTCACTGTTGGGGGGACCTTTTAAGAATATTATTCTATTAGATCTTCATCAAATGTTCAACAGAGATACATAAAAAGAGTACAAAACCCTTTTCTCAATGACAACAACATTACCCCTTTTCAAACTAGGACAGATCCTCTAAAGTGAGAGATCTTATCACAAATGTAGAATAACAAATCCTTCAACATAGATTACAAGTGCGAATATGATATCTTCAAAAACTGATACAAGGGAAATCTGCCACCAATTATAAATACAAGATATAAATATTGCCAGTAATACGAAATATGCCAAATACTAATGCAAGAAAGTAATCTCCAAAAATGAGAGATAGAAATCTCCACTAGATCTTCCAATGATGAAATGAAATAACAGGCTTCCAATAAATCTGCTAACAGTGAAAGATAAAATATTGATGCAGGGGCTTTATTACCAATGTGAAAGAGATCATCAGTGATGACAAAAGATTTTCCACTGATAATCAAAGGTCTACCACTGATAATAAGATATTTGTCACTAATCATCAGATATCTGCCACTGATAATCAAATATTTGCCACTTATAATAAGAGACATGCCAATGATGATAAGAGATCTGCCACTGATAATCAAAGACCTACAAATCTACAATAGATATGCTAATAATAAGAGAGATAAATTACTGATGTGAGGGCTTGATCACAAATGTGAGAGCTAGATCACCAAAGCAAGAGAGAGAGAACTTGATGTGTTGCAACTGAAGGCTTCTCTTCAATATATAGGAATCTTTGAGATAAAATCCCTAACTCGAATTAGGTTTTTGGAAGCTCCTAGAGTGATCTATTTTTGCACATGTCGAATTAGATTGCTTAAGTGATTTTATTTTGCACATGTCAAAATACCTTTATAAAACAATTTTGAAATTACTTTTGCACTTATAAAAATAATTTGCACTTGATAAATAATTCACTTTAAGGGTGAAATGGGTTAACTCATAGTGTGTTTTTCTAAGGAAATTTCTCCCTTAGTTGAACGAAATTCAACACTCCCTCTCAACTAGGGAGGAATTTCCATCAATAGTGCCAAAATTGTTGTACTTGTCAAATCATCATGGCCCGTGTTGAACATTCGCAAATCTAAGGAAGAATACTTATGACAAGGGAGCCTCATCTACCACCCTAAATCCAATCTCAACCAAATAAAGGATAAGAAACCATTATCGGGGAGTCTCAAGCTCCAACCTAGCCTAAATATTATCAGGGAGCCATACGCTTCCTCCTAGCATTAGGTATCCACATGATACAACCTAGAACAAATACCATCGGGGAGAATCATGCTACCACCTAGAATGAATATCGCTCAGTCATGAAGACTAAGAAACCATTGCTTAACCAATGAGGCTAAGAATCCATAATAGATCAACACATAGGCCAAGAATCCATAATAATTCACAACAACCTCTTCAAACTTGAGTGAGATACTACTTATCATGACTGGTAAGGATCACAATCCGATCTCAAGTAGCCATCAAACATTGGCCAAATGGGTGGGAAACAAGATGCATGACTGGGGCATACTCCTGGTTGGAGGTCCCTCATCCCTAGGATCTCACTAACTCAATTCCTCATCCCTGGGAGCTCAATCAGGGGGGAAGAGCACACATCTCAGTGTTCTTGGTCAGTCGAGTCCCAGACCCAGAAGAGGTACATGCCTTAATCTAAGCATATCTCTCAAGACTAGAAAGTTCTTCTTTGGTAGCGCTTTCGTAAGTATATCAGCAATATGCTCATCAATCTAAATATTGTGGAGTCCCACTGCTCCTCTCTGTATCGTGTATCGAATGAAATGATATTTGATTTCAATGTACTTGGATTTGGCATGAAATACAAGATTCTCAGACAATCGGGTCCCACCAATATTATCACAGAATATCACTGTAGTATCCAGAACTTGCTCAAATAACTCTCCAAAGATATTTCTTAACCATAAAACTTCACAATTATCTAAGCTAGCAACAATATACTCAACTTCAATAGAATTGAGAGCAAATGATTTTTGTTTCCTACTCATCCAAAAGATCCTGGCAGATCCAAATTGAAACAACACCCTGAAGTGCTTTTTCTGTCAATAATGTTGCATGCCTATTCAACATCCATATAACCATGCAACTTTATGTTTCCAACAGTATATCAAAGACCAAAGTTAATTGTCCCATGTAGATATCTAAGCACATGTTTAGTATCAACCCAATGATTATGTAAAGGCTTGGTCATGAATTGACTCAAGGTGTTTACAACCTAGCAAATATCAAGATGAGTGTTCACTAGGAAGATCAATGCTCCAATCAATTGATGATACTCAGATAGATTAGATAAATCAGGTCCAGCTTCAACACCACAAAGTTTCTTAAAGTTCATCTCCATGAGAGTGCTCATGGATTTGCACTCTACCATTCTAAACCTTTCCAATAGCTTTAGAACATACTTCCCTTAGGAGAGAATAATTTCGCCAGGTTTCTGCAAGACCTCCAGGCCCAAAAAGAAGTGCATCATCCCAAGGTCTTTCATTTCAAATTCAGAGGCAAGCTTTGTCTTAAACTGAATCATCAGAGGTTCATTACCTGTCAAAAATAGATCGTCAACATATAATACCAAAATCAAAGTCATACCTTATACAACTTTGAACTAGAGGTTTGGATCAACACTGCTCCCCGTGAATCCCAATTTTACTAAGTAGTTGTCTATGCAATAATACCAAGCCCTAGGGGATTGATTTAAGCCATAGAGTGATTTCTTCAATCTTCATACATGGTTTCTTCTATCATGTACCTCAAAGCCTTGAGGTTGTTCAACATATACTTCCTCTTGAAGAGCACCATGGAGAAAAGTTGTATTGACATCCATTTGATGGAGAGTCCACCCTTGACTAGCAGCTAAAACAATAATAGAGTGAATGGTGGTATAGAGATTAACAAGAGAAAATATGTTTTCATAATCAATTCCCTCTTTCAGAGAGAATCCTTGAGCCACAAATCTTGCTTTATATTTTTCAATACTGTTATCCATGCCATGTTTTATTTTGAATAGCCACTTTGAAGTCACAACTGATTTGTCTTGAGGTCTAGAAGCAACTTCCCATACATCATTTTTCATAATGGATTCATATTCTTATATCATGGCATCCTTCCATACTTGGTACTTTACTGCTTCTTCAAATGATTGAGGTCCACTCTGTATGATAGAACTCTTAGCAACAACATACTTTTGATATCGACTGGGCTTCTTGATTTCTCTAAAAGTGCCCTTGGGAGTAGTATGTTTTCCATCATCCTATAGAATATCACAAAGCCACAAAGGCCTTTTTGTTAATTTTGGTATGTTCATGCTTAAGAGCAATTTACTTCAAATTTTCTTATTATCCCAATATCAATTTCCAGAATAGCAATCACATCAGCATGATAGTAAAATGCAGATAGAACATAAATATAAACAGTAGAAGACAAGCCAAGACAAGAGGACATAATATGTGGCACCAGTCAGAGACAGACCCCAATGCAGGGAAACCCTTTATCAATTCTTCTTACATTCTTCAATAATTCAGCAGAGAGAGAGATAGTACAAATATACAATTCTGTAATTTTATGACAGCAGTAGCAAAACCCTAACCAACAAAGTCAAAGTTGGTCAAACAGGTCAGATTTGACCTATAGTCAAACTTGGTCAATGATCAGTCAAATCGGCCTCCAAAACAAGAAGAGATAGCCCAAAACAGTCTGAAATATCCAGTCAAACATCAGTCAACTCTGGTCAAACCTGTGGTCAGCCTTTTGAAATTCAACATTGGTCAACGTGAGGACATAATGAGGTCAACGTTGTTGTCCAGAACCGCGGCCTGCCTAGGAGAGTCAGCCTAACCCAATCCGCATGAAAGAATCAGTTAACGCTAGTCAACACTATCAATTCTACCCAATTGCAGCTCGGTCAACCCCAATCAACGCTGCCCTAACCAGAATTTGCGTCCTCCTTCTTTCAACCACATGTGTGAGAGAGATGATCCTCTAATGCATACCCAATCAAGCTAGGAGAGAGAGACGAATGTGAGATGAGATGATTGGAATAATTCCACAAGGTCTCCTCCTTTTATATGAAACGTTGAGGATAAGATGGGGGTGAAAATCATTGTTTTATTCATTGGCCGACCTTGACAAATTGTCAAGAATATAAATAAATTCATATCTCCATGAATACATGTCGGAATTGGATGATCGTTAGATCAATCCTACACCTCTCGGAGAGAGGAATCCAAGAAAAATATCAGCTACCATAAATAAGGTGACCCACATGGAGTTTCGCCCTAGTTTCCAATTTTAACACTCCCCCTCAACTAGGGAGAACTCCATCTGCTAATCCATCTGTCTGTCGGTGCTATTGCTGCCATTAATGCACTGCTTTTCTCTACTGAACTATGAAGAAGAAGAAGTGATCGAGAATGTATCATACCATTCTCTATTGACTCGAAGTCAATCCCAGATAATAGAGAGTGTCTCATAGCACTCTCACTGACCCGAAGTCAGTCCCAATCAAGAGAGTGTGTCATACCACTCTTATTGATCTAAAATTAGTTCCAAATAAATAGAGTGTCTCATACCACTCTTATTGACCCAAAGTTAGTTCCAATTGATCCCAGATCAATATCATCCTAGCATAGGGAGTACGGTAGTACATGATGCATCCATCAGTACTACTATGGTCCCTATCCTCATTTCCATACTCATTGGCTAGATGAGAAGTACTTCCAATGAGTCCCAGACTGCATGGGTAGGATGTCTCAGCAGGAGAAGGATGAACCACACATCCTGCCTACATGTCGCCACGGGGTATCACAGGGGAAGGCTGAACCACTCACCTTGTACATAGAAAACCACTAGGGGAAGGCTGAACCACTCACCCTATGGTTGCTCATTGCTCTAAGAAGTACCCCAAGCCCCCTAGAGCTCCCAAAGCTCAGTTTACATATCATATAGGACCCTCATAAGAGGGTCTCTCCATGACTCCTAGTCCTTCTCAAAAAGTCAAGAATTTGACCTTTCTTAGGGGCTTCATCAGAATATCGGCGACCTGTTCATCAATCCAAAAGCCTTATTGCTCCTCGTTGTACCATATCCCAGATAAAGTGGTACCTGATATCGATTTGCTTGGATTGATAATGAAATACAAGATTCTCTGCTTAATGAATCCCACTCAAGTTGTCGCAGAGGATCACGGTAGTATCCAGCATATGTCTAAACAGCTCATTGAAGAGATTCCTCAACCAGACAACTTCTCAGGAGGCCATACTCATAGCAATGTATTCGGCCTCAGTGGTTCTCAAAGACACCGACTCCTGCGTCCTACTCATCCAGGATATCGAAGTAGAACCCAGAGAGAAACAACACCCGGAAGTGCTCTTATGATCCACCACACTGCCTACCCAATTAGCATCGGAATAACCATGCAACCTCACATCTCCGTCAGTGTATCTCATTCCATGAGTGATTGTGCCCCGAAGATATCTCAGAAGATTCTTGGCACCAATTCAATGTGAGTGATGAGGCTCAACCATATATTGGCTCAACGTGTTGACTGCAAAACATATATCCAGACAAGAGTTCACCAAGAACACCAGTGCTCCTATGAGTTGACGATACTCAGAGGAATTTACCAATTCAGGTCCAGGAGCAATACCACATAACTTCTTCAAGTCAAGTTCCATCGGGGTAGTCACGGGCTTGCAATCCACCATCCCAAATCTTTCCAATATCTTCACCACCTATTTTCCTTGAGATAAGAAAATTTCTCCTGGATTTTGCCAGACCTCCAATCCTAGGAAGTAGTGCATCAGTCCTCGGTCCTTCATCTCAAATTTAGAAGCCAACACCCTCTTACATTTGTGAATGAGAGGGTCTGCACCAATCAGAAATAGGTCATCCACATACAACACCAGTATGAGAGGCTTATCATCTTCAACCTTAAAGTAAAGGTTCGGATCAGCTTCACTCCTAGTGAATCCCAGCTTCATCAAATATTTATCGATCCTATCATACCAAGCTCGAGGTGCTTAGTTCAGCCCATAGAGAGCTTTCGTCAACCTGCATACATGAGATTCCCAATTATCAATCTCAAACCCCTTGGGTTGTTCCACATAGACTTCCTCTTTAATCGAACCATGCAAGAAAGCGGTCTTGACATCCATCTGATGTAGGTTCCATCCTTGCGAAGCAACAAGGGCTATGATCAAGTAGATGGTGGTATATTGGGAGATAGGTGCAAATATCTCGTCATAATCCACACCTTCCTTTTGAGAGAAGCCTCGAGCAACAAAGAGAGCCTTACACTTTTCAGCACTCCCATCAGCTCCATGCTTGATTTTGTAAATTCATTTCGAGGTGACAATTGATTTGTCCTGGGGTTTTGGTACTACATCCCAGACATCATTATTCATGATGGACTCGTATTCTTCATTCATAGCATCCTTCCATACTTGATGCTTCATGGCTTCTTCGAATGATGTAGGCTCATTTTGAATGATGGTGCTCATAATTGTCAAGTATCCCTGATACCTGGTCGGCTTCTTGCTTTCACAAAAAGTCCCTTTGGGTGCAATATGTATCTCGGCATCTTCAAGAGTCTCCCTAATCCATGAGGGTCTCTTCCTAGAGGAGGGCTCTTGAGGAGGAGGATCAATATGATCCATAGGTTCTTCAACATTCGGCAATGTTTCATCTTCTTTTTCATCCAGTTTCCTGGTGTCAACTTCTTTATCCTTCCTTGGAATAGGAAGATTGTCAACCTTGCTAAGAGCCATATCTTCGTCAAAGGTAACATCATGAGTTATCTCAAATTCCCTTTGACCAGCCACATAAATTCTATAGCCCTTGGTATTTTCGCTATAGCCCACAAAGATTCCTTTCTTTCCAGATGTACCCAATTTACTTCTCTTCTCTTTCAGCACATGAAAGTATACGGGACTTCCAAAAATTCTAAAATGAGAGACATCGAGTTTCTTACCAGTGAACATTTCTTCGAGAGCCTTTGAGTCCAATGCTTGATAAGGGCATAATTTTGAACATATATGATGATATTCGCAACTTCGACCCATAGAAACTTTGGAAGCCTTTGATCATGGAGCATGGCACGAACAACTTCCACAATCGTACGATTCTTCCTTTCAGCCACACCATTTTGCTCAGGAGTGTATGGTGTTGTGGTCTCCCTCTTAATGCCAGCTTCTTTGCAAAAGTCATGGAACTCATTGGATTCATACTCGGTCCCATTATCAGTCCTTAATATCTTGATTCTCTTCTCGGTTTGATTTTCGATCAAGGCTTTGAAGTGATGGAACCAGGTGAACACTTCATCCTTCTTTTTCAAGAAGTAGATCCAAGTCTTGCGAGAATAATCATCTGTAAAAGTGAGATAATATAGATATCCTCCCAAAGAGTTTACGGGCATCATACCAGATATGTCGGAGTGAACCAACTGCAAAATATCGGAGGTCTTGCTATTACTTGAGGGGAATGGTCCCCTTTTAAGCTTTCCTTCGACACATCCCGGACATACACCTTCGTGCTCTACTTTTAACTCAAGCATCCCTGTCACCATTTGTCTCACATCAAATAGAGCCTTATAATGAAGGTGGGAAAACCTCTAGTGCCATAGTTCAAATTGTAGAGACATGGCCCCAAAAAGACTTCCTCCAACTTGATATAAAGATTCAACCCAAAACCCAAGAGTAAAAGCATCTTTAAAATTCTTTTTCCAAACACGTACCTTTCCATCGATGAATGCCACCTTGTATCCTTTGTCTTCCATTGCTGAAATGGACACCAGGTTCTTCTTGAGATTAGGTACATATAAAACTTCTTGTAAATGGATTGTGTTACCCTGATTCAATTGAAGGGTAACATTCCCTACACCCTTTACGGGATAGGTGGCATTGTCTCCAAGAATAATCTCCAAGTTTGTCTCCTTCTCTATCAAATTAGAGAGAGCTTCCTTGTAACCAGTGAAGTGCCTTGAGGCACCACTATCAATAAGCCAATTTCCCAATGAGTCCGGAGGAGAGGTAGTGGAGAGGGCTGATATAAGATAATACTCATATTTCTTATTGTTAACAACATTTGATTCATACCTAGAGTTCCTTGCTTTCTTGGAGGGTTGACTACTTCCTTGATTTCCCACATTCCTCTTTCCTTTGCCATTAAACCTGCCATTCCTTTGATTGTTGTTGTTGAAGTTTCCCCTAGAGTGATTTTGATCATCATAATGTGATGTTTCCTTTCTATTTGGACACTCCCTCGCATAGTGGCCAAATTTATTGCAACAAAGCATCTCCCCTTCCTTCCACCCTTCAATCTGGGCTTTCCTCTAAAATGACCTTTGGACCCAGAATTATTTCTCCTTTTGGCATGAGAGGAGAAAGCAGTGGGGTTGCCTATATTTGAAGGCAATTCTTGCTCCACCATCCTTGTCTCTTCTTGAATGCATCTCGACATCAATTCTTCAAACCATGGAATTCGATCATTATTGAGAAGAGTGGTTCTAAATACATACCATTCGAATGGGAGCCCTCCAAGGGTAGTGATAGTTATTTCCCTGTTTGGAACGACTTCTCCAATTGATAGAAGATCATTCTTGATCTCAGTGATCCTTAAGAAGTAGGATTAAATATCCTTGTCCTTTACCTTGTTAATGTCCTTCAACTTATTTTTGAGGAACAAAACTTGATTTGCATCACTAACTTTAAACATGCTTACCAATCTGTCGTAGATCTCCTTGGAGGTGTTCAAATCGGAAATGTAGGCCACTAGACGCTTGTCAATGGAATCTCTGATAATGTTCTTCACTTTGACTTCACCCTTAGTGTACTTGTTCTTTGTAGTAGCCGGTGCATTTGGTGGAGGCTCCGGGATTTTACCCTTCACATGGTCCAACACTTCTTGTTCTTCTAATGTCAAATCAAGAGACATCTCCCGTCTGTGATAGTCAGACTTCTCATGAAGCTTGTCTTCGGTTGGGAATTGGGACGAGGAACCCATGAAGCCTTTTTTCCTTTCCAACTGTCTTCAGTGATTTCTCTTTCACTCTTGCTTGGGCTTTGTCTTCACCTCGCCTCTGATAACATGTTAATTTTGGTATGTTCTATGCTTAAGAGAAATTTACTTCAAATTTTCTTATTAGCGCAATATCAATTTCCAGAATAGAAATCACATTAGCATGATAGAAAAAGGTAGATAGAGCATAAATATAAACAGTATAAGACAAGCCAAGACAAGAGGACACAAGATGTGGCACCAGCGAGGGACAAACCCCAATGCGGGGAAACCCTTGATCAATTCTTCTTATATTCTTCAATAATTCAGCAGAGAAAGAGAGATAGTACAAATATACAATTATGTAATTTTATGGCAGCAACAACAAAACCCTAACCAACAAAGTCAAATCTGGTCAAACAGGTCAGATTTGACCTCTAGTCAACCCCGGCCAATTCTTAGTCAACTCTGCCTCCAACAGCAAGAAGAGGCAGCCCAAAATAGTCTGAAATATCCATTCAAACTTCGGTCAACTTTGGTCAAACATGCGGTCAGCCTTTTAACAGTCAATGATGGTCAATGTGAGGACAAAATGAGGTCAACACTGCTGTCCAAAACTGCGGCCTACCTAGGAGAGGCAGCCTAACCCAATTCACATGCAAGAATCAGTTAACACTAGTCAATGCTATCAAATTCTGCCCACATGCAGCTCAGTCAACCCTAGTCAACGCTTCCCTAACTAGAATCTGTGTCCTCCTTTGAGCCACGCGTGTGAGAGAGATGCTCCTCTAATGCGTACCCAATCAAGCTAGGAGAGAGAGAAGAATGTGAGATGAGATGATTGGAATAATGCCACAAGGTCTCCTCCTTTTATATGAAACGTTGAGGATAAGCTGGGGGGTGAAAATAATTGTTTTGCTTGTTGGTCGACCTTGACAAATTGTCAAGAATACAAATAAATTCATATCTCCATGAATACATGTCAGAATTAGATGAATTTGATGCCAGTGAATACATCTTCAGTAGTTTTGTCATATAATGCTCGATGAGGAGTCTTGTTCTGTACATATACAACAATGTTGGCATCTTCTCCCCATAGGAACATTGGCACATTTTGATCATGTAACACAACACGAGCAACCTCCATGATAGTTATATTCTTTCTTTCAACCACACCATTATGTTTAGGATTATATGGCACAATGGTCTCTTTCTTGATATCAGCTTCTCTGCAAAATTCAATGAATTCTTTGAAATAAATTCTACTTCATTATCTAATCTGAAGACTTTGATTTTATTTCTAATTTGGTTTTCAATCAATGCTTTGAAATTTTTAAACATATCAAAGGCTTCATCTTTGTGCTTTAGAAACTATATCTACGTTTTTCTAGAGAAATCATCCACAAAGATGATATAATGAAAATATCCACCTATGGATGTCATTGGCATAGGTCCACACAAATTTGAATGAATTAGCATCAAGATGTCATGAGTTTTGGTACTTCTAAAGGGGAAATACCCTCTCGTTTTCTTTCCACTTTCACAACCAAGGAGAACACCATCATGTTTTGATTGGATTTCTAGCATTCCAGAAACTATCTTCTTTACTTTGGGCAATGCCTTATAATAAATATAAGAAAATATGTGGTGACATAACTCGATATGATTAAAATTGCATTCTTCAACCATAGCTTTAATATGTCTCCCTTTGAATCTCTATCCAAGAGTAAAAGTATTTTTCATGTTTTTTTTTCTCTGGACAGGTTAACACCTTTCCTTTTATAAAAACCACCTTCATTCCTTTATCTTTTGCAGCATATATAGATACAAGATTTTTCTTTAGACCAGGTACATATAAAACATCATGTAGGTGAATATCTTCTCCAAGATCCAAATGAAAAGAAACTAAACCAAACCCTTTTATAAGGTATGTAGTGTTATCTCAAAGGATAATGTTTAAACTAGTCTCCCTCTCAACCAAATTAGAGAAGACTTCTCTATAAGGCACCACTATCCACTAACCAACTTTCTAAAGAATATGGAGGAGAAGCACTAGAAAAAGCTATAATCAAAAAGTACTCAGATTGAGAAGCAACAACATTATTTTCATACCTTGTATTTTTGTATCTCTTTTGAGGACAAGGCTCTTGAACATGATCACTAAAAGCATTACTTCTTCCTTCATATTTTCTTCCTCCATAATGCCTCCTTTTCCGATCAGGAGACTGATTATTGTAGTTATTGCTACTCCTTTGATTATAAAATGATTTTCTTTCTAAACAATCTCGAGCATAGTTCCCATGCTTGTGATAGTTAAAGCATTCAACATTTCTCATGCTCTTCTTGAAAAACTTGGGTTTGGACTTTGGCTTAGAATATTTTCCCTTTCCTTTCTTCTTCTTTATAGACGGTTCTACTTCTTTATGTCTATGAATTATGCCCCTTGAAATCATCCTTGATTCTTCCTACTTGCATCTTCCGATCAATTCATCAAAATCTGGAAGAACATTGTTATTACTGATAATAGTAATGAATACTTCCCAAGGTGCAAGAACTCCATCAAGGGATGTATGTACCAATTCCCTATCAGACAAGGGCTCACCAGCAAACAAAATTTGGTCATTGAGTTCAGTAATCCTTATAAAATAAGACTGAATAGATTCTCCCTTATTCAATTTGATATCTTTGAGATGTTTCTTCAAGTTAAGGATGTGATTTAGATTTTAGACTTCAAACATGCCAACAATCTTGTCATACATTTCCTTAGAAGTCTTCAGTTTGGAGATATAGGTAAGAAGATGATCTTTGAAAGAATCAATAATAAATTTGTGGGCTTTGATCTCACCTTTCTTGTATCTTGCTTTAGCAGTAGCAGGGGCATTTTCAGTTGGCTGGGGTACACCTCCTTGGACATACTATAAATCATCTCCTCCATCGAAGTTGGTGTCCAGCCTAAGTTCCAAGAAGCATAATTTGAAGCCCCTGTCAATTTCTCGATGTCCTTGAAGAAGGATGTAGCCATCTGAACTGATATTTTGTTGTATTTTGAGTAGCGAATAAGGTCTTTCAATAGATAATTTCCTTCAGCTTGTTGTTCTTGAGCTTATCTTAACCACAACTCTGATACCATGCTAAATTTTCCAATTTTTAAATTAATTATATTAGATCTTCTACCTTTAAGTGCCGAAAGTAACCAATAACCATATAAAAGACAGTCAATGAACAGTAAAACAACATATTTAGTCCAAGACCAGGGAAAAACCTGATTGTGGGGGAAACCCCTTTAAGAATATTATTCTATTGGATCTTCATAAAATGTTTAGTAGAGATACATAAGCAGAATACAAAACCCTTTTTCTCAAGACAATAACATAATCCCTTTTCAAACTAGGATAGATCTTCTGAAATGAGAGATCTAATCACAAATGTAGAATAATGGATCATTCAATCCTTCAACAAAGATTACAAGTGCGAATAGGAGATTTGCAAAAATTGATACAAGGGAGATATTCCACCAATGATAATACAAGATAAATATCTTGCCAATAATACGAAATCTACCAAACAATATTGCAAGAAAGAAATATCTAGAAATGCAAGGGAGAAATCTCCACTAGATCTGACATTGATGAAAGGAAATAACAAGTTTCCAAAAAAATTTCTAACAAGGAGGGAGATAAAATACTGATTCAGGGGCTTTAACACTAATGAGAAAGAGATCACCAGTGATGAAAAGAGATCTTCCATTGTAACCATAGGTTTTCCACTGATAATAAGAGATATTCCAATGACAATAAGAGATATGCCACTGATAATCAGAGATCTGCCACTGATAATAAGAGATCTGCCAATGATGATAAGAGATATGCCAATGATGATAAGATATCTTCCACTAATGATGAGAGATATACAAATATACAATAAATATGCTATTAATAAGAGAGACAAATTATTGATGCGAGGGCTTGATCGTCAATGCGAGAGCTAGATCACCAAATTAAGAGAGAGAGAACTCGATGTGTTGTAAATGAAAGCTTATCTTTAATACATAGGAATCTTTGAGATAAAATCCCTAACTTGAATTAGGCTTTTGGAAGCTCGTAGAGTGATCCATTTTTGCACATGTCGAATTAGATCACTTAAGTGATTTTATTTTGCACATGCCGAAATACCTTTATAGAACAATTTTTTTTTTGTAAGCTTTGCATGACTACATCTTCAACATGTCCAATATATCACCCCGATCGGAGCAGGGAATTGAACAAGTTACCTCACATCAAGGAGTGCCTTAACAAAGCATCTAATCACCATTTATCCAAGACTATTTGGACTTTATAAAAAAAAATGAAATAACTTTTACACTTATAAAATAATTTGCACTTGAGAAATAATTTACTTCATAGGTGAAAGGGGTTAACTCATTGAGTATTTTTTATAGGGAAATTTCTCCCTTAGTTGCACAAAATTCAACAATTTTCACTCCTCCATTGCTTTGCTTTGCTTTGTCGTTTTCAGATTTTCGTTACTCCACTATATGCATTATTTCCCAGCTTTGCGACAACTCTTTCTTTGTTAAATCTGTCCACAATGTTTAAAAATAACGCCATCTAGGATTTAACTTTAATTAAATTAGGTTTTTGTTGGGTTTTTACACTCTCTTTGCATGACGACATTGATGACATTGGTCTCAAACGGGCAATGTGGCATTTTTGGTTGCCACATCACCATATTATACATAGGGCTTACCATGTGGCTCATTGATTAAAAGTCACACCTGCATTCAGTGAAAGACAAATCATTAATAAGCATTGTAAATATATAAAGGAACATTCTAAATAATTTATTCATATTGTAAATATTCTAAGTTAAATTTAAAAACTATTGACATAATACATTAATGCATATATTATGAATAAATATAATATTAGATTAATATGTAATTATATTCATGATATTATAGTTAATATGTTGTAACATAATAAACAAACCTAGATCCATTTTAATTCTGGATCTATCAAGCACTGAGATGGATCAAATTTCTTGAGATGCAAACTTGTTTTAAAGTGAAAAGATATTTGATCCCTCTGAGGGCTTAGTAGATCCGGAGTTAAGGTGGATCTAGGATGATTTAATTATTTATTATAATTCATTATAATTATAAATATAAATGTGAAGTCCCACTAACACAACCCGTTGAGGATGGGCCTCATCAGCAAGGCAACTCAAGATCAAACCTCATAGGGGGTGTTTGTGCCCTGTGATATGGGGATGAGACATGCTGACTAATCCAATCATCTAAGGGGATGAGACATGCTGACTAATCCAATCATCTAAGGGCTGGTGTGGCTCAGGCTAGGTCCGTGGGTAACTTTGATGGGAGACATGCTGAATAATACAGTCATGTAAGGGCTGGTGTGGCTCAGGTCAGGTCCCTGGGTAACTTTGATGGCTTAGATGCCCCTGGGTCACAACTCCTCAAGCCACATGTCACATGTCAACCATGGAGGATCACAAACAATAAAGCAAAAAAAAATTATAAATATAAATATATTTATTAATTTTATTTCTCTTATTTTATTTTTACCAAGTCAAAATGTTAAAGATTACATCTCTATCATACTGGAATCAAATGTTTACATAGGAGTTAAGTTTAGTTATGAACCTCAAATATAAATAATGTTTTTAATAAAAATGAATTGGGTGAAGGGAAATCCCCTAGAAAATATAATTTTATGGTATTTATTACCACCCCCACCCAATAAAAAGTCTTTAGGGTGCGAGGAAATACTAATTAAAATATAATATTATTATATTTTACCTAATATTTCTAGTCACACCTCAGCCTAAATATTACATTTTACTCTATATTTCCCTCACCCTTGCTAATTTTATACTTGAGTTTGTTTACTTTCAAACTTCAAATACAAAGAAAAATTACAATAAAACGTGGACCAATTGAGGGGAAATATTGGGTAAAACCTAATATTATAATATCATATTTTACCCAATATAACCTAGTATAAAGTGGATGGAGGTAGGTAAAAATATAAGATAAAATTTAATAAATACATTTTTCCTAATATTTCCCCCACTTCAATATTACATTTTACTCAATATTTTCCCTCACCCTTGCTAATTTTATACTGTTTGTTTACTTTCAAAGTTCAAATATAAAGAAAAATTGCAATAAGAAGTGGACCAATTGAGGGGAAATATTGGGTAAAACGTAATATTATAATATCATATTTTACCCAATATAACCTAGTATAAAGTTGATGGAGGCAGGCAAAAATATTAGATAAAATGTAATAATTACATTTTTCCTAATACTTCCCACACCTTTGAACATATCCATAAATGCCAAACATAGCAATAAAAAAATTACATGGATTCAACCCATCATTTTCTAGAGTTAATTATGTATTTAAATATAATATCTAACTAATATGGATCTAGACTAGTTTAATTTCTCCCTTAAATAGGTTATATTTCACATGAATATCATGGGTCAATACCATGGATTCCTAAAACCATGAGCCATTTTTATTTTTTATTTTTATTTAATTTTTATAGGGTTATTTTTATTTTGTTATTTTGTTATGTTTATGCTCAATGAAGAGATTACATATATCCCTCATACCATATATATATATATATATATATATAATTTCAATTACTTTATCTCACTCTATAAATGTAAAATAAAAGTGAAAATTGAAGTATTTTATTTATGGCCGATATTGACTTATAAAGCAAAGTTTTTTTTTAAAGTAACGTTACCCACAACGTCTTTCTAATATACATATATTTGTCACTCCCCTAAACACACACACACACATATATATATTTATATTTATTTTAGTGTAACATTAAGTGACAACATCTCCCTCGTGTACTAGGTTGTAGGGAAAACTTCTCCCCATAGGAACCTTGGCACATTCCGATCATGTAACATGGCACGAGCAGCCTCCGTGATAGTTCTATTCTTTCCTTTTTCCACACCATTCTGTTCAAGATTATATGGTACAATGGTCACTTTCTTAATACCGACTTATCTGCAAAAGTCAATGAATTCATTTGAAATGAATTCTCCTCCATTATCTGATCTGAAGACTTTGATTTTCTTTCCAGTTTGGTTTTCAATCAATGCTTTGAAATTTTTAAACATATCAAAGGCTTCATCTTTGTGCTTTAGAAAGTATATCCATGTTTTTCGAGAGAAATCATCCACAAAGGTGATATAATATAAATATCAACCTATGGATGTCATTGGGATAGGTCCACACAAATCTGAATTAATTAGTTGCAAGATTTCATGCATTTTGGTACTGCTAGAGGGGAAAGTGCCCCTTGTTTCCTTTCAAATTTCACAACCAAGGAAAACACCATCATGTTTTGATTGGATTTTTGACATTCCAAAAACCAACTTCTTTACTTTGGGTTGTGCATTATAATGAATATGAGAAAATATATGATGCCATAACTTGATCTGATTGAAATTGCATTCTTGAGCCATAGATTTAATAGGTTTCCCATTGACCTTGTAAAGCCATTCGACTCTCGATCCAAGAGTAAAAGCGTTTTTCGTGTTTGTTTTCTCTAGCCAGGTTAACATCTTTCCTTTTATAAAAGCCATTTTCATTCCTTTATCTTCTAGAGAAGATATAGATACAAGAATTTTCTTTAGACCAGGTACATATAAAACATCTTGAAGGTGGATAGTGTAGAAATTCTCACTGTAGATCACCTGATAATGCAATATACTAAAGCAAAATACTTGATCTACTTCTACAAACAAACTTGCAAAGCTTAATCGATTTTGAGCAAGATCAAATAGAACACATATAACAAAAGAATGAGAAATCAATCACACATGAACACAGAAGAATACTCTAGGGAAAGCCTCAGCTAAAAACCTAACTATTTGTATTATCATACAAGTGGAAATATCTTCGGATTACACAAAGCTTTAGCTCACAAGCTATACAACTCTCAATACAATCCCTCAATGCTGCTCATAGATAGAATAGACAACACATATGCCTTCCTTCAGTCCCCCAAGCCTCTTATTTCCTTGCGCAGTTTCTCCTGGGTCCTCTAGCTGCAACCTGTGTGATTCTCACCTCACACACAACACCAACCTCTGAAATAACTGCGCAATCCTGAAGGAGTTCATTCCTTCTGCATGGATGAGTTTCCTTTATAGGAAAATTCCTCCAACTGATAGTGCATTGTCCCTTCCTTTAATATCAATTGGGTCTTTCTCTGAACTGACATGCATGAGTTATTTATGAAAAAATATTCAGTTATTTGGAGAACACTAGTTGCATGCATGCATGCATTAACTGACTGAACTCATAATTAGTTCCTCAAACTGTTTGGAACTAATTTAACTGGACTTATCTCAGTTAACTAAGCTAACTAATTACAACTCAAATGCAACTCATCCTTATCTCCTTAATTAAGGGATAACTTCCTCAATCAAAGGGATAACTGTTGCATGTCCTCACATAGACTTCATGTTTGATTTTCTCCAACTAATTAACTCAAGATGAATCAATTAATTATTTTTCAAACAGCTGGTGAGACTAAATTCGAATTTTAATTCAAGGACTAATTAAAATTGGAATCTATCCCGAAATGCTATTTATAGCAATTCTACTTTAAGCATTTCTATTTTTTTGCTATTTCCAACAGAGTTGGAGTATATCCTGAAATGTTATTTATAGCAATGCTATTTTTAGCATTTCTTGTTACCATTTTCAAAAGATAGCTTCTCCAAGATCCAAATGAAAAGAAACTGAACCAAACCCTTTTACAGAGTATGCAGTGTTTATCTCCAAGGATAATGTTTAAACCAGTCTCCCTCTCAACCAAATTAGAGAAGACTTATTAACCAAAGAAGTGCCTAGAGGCACCACTATCCACTAACCAACTGTCTAAATAATATGGAGGAGAAGCACTAGACAAAGTTGAAATCAAAAAGTACTCAGATTGAGAAGCAACAACATTATTTTCATACCTTGTATTTCTATCTCTTTTGAGGACGAGGCTCTTGATCATGATCACTATGATCATTGCTTCTTCCTTATATATTTTTCCTCCATAATACCTCATTTTTTGATCAGGAGACTGATTATTGTATTTTTTTCTACTCCGTTGATTATAAGAGGATCTTCTTTCTGGACAATATAGAGCATAGTATCCATGCTTGTGATAGTTAAAGCATTCAACAGTCCTCATGCTCTTCTTGAAAAACTTGGGTTTGGACTTTGGCTTAGAATATTTTCCATTTCCTTTCTTCTTCTTTGCTTATGCAACGAAGGCAGATGGTTCTAATTCTTCATGTCTATGAATTGTGCCCCTCGAAATCATCCTTCATTCTTCCTACTTGCATCTTCCGATCAATTCATCAAAAGTTGGCAGAACATTGTTATTATTGATAGTAGTAATGAATACTTCCCAAACTGCAGGAAGTCCATCAAGGGATGTATGTACCAATTCCCTATCAAACAGGGGCTTGCTAACAGACAAAATTTGGTCCTTGAGTTCGGTAATCCTTATAAAATAAGACTGAATAGATTCTCCCTTATTCAATTTGATATCTTTGAGATGTTTCCTCAGGTCAAGGACGTGATTTAGATTTTAGACTTCAAACACGCCATCAATCTTGTCATACATTTCCTTAGATATCTTCAGTTTGGAGATACAGGTAAGAAGATGATATTTCAAAGAATCAATAATAATTTTGTGGGATTTTATCAAACCTTCCTTGTATCTTGCTTTAGCATTAGCAGGGGCATTTTCAGGAGGCTGGGGTACACCTCCTTGGACATACTCTAGAACATCTTCTCCTTCCAAGTTGGTGTCCAGCCTAAGTTCCAAGAAGCATAATTTCAAGCCCTTGTCAATTTCTCGTTGTCCTTGAAGAAGGATGTAGCCATCTGATCTGAAATTTTGTTTTATTTTGAGCAGCAAATAAGGTATTTCAACATATAATTGCCTTCAACTTACTGTTCTTGTGCTTATCTTCACCACAACTTTGATACCATGTTAATTTTTGCAATTTTTAAATTAATTATCTTAGATCCTCTACCTTTAAGTGTAGAAAGCAACTAATAGCCATATAGAAGACAGTCAATGAACAATAAAACAACAGATTTAGTCCAAGGCTAGGGAAAACCCCAACTATGGGGGGAAACCCTTTAAGAATGTTCTTCTATTGGATCTCATCAAAGGTTCAGAATAGATACAAAAGTAGAGTACAAAACCCTTTTTCTCAATGACAACAACATTACCCCTTTTCAAACTAAGACAGATCTTCTGAAGTGAGAGATCTAATCACAAAAGTAGAATAACAGATTCTTCAATCCTTCAACAAAGATTACAAGTGCAAATAAGAGATCTGAAAAAACTGATACAAGGGATATCTTCCACCAATGATAATACAAGATAGATATCTTGCCAATAATATGAAATATGCCAAACAATAATGCAAGAAAGAAATCTCCTGAAATGCAAGAGGAAAATGTCCACTAGATTTGCCAATGATGAAATGAAATAACAGGTTTCAATAAATCTGCTAACAGTGAGAGAGATAAAATATTGATGCAAGGGCTTTATCACCAATGCGAAAGAGATCACCAGTGATGACAAGAGATATGCCATTGATAATCAGAGGTTTTCCACTGATAATAAGAGATCTTCCAATGACTAGAAGAGACCTGCCATTGATAATCAGAGATCTTCCAGTGATAATAAGAGATCTGCCAATGATTATAAGAGATATGCCATTGATAATCAGATATTTGTCACTGATGATAAGAGATCTTCCAATGATGATAAGAGATCTGTCACTAATAATCAAAGATATGAAAATCTACAATAGATATGTTATTAATAAGAGAGATAAATTACTGATGTGAAGGCTTGATCACCAATGTGAGAGCTAAATCACCAAAGAAAGAGAGAGAGAACTCGGTGTGTTGCAAAGCAAGGCTTCTCTAAGATATATATGAATCTTTTAGATAAAATCCCTAACTCGAATTAGGTTTTTGGAAGCTCGTAAGAGTGATCCATTTTTTCACATGTCGAATTAGATCACTTAAGTGATTTTATTTTGGAGATGCGGAAACACCTTTATAAAACATTTTTTTTTTGTAAGTCTTGCATGACTACATCTTCAACATGTCCGATATATCACCCTGATCGGGGTAGGGAATTGAACCGACGACTTCACATCAAGGAGTGCCTTAACAGAGCACCTGATCACCATCTATCCATGACCCCTTGGACTTTATAAAAAAAATTAAAATAACTTTTGCACTTATAACAATAATTTGCACTTGAAAATTAATTTTCTTCAAGGGTGAAAGGGGTTAACTCATAGAGTGTTTTTCTTGGGAAATTTCTCCCTTAATTGCACAAAATTCAACAACTTTCACTCCTCTATTGCTTTTCTTTGTCCTTTTCATATTTTCGTTACTCCACTATATGTGTTCTTTCCTAGATTTGGGAAAATTGTTGCTTTGCTAAATTTGTACATAAGGTTTGAAAATAACACCATCTAGGCTTTAACTTTACTTGCATTAGGTTTTTGTTAGTTGTTTTTTACACTCTTTTTGCACGCAACATTGGTATCAAAAGGGCAATGTGGCATTTTCGGTTGCCACATCACCATATTCTACATAGGGCTCTTCATGTGGCTCATTGATTAAAGGTCACACTTGCATTCAAGAAAGGACGAATAATTAATAAACATTGTAAATATATAAAGGAACATTCTAAATCATTCAATCTTATTGTAAATTTTGTAAGTTAAATTTAAAAAATATTGGCATAACACATTAATGCATATATTATAAATAAATATAATATTAGATTAATATGTAATTATATTCATGATACTATAGTTAATATGTTGTAACATAATATAAACCACCCTAGATCCATCTTAACTTCAGATTTACCAAGGGTTGAGAGGGATCAAATTTCTTGAGATGCAAAGTCCTTTTAAAGTGAAAAGAGATTTGATCCCTCTCGGGGCTTGGTAGATCCAGACTTAAGATGGATCTAGGATGATTTAATTATAAATATAAATGCCATTTCCCACTAGCACAATTGTTTGAGGATGGACCTCGTGAGCAAGGCGACCTACAATCAAACCTCACAGGGGGTGATTGTGCCCTGTGCTAGGGAGAGGAGACATGTTAAATAATCCACTTAGCTAAGGGTGGGTGTAACCCAACCAGGTGCGATCCCTGACTTTGACGGCTTAGAGGTCCCTGGGTGGCCACTCCTCAAGCCACAGGTTAAGCCTGGAGGATCACAAACAACTTGATAAACAAAAAAAATATAAATATAAATATAGTTGTAAGCAGAACTTCGGCGAAAATCACATGAGGAAAGACCTTTGTCGACGCGTTTCGAACCAACTAGTGTGGTTCATCGTCAGGACAAGTTGAAGAAACAGATCCAGCTATGCAATTTAAATAGTATGAGCAGAGACCCCCAACGGCTATCTTGTCCAATGGCTAATTTTGACTATGGGACCAGAGTTAAAAATTCAAATTAATAATATAGTTATATTCGATGACCATTCTTTTAAAATATATAAGATTTTTATATAAATAAAATAATTTAATAGGTGTTAATGTTACTAGTTAGTTAAAAGGTTTAATAAAAATATAAGTTATAAGAAATATTATAATACAATATACATAGGGTATAGGATAATAGTTAGTTAGAATGAGAAACGAGAAAAATAAATAAAAGAAGGAAAAAATAATAAAAAATAATAAAAAATAAATGAACCAAGCTAGTAAGGGTAAAAGTTAGTTGAAAAGACAAAATTAATAATAAATCAAAATAAAAGAGGAAAAACAAATAAATAAAAATAAAATTAAAAATAAAAATATATAAAACTAAAATAAAGCTAATAAAGGTACAAGTTAGTTTAAAAATTAAAGGATAAATAAATAAATAAATACATAAATAAAACTAAAACTTAGGAAAAAACTAAGAAGGAGGTTAGTAAAGGTTAGTTTAAAAATAAAAAAAAAATAATAATAATAATAAAAGAATAAAAATAAAAATACAAATAAAATAATAAAAATCAAAATATATAAAAGAGAACAGAGCTAACGTAAAAGATAGTTGAAAAAGGAATAAAAATAATAAATAGATCATTATACTGAAAAAAAAAAAAAAAAAAAAAAAAAAAAATAAAAAAAAAAAAAATAAATTAAATAAATAAATTAATAATTAATAATTAATAATAATAATAATAATAATAATAATAAAATAAATAATAATAATAAATATATGTATATATAAGGTATATAAATAAATAAGTAAATAAAAATAAAACAGAGAGAACGACAAAAAATAAAAAGGGGAGGGACAAGAAAAGGACCAATAGAAACCAATGAGCAAAACGGATCAACCCTAGGAGGAAGGAAGGCTCCAGGGGGAACACAGAAAGCTAGCACAAAGATAAAAAGGGGGGGGGGGGGGGGAAAGACTAAGACGACAGGGCAGGGATCCAACAGCTACTGATTTTCCAATCGTCATCTCTATTGAGATTGTTAGGCCTTCTTTCAATCTCCATAGCTTCCCTGAATTTACGATGATGGAATTGAGCAACCTTAGCAACAACCTTGGCCTCCTCAACACAAACCTAATGCTTGGTCTTTTCCACATGCTCTGCTAATGCTGAAGACTTGGTTCTCCCATGTCTTAGGTCAGTTGCATGTTCGCTTATCCTCTGATGGATGGAGCGTCCTGTTTCCCCGATATAGGGGGTTCCACAAGAACAAGGGATCAAGTAGACACCCTTCATCTCCATAGGGTCAACAGGATCTTTCACCGATCGATGAAAGATCCTGTTGACCCTATGGACATGAAGGGTGTCTACTTGATCCCTTGTTCTTGTGGAACCCCCTATATCGGGGAAACAGGACGCTCCATCCATCAGAGGATAAGCGAACATGCAGCTGACCTAAGACATGGGAGAACCAAGTCTTCAGCGTTAGCAGAGCATGTGGAAAAGACCAAGCATCAAGTTTGTATTTAGGAGGCCAAGGTTGTTGCTAAGGTTGCTCAATTCCATCATCGTAAATTCAGGGAAGCTATTGAGATTGAAAGAAGGCCTAACAATCTCAATAGAGATGACGGCTGGAAAATCAGTAGTTGTTGGATCCTTGCCCTGTCGTCTTAGTCTTTCTCCTCCCCCCCCCCCTTTTTATCTTTGTGCTAGCTTTCTGTGTTCCCCCTGGAGCCTTCCTTCCTCCTAGGGTTGATCCATTTTGCTTTGTGGTTTCTATTGGTCTTTTTCCTGTCCCTCCCCTTTTTATTTTTTGTCGTTCTCTCTATTTTATTTTTATTTACTTATTTATTTATATACCTTATATATACATATATTTATTATTATTATTATTTATTTAGTTGTTGTTGTTGTTGTTGTTGTTATTAATTAATTAATTAATTTATTTTTTTTTTTTATTTTTATTTTTATTTTATTTTTTTCAGTATAATGATCTATTTATTATTATTCCTTTTTCAACTATCTTTTACCTTAGCTCTGTTCTCTTTTATATATTTTTATTTTTATTATTTTATTTGTATTTATTTATTTTTATTTTATTTGTATTTATTTATTTTTATTTATTTTTTTTTTTATTTTTAAACTAACCTTTACTAACCTCCTTCTTAGTTTTTTCCTAAGTTTTAGTTTTATTTATGTATTTATTTATTTATTTTTTAATTATTAAACTAACTTGTACCTTTATTAGCTTTATTTTAGTTTTATATATTTTTATTTTTATTTATTTGTTTTTCCTCTTTTATTTTGATTTATTATTAATTCTATCTTTTCAACTAACTTTTACCCTTACTAGCTTGGTTCATTTATTTTTTATTATTTTTTTTCCTTCTTTTATTTATTTTTCTCGTTTCTCATTCTAACTAACTATTATCCTATACCCTATATATATTGTATTATAATATTTCTTATAACTTATATTTTTATTAAACCTTTTAACTAACTAGTAACATTAACACCTATTAAATTATTTTATTTATATAAAAATCTTATATATTTTAAAAGAATGGTCATCGAATATAACTATATTATTAATTTGACTTTTTAACTCTGGTCCCATAGTCAAAATTAGCCGTTGGACAAGATAGTCGTTGGGGGTCTCTACTCATACTATTTAAATTGCATAGCTGGATCTGTTTCTTCAACTTGTCCTGACGATGAACCACACTAGTTGGTTCGAAACGCGTCGACAAAGGTCTTTCCTCATGTGATTTTCGCCGAAGTTCTGCTTACAACTATTATGGATCACAGAAGCCTCAATTCAATAATATAAATATATTTATAAATTTCATGTCTTTTATTTTATTTTTACCAAGTCAAAATGTTGAAGGTTACATCTCTACCATACTGGGATCAAATGTTTACATAGGAGTTGAGTTTACTTATGAACCTCAAATATAAATATTTTTTTAAATAAAAAGCAAATTGGGGGAGGGGAAATTTCCCATAAAATATAATTGTATGGTATTTATTACCACCCTAACCCAATAAAAATTCACTAGGGTGTGAGGAAATATTAATTAAAATATAATATTATTACATTTTACCTAATATTTCTCGTCATTAGGGTGCGAGGAAATATTAATTAAAATATAATATTATTACATTTTACCTAATATTTCCCATCAGGAATATGACTCAAGAAGAAGATCGCTCTGCAAATTTTGGGCTAGGGTTTCTAGCCTCCCTGCTACGGCGCCACACACTGCAATTTTTTTTGCCAACGATCTCTGACCCAGTCCTCATTCGGGTCGTTACACTTGTTGATCCCTCTCAATGGCAGCATCTCATGGGGAGGCTCTCAATGCCTCCCCCAATGTCAATGCTGATATGACCCAAAAGACGTCAATCAACACAAACCAACCTACTCAAGGCAATGCACAGGGCTCTGCAACAGGCCAAAAACTACAGGATAACAATACACAGAATATTCCACCAGGCGATAAGCCGGACAGTCAAGAGGACAAAACGACGAAAGCGCAAGGTACCACAGAGGTACCTAAAGCCACCTCTTCTACCTGCAGACCAATAGCAACGGAACGTCCCAAAATTGAGCTACCGAGGCACAGGATCAATGCTCAGATCTAGTACATGAGAGACCACGTGCTGATTGGCAAATTCGTTGGGTTCTGGCCAACTGAAAAGGCCCTACATGGATGGATTAGGGCCAAATGGAAGCCAAAAGGGCAGGTAACATTGCAACTCAGACCCAAATGATTCTTCACTACCATTTTTAACTGCCTCGAAGACAAGAATCGAGTCATGGATGAGGGCCCCTACTTTTTCAACTCCTCAGGTCTCTATCTCCGGGATTGGATCGAAAGATTCAACCCGGATAAAGAGGACTTTAGCTGGGTGCCTGTCTAGATTCGACTCTACTCCCTGCTGTTGGAATATTGGGATGAAGAATCCCTAAAGGATATTGGCAATGATCTTGGCGAATTCATTAAAATTGCAGAGGAAATAAAGCTCAGGCAGTACACCTCCTATGCTCGGATCTGCGTCTTCATGCACCTCGCGCAAGCTCTCCTCGTCTCAGTAAGTCTCTATCATGATGATTATGAATGGGTGAAAACCATAGATTATGAACATGTGCCTTTTAGATGCAGGAAATGCCATACCCATGGCCATTTATTCCGTGATTGTCCTCTGAATGCGCCTCCTTGTAAGCCCTCGGATCCTGCCTCTACCCCTGATGCTGAAGGCTTCACTAAAGTCCAGAACCGGCGCCGCCACAACAAGAAATCCCCTCCTCTGAACCCCAAACCCCCCTCTCAAGCCCCGATTCCACCCTCTACCAGCAATAGTTTTGAAATCCTAGCCACCCCTATTTCTGATACCCCCCTCTCGGAAGCCACCCCCAAGCCCCCGCTTAACTCGATGCCTGAATCTAGCTCTAGCCATCTTCGCAACATGGAGGTTGACACTGTTGGGGCTAATGAGAGCCAGATCACTCCCATGGAAGATGAAAATGAAATGGTCGATATAGGAGACCTAGACATCTTCACTCTAGAGCAAGCATGCAAAAAAAGGGATTTTGACCAGATCTCGGAGAAGCAGATCGAGAACCTAACTGTGGCTCTTGCCCGCGCGCAGCAGCATCAAAAATCCCTAGGCATCCAGCAGGGAAGCCCATGGGATGGGAAGAAACTCTTTAAAGACTCAAAGAAGAGAGGGAGGAAATCTGATCTACAGAGGACTATCCTCCTGGGGGAGATGCTTGTAGAATCTGGTAGGTATCCCAAACTTACCAAGTTTTTCTCGCTCCGTGAAATAAGTTCTCAATGAAACTCATCTTGTGGAATATAAGGGGTCTAAACGGCCCCTCAAAAGTCCGTATGATCAAAAATCTGATACAGATGGAAAGACCTCAAGTCTTTTTCCTGCAAGAAACTAAATGCACAAGTCAAACCCTTGGCCCCATTCTTTCAAAATCCTGGCCAGGGTGTCACTCCGTCGCGGTAGATGCCTCCGGAGCCTCAGGCGGTCTAGCCATCGCTTGGGATCTGAAAGTTGTTTCAATAAATGATGCCCACGCTGCTCATAATCTAATTCAGGCCTCTTTCCACATCCATGGGACCAATCTGCATGGGCATCTATCTAATGCATATTTCCCTCAGGAGGCTGCAAGGAAAATCGCTCTGTTAAACACGGTAGAATAGCTCAATTCTACTAGAGCTCACCCCCTCTGGATCCTGGGGGGCGATTTTAACATGATAACCAGCCTGGACGAAAAAAAGGTGGCAGAGCAAAACTAGAGGCGGACAACACCCATTTCAAAGACTTCATCCAGCGGAACTGGTTGATCGATCTTCCCTTTGCCAATGGAAATCACACCTGGAACAACAAGAGAGTGGGCACACAACAGATAGCATCCAAACTGGATAGATTTCTCCTTTCTGACAATGCTATACATATTGGAGGCGATTTCCAAGCCACAATCTTGCCTTTTTCAGGGTCGGACCACTGGCCTATTTCTCTGCAATGGTCCAGACCAGGGGACCGCATCAAAAGACCCTTCCGATTTGAGGCTTTCTGGCTCTCCCACCCAAGCTTCAAGGAAATGGTTCACTCTGCTTGGCGGGCTTTCATTCCTCCTCCAGGTTCCAAGATGTTCCAGTTTCAGCAGCACCTCAAAGATCTCAAAGCCCGCATTAAAGACTGGAACCATTCTACCTTTGGCAACATTTTCCAACAGCAAAAGCTCCTGGAACAAGAAATGGCGGAGCTACAGCTTCGCATCATCCAAGAAGGCCGCAATGAAGCATCTGACCTGAAAGAGCAAAGTCTCCTCAAACAGTTGGAGGAAAGAAGGCAGCAAGAAGAGATTCTCTGGAAACAAAAATCCCGGATCAGATGGTTAAAGGAAGGGGAACGGAATACTAAATTTTTCCACCGTTATACCATTCAACGTAGGATGTGTAACAATATTAACTTTCTCCTTAGCCCAACAGGAGAAAGACTGGAGCAACATCAGGCCATAGAAGTTGAATTGGTCTCTCATCTCAAATCGGTGGTGCAGGAAGACCAGTTTGACAGGCGACCAACAATTAACAAAATCCTGCAACACATACCAAAGCTAATCACGGAGGAGCACAATCAACTTCTTCTTTGCCCTGTCACTCTTTTGGAAGTTGAACAAGCTGTCCTCCAAAACAAGGAAGGTAAAGCTCCAGGACCTGATGGCTTCACTTCCAACTTCTTCCATCATTTCTGGGATTTGATCAAAGATGAGATCTGGCAGTTAGTGGAGGAGTCCAGATCCATGCATTGGCTTCTCCCATCTATTAATGCTACTTTCATAACCCTGATCCCCAAGGAGGACCAAGCAGCCATGCCTGACAAATTTCGCCCCATTTCCCTCTGCAATGTCATCTACAAGATCATCTCCAAAGTAATTGCCAACAGGGTAAAGCCGCTGCTTCCTTTACTCATCTCTCCTGAGCAAACTGGTTATGTAGAGGGGTGACAAATCCTTGATGGCATCATTCTCACTCATGAGATTATTCATTCACTAAAGCAGACCAAAAAGCCAGGTATGCTCCTTAAGATTGATTTATCAAAAGATTTTGACAAACTTAATTGGAATTTCATTCAACAGATGTTAGCAGCTTTTGGTTTCAGCCCTCCTTGGATAAGATGGGTCATGAGCCTGATCTCCTCTTCCTTTTTCTTCATCCTGGTCAACGGTATCCCTTCTCATCCCTTCTCCCCCTCTCGTGGCATTCGCCAAGGTGATCCCCTGTCCCCCCTTTCTCTTTGTGCTCATGGCGGAGGGGCTAGGTCGTACCATCAATCATGCCCTTCATTCGCATCAGCTCCATGGCATCTTCGTTCATGAAACCCCAGCTCACACCCACCAACAATTCGTGGACGACATTATGCTGTTTGGTCATCCTTCCGCCCAAGAAGCCTCTGCCTTCAAGAGCTTGCTTGATTTGTTTGTCGAAGCTTCAGGAATGACTGTCAATGCCTCCAAGTCGCAAATCTTCTTCTTTAACACAACTCTTCTCATTCAACAACGCATTGCTAGATTCCTCAGATTCTCCATTGCCAAGCTGCCCACCAAGTACCTTGGAGCCCCCTTGATTGTCTCAGCTCTCAAGCACTCTTCTTGGAGAACTCTCTTGGATAAACTCGAAGCTAAATTATCCTCCTGGACTTTTCGCCCCCTCAACCTTCCTAGTAGACTTATTCTGGTCAAGTCTGTCCTTCAATCCATGCCCCTCTATCTCTTCTCGGTCCTTGCGGCCCCGAAATGGGTCCTCAAGCAGATCAGATCTCTTCAGTGCAACTTCCTGTGGGGAGCATCCAGACAGAACAAAAAATGGGCCTTGGTCAAGTGGAATATGATCTGCAAGCCAAAGTTAGCGGGGGGTCTGGGCCTCCGCGACCCTCAGCACAACAACGCTATCATGGGGGCTAAGATCTGGTGGCAATGGCTATCCTCCCCCTCCTCCCCATGGGCGAGACTCTGGAATGCCAAATATGCCAACCATAGACCCCATTCAGAGCTCATTCGACTGTCTATTGCAGAAGCAGGCTCACTAATCTGGAACGCTGCTAAACAACACCGTCTTCTTATTCAGGAACATAGTTTATGGGAGGTCTGCAACGGTCGCACAGCTCGGTTCTGGACAGACTCGTGGCAACAGCAACCCAAGCTCCTCTCAACCATCAAAACGCCCCTCCTCACCAATTCTGGGAGGAAAACCACGCTCAGGGGTACAGGTGCTGGAAAACGGCTGCAAGCTGTTTGAACAACCAGCAAGTTCAGGCTCATCCAGCGCTGGAAGCAGAACTAATCAGCAGGAAAATCAGATACACGGACAAGCAGGATGTCCTTCGCTGGGGACACTCTCCCAAAGGCAAGTTCACCACTCAGGAAGCCTATGCCCTGATGACCCAGACTCTCGACCCCCTTGACCCCATCTGGAAAGAGTTGTGGTCATCGCAGCTTTGGCCCAAGGTTTCCTCGTTCTTGTGGCTGCTCTGTCACAAGAAAATCCTCACATGGGACAATTTAATGAAGAGAGGCTTCACTGGGCCTTCCAGATGCCCCAACTGTAATAATCAAGAGGAGACCATTCAACATCTTATGCTGACTTGCCCTCTGGCTGCCTTCTTTTGGGAAAGTGTCAGCTCTAAGTGCAGAAGGGACGGCCGACAGTCCGAGGACTTAAATACTATCATTCGTAACTGGCCAGCTGCACCCTACCGATGCAATCTGCTCAACTCTCTCTGGAGGCACACTCCAGGTCTCACCTTATGGCATATCTGGAAGGAGAGGAATAGACGGATCTTCAAGAACCAGTCCACCCCTCTGGAAATCCTCTGGTTCAATTACTGCAGTAATCTCTAGGAAACCTTAGCGCTGCAAAAATGGCAGCAGGAAGACTTCCCCACTCTGCCCCTGGAGCAACAAGTTTGGAACAATTGGCAGCTCAAGCTCAATCCGAGTCCTGAGTCGATTGGTCGACGAGTCCCGAAGGAAAATTCTAGTGATAAATGTCCCCCCCCCCAAATGGTGTCATAAATCTTAACTTTGACAGAGCCTCCAAAGGCAATCCTGGGGAGGCGGGTTTTGGGGGAATTTTTCGCAACCATAAAGGGGACCCTATGCTCATTTACTATGGCTCTATGGGATGGGATACCAATAACTCTGTTGAACTAGAAGGTCTATGGCAAGGTATGCAGCTAGCCCAGCTCTATAATTTTTTCCCTATCGAGATTGAGGGCGACTCCCAAATCCTCATCAACATGATTAGTAAGATCCTCTCAGGCTCCCCTCCCTCTAGAGTAGTGGACAGTTGGAGACTCATGGCAAGATTGGAACTCATAGCTAACTGGTTGCAAGAGCACAGAGCTATCTACCTCAAGCACACTAGAAGATCTGGCAACAAAGTGGCAGATCTGCTGGCTAACAAAGGGGTAACGAACGCCCAGACCCTCTCTGTAGGGCCCCTCTCCAGTCTCAATGATAGCAAACTCCTTCAGGAATGCACTCAGCTGGTGCATCAGGACAACTTCACCCTGGATGCGGGTGGGCAATGACGTTATGAGGGTTATGATTCGGTAGGTGGGCGCGTGGCAAGCCCACTGGTTTGCCTGCGGAAGGCATTTACTCACATCCGGAACAATAAATTTGATGGGCCGTCACCCTACGCGGCATTTATGCCGGTGGGGAGGCCGAGACACCAAGAGCTTCAATACGAAGCCTCTGGCCCCTTTGTCCCCATCCTCAGTTGAGAATTCAGATGCTTTGATTTGGAATTGTGGTGCTCTGCCGGTCTCCATGTCGAGGCAGCTCTTGCCTGTAGGTTCTCGTTGTTCGCCGGAAGCTGAAGTGCACAGCCTTCGCACCACTGTTGGAAGGCGCTGCCCGCTGGCCTCCTGCATTAGTTTTATCCCTGGTTACCATTACTCGCACAGCCCGTTCTGTGCTCGGCACCTCCCTGCTCTGTTCGGCTTTTGCCCCCACCTTCCTCCGCTGGGACCCTCTGTCAATTCCGCCTTCTCTCACGATTTCTGTGTTGCAATGCCAAGGCTGAGGCATCGTCTGAGATGCCGCAGGGGAGGCTCCAGGTGTCGTCACTCCCCTTCCCCTTCCTCTCACTCGTCCTCCTCTCGCAGTCCCAGTGAAAGTGCTCCCCGTCGTCTTCGTGGCAGTGGTCAAGCTCGTCGCCTTCCTCCCTCCCCGCGGAATGATACCTTCGCCTCTCACCATTCCTTTGAACCTCGGCCTGCTTTCGCCGCCTCTATTCGAAATCCTTCCACCGCTGTCTTCCATTACCATTGCAACTCCTCCCACCCCTTGGTCATTGCGACGGTTACTGTTTCTTTCAAAGAGATACCCGAGGTGATTCCTGCTCCCCCATCTTCTGCGCCCCCTATTAGCTCGCAGGCCTCTCCTTCTGTACCGCCTGTTTCTCTGCCCGTAGACAAAGGTCCCTCTCGCTTGGCAGGTGAAAGCAGCTCTGGCCCACTCCAGGCCACCGGGACGCCTGCAGGCGAGCGTGAAGCGGTGGATGCCGCTCCTCAAAGGGTTCCAGATCCAGATCCTGATGACAAGGAAGGATGGTGGTGCAGAATTGAAGAGGAATCGCCCTCGGGTGACTATGGACTCTAGCGCTACTGCTTTTTTTCTCGCCATCATGTCTAGTCTTTTGAGCATTTTGCTGGTTTTGTCGCCTACGTATCTTAGCTTGTCTAAACTGATCTTTGTAGTTAAATTCGTCCTAAATCTGTGTACGAGTCGGTTTCCCCTGGTGGGCGGCTCAGATTTTTGGCTCACTGTTGTTAAGTCAAGGCTGGTTTCCTCTTGCGAGGCAGCTCTCAAACGCTTCTCGGGCCGGTTTCCCCTTGCGGGCGGCTCAATTTTTGATATCTTGCTGACTGTATGGCGGCACTCTGATGCCTAGAACTCTTTGTACCATATGTTACATTAATAGATTTAAGCTTACTTAGAAAAAAAAAAAAAAATAATAAAAATAAAAAATAAAAAAATATATATATATATATATATATATATATATATATATTTCCCGTCGGGAGGGTGCGAGGAAATACTAATTAAAATATAATATTATTACATTTTACCTAATATTTCCCATCACACCTCAGCGTAAATATTACTTTTTTACTCAATATTTCCCCTCAGCCTTACTAATTTACTTGAGTTTGTTTACTTTCAAACTTCAAATATAAATAAAAATTACAATAAGAAGTGGACAAATTGAGGGGAAATATTGGGTAAAACTTAATATTATAATATCATATTTTATCTAATATAACCTAGTATAAAGTGGATGGAAGTAGGCAAAAATATTAGATAAAATATAATAATTACATTTTTCCTAATATTTCCCCCACCTCAATATTACATTTTACTCAATATTTCCCCTTGCTAATTTTATACTTGAGTTTGTTTACTTTCAAACTTAAAATATAAAGAAAAATTACAATAAGTGGACCAATTGAGGCGAAATATTGGGTAAAACGTAATATTATAATATCATATTTTACCCAATGTGACCTAGTTTAAAGTGGATGGAGGCAGGCAAAAATATTAGATAAAATGTAATGATTACATCTTTCCTAATATAGGTTATAAAGTGGATGGAGGCAAGCAAAAATATTAGATAAAATGTAATAATTACATTTTTCCTATTATTTCTCTCACCTTTCAACATATCCAGAAATGCCCAGCAACATATCAATAAAAAAGTTTTAACTTTACAAGCTACATGAATTCAACTCATCATTTTCTAGTGCTAATTATGTATTTAAATATAACATCAAACTAAGATGGATATAGACTAGTTTAATTTCTCCCTTCAATAGGTTATATTTCACATGAATACCAAGTGTCAACACCGTGCATTCTTAAAACCATGAGCCATTTTTATTTTTTATTTTTATTTAATTTTTACGGGGTTATTTTTATTTTGTTATTTTTATGCTCAATGAAGGGATTATATATATATATATATATATATATATATATATATATATCTCACTATATAAATGTAAAATAAAAGTGAAAATTGAAGTATTTTATTTATGGCTGAGATTGATTTTTAAAGCAAGGTTATTTTTTTTTTAAGTAACATTACACACAACATCTAACAACATCTCTCTCATATACATATATTAGCCCCCCCCCCCCCCCCCCCCCCCACACACACACACACACATATATATATATATATATTTATTTTTATTTTTTTAATGTAACATTATGTGACAACATCTCCCTCATGTATTGGGTTGTAGAGAAACCTTCTCCCCATAGGAACCTTGACACATTTTTATCATGTAACATGGCACGAGAAGCCTTCATGATAGTTCTATTCTTTCTTTTTGCCACACCATTATGTTTAGGATTATATGGTACAATGGTCTCTTTCTTGATATCGGCTTCTCTGCAAGTCAATGAAATCATTTCAAATGAATTCTCCTCCATTATTTGATCTGAAGACTTTGATTTTATTTCCTGTTTGGTTTTCAATCAATGCTTTGAAATTTTTAAAAATATCAAAGGCTTCATCTTTGTGCTTTGGAAAGTATATCCACATTTTTCTAGAGAAATCATCCACAAAGGTGATATAATACAAATATCTACTTATGGATGTCACTAGCATAGTTCCACACAAATCTGAATGAATTGGTTGTAGGATGTCATGAGTTTTGATACTGCTAGAGGGGAAAGGCCCTCTTGTTTTCTTTCCATTTTCACAACTAGTGAAAACACCATCATGTTTTGATTCTTTTTTTTGGCATTCCAGAAACCATCTTCTTTACTTTGGGCAGTGCCTTATAATGAAGATGAGAAAATATGAGGTGCCATAACTCGATCTGATTGAAATTGAATTCTTGAGCCATAGCTTTAATAGGTCTCTGATTTACCTTGTAAAGCCCTTCGACTCTCGATCCAAGAGTAAAATCATTTTTCATGTGTATTTTCTCTAGCCAAGTTAACAACTTTCCTTTTATAAAATACACCTTCATTCCTTTATCTTCTAGAGCAGATATAGATACAAGATTTTTCTTTAGACCAGCTGCATATAAAACATCTTGAAGGTGAATAATTTATCCAAGATCCAAATGAAAATAAATTGAACCAAACCCTTTTACAGGGTATGTAGTGTTATCTCCAGGGATAATGTTTAAACTAGTCTCCCTCTCAACCAAATTAGAGAAGACTTCTTTATAACCAAAGAAGTGCCTAGAGGCACCACTATCCACTGACCAACTGTACAAAGAATATGGAGGAGAAGCACTAGACAAAGTTGAAATCAAAAAGTGCTCGAATTGAGAAGAAACAACATTATTTTCATACCTTGTATTTCTGTATCTCTTTTGAGGACGAGGCTCTTGATCAAGATCACTTAAAGCATTGCTTCTTCCTTCATATATTCCTCCTCCACAATACCTCATTTTTTATGAGGAGACTGATTATTGTAGTTGTTGCTACTCCTTTGATTATAATAGGGTCTTCTTTCTGGACAATCTCGAGCATAGTGCACATGTTTGTGATAGTTAAAGCATTCAACATTCATCATGCTCTTCTTGAAAAACTTGGGTTTGGACTTTGTATTAGAAGATTTTCCCTTTCCTTTCTTCTTCTTTGCTTATGCAGTGAAGACAGATGGTTCTACTTCTTCATGTCTATGAATTATGCCCCTTGAGATCATCCTTGATTTTTCTTGCTTCCATTGTCTGATCAATTCATCAACAGTTGGCAGAACATTGTTATTACTGATAGTAGTAATGAATACTTTCCAAGATACAGGAAGTCCATCAAGGGATGTATGTACCAATTCCCTATCAGAAAAGGGCTCGCCAGTAGACCAAATTTGGTCATTGTGTTCAGTAATCCTTATAAAATAAGACTTAATATATTCTCCCTTATTCAATTTGATATCTTTGAGATGTTTCTTTAGGTCAAGGATGTGATTGAGATTTTAGACTTCGAACATGCCAACAATATTGTCATACATTTCCTTAGATGTCTTCATTTTGGAGATACATGTAAAAAGATGACCTTTCAAAGAATCAATAATAATTTTGTGGGCTTTGATCTCACCTTTCTTCTATCTTGCTTTAGCAGTAGCAAGGGAATTTTCAGGAGGTCGGGGTACACCTCCTTGGACATACTCTAGAACATCTTATCCATCCACGTTGGTGTCCAGCCTAAGTTCGAAGAAGCATAATTTCAAGCCCTTGTCAATTTCTCGCTTTCCTTGAAGAAGGATGTAGCCATCTGAACTGATCTTTTGTTTTATTTTGAGCAACAAATAAGGTCTTTTAACAAATAATTGCCTTCATCTTACTGTTCTTGAGCTTATCTTAACCACAGCTCTAATACCATGTTAAATTTTTCAATTATTAAATTAATTATCTTAGATATTCTACCTTTAAGTGCAAAAAGTAACCAATAGCCATATAGAAGGCAATCAATGAACAATAAAACAACAAATTTAGTCCAAGACTAGGGGAAAACCCCACTGTGGGGGAAAACCCTTTAAGAATATTCTTCTATTGGATCTTCATCAAATGTTCAACACAGAGTAGAGTACAAAACCGTTTTTCTCATTGACAACAACATTACCCATTTTGAAACTCGGACATCTTCTGAAGTGGGAGATCTTATTAGAAATGTAGAATAACGGATCCTTCAATCCTTCAACAAAGATTACAAGTTCAAATAGGATATCTATAAAAATTGATACAAGAGAGATCTTCCACCAATGATAATACAAGATAGAGATCTCGCCAATAATACGAAATCTGCCAAACAATAATGCAAGAAATAATTCTCCACAAATGCAAGAAAGAAATCTCCAAAAATGCAAGAGAGAAATCTCCACTAGATCTGCCAATGATGAAACGAAATAACAGGTTTCCAATAAATATACTAATAGTGAGAGAGATAAAATACTAATGCAAGGAATTTATCACCAATGCGAAATAGATCACTAGTGATGAAAAAATATATTCCCCTAATAATAAGAGGTTTTCCACTGATAATAAGAGATCTTCCAATGATGATAAGAGATCTGCCACTAATAATCAAAGATCTGCCATTAATAATAAGAGATATGCCAATTATGATAAGAGATATGCCACTGATGATAAGATATTTTCCACTGATGATAGGAGATAGGCCAATGATGATAAGAGATTTGTCATTGATAATCAGAGATATGAAAATCTACAATAGATATGTTATTAATAAGAGAGATAAATTAATGATGTGAGGGCTTGAGCACCAATGCGAGAGCTAGATCACCAAAGCAAGAGAGAGAGAACTCGATGTGTTGCAAATGAAGGCTTCTCTTAAATATATAGGAATCTTTGAGATAGAATCCCTAACTCGAATTAGATTTTTGGAAGCTCGTAGTGTGATCCATTTTTGCACATGTCGAATTAGTTCACTTAAGTGATTTTATTTTGCACATGCCGAAATACCTTTATAAAACATTTTTTTGTAAGCATGACTACATCTTCAATATGTCCAATATATCACCCATATCGGGGTGGGGAATTGAACTGGTTACTTCACATCAAGGAATGCCTTAACAGAACACCTGATCACCATCTATCCAAGACCTCATGGACTTTTATAAAAAAAAATGAATTTTTTGCACTTATAAAAATAATTTGCACTTGGGAATTAATTTTCTTCAAGTGTGAAAAGGGTTAACTCATAGAGTGTTTTTCTAAGGAAATTTATGCCTTAGTTGCACAGAATTCAACAAATTTCACTCCTCTATTGCTTTGCTTTGTGTTTTTCAAATTTGCATTACTCCACTATATGCGTTTTTTCCCAGCTTTGTGACAACTCTTACTTTGCTAAATTTGTACATAATGTTTGAAAAGAACGCCATATAGGCTTTAAGTTTACTTGCATTAGGTTTTTGTTAGTTCTTTTTTTACACTCTTTGCATGACGACATTGACGACATTGGTCTCAAAATGGCAATGTGGCATTTTTGGCTACCACGTCACCATATTCTACATAGGGATTTGCATGTACCTCATTGATTAAACGTCACACCTGCATTCAAGAAAGGACTAATCATTAATAAACATTGTAAATAGATAAAGGAACATTCCAAATAATTTAATAATATTGTAAATATTCTAAGTTAAATTTAAAAATATTGACATAATACATTAATGCATATATTATAAATAAATGTAATATGTAATTAATATGTAATTATATTCATGATACTATAGTTAATATGTTGTAACATAATATAATATATCCTAGATCCATCTTAACTCTGGATCTACCAGCTTTGAGAGGGATCAAATTTATTGAGATCAAACTTTTTTTAACCTCACAGGGGGTGGTTGTGCCCTGTGCTAGGGGGGGAGACATGCTAAAAAAACCATCCAGCTAAGGGCTGGTGTGGCCCAGGCCAGTTGTGATCCCTAGGTGACTTTAACCGCTTAGATGCCCCTGGGTCGCGACTCCTCAAGCCACTGGTCAAACCCTGGAGGATCACAGAAAACTTGACAAAAGAAAATATAAATATAAATATATTTATTAATTTTATGTCTTTTATTATATTTTAATCAAGTCAAAATGTTAAAGATTACATCTCTACATACGGGGATCAAATGTTTACATAGCAGTTAAGTTTACTTGTGAACCTCAAATATAAATAATTCTTTTAATAAAAAGTGAATTGGGTGAGAGGAAATCTCCCATAAAATATAATTTTACAATATTTTGAAGAATTTCAACCCCCACTCCGATTATCAGTTTTCCTTATCAGCCCATGCATTTAGTTTTAAATCCAAGCATGATAGAAATTCTAAAATTTGGAAATGACTATATTTTCTGAAAACACAAATTTATAGATTTCACAACTGCTCAAATTATAGAAATAAAACATAGCAAAATTATGACAGTCACACACAAAAAATAACACAGTGATTTTTTGTCAATGTGACCCTGGAAAAACCCCCCTACAACTCTTGGAGAAAGCGAGTTTGAGAGCTCTTCTTTATTTCTAAAAATGCTTTTACAGAGAAACTGAAATACACAGTAAAAAATTCCAGCAAACACAAATTACAACTTATCTTGATTTTCGTGCTTGAACTCCGCCTCGAAAATCATGCCAATCAGCGAACTACCAAAACAAAACAAAATTAAATGTTGTACGACATGCCTCAAAAATCATACCTGAAACCTGTTGTATAGATTGTACAAATTTCAGCAGTACGACTGCCTCAGAAATCATGCCCAAAACCTGCCTCAAAATTTGTGCCCTTGTTGTTGTCCCTCTTCCTCGATTTCTGTGTCTTTCTCCTAATGTACAGTTTTGCCTTGGGATGCGTGCCAATAAATGTTGTTGCCCAGATTTGTTGAAATGTACTGTTGCTGCTGCCCTTCACTTCCTCATTGCTTAGAAATTTTCTCCTTGCTCTCTCTTCTATTTCTCTAAAATGCTCATGAAAGAATGAATTGATATTTTTCTCTTCTCCTCTCATTTTACTCTCTAAATGACCTTTTGGGTTATCTTAAGATCTAATGGTTGAGACTCATTTAGATCTAGGGATGAGAATAAATGTGCATTTAATTCTCACTTTCTATTTTTAACTCGCCCACTTAAATAAAGACCCACTTAGCCTTTTATTTCCATAGTCATTTTTCACTTTCTAATTCTTTATTGACTTTAATAAAGTCATGTTTAAATTAGAATGTAACTTTACCACTTATAAAGTCACTTTTAAATTAAATTGACTTTACCACTTATAAAGTCATTTTAAAATTAAATTGACTTTACCACTTATAAAGTCACTTGAGGAGAAAAGTACAAATAAATTTGGACACTTTTCCCTAGGTGGAAGATCAAAGCCCTAGTGAACCACTTATCCTCTAGTACCCAAATTTTAACATATTTATTACCACCCCCACTCAATAAATATATTTGCTAGAGTGAGAGGAAAAGTAATTAAAATATAATATTATTACATTTCACCTAATATTTCCCATCACACCTTTACTTAATATTTCCCCTCACCATTGCTAATTTTATACTTGAGTTTGTTTACTTTCAAATTTCAAATATAAAGAAAAATTACAATAAGAAGTGGACCAATTGAAGGGAAATAGTGGGTAAAACATAATATTATAATATCATATTTTACCCAATATAACCTAGTATAAAGTGGATGGAAGTAGGCAAAAATATTAGATAAAATGTAATAATTACATTTTTCCTAATATTTTCCCCACCTCAACATTACATTTTACTCAATATTTCCCCTCACCCTTGCTAATTTTATACTTGAATTTGTTTACTTTCAAATTTCAAATATAAAGAAAAATTGCACTAAGAAGTGGACCAATTGAGGGGAAATATTGGGTAAAAAATAATATTATAATATCATATTTTACCCAATATAACCTAGTATAAAGTGGATGGAGGCAAGCAAAAAAATTAGATAAAATGTAAAAATTACATTTTTCTTAATATCTTCCCCACCTCTGAACATATCCAGAAATGCCAACTACATATCAATAAAAAAGTTTTACCTTTACAGGTTACATGGATTCAACCAATCATTTTCTTTGACTGATTATGTATTTAAATATAACATCAAACTAATATTGATCTAGACTAGTTTAATTTCTCCTTGAAATAGGTTACATTTCAGATGAATACCATGGAATCTTCAAACCATGAGCCATTTTTGTTTTTTATTTTTATTTAATTTTTATAGGGTTATTTTTATTTTGTTATTTTATTATTTTTATGTTCAATGAAGAGATTACATATATCCCTCATATATATATATATATATATATATATATATATATATATCAATTACTTGAAATATTTTATTTATGGCTGACATTGACACACAACATCTCTCTCATATACATATATGAACTCCCAACACATATATTTATTATTTTAATGTAACATTATGTGACAACATCTCTCTCATGTATTAGGGGAGCACCTCTCACCAAAATTATATATATATATATATATATATATATATATATATATTAAAATCTTCAATATTATTAACAAAATAACTTATAATATAATATGTTGTATATATCATTATTATATTTACGCCGTAAGGCATTTCCCTTTGAAATGAACTTCCCTAAAATCTACCTGTCATCCCTGTGTGCCGTTAGATTATGTGTTAGACGATTAGAGGATTGTTAATCGTTCAATTAATGGAAGGTAGTTGAATGGTTGTAACTGTTCACGATAACCTCACGTCACCACAACCGTCGCAGGGTTTGGAATGAGCCTGCACTGGGAAGCTGAAGCGAACAAAGTTATTTCACAGAGCAATGGGTGTCCAGATCGATCTCCGCAGCGGATATTGTAGCTCCAACCAGACGTACTACAGCAATCGAAAACCAGTGTATTTTCCCCAAGATGAATTCCTAATCTCCCCACCTATGTCTCCTCGCTTTACCACAATCGCGGCATAGTCCTCATCGACTCTGCCACTGGGGAAACCACCACATTTCCCCAACTATGGCAGAGCGTAAAGTCACTTTCCGCTGGTTTAGTCGGCCTTGGCATCAGAAAATCTGACGTTGTACTCATCCTCTCTTCGAATTCAATCTATTTCCCCATAATCTGCATGGTTGTCTTGTCCACTGTCATCTATTTTGGTGTGTTTTTGTTCTCTGAGAGGTGGAGACTACCAGGCAACACATTCTGAGACCTTGTTTACTCAGGACTTGGAGCTGTTTACTGGGTTCCAACAACAGCCCTTCTTTAAGCACTACTAGTGACAGACGAAGATTTAGTAGATCCAGTAGCATGGCTAATTTCATTAAGACAGCCAGTAACAGAGCATGCAGCAGGGCCAATGGCAGAGGCAGGGGCAGGAGTTTCAGTTGACCTAGTGGACAATTTCAGAATCAATAGAAGTGCTAAGGTTTCGTAATCCTCCATCATGATGCTGTTAAATTTCAAGTAAGCGATATCTCCCATTTCGGTTGCTGGGATTTGGGTATCACTAACTCTGAATAACCCTATCTGTTTACATAGAGGGAGAAATAAGAGCAATGGGGTTGTTGGATAAGCAGTGTAACGGTACTCTCACAGGCCCTCGCCCTGAGAATGGCCTCGGTAAACTCAACAAAATTGGTAGTGCTAATTCTGCCATGGCAAACCCCTCAGCTCCAGGTTGGTTGCTCTATATGAATTGTTGACATTCGTTTTTATCTCAATTCTACAGGTTACAACTCTGCAAGTTAAAATAGTATAGAATCGTAGATCCATATTAGCTTTGTGTGTGTGTGTGTGTGTGTTCCAGCAATTGAGTGATGAGGCGACACAGGTAACGCAGAGTATATTTATCTTAAAATTCTTTGTGTCTATCCCTCTGATTATTGGTTACAAATAAGATTGGCTCAATAAATGGGGAATTGATTTGATTTTAAAAATTTCATGCAACGATGTGAAGTGATATACATCCTCCATTCCTGTAAATTTATGTTCAGTGTTTTTCTTAAGTGATATGCATCCTCCATTCCTGTAAATTTATGTTCAGTGTTTTTCTTAAGTGATATACATCCTCCATTCTTGTAAATTTATGTTCAGTGTTTTTCTTTTTTCTTTTTTATCTGATAGCAGGCGGCTTACGAATATGGAGCGCCAGTAATCATTGAGAAAGAGGTTAACCATGCAGCATTTGCCTTTCTTTAAGCCGAGAATTTCAATTATTCCTCAGTCTGGAAAATTCGGTGGTAGATTTGTGAGTAGTGGGTATTGGGTAGTAAAATGAAGAATCTGAGCATTTATCTTGATTAGATCCTCTGCATCCATGGTTAGGTGGCAGCAAAGTTAGATCCCTCATTGCACAACAATCGAGAGAAACAGGGCCTGCCAATATCACTGTTCGAAATGGTGCAAAAGTAAATTCAACCATCAGCTACATGGATTTTGTTATGGTCTCTTAGGAGCATTTGATTAATAATGGTATTTTGTTATGGTCTTTTAGGTGCATTTGATTAATAATGGTTTTTTCAAAATTTGAGGATGAATTTTGAATTATTTCTTCTATTCCAGAAGCATTGACAACAGTGCAAGGACGAGAGAGCAGCAGAAAATGCTTGGCAGACTGTGCCCTTGAACTTGGCAGGGATGCCTTTAGAGGTATTTATCTATTGATCAAACCATGTCAGTCCTAATGCTACGGAGATTAGGTGAAGACTATTTGACCTCACTGTTATGAGAACATATGAAGCAATTTGATATTAGTTCACTTTCTAATTCATACCTCTGTTCAAAGGAGTGAAAACTGCCCCGGCGTGTCTACTTTGTGGTTGATCTATGAAGAACTTCCTCCGGCTTTTAAGGAAAGGCTTCAGGTGGTGTATTTCCTACATCCAGGGCTTCAGTCAAGACTGTTTTTTGCAACCCTTGGCCGTTTCTTCTTGAGTGCAGGGTGAGTATTAAGCTGAGTTTGCATTTTGATTCAAATAATTCATTACAACTAATTGTTGCAGATGTGCTCATGCAGTTTTTGATGTGTTATGCAATTTATACTGGAAACTGAAGTATGTAAATCGTCTAGAATTTATTTGGGATTACATTAGGAAGGGACATATTGAGATTCCTGATTTTGTGTATGACCATGATGATCAACTAGAAGATAGACCTTTGATGGACTATGGTGTTGAAATAGATCCCTTTCAAGTTTATGACATGCCTGCCATTGGATCGTCTGATTCTCGATACTCCTTGAGATGGGCCTCCTAGGCACTGTGCAAACTTTATCCATCAATTATGGCCATTTGTTGTACAACATTGTATTTTCTTGCTTTTCCTTCTGTATGCAAATGTGAGTGATCCCTTTCCAAGTGACTTCCCTTGACAGGAGACTGTGTTCTTGAGAGAAGGCACTTTCTTGTTTTTCTATTGCAGTTTAGTTAGCAAAAATCCTTGTGCTATAAAATTATGCCATTCCGCATTGGCTATACATATATGTAAATAGTCAAACCTGAAAACATGGCAGCATGCAGTTACTATGCTTTAGTAGTTCATCTTGCCGAAGGTGTTGATGGAAAAAAGGGTGTGTAGTGTAGAAGCATGGCGCAGATTATTGTCATTGGAATGAAAATCTACTTGTTGTGTTAAAACTTGGCTTTCAAAAGCATGCCTAGCACATATTGTCGGCAGGGTTTTTGCCTCAAAGCTAGCCAATTTCCACTACTCGATTGAAGAACTACTCTTATAGTCAAATTTGTACTTTGACTATTGAATTAACTTTTGATGTACCTTCTATGTACAGAATAATATATCTTGTCATGAAGAAAAACTTCATAACTCTTCCTGTTTGCTAAAATTTCAAAAATGTGCAGTGTTTATAATATGTCTGGTCTTCTTCTGCATCTTGGATATCACTGCAGAAGCTCTTACATGGTTTGTTTGTGTTTGTGTAATCAGAATTAAAAGAAAAACATGATTAACCAACTGTTCTGGACAGACATATTTATAATGGCTTGAAAACGAATGCCAGGGGGATGCAAGAAGAAGAAGAGAGTGTAAGTTGGAAGATATGACTTTATATTGTAGTTATACAGTTGATTGACAAAAGATGCTTTGTAACTACAGAATTAAAGAGAAATCTTGATTCTTATAGACACATCATGTACTGATTATATTAGTTCTGGCTGCAACGTATCATCAGTTTCTTTTAATCTTTTGATTTTCTCCTCTCAATGTGTGGAAATGCCATTACCATTGAGATGGCAGAATACTCTTGTAGAAAACAAAGTACATATTTCTTAGCAGGATATTTCCATGGATCAAAATGACAAAATAGTAAGATTCTTCTCTTTGTGTGCCTTAAATTTTAGCCCAAAGCTTATCTTGTATGCCATTTAAACATTAAAAAATAACCCTTCTAAAGGTTGATCTTGTAAACGGGGATCAGCGCCTTGCAGGGAATTAACAGAGAGAACAACAATAACTTGTCTATCTTTTGGCTTTTAATACACCAGCATCATTGAAAAAACAAGAATTTCAGTCCAAAGCATGTATTTTATTCCATTTAAGCACTAAAGAAGTAACCTTACTAGTGGTTGATCTTGTCAATGGGACCTGCACTTTGTAGTCCAAAGCATGTATTTTATTCCATTTAAGCACTAAAGAAGTAACCTTACTAGTGGTTGATCTGGTCAATGGGACCTGCACTTTGTAGTCAATTAACGGATAAAACAACTTACTCCCTCTCCTTTTACATGTTACTTGAGTGTGCCTTAAACTGCTTCGGACACGTTTTACAGGAAACCAAGAAGCATAGATATCTATGTGCAGGGAATTAATAGATAAAATAACTTGTTCTGTCTCTCCTTTTGCATGTTGCTGTAGCGTGCATTAATTGGTTAGAAAACTTTTTACAGAAAACCAAGAAGCATAAATATCGAAAATCTGAATTATGAAGGCTCAAACAATAGTGGAAAATAAGGCTAGAAAACATTACTGCAAGCACCCAAAAGCATATATATCTAGAAATTAGATTATGTACAACACCTTTTTACAAAAAATATAAATATCGAGTATCTCAATTAAGGCTCAAACAATAATGGATAGAAGGGCACACTATTGCAAGCACCAAAAAGCGACCTCACTGTTATGAGAACATATGAAGCAATTTGATATTAGTTCACTTTTTAATTCATACCTCTGTTCAAAGGAGTGAAAACTACCCCGTGTGTCTACTTTGTGGTTGATCTATGAAGAACTTCCTTCGACTTTTAAGGAAAGGCTTCAGGTGGTGTATATCCTACATCCAGGGCTTTAGTCAAGACTGTTTTTTGCAACCCCTGGCCGTTTCTTCTTGAGTACAGGGTGAGTATTAATCTAAGTTTGCATTTTGATTCAAATAATTCATTACAACTAATTGTTGCAGATGTGCTTATGCAGTTTTTGATGTGTCATGCAGTTTATACTGGAAATTGAAGTATGTAAATCATCTAGAATTTATCTGGGATTACATTAGGAAGGGACAGATTGAGATTCCTGATTTTGTGTATGACCATGATGATCAACTGGAAGACAGACCTTTGATGGACTATGGTGTTGAAACAGATCCCTTTCAAGTTTATGACATGCCTGCCATTGGATCGTCTGATTCTCGATACTCCTTGAGATGGGCCTCCTAGGCACTGTGCAAACTTTAACCATCAATTATGGCCATTTGTTGTACAACATTGTATTTTCTTGCTTTTCCTTCTATATGCAAATGTGAGTGATCCCTTTCCAAGTGACTTCCCTTGACAGGAGACTGTGTTCTTGAGAGAAGGCACTTTCTTGTTTTTCTATTGCAGTTTAGTTAGCAAAAATCCTTGTGCTATAAAATTATGCCATTCCACATTGGTTGTACATATATGTAAATAGTCAAACCTGAAAACATGGCAGCATGCAGTTACTATGCTTTAGTAGTTCATCTTGCCGAAGGTGTTGATGGAAAAAAGGGTGTGTAGTGCAGAAGCATGGTGCAGATTATTGTCATTGGAAAGAAAATCTACTTTTTGTGTTAAAACTTGGCTTTCAAAAGCATGCCTAGCACACATTGTCTGCAGGGTTTTTGCCTCAAAGCTAGCCAATTTCCACTACTTGACTGAAGAACTACTCTTATAGTCAAATTTATACTTTGACTGTTGAATTAACTTTTGATGTACCTTCTATGTACAGAATAATATATCCTATCATGAATAAAAAATTCATAACTCTTCCTATTTGCTAAAATTTCAAAAATGTGCAGTGTTTATAATATGTCTGGTCTTCTTCTGCATCTTGGATATCACTGCAGAAGCTCTTACATGGTTTGTTTGTGTTTGTGTGATCAGAATTAAAAGAAAAACATGATTAACCAACTGTTCTGGACAACCATATTTATAATGGCTTGAAAACGAATTACTTGTTTTGCAGCGCTTTCCCTTCTCTGAAAAAAACTGATAATGATAAGTTTACTTGGACAATGTTCAGTTATCTGAATAAAAATCCTTTTTGAATGACAGAAAGGTTCCTTGGACTATGTGGAACTATGTGGATTTTGGTCCCATCAAACCATGAAGTTTGTTCTTATGTTCATGGATCTTTTCTCAACGATCATCAACTTTACAACATCGGATCAGTAAATTTTGCCCAATTCAAATTCTAGAGCATGAATAATTGGGCTTGAGAGGCAAACACACCTCTGAGCTCACCAAATTTAAATAAGATATGTAAAGATCTTAGAATGAGATCCATACATATTAATGTGAAAATTTCTGTGCATATTAGATATAAAAGATTTGAGTTTTGGGTTATCAAAGTTATAGATTGAGAACTACATAGTTTTGCAAACATGGGGAAATTTTTTAAGACACAGTAAAATGCCTTCCTATAATTGCACATCTTTGGTAAAAGGATTTAATACACAAGCACCATTGAGAAAACACAGAATATTAGTCCAAAGTTTACCTTGTATTGCATTTAAACATTAAAGAAGTAACTTCACTAGAGGTTGATCTTCTCAATGCGGACCAGCACTTTGTAGGTAACTAACAGATAGAGCGACAATGAACTGTCTCTCTTTGGACGAATTAATACACCAGCACCATTCAAAAAATGCAGAATTTTTGTCCAAACCTTATCTTGTATTTCATTTAAACATTAAAAAGTATAACTCCACTAAAGGTTGATCTTGTCAACGGGGGCCTCCACTTATGTAGTGAGTTATAAGCTAGAACAACAATAATATGTATATCCTTTGGATTTTAATACACAAGCATCATTGTAAAAACAAGAAATTTGGTCCAAAGCTTATCTTGTATTCCTTTTAAACAATAGGGAGGTTGATGTTGTCAATGGGGACCTGCACTTTGTAAGGAATTAACAGGTAAAACAACTTTGTCTCTCTCTTAGCATGTATCTCTTTGTGTGCCTTAAATTTTAGCCCAAAGCTTATCTTGTATGCCATTTAAACATTAAAAAATAACCCTTCTAAAGGTTGATCTTGTAAATGGGGATCAACACCTTGCAGGGAATTAACAGAGAGAACAACAATAACTTGTCTATCTTTTGGCTTTTAATACACCAACATCATTGAAAAAACAAGAATTTCAGTCCAAAGCATGTATTTTATTCCATTTAAGCACTAAAGAAGTAACCTTACTAGTGGTTGATCTTGTCAATGGGACCTGCACTTTGTAGTCCAAAGCATGTATTTTATTCCATTTAAGCACTAAAGAAGTAACCTTACTAGTGGTTGATCTAGTCAATGGGACCTACACTTTGTAGTCAATTAACGGATAAAACAACTTACTCCCTCTCCTTTTACATGTTACTTGAGTGTGCCTTAAACTGCTTCGGACACATTCTATAGGGAACCAAGAAGCATAGATATCTATGTGTAGGGAATTAATAGATAAAACAACTTGTTCTGTCTCTCCTTTTGCATGTTGCTGTAGCGTGCATTAATTGGTTAGAAAATTTTTTACAGAAAACCAAGAAGCATAAATATCGAAAATCTGAATTATGAAGGCTCAAACAATAGTGGAAAATAAGGCTAGAAAACATTATTGCAAGCACCCAAAAGCATATATATCTAGAAATTAGATTATGTACAACACCTTTTTACAGAAAATATAAATATCGAGTATCTGAATTAAGGCTCAAACAATAGTGGAAAGAAAGGCACACTATTGCAAGCACCAAAAAGCGACCTCACTGTTATGAGAACATATGAAGCAATTTGATATTAGTTCACTTTCTAATTCATACCTCTGTTCAAAGGAGTGAAAACTACCCCAGTGTGTCTACTTTGTGGTTGATCTATGAAGAACTTCCTCCGGCTTTTAAGGAGAGGCTTCAAGTGGTGTATTTCCTACATCCAGGGCTTCAGTCAAGACTGTTTTTTTCAACCCTTGGTTGTTTTCTTCTTGAGTACAGGGTGAGTATTAAGATGAGTTTGCATTTTGATTCAAATAATTCATTACAACTAATTGTTGCAGATGTGCTTATGCAGTTTTTGATGTGTCATGCAGTTTATACTGGAAACTGAAGTATGTAAATCGTCTAGAATTTATCTTGGATTACATTAGGAAGGGACAGATTGAGATGCCTAATTTTGTGGATGACCATGATGATCAACTGGAAGACAAACCTTTGATGGACTATGGTGTTGAAACATATCCCTTTCAAGTTTATGACATTCCTGCAATTGGATCGTCTGATTCTCGATACTCCTTGAGATGGGCCTCCTAGGAACTGTCCAAACTTTAACCATCAAATATGGCCATTGTTGTACATCATTGTATTTTCTTGCTTTTCCTTCTGTATGCAAATGTGAGTGATCCCTTTCCAAGTGACTTCCCTTGACAAGAGACTTGTTCTTGAGAGAAGGCACTTTCTTGTTTTTCTATTGCAGTTTAGTTAGAAAAAATCCTTGTGTTATAAAATTATGCCATTCCGCATTGGCTGTACATATATGTAAATAGTCAAACCTAAAAACATGGCAGCATGCAGTTACTATGCTTTAGTAGTTCATCTTGCCGAAGGTGTTGATGGAAAAACGAGTGTGTAGTACAGAAGCATGGTGCAGATTATTGTCATTGGAAAGAAAATCTACTTTTTGTGTTAAAACTTGGCTTTTAAAAGCATGCCTAACACACATTTTCTGCAGGGTTTTTGCCTCAAAGCTAGCCAATTTCCACTACTTGACTGAAGAACTACTCTTATAGTCAAATTTATACTTTGACTGTTGAATTAACTTTTGATGTACCTTCTATGTATAGAATAATATATCATGTCATGAATAAAAACTTCATAACTCTTCCTGTTTGCTAAAATTTAAAAAATGTGCAATGTTTATAATATGTCTAGTCTTCTTCTGCATCTTGGATATCACTGCAGAAGCTCTTACATGGTTTTTTTGTGTTTGTGTAATCCAATGTCACATGGCTCGGGTTCGAGTTCAAGTTCAGTTTGAGTTCGAATGTTTTGACGAGGTTCGTCATTAGGTTCGTATATATATATATATATATATAAATTTAAAATGAATTATACTATAAAATAGTAAGAAATCAACATCAGTAAACATCAAAAATGCTATCACAGACATGGAAACTGCAAGGATAATTTACAAGCTTGAGTTGCGACAAGAAGTTATGATTTTTGATCTATGGACTTGGTCAATGGCTATGAGGTTCACTGAACCTCAAATTTTTTTTAAGGTTCGCCAAAATTTGAACCTCAAGGTTAAATTTCGACGAACCTTGTGACATAGGTGTAATCAGAATTAAAAGAAAAACATGATTAACCAACTGTTCTGGACAGACATATTTATAATGGCTTGAAAACGAATTACTTGTTTTGCAGCGCTTTCCCTTCTCTGAAAAAATCTGATAATGATAAGTTTACTTGGACAATGTTCAGTTATCTGAATAAAAATCCTTTTTGAATGACAGATAGGTTACTTGGACTATGTGGAACTATGTGGATTTTGGTCCCATCAAATCATGAAGTTTGTTCTTATGTTCATGGATCTTTTCTCAACGATCATCAACTTTACAACATCAGATCAGTAAATTTTGCCCAATTCAGATTCTAGAGCATGAATAATTGGGCTTGAGAGGCAAACACACCTCTGAGCTCACCAAATTTATATCAGATCTGTAAAGATCTTAGAATGAGATCCAGACATATTAATGTGAAAATTTCTGTGCATATTAGATATAAAAGATTTGAGTTTTGGATTATCAAAGCTATAGATTGAGAACTACATGGATTGCTTGATAGGATGGCTGGTCCGATTTGTAAGGATTGCTAGCTTCTTTGTGGTGGTAGTGTGAGATCAATTGGGAATTGCTGTTCATTTCATACTTCAAGAGGGAAATGAATTTCCCAATGATGGCAGTGATGAAGGAACCCAGCAAAAGCACAGAGAATAGCATAGTTGATTGAAAAAAAAAATCAATTGTGTAAATACAAATAACACACCCTACAAAGTGATGTATTCTTTTTCTGTAAGATTATCATTTTATCAATATTTATAGAACATAAAAAGTTAGCAAATCTACAAATGTGAAATGTTAATTGGTCTCTGTTAGTCAATTCTAGTTTGTGCCCATATGGAATACTGTGCAGCGTGTTTCTTTGCAAAATAAACACATTGCTAAATAGTTATTTTTCAATAGCGAGTTACTGTTGCAACTCCACTTGTAAATGCTAGAGCTTGCGGAAGGAGACCTCCTTATCAGTATATGTTGTGTTACAAAATTCTTGGATTATATAGTTTATTAGATATTCATTGGGGCATACGGCACGTTGGCCGAGGTTAGATACAGCACATTAGATTCCACCCACAAAGGTAGCATAGTATTTGGTTCTCATTGGTTGGCCACAAGAATTCACAATATGGTACAACAAGTTCTATTGGATGTATACTAATATAAACAATGTACCTTTTTATGTTTTTGGCGACGATAATCCTTCACTGTTCATGGTTCCAATTGGATTTATGGTTTAGCCAAGGTTACACCATTTTGGGTTTCATAATATACTCGCTAATCCTGGATTTTTCATGGTTCCACTTGGATTATGGTTTAGCCAAGTTTTCACCACAATCCAAGAGATTTTGGCTTTTGTAATATAGTCAACATCAGAGAAAATACAAACAACCCAGATCCATTAAAACCTTGAAAGTTTGTTCATGAACTCTCTGAATCTGGTATAAAATGTGTACTGTATTTGAAATTTCAATTTTCCATTAAATTAATGGGACATGAATTCCCACAAAGGAGTTCATAAAGGTGCAATTAAGTTGAGCTTTCAACTTGTCATTCAATTGATGGACACTGAATATTAAATATAAGATAAATATATAAGAGTAGCATGTGAGTGTCAGTTTTATAAAGAAGATTCTTTTTATTATTAATAAAAATATAGATAGTTAGTTTCATTTTAAAGGGTTATAAATACCAGACTTAAAGGGTTGTAAATATGAGTTATTAATTGTTTTTACTCAAAACCTGATAAATAGCAATTTAGCAATTTCTTTTTAATTGAGTGACTCAAATTCATGTTTCTTTAGGTTGAAGGTAAAGCCACTAAAGTGGAAAAAATTGTGATGCCAATAATCAGAGGGATTGTCATCATGGGGTGATAAGAAATTTAATATTCCAAGAAGAGGAGGTAGTAGTAGATTCTAAATAAATTAGCAATGCAACAACATAAATGTTTGCAACAAATTTAGAGAGATCCACCTTCTTGAATAATGCACGCACTACATGGATAATGGATTTCTGCACTTTATGCCTTACGGTGTTTCCTTTGCAACATCTGGTGCAAATGACTGCCCCTTTTTTTAGGAGAACAACTCTGAGCAACCAAACACTGACATTCTGTCTTCACAAGGAAGGTGTTCTCTACCAAGCCTAGCTTCTCTCTCAGAACCTTAACATCCCCTTTGCAAAGGGTTTCATTAGAATGACAACAACCCGCATTTAAAGCATTTCTCCACCCCTCCTAATTAGAAATACAATTTTGGGTTCTCTACTAATTTTCTCCACACCCATTTAATCTAGCAATGGACATAGAGCATGTATATTTATACCTGTGTGTTGGAAATACCATTTTATATTTTAATGTTTATTATTTTTGTTTTATTATTATTACTTGAATTTCTTCTTAACAAGTGGTTGTGTTTCTTTTGGTTTTAGTGAAAGTATGGGCTCCAATGTTGGCTATCTTATTATGGAGTATAATTCATCTTTGAGAATTTTTCAATTATTAAATTAGGTTAGTCAATTGCTTAAAATATTAAATTTATTTCAAAAAGTTTTTGTTACTTTATAGGTTAGACATTGGCTTGAAATATTAAACATATTCCAAAATGTTTTTGTTACTTTATAGATAAGGCTTAGATTTCTTGGCTCTATGATGAAAATAATGAAGGGAAAATACATGTTAATCAGTTACTTGTGCTCTTTGACTGAAAAATACATAGTGAGAGAAAAATGCATATTATGCTAATTGAGGAATGTTTTTCGCTTGTCGAACTTATAGTATTGAATTTAACACACTAACACTTTACAACAATGAACTAACAATATTCATGATGAAAATAGCAATATGGAAGATTTATTTGCATAATGAAAAAGGCAATATGGGATATTCCAATCACGTTCCAAGGCATTTTTTAAAATGTGGATGTGACAAAAGGTTGTTGTGGAAGGTGTTGTTTGTATATGGGAAATTTCTTGATCATGTTGTATAATCCTAATGTTGATAGATATGTCTACTAAGTGGTTCCAGTTAATGGGGCATTGATTTGAGGGTTCAATGTTTTTTATTCTTGATCAAAGAATTCTTTTGTTGTATTTGTGTTCTTCAAGTTATGCCTTACGGCGTTTCCTTTGCAACATCTGGTGCAAATGATAGTATAATCTATTGTAAATATTGTTCTTAGGTTATTAATATATAAATATTGAAGTATTTAGCCTAGCTACGCCTACACCAAGTCCTGTTAGACTTAAGTATGCGCAGCAGAAATTAAATTAAACAAAACATACACAGCACATTAAAAAACACAAAACTATAACACACAGATTTAACGTGGTTCACCCAACCAATCTGGGCTACGTCCACCAGAACAGAGGCATCGGCAATCTTATTATTCAAAGGAGATTACAACAAATCTAATTCTTCACACATACTCTCAGCTCTTCCTATTTTCTCTACTTTCTCTACACACACTCTTACAATCCTCTACGGGATTACATTTCTATATAGCTGGAGCATAAAACCGAGTCATAAATTCCCTCACAACAAATATAGGATGCATTAACTCCTCAAAAAATATTGGAGCTAATATAGCAACTAATCCTATTGTTGTCACATACATGAGATTTTTCCCAAATTTAATACAACAGAAAATCTCAACAATCTCCACCTTGACAACAATTAGCCTGATGCCCTGTTCATTTATTATTTTTATCTTTTCTGCAAGCCAAGAGAAGTCAGACACCAACGTAGCTTCTCTAACAAAACTGGTTTCATGAACATGTCTGCACAGTTTTCCTTCGTATGCACCTTTTCAAGAGAAACACCCCTTTCAGTGATAACCTGTCTTACAAAATGGTACTTGATAGGTATATGCTTTGATTTACTATGATACACTGGATTCTTAGCCAAATTAATTGCACTTTGACTATCACAAAATAACTTGATGTTGTCTTGTAACCTACCAAACTCACCAATCAAACCTTTCAACCAAACCGCTTCTTTGCAAGCATGTGAAGCAGCTATGTATTCTGCTTCAGTGGTGGATAAAGCAACAATATTCTGTAGCTTTGACATCCAACTAATAGCTCCACCTGCAAGAGTAAAGACATATCCTGAAGTTGACCTTCTCTTATCCAAATCACCTGCAAAATCGGAATCAACATAACCGCAAACAAATTCACTATTTCTATTATAAGTGATACAATAATTACTTGTGCCTCTCAAATACCGAAGCACCCATTTCACTGCTGACCAGTGTTCTTTTCCTGGATTTTCCATATACCTGCTAACAACCCCAACCGCATGTGAAATATCTAGTCGAGTACAAACCATCGCATACATTAAACAACCTACTACATTGGCATATGGAATTCGAGACATATATTCCTTTTCTTCATTTGTACTAGGACATAAACTTGAAGAAAGCTTAAAATGGGAAGCTAAAGGGACTAAAACAGGCTTCACATTGTTCATACCAAACCTCAAGATTATTTTCTCAATATACTTCTGTTGTGATAGCCACAGCTTACCATTGCTCCTGTCTATGAAAATCTCCATGCCCAAAATTTGTCTTGCTGCTCCTAGATCTTTCATATCAAATGTCCTAGCCATCTGAGCCTTTAACCTGTTGATCTCTGTTATGCTTTTGCTTGCTAAAATCATATCGTCAACATACAACACTAAGATAATGAACATGCCATTACTTAATTTTCTTAAAGTAAACACAATGATCATATTCACTTCTTATATAATTTTGACTCAACGTGAAAGAATCAAACTTCTTGTACCATTGTCGAGGCGACTGCTTCAAAACATACAATGATTTCTTAAGCCTGCAGACAAATTTCTTGTTTCGATCTTGAACAAACCCTTCCAGTTGTTCCATGTAAATTTCCTCATCTAAATCTCCATGTAAAAATGCAATTTTAGCATCTAGTTGTTGTAATTCTAAATCAAGCAAAGCAACTAACGCTAATACAATTTGAATTGAAACAATTTTTACAATTGGTGAAAATATCTCATGAAAATCAATGTCTGCTTTCTGAGAAAAACCTTTTGCGACCAGCCTTGCTTTGTACCTGTCCTTAGAACCATCAACACCCCTTTTCAATTTGTACACCCATTTACATCCCACAGTTTTTCTGTCTTTAGGAAGTTCTACCAGATCCCATGTGTCATTCTTGTGTAATGCCATCATCTCGTCCTTCATAGCTTCTTTCCACTTTTCACTTTTAGAACCTTCTGCAGCTTCCTGATAGCACAAAGGTTCATCATCATTATCGGTTATAGCAATTGTAGTAACATAATCATCATACCTTCTAGGAGGACGTTTAATTCTCGTGGACCTCCTTAAAGATGTTTCTGGTACTTCCACAATTGGCTGATTATTGTCTGTAGGAACTTCTTCATGATCAACATCTGAATCATGTTCATGATCTACATCTGAAACTTGTTCATGACCTGCATCTGAAATTTGTTCATGACTTACATCTGAACCATGTTCATCTTGATCATCATCAATATTTGGGCTGGTATCAAACTGAATGTGTTGAAGTTTAGATACATTATCCTGTTTCACTTTATCATCTACATCTGAATTTCAAGTGAGGATTCATTAAATTTAACATCTCTGTTAATGATGATCTTGTGAGTAGTAGGATCCCACAATCTATATCCCTTAGTCCCATCACCATATCCAACAAAGATATATCGTTTTGATTTAGGATCTAATTTAGAACGCTGATGTTTTGGAACTAGAGCATATGCATCACACCCAAAAACTTTCAGTTTAGAATAATCACAAGGATGACCTTTCCATACCTCTTGAGGAATTTTGCATCCTATTGCAGTTGATGGTGATCGATTTACCAGATAGCAAGCTGTAGCAACCACTTTTGTCCACAATTCCTTCTGTAAATTGGCGTTACTCAGCATACTTCTCGCTCTTTCTAAAAGAGTCATGTTCATGCGTTCAACAACTCCATTTTGCTGGGGAGTATATACAATGGTTTTATGTCTTTCGATCCCTGCTTCCTTGCAATAATTATCAAATTCCTTTGAAGTAAACTCACCACCATTGTCAGTTCTTAAACATTTAATAGTTCTTCCAGTGATGTTTTCAACTAATGCTCTAAACTGTTTGAAAACTATAAACACATCAGACTTCTTCTTTAACATGTAGACCCACACTTTCCTAGAGAAATCATCAATAAAAGATACAAAATATGACGAACCTTCATATGAGGTTGTAGGAGACGGACCCCAAACATCAGAATGGATATAATCAAGGATTCTCTTACTAGTATGTTTTCTAGTTTGAAACTTTTGCTTGCTTTGTTTCCCAAACAGACAATGTTTGCAGAAATCTAACTTAACAGACTTTAGACTAGGAAGTAACTTACGATCAGATAAAATCTTTAAACCTCTTTCGCTCATATGGCCCAACCTTTGATGCTATAAACGAATAGAATTACTGTCGTTTTCAAACACTATCGAAACATAATTTGACTCTGTTCTTCCTTCTAACTGAAAAAGATTTCCAACCTTCTTTGCTTTCATTACTAGTAAAATGCCTTTATAAATTTTCATTACTCCACCTTGAATAAAGGTTTTATATCCATTTGTGTCCAATACTCCTAATGAAATGAGGTTTTTCCTTAGTTCAGGTACATGGCTTACATCAGTTAAAATTTTATTTGTCCCATCAAACATTTTAAGCTGAACAGTTCCAATTCCCACAATGTTACATGTGACATCATTTCCCATGTAAACTAATCCATCATTGATTGGTTTATAAGTTTTAAACCATTCCCGATGAATACACGTGATTTGATGCACCAGAATCTAACAACCAATGTTGATCATGACTAGACAAATCAACTGATAACACTCACTCATACCTGTCTTGGATGTCAAACCTGTATTTGTTGTGTTTGCTTCTTGCTTCGCTGGTGAAGAGTCTTCTTTGGATGCTTGCTGTCTCTTCCAACAGTCCTTCTTCAAATGTCCCGATTTGCCACAAAACCAGCACTTTACCTTACTCTTCTTCCCTTTGGATTTTGAACGCAAGTCGTTGTGCTTACTGGAGCGTCTTTCTCTAGAACAACCTCTAGCCATCATTGCTTCTGATGTAGAGGTTTCAGAATTTGACCTCTTCCTTGTCTCTTCGGACAACAAAGCTCCAACAGCATTATCAAATTCAAGGGTTTCTGATATACTTAGACTTATAGAAGTAACAAAATGATTCCATGACTTGGGCAACGAGCACAATAAAGTTATAGCTTTATCTTATGATTCAAATTTTACTTCTATACTTTCTAATTGCACCATGAGAGTATTAAAGACATTCAAATGATCAGTAATAGCTATACCTTCCTTCATGTGCAGACTGTACAATTATCGCTTCAGAAGAATCCTATTGGTCAAGGATTTTGTCAGGTACAGCTTCTCAAGCTTTGTCCACAAACCAACAGTAGTTTTCTCTGACACGATGTTAAACAAAACATTATCCGCCGAACACAGTCGAATACCACTCAGAGCTCTTCCATCCAATTCATTCCATTCATCATCTGTCATGGGGTAAGGCTGTTTGGATCTTCCCAACAGCGCCTTCGCCACGCTTTGTTGCACAAGCAGATCATGCATCTTCACTTTCTAGATTTCGAAGTTATTTTTGCCATTAAACTTCTCGATCTCAAAACGAGCACTTTGAGTTTTTGCCATGTTGTATCAAACAAACAATCTCCAATTCCAAATTACAAAATGCCTCTGTCATACTATGTAATCACAATTTGAAAAATAAAAAAATAAAAAAATTGCAGCTTTACCAGAGGGAAAAACTGTCGGGCGCTCCTTGACAGTGAAAAACCCTCGCCTAAAACACAATCCATTGCCTGGCACTCCTTTAACAGCAGATAATCCGCGCCAGAAGAAAATCCGTTTAAGTGACGAAAAATTGGCGCTCTTAATCCCGTCGATTCCGCGCCAATCGGGATATTAGAGCTCTAGCGCGAGTATTAGACTTGGATCGGCGCCAATTGGCGCTTCTGTTCCAAAATAAAACGCGCCAACCCATTCACTGTCTGGAATTGGCGCGACTGCCTTTGCCGAAACCGCGCCAATCGCCAAAACTCCACCTTCAGCAGCGCTGTCACACGCACCAGCTCCACACCCAGAGACTTGTAGGTTATGGGCCCTCCACGCTCCGCTGCGCCGCTTTGATACCACTTGTTAGACTTAACAATGCGGAGCGGAAATTAAATTAAACAAAACATACACAGCACATTAAAAAACACAAAAATATAACACACAGATTTAACGTGGTTCACCCAACCAATCTGGGTTACGTCCACCAGAATAGAGGCATCGGCAATCTTATTATTCAAAGGAGATTACAACAAATCTAATTCTTCACACATACTCTCGGCTCTCCCTATTTTCTCTACTTTCTCTACACACACTCTTACAATCCTCTACGGGATTACATTTCTATATAGCTGGAGTATAAAACTGAATCATGAATTCCCTCACAACAAATATAGGATGCATTAACTCCTCCTCAAAAAATATTGGAGCTAATATAACAACTAATCCTATTGTTGTCACATACATGAAATTTTTCCCAAATTTAATACAACAGAAAATCTCAACAAGTTCCAAGACACAAAATCACATGACTTTCAACCTTCGAGCCTTGCCTTCTTCTTATTCTTCGACATACACGGAGAATCACCACACATATTGCTTCCCTGATTTTTTCCCTTATTCTTCGACATACACTGAGAATCACCACACATATATTTTTTCCCTGATTTTTTCCCTGCATGTGGAATAATCCCACTGAGAATCACCACACATATATTTTTTCCCTGATTTTTTCCCTGCATGTGGAATAATCCCACGAGCCCAAAATGAAAAGATTTGCTTTTCACCACGTGCACACGGACCTCGTCACTTCGACACGCAACATTTGGGGAGGATGAAAAGTGGCGTCCTTTATAAACAAATGATTCTCCACTTATCCAATGCATGTGGGACTATTCTCTCCATATAGGCGACTGCACACATAAATTCATGCTCCATTTTTATATAGTCGGTGAATGGTGAATTAAATGAGTATTGTATACAGTTAAAATCTATCTATTTATTTAAAAAAAAAATGTGTTAGCACTTTATGGCTGGTCTACAAGGAAAATTTGCAAAATTTGTGAACGCACATCTCTTTTCCTTCATATAAATCACAAGAGAACAATTTTAAAAAAATGTAAAAACATCATGCACATACATAAATTCACTTTTAACATAGTCTTTCCAGGTTCTAGTGACAAGTTTTCGCAATGTATCATTGATTACATGAGGTAAAATTACGATGGAAAAATATCTTCCTGGGAAGTTTTGAGATGAAAAATGGTAAAACATGTATCAATTATCGCAAACGATATGGTTTCTCAATAATTATCATACTTGGTTTTATTGCATTACGACTTTGTTGAATATGAATCCTTTTACCACTGTTTCATCTTTTTCATATTATCGTTTGTCATGAAACCAAGATTCTTGCATGTATTGTGGCAGGAAGATGTTGTTCCATGTTCTCTTTGAATTGGAAAACTTTTAACCACTCAAACTCAGTTGCCCATTCAACTCACGGGTCTTCACACAAATCTAAATTCTTTCTTGCACAACTTGGTTTCAACAGGAGCAATTTGATTGAACAAACATAGAAAACAATGTTACATCTCACACCATGTCGATATAGAATAGTTGGAATATGCCAATTTCGGTTTGATGACGCATTGTCATCATTAAAATTTAATTTATTTGTTATTATGGAATCTGGCAGAGAACACTTTATTCTTAAGAACCCTGTAGTCTATTTAAGCTAATATCTTTCTCTGTAAAGGGTTTAGAAACTGTGTAAGGAATTACTGAGTAGCACTATCGTTCTTAGCTTTTCTTTTGTTATCGATTGATCCTATGTTCGAATTCAATGCTAATTTGAGTAAATTGTCAGCACTTTTGTCGGTATAATTATTCTTTTATTTTATACTAGCATTTGCACCTTATGTTGCAAAGGAAACGTCGTAAGGCATAGAGTGGGGAAGAATAGCGACATGTGAATGGGCATTGTTGAAAGCAAGGGTGGACGATAATGTGTATTCTGAAAATGGATATTTTGTTATGGTCAACCTAATGCATTCATTAATTAGATGACAACGAAAAAGTTTCGGGCCCAGGCTGAACCAACACAAATCTTTTCTACAAGACTGAAATTGCCTAAATGATTCCTCAATCAATGGAAATAACCGTTTCCCTCCTCTGATACCTAAAATACATTGTAGGAGACCGATTTTTCAAGTAACTTAATATAACGAGCGATTGCCCCAAAAAGTGCAAAGAGAGGCAGATTACAGACAAGTTTTTTCATGTATAAAGTGTTGAGAATGGAGGATCTCGGATTAGACTTTAGTTGGACTCCGTTGGTTTGGGAGATGTATCATGTGTTACCATTTGTGCATATTATGGGCATAAAGTTTGTTATGATGATAGATATTATTTTCAACCAGTTGTGGGTTGGCAACAACTTTTGTGAATGCCTTGGGTAAGATTCCATCTTCTGGATAATGGAAATTCCAGTGTCTATTTAGTCTATACTAGAGTACAATGATTGTTGGCAAAGCTAAAGAAACTGTCATCAATGTATAGAGCCAACGTAACTCGTAGTCATCAGTTTTTAACCATACAGGGCTATGATTATAGGTACTAGCCATTTGAGCGGTCAGCCCGTGTATTTGCTAAATAGGGATCATGTTATCCTCATGGAGTTATTGGTTGTGCTTAGAAAATATAGAGTAGGATTGAGCATCAACGATCTGGCTGGATGGAATTTTTGATAAGTGCTCGCCAATTTATCTATTGTGTAATCATCCAAAACATAGAGGCTAACCCAAGTGGATGCTTCAGTGGCAATTGTGTGGCCCTTGCATTATCTAGGTCCTATAGAAGCAAACAACAAAAATAGCATCAAGTACAATCTATGTTGCACGGGTTCCCGCACCCGGGGGTGGGGTTCTCGAACCCGACCCGGGTTCCCGCACCCAAGTACCGGATTCGGGTACGGGTTCTTCCCAGAAGAACCCAGAAGAACCGGGTTCTTCAAAAAAAAAATTGGATTCTTTTCCTTTAATGGGTTCTTGGATTCTTGGGTTCTTCGAGTTGGGTTCTTTGGGTTCTTTTAAAGGCTTGCCGGAATGAATGTCACAATTTCTTGCTGTTTCGGACTGTCTGCAACATGAGCCACAACTGTCAGTCCACTTTTATACACTCAATTTGCCTCCTACAGCTGCGGCATAGTCCCTCCTCCTTGTTGTTGTCAAACGTTGAGCTGTAGGGCTTGATTCATGCCACTGTTTACACAAAACAGCTCACTGTTCACTAAGGAACAGACCTTGGCCTCCCTATGCAGACTCTTGTACCCAACCGAAGCCCTAAACATAGATGATAATGCCACAAACTTACCTTTACTCAGCCCAGACTTGTTAAATTTTTAATTTTTTATACTATATACTATAATATGAGAAGTATATGTTTTAGTTCTTTTAACCTGAAATAGTTGCAATTAGATTAATAAAGCGCAGAAAATATTCATCATTTTTTGCATTAATGAATGACATTACATAAATGCATTCATACACTGAATATAGCTCTGTGCTATTCTTTACAATATAAACCGTTCAGTGAGAATGTATTTCAACTCAATCATCTACACAACATTCAAGCCAGTTCATTATCTACCCTCTAACAATGGTGTTGCTTGCCCTTGCAATGTAATTTCACCATGGATCAACAAAATCCAATTAAATGGTTCAGAATTTGTTCAGGAAAAAGTAAAACAATTCATAGTATATATATTTTAATTTTTGAAAAATTGAATCATTACATTAACATATAAATTATGTGGTTTTTTTAAGGCTTGTGGCTACATTAAAGTATAAATTATGGCTGCTGGCAGCAGATATTTCACTGTTGTCCCACCAAACACACAAGGAAGCCCAATAAAATAAAGTTTAAAATTTTGAGTCTTTGAGAACTCAGAATACTTTAGGATTTTTGAGCGTACTCCTGAGTTTGTAGGAAACTTGGCTAGTGTATCTCAGTCAGCTGTGTGTGACAAAATCTGTCCCATATCATGATTCATGTTAATATGTAAACAATGAACAGTTTTTTGGTGATAAATTTTGAAATTTCAATGTCAATGTTGAATGTTCAATGATGTGCATGTTTAAATGATTATCATTAAAGTTTTCTTGTTTAAAGTTGAAAAAATATACAAATTCAAATTTCATATATATTATTAATTATAAATTATAATTTATAAAATTTAATATTATTATATTACCCGACGAACCCACGCACCCTGTTTCCAAAAATGTCGTCCCCGTCCCCGTCCCCGTCCCCCTCCCTGAACCCACGTTTCCTGGCAACATAGAGTACAATTTATCTCTAAACTGAAAAAACATCAACAAACAGGGTAGTACAATCCATCTCTAAACCCAAAAAACATCAACAAACAGGGTCCAAATGACTGTTAGCATCAAAAAAAAAAATCATGTTACAACAAATACCTACATATAATCAAAATCATTGTCTATATTAGGATCTCCATCATCAATATCACCCTCTAAGCATTAAAATAAGATAGGAAAAAAAGTAGCATCTCAAGTCAAGATTTTGTTTCAATGATGGGTACATTTTTAGTAGGGTTCTGAGAAAAGAGTTCATCAACCAATGTCACTAACATTAAGGTACATAGAGAGCTTAGTGTTCTTGATTAATTACTAGTTCATACCCTCATACATAACAAAATCCAACGGAAATGTGGCAACCCCCACAATCTTGAAATCCTGAAAAAGGTTGTCAAGTCTACTAAATTTTGAGTGAGATCTAAAATTTTACTTTCTCCATATGAAATTCAATGAGGTCAGAACTACTCTCAAACATCCAAAGTCATTTCATGGTAATGTTATGAATTGCATAAGCAATACTAAAGCCACAAGCTTGAATATTAGGTTACCCCACTCAAAAATTTTTGTTTTTTTTCTAAAAACTAATTACGTTTGGAACATCTTTAATCAAGTTGTGCAGAATTGGCTAGTTTGGTACCTAACTAGCGAGTGCAATACCAAACTGGCCATTTCTGGTTCTAGACCTCGAACCAGACCCGTTTGGGTGTCAAAAAGATCAAACCGGCTGATTTCACCAGTTCCGGTCTGGTTCCAATAACACTGGTTCTATGTTATTCAAGATTTTTGAGCAATACCCTGTAGTTATCATGCATGCATATTTATGATAACTACTATACTTTTTCTTACCTTTGTCATTTCCCTGATTTAAAGGCTACTCTAAGTTACTAATAGAGACAGTTCTAAAAGATAAGGCTTCGAGAACCTTGCTTTAGTTGGTGGAGGCTTAGTACATTTTCTTCTGAAGCTTTGGCCTCAAACTCGAGAGCTACTTGTAAAGCATTCTCCAAAGCATTTATACTAAGCAGGTCCATTTTTCTTTGGATATTTTGGTTGAGAGTCCTCTGAGAAGTGACTCGAGGAACTTCCAAGTTCATCACCATGGCCTTGAAGCCATCAAAAATATTGTTTGATGCCTTTGACCAGGTACTTGCCTTACTTGAATCCATTGCTTCATGATTTCCTCTGCTTTCCACTTTAGGTATAACCTATCTTGCATTTCTTGCTTGAATCATATCAAAGTTTGTGTAGGAGGTGAATTGAGTTGACTAAGTCTCGTACAAGAGCCCACCGCCATGTTAAGGGTTGGTCGCTCCATACTGACTTCTTTTAGCATCGGCTTCTGTGCATCATTCAATTGTTATATTTGAAAGAAGGCTTCTCGTACAAGAGCCCACCACCATGTTAAGGGTTGGTCGCTCCATACGGGCTTCTATTAGCATCAACTTCTGTGCATCATCCAGTTGTTACATTTGAAAGAAGCCTTCTAGGCTTTGCAGTGAAGCATCCAGCACTTATATTTTAGGATTGAAAGCTTGATATATGGTTCATATAACAGTGATGTTATTGTCCCATAATACCGTAAGACTGAAAGATTCATATCTGGTTTGAATTTCGATGATAGTGCTGGCCTCACATTCTGCTGGACTCCACATTTTCTGAAAGGCCGGGAACATATTTTTCATTTTAGATGCAATTGTTGGTTGTAAAATATGCCGTATACATTATTTTTATTGGACTTCATGCCCGTAGAGATATTTACTCTTGGCTACTTCCCCAGCCATGATAGAGAAAAGGAGCCCAAACACTTGTGAGGCTTCTTCCTCTGCATAGGTGGTGTGTCAGAATGGGTGCTCTTTTTGGCAGACATTTGAGTAACGGTCTTCCGCCAATATAAGATTCCAGTATGCAAGTATAATTTCAACATAGAATTGCCTACATGAACTTAGACCTGAACATTGCCGGAGAATAGAGACTTCAAAGCTAGTTCTTCAAGCGCATGTAATATAGATTCATTTAGAAAAAGGATGTGTGAAGACAATTGTAATGTTGATGATAGACTTTGATCAACGTATTGAGGAACTAACATTGTGCCCGAGCCCTACTGGCTTGAGAGTTTTGACAGGGTTTGTGTCTGACTAATATAGTCAATGAAGGTGAGTATTGAATAGGTTCTGATTGGACCACAAAACCATGATGAGTCTCAATGATTCCTCAGCAAGGCATCAACCAAAACAATGCAGGAATTACACAAGCCTTTCGAGATGCTCTCTAAAGAAACATGAAACTTCTCATTGTGTTCAGCAACGTTTCTATTGAAGGTCAAGTTGGATCATGTAAAGCAAGGGAATTTTTGCATCTTCAACAACTTCACATTGTCAAAGAGAGCCATATTCTCTTGTCCAATGTAAGAAGAGAAAGAAAACTTACAATGCAATATATTCATAAAAACATACTAAGAAATGATAGTTATCAAGATAGAATCTGAATTCAGATGTGGATACCATACAATACAGAAAACAATTGGCCCACAAAACTATAGTTCAGAAAATTCAGGAGTATACATATCATTAAAGCAAAAACATGCACTTCTTCAAATTTATTGAAAAAAATAGGTATGTGGATAGTCCAGACATATTTTATCAAAAATTTTAATGATTGGATAACATAAACCCCTACAAAAATGCTCAAAGGTCCATTGAGCCTTCTGATGCAATCCCTTCAAGAAATGTATTTCCTTATCATACACTATAAACTGTACGAAACCCAACAAAAACTAGAGTAGCAGGTCTTCTCTAAAGAACATTAGATTTATTATTGAGATTATTACAAGTTTGATTTAAAAAAGTTGATAGCCATCACACTATTTTCTTGTGCTTGGTGGGCGTATGTATTTGTTTGCGTGTGTTGTGATTCTACTTTTGATAATGCAGGTCATGTAACCTGTTCTAGGTGTTCTGGAAGTAAGAAGGATATGCACAGACATTAGGTACACCCTTTCAAGTTGAAAAATAAAAATTAAATAATCACATAGCAAACAGAGAATATATGACTAAATACCTAGTGGAAGCTACTTATTTAGTAATGTGGCTCAGTTGGCATGCTTCATTTGAGTGTAACTTTGTTTATGAAGGTCTAAGTAGGCCTTTAAGGTGCAGGCAACAGTGTCCCAACTACAAATGCAGTCTCCTCGAGACTTCACACATGAACAGAGTAGACAAACCTCTCTAGGCATCAGCAGCAGCATAGTCTCTTGAAATCTCCCATGGCTAGCTCCTAAATGAGGGAGTAGTGACAGGCATTGGCGGGACAGGGAGAAGAAATGGGAAAATAACATATTCATTGGTGGCTTGAAAGTTAAAATGCATTTTCTTAATAATTCTTTAGGGTTTCTTGGGAAGATGATTTTTTTGGGTTAAACTTGGATTGGTTTGGTTGAATTTTGGACAAACAAAAGATTGACTATACGAATCCCAACTGAACCGAATTATTTGGTTGTACCAAAGTTCTTCCAGATTTTCGAATATTTTCCTCGCTTCAGCCAAACTTTTTTACCATGTAAAAGATAGTTGCTTGTTAGATAGAATTGCAATCAATCAAAAGCAAGAATAAACAACTAAGCACAAAAAAACAACCACAACTCTAAAAGAATTTAAGCAAACTGTAGTACAACAACAGAAATTAATAAAACGTAGCATTTATTACACGAATCTGAAAAACACTATATTTCAACAATAATTTAGAAAAAGGCATCACTCAACATCAATCTCAAACAACATAAAATGCCATGTTTCACCAACTGCATGATAACTTGCAGTGGAATAACGTTACTTAGAGGAAAGAATCCTTTTGGAACATTATATACCATTTTTTAGCAGAATGGTTGAGACAAAAAAACACCCTTGAACTTTAGATGTCAAGAAAATACAGCCTATATTTCTAACACATTGTTGATTTCATGCCTGCCAACAATCCATGATGTTGCTACTGTTCAAAGACAATCCTTGGTTGACTAGGTTATTGCAGTTGTCTTTTAAAGTGCCTATAATGGCACACTACATATAGAATTTGAAACAATTTACAAAAATGTTCACTTTAAGGCTTTTCTGCATATGTTTCTGGCAATCCCAAAAGGAAATTTCTGAATCTTTCATATAAAAATTAAATGGGGAAACCAACAAGCAGAGAAAATATCATTATTTATTTTCACAGCAGGCCTCTTCTACGCTTGTAATCATTCACAGTTAATGTCAAACTATGCCTCCTTCCATCATTGCTAGGAACTTTCACTCCACAAGTTGACTCAATCTTCCGCTTTCTAGCCATAAAATCTGAGGGACCCCTTGAGCACCCCCATACTTCTGCAGTCCAGCAAGTGAAATTGGAAGTTCAAAATCATGCAAATAATACACCTTTGCATCTTCTGATACAGGAGCATCAATTTCGACAAGCTTTCCATCATCCTCAGCAGTTTCTATTGCTTTGGCTTCCTCTACTTTGGTTGCATCTGCCTCTTTGTTTGCATCAGTGTTGTCTTCAGCAACCTTCGCCTTTGTATCATAATAATTTTGAGATTGAGTCCAACACCGAGTGAAAGGATCATACCCTGCTTCACCTGCTTTAAGATTAAGGTTTAGAGGCTTGATCTGAGAAGCGTTCTTGAAATTTTCAGCCTTTTTTTTCTTATTCATTTCTACTAGCATCAAGGCTTTTGCATCCTTGCTTTTGCTCTGAAGAGAAAGGACTTCTAGTTCCTTCAATCTCACTTTAATTCTCTCAACTTCTGAATAATCATGCATGCTCTCCGCCAGCTCCATCTCTCTTCTAACCCTGTCCTTTTCAGCAGCCACATTCGATGGCCTTTTGGAAGCCAACTTCTTTTCCTGCAACATTTTTTTTACAGTTTCTGCAGAATACACAAATTGATTTATCTTTTTTAGCGCATTTATTTTTTCTTCAACTTCTGCTCGACTAATCATCCGACCACCACTGCGTTCTACTTCCCGTTCCCAATCTGAAAACTCTCTCTCAAGTGGAGGTGAATCAGACACCCTGGCCATCTGCCATCTTGCTTCACTGCTCTCGCTACCCCAGAAACAATTCAAATACTTGTATGTGGTGCGGTTCTCAAACTTGTATTGTTTATCAGGGTTTGTCGCATCAACATTTTTTACCATGCAAAGACGGTAAGTACTCTGTCCTGACCTAGACATTCCTATCCCAATTCTTACAAAGTAGCCCACAATGATATTCTCAAAGAATGGTTCCATAAACCACTTGGAAAGTTTTGATCTCCTTATTGTTATGCTTATAATATCTTCAAAGCTAGGAGTGTCAGCAGAGCCAGGACCATCACCATCACTATCTGATTCTTCGCCACTGCTTCCACTTCCTTCTCCTTCACTAGAGGATGACAAACTAAGGCTCGCACTCACATGAGATTTTCTTCTACTAGGTGACGAATCCCGCCCCTTAGATGAACCAGTATTATCTCTCCGCTTACGCTGAATGTCAAAATCCTGTGCTTTCTGCCGCCTTGCTACCAATTCACTCAAAGCATTTTCTTTTACAGACCTTGTTGATTTCACAGAAGAGCGCATCCGTGAAGATGGAGGCCCTGTTTCTTTCCGTTGTTGATTTCTAATCTCATTTTGGTGAGCCATTTTACACATTAAATAATTATCCCTTGCTTCTGCTTGTTCTGCCAAAATCAACTCCCAGTCCAGTTCATACATTTTCCCAAGCTGCTCCCTATCTTCATCATCTTTGTATAAATCACTTCATATGGATAATTCGCTATCAGAATCATCACGGTGACCCCTGTCATCATCATCCTTGTCACCAGAATCAAATCTCTTTTTCAGGGGCATTCTTGACCCAGAAGCCTTCCTATTTGTTGTCCCAGCATCATCTGAATCATCGTCATCAATGTATTTCAAGTCACTGCCATCATCTGAATCAGAATCTTCCAGTCTCCCTTTCGTAGGATTTCGGTTTTGCTTTCCATCATTGGTAGATGTTCAACCAGCTGCTTCTAGCAGCAAATGCTCCAGTTCAGCCATAACTTTTTTTCCCCTCTAAACACCCACACCGATTGAATAGTCCTTCGTTCCCTGGCTAGAGCAGAGACTTCAAATACCACTCCTCAATAGATCTTCAAAACCTAAAACCTACTGTCCATCAAACAAATTAAACAAGCGGCACGAAAACACATAAAATCAGATATTAACACATACCTAGCCGACCTGAGACGAAACAAGGCATTCTCCAAAGCATTTATACTAAGCAGGTCCATTTTTCTTTGGATATTTTGGTTGAGAGTCCTCTGACAAGTGAGTCGAGGAACTTCCAAGTTCATCACCATGGACTTGAAGCCATCAAAAATATTGTTTGATGCCTTTGACCAGGTACTTGCCTTACGTGAATCCATTGCTTCATGATTTCCTCTGCTTTCCCATTCAGGTATAACCTATCTTGCATTTCTTGCTTGAAGCATATCAAAGTTTGTGTAGGAGGTGAATTTGAGTTGACTAAGTCTCGTACAAGAGCCCACCACCATGTTAAGGGTTGGTCGCTCCATACTGACTTCTTTTAGCATCAACTTTTGTGCATCATTCAGTTATTATATTTGAAAGAAGGCTTCTCGTACAAGAGCCCACCACCATGTTAAGGGTTGGTCGCTCCATACAGGCTTCTATTAGCATCAACTTCTGTGCATCATCCAATTGTTACATTTGAAAGAAGACTTCTAGGCTTTGCAATGAAGCATCCAACACTTATATTTTAGGATTGAAATCTTGATATATAGTTCATATGTCAGTGATGTTATTGTCCCATAATACTGTAAGACTGAAAGATTCATATCTGGTTTGAATTTCGTTGATAGTGCTGGCCTCACATTCTGCTGGACTCCACATTTTCTGAAACGTCGGGAACATATTTTTCATTTTAGATGCAATTGTTGGTTGTCAAATATGTCTTATACATTATTTCTATTGGACTTCATGCCTGTAGAGATATTTACTCTTGGCTACTTCCCCAGCCATGATAGAGAAAAGGAGCCCAAACACTTGTGAGGCTTCTTCCTCTGCATAGGTGGTGTGTCAAAATGGGTGCTCTTTTTGGCAGACATTTGAGTAACAGTCTTCCGCCAATATAAGATTCCGCTATGCAAGTATAATTTCAACATAGAAGTGCCTACATGAACTTAGACCTGAACATTGTCGGAGAATAGAGACTTCAAAGCTAGTTCTTCAAGCGCATGTAATATAGATTCATTTAGAAAAAGGATGTGTGAAGAAAATTGTAATGTTCATGACAGACTTTGATCACCGTATTGAAGAACTAACATTGTGCCCGAGCCCTACTGGCTTGAGAGTTTTGACAGGGTTTGTGTCTGACTAATATAGTCAATGAAGGTGAGTATTGAATAGGTTCTGATTGGACCACAAAACCATGATGAGTCTCAATGATTCCTCAGCAAGGCATCAACCAAAACAATGCAGGAATTACACAAGCCTTTCGAGATGCTCTCTAAAGAAACATGAAACTTCTCATTGTGTTCAGCAACGTTTCTATTGAAGGTCAAGTTGGCTCATGTAAAGCAAGGGAATTTTTGCATCTTCAACAACTTCACATTGTCAAAGAGAGCCGTATTCTCTTGTCCAATGTAAGAAGAGAAAGAACACTTACAATGCAATATATTCATAAAAACATACTAAGAAATGATAGTTATCAAGATAGAATCTGAATTCAAATGTGGATACCATACAATACAGAAAACAATTGGCCCACAAAACTATAGTTCAGAAAATTCAAGAGTATACATATTATTAAAGCAAAAACATGCACTTCTTCAAATTTATTGAAAAAAAATAGGTATGTGGATAGTCCAGACTAATTTTATCAAAAATTTTAATGATTGGATAACATAAACCCCTACAAAAATGCTCAAAGGTCCGTTGAGCCTTCTGATGCAATCCCTTCAAGAAATGTATTTCCTTTTCATACACTATAAATTGTATGAAACCCAGCAAAAACTAGAGTAGCAGGTCTTCTCTAAAGAACATTAGATTTATTATTGAGATTATTACAAGTTTGATTTAAAAAATTTGATAACCATCACACTATTTTCTTGTGCTTGGTGGGCGTATGTATTTGTTTGCGTGTGTTGTGATCCTACTTTTGATAATGCAGGTCATGTAACATATTCTAGGTGTTCTAGAAGTAAGAAGGTTATGCACAGACATTAGGTACACCCTTTCAAGTTGAAAAATAAAAATTAAATAAGCACATAGCAAACATAGAATATATGACTAAATACCTAGTGGAAGCTACTTATTTAGTATGTTGGCTCGGTTGGCATGCTTCATTTGAGTGTAACTTTGTTTATGAACGTCTAAGCAGGCCTTTAAGGTGCAGGCAACAGTGTCCCAACTACAAATGCAGTCTCCTCGAGACTTCACACATGAAAAGAATAGATAACCCTCTCTAGGCATCAGCATCAACATAGTCTCCTGAAATCTCCCATGGCTAGCTCCTAAACGAGGGAGTAGTGACAGGCATTGGCGAGACAGGGAGAAGAAATGGGCAAATAACATATTCATTGGTGGCTTGAAAGTTAAAATGCATTTTCTTAAGAATTCTTTAGGGTTTCTTGGGAAGATGGTTTTTTTGGGTTAAAATTGGATTGGTTTGGTTCAGTTTTGGACAAACAACAGATTGACTATACGAATCCCAACTGAACCAAATTATTTGGCTGTACCAAAGTTCTTCCAGATTTTTGAATGTTTTCCTCGATTCAGCCAAACTTTTTACCGTGTAAAATATAGTTGTTTATTAGATAGAGTTGCAATCAATCGAAAGTAAGAATAAACAACTAAGCACAAAAAAACAACCACAACTCTAAAAACATTTAAGCAAACTATAGTACAACAACATTATTAAAACATAGCATTTATTACATGAATATGAAAAACACTACATATTTCAACAATAATTTAGAAAAAGGCATCACTCAACATCAATCTCAAATAACATAAAATGCCATGTTTCACCAAATACATGATAATTTGCAGTGGAATAGCGTTACTTAGAGGAAAGGAATCCTTTTGGAACATTATATATCATTTTTTAGCAGAATTGTTGAGACAAAAAAACACCCTTGAACTTTAGATGTCAAGAAAATACAACCTATATTTCTAACACATTGTTGATTTCATGCCTGCCAACAATCCATGATGTTGCTACTATTAAAAGACAATCCTTGGTTGACTAGGTTATTGCAGTTGTGTTTTAAAGTGCCTATAATGGCACACTACATATAGAATTTGAAACAATTTACAAAAATGTTCACTTTAAGGCTTTTCTACATATGTTTCTGGCAATCCCAAAAGGAAATTTCCGAATATTTCATATAAAAATTAAATGGGGAAACCAATAAGGAGAGAAAATATCATTATTTATTTTCATAGCAGGCCTCTTCTACGCTTGTAATCATTCACAGTTAATGTCAGACTATGCCTCCTTCCATCATTGCTAGGAACTTTCACTCCACAAGTTGACTCAATCTTTTGCTTTCTAGCCATAAAAGCTGAAGGGGCCCCTTGAGCACCCCCATACTTCTGCAGTCCAGCAAGTGAAATTGGAAGTTCAAAATCATGCAAAGAATACACCTTTGCATCTTCTGATACAGGAGCATCAGTGTCGACAAGCTTTCCATCATCCTCAGCAATTTCTATTGCTATGGCTTCCTCTACTTTGGCTGCATATGCCTCTTTGTTCGCATCAGTGTTGTCTTTAGCAACCTTCGCCTTTGTATCATAATAATTTTGAGATTGAGTCCAACACTGAGTGAAAGGATCATACCCTGCTTCACCTGCTTTAAGATTAAGTTGTAGAGGCTTGATCTCAGAAGCGTTCTTGAAAATTTCAGCCTTGTTTTTCTTATTCATTTATGCTAGCATCAAGGCTTTTGCATCCTTGCTTTTGCTCTGAAGAGAAAGGACTTCTAGTTCCTTCAATCTCACTTTAATTCTCTCAACTTATAAATAATCATGCCTGCTCTCTTCCAGCTCCATCTCTCTTCTAACCCTGTCCTTTTCAACAGCCACATTCGATGGCCTTTTGGAAGCCAACTTCTTTTCCTGCAACATTTTTTTTACAGTTTCTGCAGAATACACAAATTGGGTTATCTTTTTTAGCGCATTTATTTTTTCCTCAACTTCTGCTCGACTAATCATCCGTCCACCACTGTGTTCTACTTCCCATTCCCAATCTAAAAACTCTTTCTCAAGTGGAGGTGAATTAGACACCCTGGCCATCTGCCATCTTGCTGCACTACTCTCACTACCCCAGAAACAATTCAAATACTTGTATGTGGTGCGGTTCTCAAACTTGTATTGTTTATCAGGGTCTGTCGCATCAACATTTTTTACCATGCAAAGACGGTAAGTACTCTATCCTGACCTGGACATTCCTATCCCAATTCTTACAAAGCAGCCCACAATGATATTCTCAAAGAATGGTTCCATAAACCACTTGGAAAGTTTTGATCTTCTTATTGTTATGCTTCTAATATCTTCAAAGCTGGGAGTGTCAGCAGAGCCGGGACCATCACTATCACTATCTGATTCTTTGCCATTGCTTCCACTTCCTTCTCCTTCACTAGAGGATGACAAACTAAGGCTTGGAATCGCATGAGATTTTCTTCTACTAGGTGACGAATCCCGCCCCTTAGATGAACCAGTATTATCTCTCCGCTTATGCTGAATGTCAAAATCCTGTGCTTTCTGCCACCTTTCTACCAATTCACTCAAAGCATTTTCTTTTACAGACCTTGTCGATTTCACAGAAGAGCGCATCCGTGAAGATGGAAGCCCTGTTTCTTTCCGTTGTTGATTTCTAATCTTGTTTTGGCGAGCCCTTTTATGCATTAAATAATTATCCCTTGCTTCTGCTCGTTCTGCCAAAATCAACTCCCGGTCTAGTTCAGACATTTTCCCAAGCTGCTCCCTATCTTCATCATCTTTGTATAAATCACTTCCTATGGATAATTCGCTATCGGAATCATCACGGTGACCCCTGTCATCATCATCCTTGTCACCAGAATCAAATCTCTTTTTGAGGGGCATTCTTGACCCAGAAGCCTTCTTATTTGTTGTCCTAGCATCATCTGAATCATTGTCATCAATGTATTTCGAGTCACTGCCATCATCTGAATCAGAATCTTCCAGTCTCCCTTTCGCAGGATTTCGGTTTTGCTTTCCATCATTGGAAGATGTTCGACCAGCTGCTTCTAGCAGCAAATTCTCCAGTTGAGCCATAATTTTTTTTCCCCTCTAAACACCCACACCGATTGAATAGTCCTTCATTCCCTAGCTAGATCAGAGACTACAAATACCACTCCTCAATAGATCTTCAAAACCTAAAACCTATTGTCCATCAAACATATTAAACAGATTAAAAAAGCAGCAGTAAAATACACATAAAATCAGATATTAACACATACCTAGCCGACCTGAGACGAAACAAGGCCGAAGACCGGACACCTGAACTTGTAAACAGACCGACTCTGTCTCATGAAGCCCTAGCTCGCATACCTCCAGAGGAAACATCCCCGAACAATAACTCTGAAGACAGAGAGGCCATTGGGTTGGGAGACAAAAGGATAGTGTGAGGATCAACGATCAAACTTCATTGAATCGTCTAACACCACAAATCCACGGTCAAAAATAGGACATGGCATCGGCTGGGGCAATTCATTTTAAAGGGAAACGCCTTACAGCATAAAAATCGATCTTCATTCCTTCGTGCTTTGCTACGTGTCTTATTTCCTAATTTTTATCAATTAGTTTAATCTGATTTGTATAATTGTATGCAGAATGATATTTTGTTAAATGTATATGACATGGTGAATGCCAATCAATGTTTATCAACTATTTGTAATCTTGATTTTTCATTCATTATGATGATGAATTAATAGATTTTTATTGGACCCTTTATTTCGACATTTGTTATTCATAGCATTGTTCATATTGATACTTGCGCTCTTTGCATTTGTCATATTAATTTTTGGGCTCAACGCATTTTACCTATGCAAAAGTGTGCAAGCTAATTGCAAGGTTTCCACAAAAATATATTATCTTTCTGCTTCATATACACATAGTAAAGTTAATGTGTGGTGTATGGATAATTGCAAGATTTGTGAATGTATTTCAAATACTTGAATGAATTTCATTAATTTGTATAAGTGTTTTCAGTGACGGTTGGTTAGATCTACATTTTTGAATTGTCGTTTTATTTGTTTCATTCATTCATATATTAGGTTATATCAGAGATCCTAAAACATGTTTTTGGATTTCTTTGAGTTTATAATTCTTTTTAATTAATTGAATATTTCATCTTTGCTTATAGTAAAATTTTAATTGGAATTTTTTTTATGACCTATGTTAGCAAAAGTTTTGTTTATCTTTTATTAATTAAGTACATGAAGAATAATTTCTAGGCTTATTATAGATAGTTAGAAGTAGATTTATTTGTATTTAAATTAGTTTTAAATTGAATCATCATTATTCATATCCTTAAATTTCTTAAATTTTCTTCCCTTAGATCAAGTCTCCATATGTTGGAGCACTACCTTGTGAAGAGTAAACTGGTCCCAATAATATTTTTGTGAAGGTAAATCCCCTCTGCGGATAGAGGCGATCCCTCTAGCCCAGTGAGTGGGTCTAGCAACAAACTAAACAAGTTAACTTACACTTTCCTAGTTTATGTTTAACAAATGCAGAGAGAGAGAGAGTGGCCTACCTCGCTCTGATGCTAATCGTGCAACCCTTTTGAAGATGACTTTGATAATTTCACTCCAGGCCTCGCTCCTTACTTGTTCTTCACATCCGAGTACCTGCAAGGAAGATCAAAGAGCTATGCAAGATACAAGAGCATATATGGCACACATCAAACATAAACTACTTAATAGATCAACAAGTATTAAGCTAAAAGCATAAGCATTTACACAATTATGGAAAGTGAACATCAGATGTATATATTAATAAGCTAAAAATGGAATCATACAACCTATGCCTTGATATTGGAGACCTCATTTTGGTGGATGTCCAAGTCCAAGCAAGGACCCTTCAAACAATCATTCTCCAAGTTAGAATGGGTATCATGTGAGCATAATCTCAGCATAGGGATGCAATAATCAATGACCAACCCTTTGGGGATGGAAGGGAATTGATTTATAGGATGGGAGAGGGCGTTAGGGATCCAAAAAAGAGGGAGGAAGGTCCTAATATCAAGGGGAAAGCCCATGATGATAAGATCAAGAGGTCCAAATGGGAGAGCTTGACCATATCAACAACAACCAATATCCAACTTGTTGTTCTTGAAGGTTCTAGTGCACGAAGCTTCTTCTTCAGTTTGGGAAAACTTGCCAGAAAAGGTTCAGCGTGGTTTTTCATATCAAAACCCGCACTAGCACCGCTAGGGCAGAACAATGCAACCTGCGATCAACGTGGGCAGGTAGTGTAGCAAAACGTGCTAGCCCTAAAGATTAGGTTTTTAGTTAACCTTCTTCAAAATTGACTCAGGGAAGTTTTCCTTTGATTCTCCAAAATTGTTTATCATGATGAATATGTTGCACAGTTGTCAATGTTTTGGCACTTCGGGATATGGAACAGGAAGTGAATAGGAGGTGTATTTTAATGATGCCCCATAAATCATGAAGGCAGAACAGGGAGTGATGGTTGAGATGCTTTGCAAGTCAGTGCAAGGGCTATAACAACATTGTTAGAAGACCTGCAAATCAAGCATATACATATACATATACATATCTAACATCTCTGATGATCATGCCTAATGATACATGAATAAGCATCTAATAATACATGAATCCATGGTATGGATGCAACCATCCGAATAGAAGGGATCATGTGTATGGATCCATGGTATGGTCACAACCATTCGAATAGAAAGGATCATGAATATGGACCCACGGTATGGTCGCAACCATCCGTCTAGAGGAAACATGTGTATAATCATGAATAACTCATAACTCCATGCAACCTAGATTTTATCAAACAGAATCCAGGGTCTTGCGCTCCATCTCGACCTGATCAATGTACGAATTCTAACATGTGAATAGATGTGTCGAAGTCGAACATGATAGAAAACCACCTGATTACTGGTCAATGATGTAAACCATTAACGAGAGAAACCATCAATAATGACAATGGTTCTCAAGGTACAATCAACACAATCCACGAATGTGAATAGTAAAACTGAAGTCAAACACCCATGGAATCATCTGATTGAAGGTCAATGATGTAAACTTATAGTCGAATGCGAAGAACTTGCCATTGAGGCATGCAAGCTCTAAGCTATTGGAAGGGAGTTTCTAGATCATCTTCCACAATAATGAGCTGAAGTCGATAAGAAGTGAGTCATTGAAGGAGGGCCATAATGATTCCTACATCATCGACATGAAACAAAAAGATGTACTAAAGTAGATAAATGATCCAAGACTGTGGAAGAAAGTCAAACAGTGTATAAGCAGTAAAGAATTGCATATAGGACTTCTCTTGAACATATCGGTGACACAACTCAGGAGTTTGGCAACATTTGACTCAACATAGGATTAAAGGTCATGAAGACGAAATAGTATAATCAAATGAAAAGCCAAATGGATTTCCCAAACCCAGGAAGGCAAGTGACTAAGTGAGGATGTCCCAAACTTGACACGAGCAACATATGAGTGTCATGTTCAAGAGCGACATGTTTCCGTTACAAAATACAAGAGATGATCACTTTCACCTTTTCCCCCACCATTTCTAGTGAGTACCTCATATATTTTTTATCGCAAGATTGAAGGGGATAGTATATGCTTGCCATATAAGCTCACCCTTCAGATGAATCCATCCTAGTAAGTTTTACGAGTCCTACGAAGGAGAAAATCGGTCTCGTAATGGTAACAAGTCCTGCATCATTTAAGTTTTACGAGTCCAATGAAGGGGAAACTCAGCACCTTTTTCATATTTAAAGAGTTTTAAAAAGAAGCAGAAAAGAAAAATCCAAAGGTCCCTTTTTGTAAATCATCTCTTGAACTTAAAAATGTAGAAAACAATATCCAAGAGAACCTCTTAGCCATGTTCGACTAAGGTATTCATTTTTCGTACACTAGTCTATTTCAGTCTGGAAAAGGGTTAAACTTATACTGAGTAGACGTCATTTCATTTACTTTAACGAGTTCGAAATGAAAAGTACTCAGAAATCTTTATTTTTTCAAGAGCTAGTAAAGAGCTTAAAGATGACTCCACGGGGGCGCTTTTTCATTTATTTTTTACATGTCTAAAAAAGTGATAAAATAAAACTCGTTGAATCAGTCAAAATAAATCACTGTCACCAATAATGTATGACCCGATGTTGCACAAGGAAACACACATTACTGATTTTTAGGGAAAAATATTTAAAAATGAGTAAAATATGCCCTAATTTGGTAAAAAATATTATTAAAAACTTATAAAAAGGACAAAAAGTAAATCATTTTTACCATTTCACCAATTTGCAATTTTGAGAGCATTTTATCTCATTTTACTTCAATTTTCAGGCAAGGAGTAGATCAATCCCAAACACCATTCGTCGAGCCGCTTGTTGTAGGTAAGATATTTGTCCCTTCCCTTCATTTTGGTACTCATTTCACCCATTTTCATCCATATATTAGGTTGCAAGGAGGACTTACAAAAATTTTATGTTGAGGGTGACCAGCGAGGGTTTTACCCATCGGACTCGCATTGCTCACCCTGTGGTCAATTACACCCTCATGCTAGTAGCATATGAAAATTCACACACAGTCATGTTGGCACCGAGGTAAAAGAATTTGTGTGAAATTCCCCATGTTAAATTGTTTTTTCTTTGATTTTATCTCCATGGAAGCTCATGAAATGTTATTTTATTGATTTTCCTTAGGATAATAAGTCCAAATGGTGGTTGAATGGAAATAAATAGGACATGAAGTTGAATACCATCAAGACGCTTAGGATCAAGATTGTGTTGATGCCCTATGAGCATGTGGGTTGCTCAAGTTCTTTAGGATTCCTGGGATTAGATCCCAGCCTGAGTTATTGCAGCATTTGATTCGTTGGTGGGATGTGGATCGCCAACTATTCGTGATTGGGGACTAAGAACTTGAAATAGATTTCGCCAACATTTATTTCATTATCGGGTTTTCTAGAAAGGGACAATAGGTTCAATTGTTTGGGTCGTGCACTGGAGGAGAGAAAACATATATGTTGATTGCAAGGCATTGTCTAGGGACCAAAAAGACCCAAAGTGGGAAGATCGATACAATGACCATGAAAAACCTCCCACTACGAACAATCCTTCATACTATGGCCCGAATCGTTGGGGCTCAAGCGTTGCATGAGGCAAAAAAATCTCATTTCCAGTACACAATCGAGTGTCTGAATCCCACAGTCTTCAATTGGAATGAGGGTTTGTTGGTTTGCATGAAGCGCCAACTTACCAATGCAAGTCAGGGAGTCTGAAACAGTTTGGTTATAGATCCATTTTGGTGACATTCTTCCTAGAACATGTGCCATTGTTTCGTTATTAGTGGTTAGAAGTGGATGCACCAGCATTCAGAGATCCACGATTACTCAGATGGGGTGAGTTGATGTTTCATCATGGAGGCGGCCAGCAAATGTCAATCCCTCTGCATTTTTTGGATGGCTACGTCAGCAGCTAATCATGGTTGATGATTTGGCATATGCAGGCACAAATTTCCGAGGAGATCCAAATCTTCCATTTCCACCAAGCACACAGTGGACCGATTAAGGTAAAAACTATTTTTGAAGTTTTTTATTTGTGTACTGAGATTTGACTTATGATGATTTGCAGATGTGGGACCAGAGAGACCTCCAGGGGTTTCTCTGATAGCCATGCGAGTGGCACACCAAATTGAGGAGGCTCCTTATGAGGAGGGAGTAGATCCTATTGTCGAGGTAGAGCGTAACCTAGAAGCTTTAACCAAGGGCATTCCAGAGTACGCCTCGATAGATGAGGTGCCATTGCCATACCAGGGACACACTATAGGGGTTTCCTCCAGACTGCTTCAGTTCTTGAGCTGAGTCATTAGGGCTATTTTGTGCTATCATGAACACGATGTGGGTGAATAGCCAGCTCTGGTTTACTTTTTGCACTATTGTAGGCTTATAAAGCTATGTGTCTCAGAACACAAATTTTTTGATTTTGATGTAGCAAAATATTTTGCAATATATATCTATATATATATATATATATATATATATATATATATATATATATATATATATCTATATCTATATATGTATGTATATGTATATGTATATGTGTATATATACATGTTTTTATGTTTACCATGTCTATTGTGTGATGCTTTACGATTTACATGTTTCACAAATGTCCATCTAACACATAGTTAGCCAATGCATATTTTAATATGTTCATACGTCTCGGAATGTGATGATAAGTAATAAAATCAAAGTCTCGTTCCAAGGGACAAACTCACAAATACATTCTCAAAATTTGGAGGGTTTATAACTGAATATTGTCCATTAAGATGTAGTACAATGAGCTATGAATCAAGTTTCATGATTAACTCTCTAATGCCAAGAGTGATGGATTCTGACAAAAGCTCGATGATGCACTATATTCGGAAATTTTATTATTCATATGACCTAAACATATACCTTGTAAATTCACTAACTCATTGTCAAGGTCATAAATTTCCCATGCAACGGAGGATAGATTATGTGTACTACGACAAGCATAATAAGCAAAACCAACATAACGCTTAGATGACATCTGCAAACCAAGTAGAGCACGAGGTATGCAAAGGAAAACACTTGCAAAAGCAAACTAACACACCAAAACCACACAGCACACTAATGTACAAAAGTATTTACACGAAAAATTGCGCATAATACTTCTTTAGGTAAAGCATATTATGGGACTCAGCCAAAGAATTTCCTTCATAATCTACTAACTCATAGGCGCCTTTTTTTAGAACTCGTTTAACGATGTAAGGCCTATGCCACATTGGTTCGAATTTATCAGCTCCCAATTTGTCATTGGCTTGATCATATGGCAAGACCAAGTCACCCTTAACAAAAACGCGAGGAGAAATAGTTCTATCGTATTGAGCCTTAACTCGTTTCTTCTGGGCTTCCATTAGGGGAATTTTGAGGTCTAAAATGGGCCTCCTAAGAAAAATGTACAACCAAAATAAGCTTTATAAGAACCAATAGGATTCAAGATGATGATCGCAACAATGGGGGGTGATTCACCATTTTTGGAATAAAAAAGTAAAAAGATTAAAAATTAATAAAACAATAAAACTACTTTTTCAACTTGTATTTTCAACTTATCTCCCTAAGGTTTTACTCAAATTTCGAGCGGGTGTACTCGTTGGATGCAAAAGTTAATTCTTCATCCAAGGAGTACCCATGTTTCATACTTTCAATGGAACCTACTACATGAAAAATGAGAAATACATGAAAAAAAGTGACTGCAATCATGTTTTTCATGTATATCTCATTTTTCATGTAGTAGGTTCCATCGAAAGTATGCAACATGGGTAATCCTTAGATGAGGAATCAAAATTTTCATTGAACGAGTGTGTCTGCTTGAAATTTGAGTAAACCCATAGGGAGATAAATTTAAAATACGAGTTGAAAAAATAGTTATTTCTTTTTTCCCTCTAAAATTTGATGATGTAATCTAATCTTATTTTATTATTTCCACTATTATTTTATAATTTCCTTAGGAGGTCCATTTTAGACCTCGAAATTCCCCCAATGAATTACTAACGTTGCAATATGGCGAGTTTCATTGAGCCTTTCGAGGTAAAGTAAACGTTCCTCCTCAAGTGAGGTATCATGGAGTAATTCGATAGCTAGTTTTAGTGAAGTAATTTCACACTCAATTGGAAGAGTTGCCTCTAGACCATACACCAGCTGAAAGGGTGTGAATCCAGTGGCGGTCTTAGCTGTGGTTCAGTAAGCCCAAAGAGTTGAAAATAGCATGAGATGCCAATTTGATTTATGCATCCCAATGGTGCGTTGAAGCATGGTAACCAAGACTTTTTTTACTGCCTCAACTTGGCCATTAGCATGTGGACAATAAGGAGTTGAGTTGTCGTGACGCAAACCCAACCGAGAAGTGAGATTTTCCATCATGTAATGTTGGAAATGAGATCCATGATCAGCAATGATGGCTCGAGGGACACTAAATCGATCTATGACATGGTTGAAAAGAAATTGAACGACAATTTTACTGTCAGCAGCACATGTGGGCATCGCCTCGGCCCATTTGGTGAAATAATCAACGACGATGATGATATAACCATGACCCCGGGCTAAGAAAGGGTTACATGTCATGAAATCAATACCCCATTTAGTAAAAGTGTTGATGGTAAAAACTGAGTGTAGGGGTGCAGGTGGGGCGCATTGTTTGTAAAACTAACAGGCGTGACATTTTTGGACTGCTAAAATGCAATCTTTAAAGATCAAAGGCCAGAAATAACTATCACGAAAGATTTTTTGAGTAGTAGCATATCTTGAGATATGACCACCACAAGCCCTAGAGTGACATTCATTTAGTACTCTCTCAGCTTCAAGTGTGAAACATCTACGAAGGATAGAATCAATACCAACACGGTATAAAGTATCCCCAATGATTCGATAGGGTTGGGACTGATGTCGAATGCGACGACGTTAATAATTTGACAACTCTAATTGAAAATTTTGGGTTTGGAGATAAACAATGATATCCTTGTACCATGGGTCGAGAGTGTTGATGAGGAAGAGAGTTTCGTCAGGAATGAGTTGATCAAAAGTTGTAGATGTGGTTGCGGAGGGAAGGTCAAAAATTAACTCGGAAAAAACTAGTGATTTCTTTGATTTGGCTGTAGTGAATTCCAAATCGAATTATTGAAGGATAACAATCCATTTAGAATACCCCTGCAACTGACGAGTCAAAATGTAGGTCATTGGGTTGTATTCAAAAATCACAGTGGTTTTCCATAAGAGAATACAGTGTCAAAAGCGTTGAACAACGTGAATAGCTACTAAAGCCAGTGTCTCGACTTGAGTATATTGAGTCTTAGTATCGATAAGATTTCGGCTTAAGTAGTAAATCACGTGTTCATTTCCATCATGATCGTCTTACACCAGTACCATGGCAATAGTATTGTTGGCTACGGCCAAGTACATGAAGTAATCATGGTGGTAATTGGGGGGATGTAGTAAAGGATCACTAATGAGGGTGTTCTTTAACGCATCGAAAGATCTTTGAGTGATTTCATCCCAAATAAATGGGATCCCATTTTTTAGAAAATGAGTAAATCCCTTGGAAAGTTCAGCATAATTGGGCACAAAATGATGAAGGAAATTAGTTTTCCCTTGCAAGCTCTACAACTGATGTAAAGATGATGGAGGGGGTAAATTCACAATGGCCTCAACTTTGAGGGGGTCAATCCGGATGCCTTATTTAGATACCAAAAACCCTAGGAGACGACCAGATTCGATGCAAAATACACACTTATGTGGATTCATTTAGATAGTATAGTGTCTACAGCGAAGAAAAATCGCTTGAAGGTGGTCAAGATGATCATGACGCTTAGCATAATTTGTCGGTAAATTGTCAAGATACGCTTAAACACTGTGTTTGATTTCATGAAAAGCGTAAGACATCGCTCGTTGGAAGGTAGCACCAGCATTTTTCAGACCAAAAGGGAGTTTTTTATAGGAAAAGGTTCCCCATGGATAGATAAAATCAGCTTTATGTTGATCAGTGAGAAGAATGTTAATATGGTTATAGCCATAAAAACCATCCATAAAAGAAAAAATATCACTTCCAACACACTCATCAATGATCTGGTCTATAAAAGGAGTTGGATAATTATATTTCAGACACGCCTTATTGATGTCACGGTAATCAACACAAACGTGCATAGTCCCTTGTTTTTTAGTCACAGGGAAAATTTTCGAAACCCAATCTGTCAATGGAATGGGGTAAATGAAACAAGCGTTAAGAATTTTTCAACTTCTCCCTTTATAGCAGATGCCTTTCTAGGGTGCACTGTGCGAAGGTGCTGACAAACAGGATTAGCATTTGGATAGGTAGGTATTTTGTGCACAACTATACTCAGATCTATGTCAAGCATCTCTGCATATGACTAGGTAAAGACATTACTCAGATCTATGTCAGGCATCTCTTCATATGACTAGGATTTCTTGTTCTCTTGATCTCATCTGGAGAACAATAAATCCTGACATGGATGTTTTTGACAATTCCTGGTTAACAGAAATGTCGATGGGCATCGTAGCAGTAATTTCCCCATGTTTCCCTCAGACAAAACTTCATGTATAAAAATAGGCGTTTGAAGTGGATGAGTCGGTGCACGGGAAACAAAGGTATCTAAACACGATGAAATCTATCCAAGACCTGGGAGAAACAATGATGGGCATCATTCCAGGGAGTTTCTTCAAGAGACATAACCTCGGTGATACTCTCATCAGTGGGAAATGTCTCATTCAAGGGATCTAGAGAATCTTAAGAACCTAGCCAAGGGGATTGTGAATACGTGTCTATATGCATACTAAGATTAGCATGGATTTTATAAGTGACCACTAAATCCAAAACAACAGCTTGATAGGCTTGTTCTGTTGGGCTTAGTGGCATGACATCTCCAAAAGAATCAACCTAATCGGGATGAGGAATGATCCAAGGATTGTGAGAAGTGGAGATCATGTTGATGGAAGTGAAATTTGGAGGCGGGAGGGAAAAATTTTCCATAAGATCAACGTCTTTAGAAAGACCCGCCCCAACACTCTCATAAGGGATGTCAATATTTCCCACATATGGGAAATTTCCATTCGAAGAGCTAGAAGAGAAAAATTATAATTGATCAACGGTGACTATTTTCCCCTCATGACGAAAATGAAGCACGCAGAACAACGTAGAAATCATGCAAAACATAGCATGGGTACAACTTCGACCAAGTAGAAATTTAGAATTCAAATTGGCATCAACGACTTCTACTTCTAAGTTAACGGTCTTCCCTTCCAACGTTATGGGAAAGTTTGTGATAATATCGTAAGGATGAGATCCTCTGCCATCGAAGGCTTCTAAGGTGTTAGGATACTAGTTGAGAGGCGGAGAGTCGATAGCTTTCTAACATCAGTCAGACATGATGCAAGTAGAAGCACTCTCATCAACCACAGTCTGATGAATCATCTTTCCTTTGATAATGACTTGGATTAAAAAGGCAAGTTGACATGGAAGACGTGGAACATGATTTTCCAGCTCAAAGGTAATCAGAATTGAATCAGTAGGGTCAATTCCTCCTATAGTGGATAGTAATGTTTTCCGTTGCAATGAACAACTATGGAGAACTTCCAAGGCAGACATCGTCGAAGGTGCTTGAGCTAAATATTCGACAATATTGTACTATTTGGTAGCTCACGTATTCAGATTATATGATGATTTCTAAAGGACACCCTTAGGATGTGGTCGAATAACAAAGTCATTACTAGGTCTCTCAATATGAAGAGGACTAGAATTGGGTGGAGTAGAAGTGGAAGGTGTATTAGTAACTTCTTTCTCCACAACCTGTTTGGCAGGAGTCGGATAGTCTTTTGACCGAGTGGAAACAGAAATATGTGTTTTTCCACTCACATAAACCTAAGAACCCGAAGATGTAGAGGAATTTGGTTGTTCTACCAATTGGGTTTGTTGTGATGGAAAAGTTTTTTTAATACAACCGGTGTCCCTTGGGTGCCTTTTAAAAACCAACTAACTTTAGCACAATGGGTACATCCTTGGTATAGTGGTCTTCCTCACAAATGAGGCAAGGATATTTGGGCTTGCATTTAGATGCATCATCAGTAGATGATTTCTGAGGATCCTGTTTTGGGGTATCATATTTGGCTTTTCCTTTATCCCTATTTTTAACTTTTGAGGTTTTTTCTGCCACGGTAAACTGAACAACATTAACGTCAGAGGTTTTACCAGGATTTTGAGAGGGATTTGAAGGAGGATTGGATGCAGTAGTTGAAACAGATTTATGCTTCAAAGAAGATTTGCTGGAAGTTTGAGTCACTGACCCTATAATACCATCGACAAGTGGTACCTCTATAGCTTTAGAAGATGCGGGATTCATAGACGGTCTCAGGGCATCAACCAAGAGATCATATAACGTGCCAGATTGGGAATATACCAAATCTAAATATTGGGCACGGGCAATGGCTTGATCTTTAGTCACACAACCACCCATAGATATGTCCTTGGAAATTTTTTAATGAATGATTTAGTAAACCATTCAGTTAACAGATCATTAGGTATATCGAACTTGATAAGGCAACGTCAACATCTCCATTCATGGATATGATCAAAGATGTGGGTAGCAGTATTTTGTTTCAAAGACGTAAGAATATGGGTACCAATTTCATATCAAACTGGTAACTGGAAGTAACTGAGGAACTCCATTTCCAAAGAGTTGAAGTCTTGATAGGCACCTCAAGGTAACTCAAGGTACCATTTTGTGGAAGCACCCGTCAGGGTTCACTAGAAAATACATAGACGAATGGATTCTTCAACCCAAGAATTGGATGAACACCATAAATGGTAAGTCATAACGTGGGCCTATGGGTCTTCTTCAGACTTTCCTTTGAATTTCAGACAATCACCAGGAATCTTAGTAGGAAATGGAGGCCAATACAACGAATGGAGTATTGGGTCATTTGTGAGTCTTGACATATGCGTTAGTTCCAACGTTGCTAAAAATGGAAATTGTGGATTGAAAGGCATGGGATACCTTTGGGAAGGTCCAACTTGTGGATTCCAACCTTGTTGGTATGGGTTCTACCTCCAAAGTGGCGGATTTTGACCATAAGGAGCTTGATATTGCCCCCACTCAGAGGTATTCTGACCACACAAAGGTGGATTCCCCCCCACAAAGGTGGATTTTGACCAGGGTAAGGTTGATATTGACCCATGATAGGCCATTGAGAACCAGAAGGTGGTTAAACAACTTACAAAGAGTAGGGAGGATAAGGTTGTTGTTGCAATTGTTGACCCTGGTGATAAAATTATTAACCTTGTTGTTGCAGGGGTTGACCTTGTTGTTATAAGGGTTGGCCTTGTTGATACAAGGGTTGGTTTTGTTTCTACAAGGGCTGACCTTGTTGCTGCAATGGTTGTTGATAAATCCCTTGTTGCATATAAAGTCCTTGTTGTACATAAGGTTGATGTTGTTGGAAAGTTCCTTATGGAATTGGTTGAGTTCCAGGTTGGTACTGGTAGGTTCCAGTTTGAAATTGAAGAGATGTCCCAAATGAGAGATTTGAACCAGGCTACATTTGGGGTCCTTCCTGTTGAGTAAAAGGCAGATTTTTAGGTTGTTGTGAGCCATATAGAGGGTACGGTAGCTGGTTGGGTATCTGGGTCGAAAGAGGCTGTTGATATGGGATTTGACCTAATCCAGATAGAATAGATGATCCACTAGGATAAGGTACACTGCCAACATTTTGACTAACTCTGGTAGCGTGAGTTTGAGATCCACTCACATAAGTTCCACCCGAAACAGGAGGTACATATGGAGGAGGTGGTTGTTGCCCCCCATGCGGTGGGATAGGTGGTGGCACATATTGTCCACTTAATAGACGACCTGAGGAACCTATATGGACATTAATTGTCCCAACCGTAATTGTTGGTTTTATAAGAACAGTACATGAACTTGAGAGACCACAATTGAAACAAACGGACTAGAAGTAGGCATGGTGCCCGACGACCAAATAGGATTGTGATAAAGTGAAGACACACTTGGAGTACCTGAAACTAATTGAGCCAAAGAAGTGTAACCAGGTAGAAACAAAGGTTCACTGCTTTCAAGAGGTGGTGGAGGTGGTACACTTCCCACATACGAAAATCCTTCAGGTGGAAAGTTATATTCAGAATCATCGCCAACACTAGGAGTGTGAATGGCTGAGAATTCTAGAGGAAGACCTCGAGGAGAGGTTGGAAACTCATCTTCTAATGCAATGGGTGGAAACAGTTGGCGAGGGGGAATCTAGGATGATGGTGGAGAAAGCTCCAAAGGCACACCAGGATTATCGTATGGACTATACGGTCATTGAGGAGATATGACCAATGGATCAAAAAGTGGATTTAGAGGGAATAATTAAGACCTCTGCAGACTCTCACGAGTTTCTGAGTTAGATTCCTAATATGATGAATCTCGAGGTGGAAGACGAGAAACAAGGGGTTGAATACTTCGGATAATTCCAAGTTCAAGACCTTGGTCTTCAAGTGACTGTGAAATCTCAGGATGGACTCCTTGTGATGATCCTTCAGTGTCAGATGATGAATGGAATATGTAAGGTGAACTCGGTGGTTCAGCTACGATGACCTTTTCTAAAAAACAATAGGGGTTGGTTGATTTGAGCTTACAATTAAAATTTACTATTAATCAAGCAATGTGATTTCAAGGATAAGTACATAGGTAAGTCATGTTACTACATGCAATTAAATTTTAGAACTTAAAAACAAGAAATAAATAAACAAGGGTGTACTAGGCAAGAGGGTTTACCAAGTATCCGTGAACCGCTATATACATCTTAGCCGAAACCAAGGACTTAACGTACGACGATCGATCTCCATGAATGTTGTGTTCAGTGTATCATGTCTACAAGGTGATTGACTCGATTACCTGTGGCTAAAGGATAGCAACCTATTGGGGTCTCCCAATATATACTTGATGGTGTGGGGAGCACAAGTCCATGTTAGCGTTTTCTAATGCATAATTGTTTAGTGAGAGCGTTCCCATATACTTTCCATGTTAGATGCCTCTGATATACCCAAGAGTACTAGAGAACCTCTGATATACTTCTGTATTGGAACGAGATTTCACCCCCGGGATACAATGCACGCAATTAACAACAACTACTAGGTTTATAGACATTGGAACACGTCTCTAGCCTATACCTCTAAATGTTTGTGTTAAGTTCCAAATGCTCCTTATTTTAATTTAGTAAATTTTAATGTTGTTCTTGAATTATGTTTCAATTTCAGTCTCAAATGATGTCACCTGAATCCTAAAATGCAACTATATGAGAAAAGGAAACTTTCACTTCAATGAATGTTATACTAGCAAGGGAAGTGAGTTTAATCAATCAATGCAACAAACAAGAGAATGCATCATAAGCATGCCTCCACTAACTTTTCTTTTCGAAATGCAATATGCAAAAGCAAAACTAAACTTCACTTTCACTATCCAACATGTAATCTATTGAAAGCAAAAATGACTTTTACTTTACTAAGATGCACTTTATCTAAATGATGTTCTCTTTGATTTCAAATGCTCTAATGTAATTAAGCTTCAACTAAAGCAAAAAATGAAATTTTTTATTCAAAATGCTCCTAATGCAAATGATGCACCAATCAAAGAAACACCAAATCAAATCCAAAAGCACTCAATGAAAATGTCTTTCACTTTCTCTTTTGAATAGATAAACAAATGCACTCTTTTCAGTTTGTAAACCAAGCAATGTAATCTATGCTTGATGAATAACAAAGATGAATCTCAAATGCAAGATGACCTAATACAATCGAAGAGCAACTTTGCAAAAGACAAACCAAAACTAATGAAAACCAATGTTTTGAATGATTTTACCAGATAATCAGACCTAAACAATTAGCAAACCACAAACTCAGTGACACTAACAAGTGGAAAGTGACAATCAAATGATCTACAAACACTAAAATCAATCCAATTTCACTGAAACACCTGAAAGCTCAAAAAGACAAGAAATTTCTAATCAAATCAGGTAATCATACAAAACATCAATAAATCCAATCACACAGGACAAGGAAACCACCTCAGGGGCTCAGACAAATTGGAGTTTGATAGAGAAAACTTTAAATTTTTGCCAATCTCTAAGATCAGCATGGCTGTTATGGCCAAACTGACGCTGAACAGGGGATCAACACGACTGTTTCAAAAGAAAATGCGCTGGAAGCGCCACTGGTAGAGAAATAGGGAAAAAAATAAAAATATTTCCACAAACACTTCCAAACTTAGCACTCTAAGGTAGAAATCAGTGATTGTGCAGACCTATTTAGAATCAAACTAATTGAGAACTCGATGGTCAACCAAACTGATCAAGAGATCAGTTGAGAAAAGAGGATGAAGAGGCTATAGCTTCCCCAGCGGAGTTGCCATTTTTTTGTGAAGGTAAATCCCCCCTGCGGACAGAGGTGATCCCTATAGCCCAATGAGTGGGTCTAGCAACAAACTAAACAAACTAACATACACTTTCCTAGATTATGTTTAACAAATGTAGAGGGAGAGGGAGTGGCCTCCCTCGCTCTGATGTTAATCACTCAATCCTTTTGGAGATAATTTTGGTTCTTTCGCTTCGGGCCTCGCTCCTTAATTTTTCTTTGTGTCTGAGTAATTGCAAGGAAGATACAATAGCATATATGGCATACATCAAACATAAACTACCTTAAAAGGGAAGCATATATGATTTTAGCTTAAAAGGGAAGCATATAACCTATGCCTTGATGTTGGAGACCTCCTTTTGGTGGATGTCCAAGTCCAAGCAAAGACTCTTCAAACACTCCTTCTCTAAGTTAGAATGGGTAGCATGTAAGTATAATCTCAGCATAGGGATGCAACAAACAATGACCAACCCTTTGGGGATGGAAAGGAATTGATTTATAGGAAGGGGGAGGGAGTTAGGGATCCAAAAAAGAGGGAGGAAGGTCCACATCTCAAGGGGAAAGCCCATGATGATAAGATCAAGAGGTCCAAATGGGAGAGCTCGACCATATCAAAAACAACCAATATCCAGCTCGATGTTCTCGAAGGTTCTAGTGTATGAATCTTCTCCTCCAGTTTGGGAAAACATGCCAGAAGAGGTTTAGCGTTGGTTTTCATATCAAAACCTGCGCTGGAATCACTAGGGAAAAATAGTGCAACCTTCCATTAGCATAGGCAAGCAATGTAGCACAACGTGTTGGCCCTAAAAATTAGGTTTTTAGTTAACCTTCTTCAGAATTGATTCAGGGAAGTTTTCCATTGATTCTCCAGGGCAGTTTTGGTATGTATATCATGATGGATATGCGGCATAGTTGTCAATGTTTTGGCACTTCAGGATATGGAACAGGAAGTGAATAGGAGGTGACAAAATACTATGTAACAAGTACCATTCGAGGTTTCCATTTCAACGAAAAGGAGCCTAATTAGGACTCTGACTGGGGCAATTCCTCTCATGTTGAGCGATAACATTTCTAGGCTTCAGCATAATTAAGTTGAATCTAGCAAGAAATGAATGGCCAGAAGGTCACAAGAAACATTAAGTTAATTTAAATCAAAACCTTCTCCCTCATTATCACATGTACATTTAGAATGTCTTCTTGCTTCTTATGAAGTAGTCACTCCATGATTTAGCTCTGTAGATACTCCCTCAGAGTCTCCCATCCATCAATCACTTACTCGTTGATGTTCTCTAAACTTTCCACCATCTCCTCATATTACCAAAGTTCCCTTGAAGACATCTAGTGAATTAGACAAATAATTGAAGTCTCAATGAGTTTAGGACAATCATCGAGAATTTCTTCCAATTTTGGAATTACTGCTTCCTCTTCTCTTTAATCAGGTGCTCTCACCAGATCCTGAAGCCTTAAACTATGAATGAAACCTCTTGAACTTCCATTACCAACCCAACCACATAATAAACCTATCATTGTTGTTGGTGGTAATGGAAATCAACCTCCAACACCTCCTCCACAAATCTCCATAGTAGTTCCTCCCCCACAAAAACAACCTTAAAAAACCCATCAATATGGTCATACAACAACAACAAGTACACCCTTGGAAAACATTGGGAGCAGTTACTGTTCCTGGTGATCAACATGTCCTTCCTAAAAACCCAGAAAAATGGCTACCTAAGTTTGATCATGAATCAAAACAACTCTTTGAAGACCATATTAAAAAAATTCATGTTGGCTCTTAACCCAAGGAGAGTTGAAGAAGAAGATGCGGCATGTCAATTTTTTCCCTATACATTCAAAGGAGACGCTTCGACATGGTATTTTTCCTTACAACCAAATTGTATTCAAAACTGGGAAACTTTTGAAGACCTTTTCATTAAAAAGTTTGGAGATGACAAGACCTCATCCACGGTCTTAGTTCAGTTATCTAGAATGAAAATGGGCCATAAGGAAAATATTAAGGACTTCAATTAAAGGTTTCTTAAGATTCTCATTAAATGTTTGATACATCAAAACCTGGAGTAGACATTCAGATAGATTTTAATACTTCTTCCTTGCTTATGTATATTGCCATGTTTGTCAAACGTGCTGCGAAGGCCACTCTAAATGAATCCATGTAGGAATTCATAAAGGTTGAAAAATAAATGGTTAGTATTGTAAAAAAATTTGCAACTAAAGAACCTAAGACTTCTCAACCCACTTGGAAAGCCCCAACAAAAGAAGAAAAGAACGAAAAATATGCTTTCGACATGGAAAGTTTACAAAAAATCATGAAAACCCTAGCCAGTGAGATTGTCAATTTCAAAGAGAAATTGACTGAGGTATTTGCACCAAGGAAACCATTTAGACCATTTGTTAAGAGAAACCCACAAGAAGCCCTTGGTGGACAAATCTCAACTGTCGAAACTGAAGAAATATATGTAGACGAAGAGGAAGGTGAAGAAGAGGAAGGAGAGGAATTAGATTTAAACTATTTTTGGGACATAATTGGAACATGTGAGCAACTTTTAGTTGTCCAAACCACAAGTAAAATCACTCCTCCTTAAAGTCCTTCTCAGAAAACATCCACTTCAAATCAACCATCAAATGAAGATACAACAACATCCAAAACTTTAATTGTCCCTGAAAAAATTGAATATGACATCATAGAGGACATGAAAAGAACTAGAGCTAACATAAGTCTGTATGAGTTAAGAAAACTCAAATCTCATAATAATATTCTATTGAAATCTTTAGGTTCTATTGATAAATCTCCTCTTCCTCCTCTCACAACTTCAAAAAGGGAAAAAATGACCATTAACCAGAATGTTGTTTCTGATGGTTGGTTTGATTCTATTGTGACTGGAGACGTGTCAACTCCACTAAACCTCCCTTTCTCCTTACTTTCGAAATTTTTAACAATAATATTCGTAACTTCTTAGTTTATTATGATGCATCTTCTAACATGATGCCTTATTTGTTTTGTTTAAAGATCAATGCTCAGCCTCATAAACGAGTTATACAAATTACACAAATAGATAGAAAAAAATAAAAAATAAGTATCTTAGGGGAGTTACAAAATGTTCTCACTAGGATATGCTCCAAACCCCAAGTCCACCAAATCATGGATATTATAGTAGCATACATTCTTGAAAATTATGGTTTGATTTTAAGTTGAGACTGGTTACAACAATTGAATGGGTATCTTACTACTTATTTGTCTCATTTTCTATCTCCCATTAATGGAAAACCTAATCAAATCAGAGTTTATAGGGAAAGTCATATGAAATTCATTGTTATTGATTTAGGAGGAGAAAATGAACCAAGTGCTACACTAAATTCCATTGTGGATAATTATTCTTTTGACTCTTTCTTTGGCAATTTTACAGCACAAATTTCTCCTTTTGAATAGGATGCTCATGTTTCTGAAATTGAAAATTTCTCTCAGACTAACTCATCTCATTGTCTACATTTTGTAGATAGTCATGTAAATAATTATCTAAATAACTTATTTTGGACTTTATACTTTGATGGATCAAAATCTAACAATGGAGCTGGTGCAGGTTGCATTCTTGTTAGCCCCAATGGTGAAAAGGCTATGTTAACTTGCATGTTAGAAGTTGATTGTGCTAACAACGTAGTTGAGTATGAAGCATTAGTACAAGGACTCCAAAAAATTATTAGCATGAATGTGTATGATATTAAAGTATTTGGTGATTCAAAGATTCTGATTAAACAAGTTAATAAAAAAAAATCAACGTGTCTCCAACAACTTGAAAAGTTACCAATCTTTAGTGCAATTTGTAATATGTAATTTTTCTTCATTGAATATCACTATTATTTCAAGATTGCAGAATGTTAGTGCTGATTTGTTAGATAATTTTGCTTCTAATTTGATTCCTCCTGAAGATTTTAATCCTGATAGATTCTCCATATAATTGATTTTTAAACCTTTCATCTTGGATAACATCACTAACTTGCAAGTGTTCAACGATGATGGTGATAGAGTTAGCTTTCTTACTTCCAAAGGCATATACGATAATCATATTATTGATGAACATTCTCATGACCTTGAAATAAATAAATCATTTAAAGATGATAATATTCGATTTGAAAATTTCATCCCTAGGCCTGTGGTTAAATTAGAAGACTTTTATGATCTCCAATATAGATTCAAAAGACTTGTGAATACCAAAACCAATAGTCCTACCATGAAATTTGAAGTCATTAATTTAGGTACAGACTAGAATCCCCAAAATGTAAATATAGGATTAGGTTGCACACCTTTACAAAGAATTTCTTTAATCAATATTCTCAAGTGATATAAGGATGTTTTCACATGGTCATATGATGACTTAAAAACCTTTGATACATCCATTATCCAACACATAATTCCCATTATGCCATAATCAAAACTTGTCCAACAAGAATTATGTAATGTTCATCCAAATTTAGAACCATAAATCAAGGCCGAGTTGAATAAGCTATTCAAACCCAGAATCATCTTCCCACGTGAGACATTCTAAATGGATTTCAAACCTAGTTCCCGTTAGGAAAAGAATGACAACATTAGAATTTGTATCAACTTCAAAACCCTGAATAAGGCTTCCGGAAAAGACAATTTCCCACTATCTCCTATGGAACAAATACTTCAAGTCATGTCTGGATCTGAGATGTTATCTTTTCTAGATGGATTTTCCGATTACAACCAAATCCTGGTTAACCCCAATGATATGCTCAAAACAACATTCAAATCCAAGTGGGGCACATACGCATATTAGAAAATGTCTTTTGGTCTAATTAATGTGGGTGCAACTTTTCAAAGGGAAATGGACGTTTCCTTTAGGGGGTTGATTAACAAGTTTGTTGTTGTTTATTTAGACAATATCACCATTTACTAAAAAAAGAAATCATATCATATGCACCATTTAAAACAAAATTTTGAAAGATGTCAAAGATGTGGGATCTCTTTGAATAAGAAAAATCATTATTTTCTCTCACTTAAGGTAAACTACTAGGATTCATTTTATCAAATGAGGGTATTATGATATATCCTAATAGAATTAAAACTATATCTGACATTTTGCTACCTCATAACAAGAAGTCTATGCAATAATTTGTTCCTAATTTCACTCAATTGTCCTACCCTTGCAAAAAAATATTAAGAAACATAATAAGTTTAAGTGGAGTGATCTCGAAAAGAAAGCCCTTAGTTTTATCAAACAAGCTATCATTGATGCTCCTATTTTACTTTCTCTGAATCATGACAAAGAATTTATTTTATATACTTTCACATCTGATTTATCTTATGCAGTTGTGCTGACACAAAGAAATGATCAAGAGGTTGAAGTGCCAACTTATTTTCATTTATCAAGTTTTCAAGGAGCAGAACTCAAGTACTCTAATATTGAGAAACAAGTCTATGATATATTTAAGGCTATTAAACATTTTAGGCCTTTCTTTATTAAATCCAATATCAAATTTATTGTTCCATTTTCTTCAATTCAAAATTTGTTGGTGAAAAAGGACCTTGGAGAAAAAGGGCCCATTGGATTACTTCTCTTAAAGAATATGATATTGAAATCAAACTTGTTAAAATTGTGCGTGGTCAAGGATTATGAAAACTAATGACTTAAACCATTGATTCTAAATTTGATGATGTGTCTAATGAACATGAAGTGCAGGAAACACAACATGTATACTTTAATCTTGATTCACAATATGCTGATTTGATATATTATTTAACTCATGGTACTACACCTTTGCATTTAGATACTAAGAAAAAACATGCTTTGAGATTGAAAGCTAATCAATATTAGCTCATCAACGATGTTTTATTTTGAAATAATTATGATTATGCCTTTCTTTGATGTCTAGAAAATAAAGATGTTAACAAAGTTTTGCAGGAACTTCATGATGTACTGGCTAGTGGTCACTTTGGAGGTGACACAATTGCTCACAAAATTTTGCATGCAAGTTACTATTCGCCAACCTTATTCAAATATTTTCATGCTTATGTACAAAAGTGCAAGATATTTCAATCATCAACATGAAGAGTTAAAAGAACAATGCTTCCCTTGCAAACCTGTGATCATCGACCAACCTTTTGAATAACGGGGACTCAACGTCATTGGTGGGATCAATCCAAACTCATCTAAGCAACACAAATTTATTCTTGCTGCAACTAATTTATTTATGAAATGGGTGGAAGCCATACCTTTAAAAAGTGTTACATTTGATCAAGTTATTTCATTTATCGAACATATTATTATTACTATTTTGGCCTCCTGAGCACTTTACTTTTTGAAAATACCACTTATTTTTCTTCTAGTCCACTTACAGTGTTTGCAATACAGAAGGTATTAAACTTAAATATTCTACTAATTATTATCCCCAGGATAACGACTTATCAGAATCCACTAATAAAAACCTTTTGAAAATCATTAAGGAGATTGTTGATGACAATCAAAAGAATTAGCATAAGGTTCTTTTTAACGCCTTATTGGAAGATAAGGTTACACATAAAGCCTTGATAGGGAATTCCCTTTATTTCTAAGTATATGGTAAGAAATCTTTATTACCTTCAAACATTGTTTTACCATCACTATCCTTAGTACAATCTATAAATGAAGAATCTTGTTCTATTTTCCAACATCACCTAGCCCGAAACTTTAAACTAGAATAAGCTAGAGGCAAATCCAATTAAACATTCATTCATCATCAAAAAATTGTCAAACAATGGTTCAATAATCATTTTGTAACTGACAAAAGTTTTGATGTTGGATATTTGGTCCTAAAATGGGACAAAGCCCATGAAGACAAAGGAAAACACAAAATTTCAAAAATTATGGCTTGGACCATTTCAGATTGCTAAAAAATTAGGTCGGTCTATTTTCATCTTACAAACTCTAAATGGAATAGAGGAAAATTTATCAATGAATTTGAAAATCCAAAAAAAAAATCATAAAATTTTGAAAACTATCCTATAAATATGTAAACAACCATTTGTAAATCTGGTATGAAATTTGTTTAGATACAACATTGGTGACGAGCATTATCTTTTGTTGGATGATGTTGTCATTGATGTCAACCCATGGAGTTGACTAGATTTGACATTGACTAAAAACACCAGTGATTGATGTCAAATGGTTAATAAACGTTTTGTAGTGTCCCCTAATAATAGTAGATAATATAATATAATAAATGATAAACAATAAAGAAAAGATAATAATAGTAAATAACTATAAAAAAAATTTAAAGAAAATATAATAATAAATAAATAAATAATAAATAATGAAAAGAAAGTAATAATAATAAATAAATAAAATAGTAAATAATAATATGAAGTTATATATATATATATATATATATATATATATAAACTAAAAGAATAGTAAAAATAAATAAAGTTAACAAAAAGTGAAATAAAATAAGAAAGAGTTAAATTAAGATAACTATAAAAATAGTAAAAAATAAGTAAAGTTATTAAAAAGTAAAAAAGAATAAAATAAGAAAGAGTTGAATTAAAAAAATATTAAATTAAGTAAAACTTAAAATAAAAAAATAAAAGTTGCATGTTTACACATGGAATGTGTGCATTCGCCTTTTCTATTGTTTGATCTATTTAATGGTTGATGAGGAAGATGAGAGACGTCATTCATTCATCTATTCTCTTGGGAGAAAAGTATTGTAAGACAAAGAATTCTCTTGCAGTAGTACGTTGATTGAGGGCTCGAGGGTGGCTAGCTATAGAAAAATTATGTGCAGCTGAGCCTACAGTTGGGTGGAGAGTCATCCCCAAAACTTTGTTGTGGTTAGTGGAATTCAAATAGTGTTCAATTCCAAAATCACAAGGATTATCATCGCTACAAGTAAGTTGTCTTTGCTCATATTTTTCGAAATTTTATGCTAATTAATTGAATAGTTGTGTGTTGATTATAAATCACATAATTGATCTAATTAATTGCATAGTTTAATCTTACGTTAGTTACATATGATATCATAATCGATTTCAACTTTGCGTAACCTCTAGATAAAAGTTTGAGAAAAATATTTAACTAGATTTAATAATTTTGCTTATGAAAATGTGGACATAACTTCTTTTCCGATCTATTTGCTTATCAAGTCGACTAGTTTCCAAAACCACTTTTTCTGAAATCCTGGACCAAAATAATCTCCTCTTAAACCGTACAATTCGATATACCACTCTCGTGCTCTTCATGGTCACAATTAAAATATATTCTAGATCCACAAATATATCAAAAACATTAAAAAAAGAAGACTAGTTGACTTAAAATGTTTGAAACTCACGAGCCGTAATTCAACTCTTCACGCCAAAAGCTTAGGGCTTTGAGAGCAAGAACAATGTATCCCATGATGTTAAACAAAAGAGGCTTTTGAAAAACCAACAATTTTATAGTTTTATCAATTTCCACTTTGTAATTTTTTATGAAATTGTTGCATAATTCAAATTTAAAAAACACTAAATGTGTCAAAGGAAATAAAATCACATCACATGCATGAGGTGTGTTGAAAAAAATTAAGTGATAAGTTGACTTCATAAGAAACTAGAAACAAACCTAAGTTTATAAGATTACTTTTATTCTAAAATGTAATAAGTATTTTTTTAAATAATGATGAAGCGTACTTAAAGGTAGTAATTTTAAGAGTATATAAAAGTATTGGATATTTAAATGGTATTCAATGTTGCTATAATTTAGGTATAAAAAAAATAAGAGTGCTTTTTATTATAAATTATAATTAATTAATTTTTATGTTATTGTTTTTTATTAATGTCTATATGTATAAATTTTATGAGTGATGAATTGTCTGAAATTAATTATTATTGAGAAGAAAAAAAAATCAAATTTGATATGTATTGACTAAAAAATAAAAACATTAATAACTAAATTTTGTGAGGGAAGTAGATGGAATCCCGTCAATGTTATCGCACATATAGCAATGGTCGTAGTTGCTTGCGAGGCAAGAGACAACACCCGACAAGTCGAAGGCTCAATGCGTGGGGCCCTATTGACCAGGGTTGCTGGTCAATACACTTGGCCAGATTGTCTCTAAGCACTTGGTCACTACCGTCAACAATGTTTTGCTCACTTCACCACCTCCTACAACTACACAACACAAACAAATTCATCAGTTGAAAATCCCATCCCATCGAATACGAGGTCAAATACAGAGATATTTAATTTCAAGATTACACACTAGATATGTTTATATTTCTAGTAATATGCCCTGTGCTACTCATATATCCACCAAAATTTAGTAATTCCATATTATTACTGAAAAGCATTACATAAATTTTGGTCATTAAAGCAATTAATATTTACCAAAAAAAAATAGTCTAGGAATAAGGCAATTAATATTTAATAAACATTTTTTTGTCTCGAGAAAACCAAGATTTGAAATTCGTTGTGACTCCCTGAGATATAAAGAAGAAAAGTATTAATATAACCAACCTTGCTCCCATTATCAAAAGGGGAAAGCAATTTTTTAAAGAAGTATCAATTAATACAATGTTGATATATTGTATTTTTTTAAAAAGGTTTTATTTTAGAGTACAAATTCAAGGATTTTATTTCATGTTTTTATCGTTTTAGGGATTTTATAACTAATAATTCCATTTCTGGGATATATTGCCTTTTTTGTTTTATATAAAGATAAGGTTGGAGAAGTTTTGCATAAATTATATTTGGCATGATTTGCATGTTCTTGCCCAACCTCACTGTCTGGAAGGTCTGGGAGGCCCCCTTGCAGGCCGATATCAGACCCTTGGCCTAGCCTCACCTCCTATTTCGGCAGGGGGTTTTTGTTCAAAAACTCCAACCGAGGTTGAGCAACTGTGGATGCCTACATTCTTTCTGCAATTATGAGTGGTGACAACAACACTAAAGCAAGGCTTCCAAATAATTTGTCTAATTGCAACAACTGAACACCTTCAAAAAATAAATTAATAAACATGGAACATTAGTCAAATAAATATTAAAATAATCAATTAAATATATATATAAATTAAAAATAATAATAACAAAATGACTTAGTGTGATATTTCACATATACATGTATAAATATTGAAATATTTAATAAAATTATATATATATATATAATTAATTAATTAAGTTAAATTAAAAATAATAATAAAAAAATAATTTAATGTGATATTTGACATGTACAAATATGTGTTTTATTATATATTTTGTATTTAAAGGATAAACTTTAAGTGTTTTAGGGTTTAATTTTATAAGGCTTGCGTGATATATGGTTTTACATTTATTTTATATTATTTATATATGGTGATACATTTTTCAAATACATAACAATAATAAAATCTAGTTCACGATAACTCATGAGTCAACGTCCATTTGACTTTAATAAACTTGACATAACGTCAATGAGTAAACTAAAAGATGTTATGGATGTGCTTTAATTTGAGGGAATTAAAACTCTCTCTCATTTGGATTTGGATTAAGTACACGTAATCTCCTCTCAAGTTAGAGTCCCACCAATTAATCAACACCACTTTCTCCAACATACAAAGGAAGTTGAAGGTGCACTTGTGATGATACGCAACCTAATAACCATATCTATTCTCTATGGCTCCATAATAACATGTTACTAATTTGCTCCAATTATAATTTTTTTGTTGCATTAGTCACTGGCCGTATCCTCTTAATATTAATTTTAAGTTCTTATGTATAGTGACCAAATTATAAATATTTTTCGAGCATAAAATTTATCAATTTTCTTATTTGGATAATTATTCTAAATTAATATAGTTATTAAGGTTTAATCTGCAAGTCACTTGATATATTAAATTGTAGAATTTTATTTAAGCAAAAAAATTTATGGTAGAAATTATATAAGAGAAATTTTTGGCTGGCACGTTTCGAACTAACAAATGTGGTTCATCATCAGGCTCAGATGAAGAGACAGACCATGGAAAAGGCTTAAATAGAGAGCAATGTAGAGACATAATTTCAAGTAATGGCTATATTTGAACAATAATATTTAAATTATGATATTAATTTATTAATATATTAAAAACAAATATTATTAAGTAATGACTATATTAAATGGCTAGTTTTTGAAAAATAATATTTAAATTATGATATTAGTTTATTAATTTATTAAAAATATTAATAGGTAACGGCTATATTAAATGGTTAGTTTTTAAAAATAATATTTAAATTAATTTATTAAACCAAATATTACTAGTTTTTGGAAAATAATATTTAAATAATGATATTAGAATATTAATTTATTAATTTATTAAAAAGAAATAATTAATAAATAACCGCTATATTTAAAACGTGTGGTGTTGTATTTTGTGAGATATCAAAATATATGGTTACCCAATTTCAAATATAATATTTTATTTTTATTATAATAAATAAATAAAATATATGATAAATGCAAGGATAAACTGATAAATTTGTATTGTATTATCAAAATTAAAGTTCATTATATTCAATATAATATTGTGAAAAGAATAAAATTGTGGAAAAATGTGACATATGTATTAAGTGGTAGCATCAAATATTTGGCATATTATAGTTTGTAATATATAAAACATATAATAAAATAATGTTATAAAGATGTATAGGTTTTGAATTATAAACTATCCATATAAGATGTTGTTGTGGTTAGTAAGTTTTTTATATTATAGTATGTATATAAGTGTGGGATAAGAGGAATGTATGTCTTTAAAATATAGGTGTGAACTAAATGAAGTTATAGAGTAAATTTATTGTCATAATAGTTTTGCAAGATAATGATACAAAGGGAAGCAAAACAATTTATCAATTGTGCTAGGAATTGAATGAAGATACCAAGCACATTAAGCAGATGGGAAAAAAATGGATGATAATAGGTGGTAGTGAGTGGTCAACATAATGGCTAAAGCATTCATAACGCACTAGGAATTACATTGAAGAACCCAGGATAGTGCATTGTATTAATAAATCATTATTCTAGGTGCAACCCATTGATATCTTATTATTCTGAAAGGAAAACGTTATGCCAAGTTCATTCTCAAGATATTGGACTTCCAAAGTAATCATTTAGTTGTAATAGTTTTGTGTTTATTGGAAGTGTCTAATTTAAATGATTATGTGATAAGGAAAATTAGAATATAAACAACTAAAATTAAATTGGGAGAGGCATATTCGGATGGAAATTTTGGGAAGAATTAAAGCATAGCGGATGCATAATAAATTTGACTCCCAGTGATAGTGATATATCGCTGAGAAGATACCGCATGAAGGATGATAACCAACTTGGAAGGATGAAATGGGCATAAAAGAATAATACATAGATACATAAAGTGATTGAATGGCAATCACAAATGAGTATAGGAAATCAAGAAGAAGTAATAGCCTATCCTATAATAGGATGGAAGAGTTTGGATGTGGAGAAGAATCTTGGTTAAGTAACTTAGTACTCTTGAGGTGTTTGTGAACAAATAATATTGTAGAAAATGATCAATAAATCATAGAAGTATTTAAATAATAAAGATCACTATAAGATCTAAGGGCAATGTCTTACAAGGAGTACCAGTGGCATCCAAATGGAATGGATATGCCTTAGAGAATGATGGATTGTTATGAATAGAGATAATATATATGTTCCAACTGATGACGAACTTCAGAAATTTATAGTGAAGGAAGCCAAACAAATCCCATGGCATTCCACAACTACACACTACACATGCCTGCATCCATACGACTAAAAACTTTCCCCATATGCTGCACATTTAGGAAATGTGAGTTGGAGTAAGTTAAAGACTAGTGTCATCAATATAGCCTAGGGTCGGCTACCTGGGAGGATGCAGATGCTATTTTTCGTAACTTTCCTTATCTATTTAACTAAATTGCGTGGTGAACCAGATAGGAGTGCATAACTTAGCTTAGATCGATACTTTTGTGGAGCATCTAAATTATGTCTTATTGTTTAAATTTTATTGATACATCTAAATCATACACTATGATTTCAGTGATGGTTTTAGTTAAATGTTATGTCAAAATAGGATTGTTGAGTATAATGTTGGGATGAAATTTAATGATATGAAGGTATGAGGATAATGATGCACATGTGGTTCTTATTTATTTAGTTCTTACGATAATGATGTTGTATGCTCATGATGAATATGATATGCATAGGGATTATGATGCTATGAGATATATTGACATTAGGTTCATTTATTATGTGGTGATATGTCCTTGATGTTGATATGTTGATGTTATAACTTATGAGGATATTATGATGTGAAGCATGTGGTAATTTCATGAAAATTTTATGACATGCATGAGCATGCAGTTCTTTATTATTCAGAATGGTGATTAACAAGGATGTTATGTTATTATGATGGCATGTAAGATTTGGCATGTGGATTATTTTCTATGATACTATGATTATAACAAATGCATTAATTGCATGTTGAGATGTGGTGATTAACAGGAACTCCACAAATGGGCTAAGAAGGTCGGGTTATTTGATGATCTCGTGGGAGCCCATACTTGTGAGGGAGAATATGTAACACCATATGGGTTGGGGACATACGCAATCAACACTACATATGCCAGTGGTTCCTTTGTCTTGTATAGCTCTTGATGGATAACTCTTGAGGGGCTATGGGACCATCTTGAGGAGGCCAAGTGTCTGATATTGTAGGCCAAGTGCCTAATATTGGATTGGAATGCCAAAGTCTGGTGGGGGTGTGAGGAATTCGATGCCTAGGGTTGTGCACCTTAGTGAGTGTGGAGGGAGTGGGTTAGCCTTGCGAGATGTTTGTAGTCATTGAGTACTGGGACTGGATGTCTGTCTTCGGGCAGATGAGGTCTGAGTCGGACGTGAGCCTTGAGGCCAACCTTGGGCTATGGTACAGACTGATGAGGCTTATGCTTGAATCCGAAAGTGGAAAAAAGGACAGAGATTCCTTGGGATTTCCCAGGTGTTGTGGAAACTTTCGATGTTTATTGGTTATACTAGTTCAGCAGAGGGTGTAGGATAAACGTGAAGTAATAAATAACTAAATAAATAAAATTTTATATGATTCAACTTAACTTTTGGGACGAAGTTCCTTAAAGAGGGGGAGTATGTAATGTCCCCTATAATAATAATAATAATAAATAACATAATATAATAAATGATAAACAATAAAGAAAAAATAATAATGGTAAATAAATAGTAAAAATTAAAGAAAATATAATAATAGTAAATAAATAATAAATAATGAAGAGAATATAATAATAATAAATAAATAAAATAGTAAATAATAATATGAAATTCTAAATAAATATATACAAAATTAAACTATAAAAATAGTAAAAATAAGTAAAGTTAATAAAAATTAAAATAAAATAAGAAAGGGTTAAATTAAAAGAACTATAAAAATAGTAAAAAATAAGTAAAGTTATCAAAAAGTAAAAAAGAATAAAATAATAAAGAGTTAAATTAAGAGAAATATTAAATTAAGTAAAACTTAAAATAAAGTAATAAAATTTGCATGTTGACACATGGAATGTGTGCATGCAGACCCTTTGCATTGTTTGATCTATTTACTAGATGATGAGGAAGATGAGAGACATCATTCATTCATATGTTACCTTGGGAGAAAATTAATCTAAGACAAAGGATTCTCTTCCAGTAGTACGTTGATTGAGGGCTCGGGGGTGGCTAGTTGTAAAAAGATTATGTGCAGCTGAGCCTACGATTGGGTGGAGAGTCATCCCCAAAACTTTGTTTCAATTAGCGGAATTCAAATAGCATTCAACTCCAAAATCACAAGTAAGAAATATCATCACTACAGGTAAGTTGTTTATGCTCATGTTTTTCGAAATTCTATGCTAATTAGTTGAATAGTTGTGTGTTGATTATAAATCACATAATTGAGCTAATTAGTTGCATATTTTAGTGGGGTTGTTACACACTTCATAGTAATTTTTGTGTTACATCGATTTAGTAGCTGCATTATTAGATGGTTGAAAGCCCAAGTCCTAGAGTTTTGGTTCCCTATACCCCGACTTTGTCAAGGGCTTTTGAAGGGTCAAATATTTGAGTTTGAATTATAGATCCATGTCATTGGATTCTCCTCATTGAGATCTTTCCAGTGATATGTGGTACACCACATACACCCTCCTACTTTGAGAGAAAATTAAGTTTGAAGTAGGAGAACCCAATTTTGTAGGCTAGAACTCCAAGGGGTACTAACATGAAATCCTATTCCTACAATTATCAATATATGATAGGGATTCACGCCGCAATATCATTGTATAAGTTGAATAAATTCAAGAACCAAAGAACCAATCATGACTTCACAACCTTGGTAGGACCAAATGTGCACATATCTCATCTACAAAACACACCAAGAGAGGGTTAGTATACAATTTCTTGGTATTAAAAAAAAAATAACAACTATTAAATTAAATTAATGTTATTAAAAATAAAAATTGTTTTAAAATTCCTAAAATCCTCACTTAATGAACCCCTTACTAGCCCATCCAAAAAACTCTAAAAATAGACCTTATTCTCCTCACTAAATCACATCAAACTCTCAACTACTCTGTGTAATTAGCTTTCAAATATTCTTGTGAACTTCAGCCTACCTATAATAGGACAACGAAGGATATAGGGCACTGAAGTCTTAGTTAAATTTTGTTGATTGAACTCCAAGTGTTCCTCCTCTACTAGGCCCTAAGGTAAGTCATTTTTTTTTGTTGCGTTTTGTATTGTATTCATCGAGGATTCTTTGGTATGCATGCCCTATGTCTAGGGCATACATTAGGGCACAAGGCCTGAACAATCACCAAGCATGTGACTTCCCTTCAAGGGCTTGTACTAGGGCAACAAAGTTTTTTTTCTTTAAAAAAAAAGGGAAGGATAGTAACCTTGTTTGCAACTTTTCTTTAGGTATGAGTGAAGCTCAATTTTTTGTTTTAGACCTATGTATACCTTAAAAATTTGGATCTCACAAACTTAGTTTTCCAACCTTGAGCACAAGTGAAGCAAGTATTGATTAACGTTGATTTCGATCTCTTTTGGGACTGGTTAGGGTCATATCTAAGGACTGATTAGGGCTCGCATTGGGTTGTCCTAATGCAACAGTCAAATAGTTAAAAAAAAAGGGGGTGATTTGTTAATATCAATGATTTGACTTTGATATTATTGTGACATTGCCATAACGTTGATACAACAACTTAACACATTGTACAGTGACGATTCTATAGTAAAATGCTTGACTTGAATTAACTCATTTGACTTCAATATGGCAGTAATAGATTGTTATTGACCTAACCTTGACAGTGACAACAACAAGGAATCCTTGATCAAGTTTGTACGACAGTAATGAGATTAAATAATGAATCCATATAGTTGAGGTTGGTTTTAGATAGAGGAGGAATGACCTATTGTAGAGTTTTGTTAACCCAACGTTTCAGACTACCAAGTGAGTCCATCATCATGGGATGCGACAATAGATTTTCTTCAACCTTAATGATTTATCCATGAGCTATGTTTTAGGGTATATATATAGGTTATTAAGGAATGATGTGAGAAATTAGGTCGGCCATTTTTTATTTGATTTATATTATTTATTTATTTTTTATTATTTTTTTTATTATTTTTTTATTTTTTATTATATTATTATTATTATTATTTTTAATATCATGTATTATTATTTCTATTAATATTAATATTAATAATTAATTAATTAATTATTTTTAATTAATTATTTAATTAATTGATTTATTTATTATTATGTTTAATTAGCTAATTATTAAGTTAGATGGGTGGATTAATTAATTAAATTAATAAATAGGTTAAGGGGATAAATAGGTTACTTAATTAATTTTGCATTTTATAGATTTAATTATCATGTTTACTCATTTATTTACATATAAAATTAATTATTTTGAATAATGATTTACTTAATTTATTAATGTGTTAAAATTAATTATTTAATTATTTATTTGTTTTATTTATTTATTATTATTCTTAATTATTATTTATTTATTTATTATTTTTTACTTTACGGATACCCATTTTTAATTTTTAATTTTTAATTTTATTTTATATTTTTTATTAAAAGAGTTGGTTGAAATACCCCCACACACACACACTCACATTTATTTATATATATATATATATAATATAATATATATATATATTATATATATATATATAATTTTATTATTTTTATTATTTTATTTATTTATTATTATTATTTTTAATGTGTTTATTGATTTATTAATTTGATTAATTAACTAATTAATTGATGATATAAATTAATTACTTAATTTTACTATTTATTGATTTAATTACTATATTTATTACTTTTGTGTAAAAATTATTAATCACTTAACTACTTTATTTGATTTAATTAGTAAAAATTAACTTAATTTAAATATTTAAGAATATATATTTATTTCCTTACCAATTAAAGTATTTATATTTGGTTAGCTGGTTTTATTTAATTTATATATTTAATTACTTAATCTCAATAAATAATTAATCTTATAGGATTGGAGAGATATTTTTATAGTATTATCTATAATTCCTATGGTTAATTTTTAATTGTTTAAATTTACAACTATATGTATTTTATTAGTTGTGTTTTAACGTCATCAAGTTATATGAGAAGTAATCTATCACTGATTTATGTTTAGATTAGTCAAATGATTTAAAGTTTAAGGAGGATGATTACGGTAAAAATTTTATTGATTTTTAAGAGAAGAGGGAATAGGTAAGAGCTGATTATTGTTTTTTTAGGATTGTAATATAGTGAGAATGTAATCTACAACAAGTATAATACCATTAATTGACCTTGACTTTATTTTACTATGACACTATCTATTTAAATATGACATGACACTTAAGGTAGTAGTGACTTATGTGTGTTGCAGTTAACTAAACTTGTTAGTAAACAATGATGTGACAACTTCACTCATAGACCTATTATTTTACAGTGACATCTATATCCTCATATCAAGCAGAGTTTGACTACAGTAATCTTATTGGCACCTGAATTCGTGCACCTTGTTAGTTTCTCATTCTCCACTTGAAAGACATGTAAGGAATAATATTAAGGCAAGGAAGTGACCAAAATCTCTAAGAAACATCAACAATGAGAGAGAGACCTTATAATAATGCTACATTTGACATAGCATATTGACTGCTACAACATTTGACATTGTTTTAATTTTGACCTAACTATGACATTAACTGTGAATTGATGCCTATCCATAACAAGTAACAATGTTGACAAAAATATGACTATATGCTATGAAATAGTAAGTAGACCTTAACTTGAGACATCAATAAAATAATTACATGACATGTTAAGTTTGACTTTGTAGGCATAACACACACGTTGATGACCTATCAACTTGATCTTGGCTTACAATAGTGACTGTAGATTTAGTTGGCGAGTGTCTTTATATCTATTTGACATGCGATTGACTATACTTGACACCTGAACATTGATATGACAATGTTGTAGTACTATTGAGGACATTAACATTTGTGTTAACACCTGAACACTAGAATGAAAATATTTGAGTTCACTTTGACTAATTGGCTTGACTTAGGGACTTATGACAATATTGACCTAGGGTTGATCTTGAAGTAATCTCAAGCTATAGCATTAAATTCCTCTTGGTTAGAACCTTTCTCACCTCCAAGACAACTTCAGATCTATCTTCAATTCTGAATTCTTCAAGCTCGTCTTTTGTCTTGGAGTTTAGTACTTTAATTATCTTTGTAGCATATACAGGTTTGTGGTTTAGGTCCTTCTTTATTTCTACTACTGCTTCTTGTGACCTATGCAATAAATCTTCATGCTCAAAAATAATTTCAATTGAAGGCCATAACTCAATTATTGATACATTAATGTCTATCCAAATATTTTCTTTGGCCTGAGCAATAGTTTTTGCAATTAAATATTCATTTTCATAAACTTCTAATTGCTGAGTTAATTTATAATTCTTTTGAATCTCAACCAAATCAACATTATCAGACTTAATCTTTTGTTCCTGAATCTTTTGGAGTTTCATTCTAAGTTTTTCAATCTCTTGATCCTTCAAGGATAAGTCTCTCATGGCCTTTGACAATTATTATATTGAATCAATGAATAGTGCTTCTACTGTGATGGTCGTTGTTGTAGATGTCCTTGTTGCTGAAGTACCTATTGTAGAAGTAGTAGTTATAGGAATGACAGTTGAAATATTGAGTTGTTGCTTTTTATATTTTATAAGTGATTCCATGTCAGCTTCCATTTTCTTAATTTGAATATTTTGTTCGATTATCATTTTGAACATATTTTCTTTTTCCTTTTCAAGTTGACCAACTTCCTTAGCTTGTGTATGTTCATTAGTAGGAAGTTTAAGTTGCTTCCTCAATGCTTGAATATTAACATTCCTATTCTTTATCATCTCCCCTGCTACTTTAATATTACTAAGATCATATCCTAGTTTGATCACCATATCTTCAAGAGATTTGATTCTGGTATCTCTGGCCAAAGATGGCATCCTTGCCATTTTCAACTGTGTGTGAATATTTTTCAAGGAAGCTTGCAGTTTAGAGGTTGTCGTAGCTAAACTTGTTAATGTGGAATATATCATTTCACCAGCTTGCTTATGCAGGTCAATTTGATCAATGGCATGAATTTTCTTGGAACTTTAGGTTCCAAGAAAACTAATTAAAACTATCCATGTTTAGTATCAAGTGCAGACATAAGTTTTTTATGTGTAGTGGAAGATTGCTTTCAAAATTATGAATAAGTGGTGGCCCTTAATGCTTCATTCTTCCTTTTAATTTCTCAGTATCTAGCAAAAATATTTTGTTGTGTTGTATCATGAGAAACAAAAGACATAGGAGAATTTGTAATTTCTTCAATCTATGGAAAAGAAGTGGTGGGAAAACCTGACAACACCACCATGGCTTGCTCCTGTGAACTCTTGTCCTCTAAGGACTCTTGATTAGTATTTGTATTCTTTCTCATTTTGAAAATTGTGAAACCTATAGCTTGAGTTTCTGAGTCTGTAAGAGACAAAATTTCTCTTGGTCTTTTGGTTTCTTTTTCTTGAGGAACTGGAGTTTATGAAGATGTCTGACTAACAATTTTTTCTTCAGATTCTTGTAATGTATTCTCCTGCCACTCTTATTGATTTGCATATTGTTCTACTTATGACTTGGTTGTATGTACATATGGAGTGGTTTTCTACTTAACTCTCAATTTCAAAATGATCCCTAAGGGATCATAGGACCAGGTAAAACTCAATTTGAATTTCATCTACTTTAATAACACATCTGCATCCCTCATTGCTTCTCTAGTATTGATATTGAAAGGGTCAATTTGTGCCTTCAACTTGAATTGGGCTTTCTGCTTTGTAGATACAAAATGAAAATCATCCATGTTCATCATTTGCCTGATGTATTCCAAGGCAAAGATCCTGATTGGCACAAATAATGGTATCTTGTAGGGAGGAATTTCACATCCATATATTCTTGTATCTGTATAATTCTACTAGAGGTACCAGTTTCCAATTTTGGCTTGCTCAGTAAGGTACATAATTCTTTTGATTTAAGAGGAAATCCTTGGTATAACATCACTGCTAAGAAGACATAAAAACATATGCAAAAACTGGTTTACATAATCACTAAAGGAATACTCTTATGTGTTCTTCCTTACCAAGGAAGTCCAGTGAATGACTGACTGAGGCTTTCCTTGTGCATCTAAATTCTATAATGGGAACTATATATATATATATATAATATATATATATATATATATATATCCTTTATGAAATAGAAGTAAATACACAAGAATTGGTTGATGTTTAAAAGCACCTTCAATAGAAAACTTCAAAACTGATCATGAATATTGTCTGCCAAAAATTGAATGTAGTTGAAAATCAATGAGGGTTTATTACCCACAGAGAACACTAGTAAAAATCCCAATATTAATTCATCGGTCCACTAATCAATAGGGTAACCTAACAGAGAAGTGACCATGGAAATGACCTGCCTAGACATTTCTGGGAAAATTGAAGTAGAATAGGTCAGATTAATTCTAGGTAACTCATAATGCTCAGGTAAGAATGACTCAAATATTAGAGCTCGCTGAGGAAATGTGAGTTTTTGGTAAATCTCCATGAGGGAATCAATAGAAAAAGGGTGCAGAGGAGTTGAAGGATTGATTTGGAGTGCTTCGCATATGGACTCAGGATTAATGGCAAATATAACTTCATTATCTTTTGCTATTACAACCCTCTCTGACTAGGAAGATATATGAGATGAAACCAAGTAAAAAATTCAGGGAAGGTATGAGTCTGGGGAAAGATGAATTGGGGAAGGAAAGACTCCAAAATTCTTAATTCATCACTAACATCGAGAAATTTATGGTTTTCCCAGTTGTGGAGTTCATAAAGATCGAACTCGGACTAGGTATTTGAGATTTTATATTGCTTGTCGAACAGAGGGAGCTCATCTAAGTTAATTAGGGCAGCAAAGGGATTTCTACAACTAATTTCGACTTGCCTTTGGATGAAGACATTGTGAACAGGAATTATAGACAAGAGTGACGAATTACCAGAAAAATGATGATCACTGGCGTATGAATATTGTTGCGTAGTTGTAAAATTCGGAGTCGCACTAGAAACCTGGGAGATGAAATGGCGAAAAGGAATATGTCGAATAATGTGTGGTTTTTTAAAAGAGGGAATTCAAATGAATAAAGAGGTTATAACCGTTTTTGGGTGCGTTGAATTAATTATTTAGACGTTGGCGCAAAGGATTAATTATAAGACGGTTATATGAACGTTTGGCGGGAGGAATTAAATGTTTAAACGACTATTTGGTGAAAAAGAATAGGAGAGGGACAAGTAGCAAGGTGTGAGCGAGCGCGGGAGCGGAGCGGGAAGGATAGTGGTTTTCGGGGGGGGGAGAGTTAATGGCCTAGGAGAGGGGGGCCCCTAACTCGACCAGGAAGTGCCACGTATGAGTGGGTGGTAAATTGAAAACGGATTTTCAAAACCCCCTCCCCCCTCGTTAAACTCTGATAGTGCGGGGGGGTCTCGAACTCATCCCCCGTCGTTGATCAGAGCGGGGATAATCTCCTCCATTGATTTCCAATCGCGCTTTATTGCAAAGTGATAGAACACTAAATCACACTTTTATTTACAATAAAAAATAACCCTTCATAAAAATACACAAAGGACTAAATAATGACAATATAAAATAATGCGGCATTTTGACTTGCTCACAATTTTAGGATTTATTTGTATTTATTATTATATATATATATCTATATATATATATCCCTTTTCTCATTTTTTCCTTTTTCTATTTTTTCATTTCTTTCTTTCTTTTCTTTTTCTATATATATATTTTTTATTTTTCTTTTTCAACATAAAATAAAAACTAGTGTAAAAATAAGTTACAACAAGAGCAAATATGAGTCATAATTTCATCATGTTGTGCATGTTAGTTTGAAAGACTTTTTGGGGAATGCATTTTGTTCATTTATACAAAGAACGACATCTAAATAAGTCGTGTTGACTTGATGTTACCACGTAGTGCTAAGTTCTTCTTGCCTAAATGACAAAAAGTTACCAATGTCAAAAAAAGAAATTTATTGAATTGTGTCCAATCTTATGGTTCTTCATTATCTGCATATGGTCTTTTATTTTTAGGTGCTCATTTTGTTTGGGCCTTCAGTTTAATGTTCTTATTCAGTGGCCGTGGGTATTGGCAAGAACTCATTGAATCTATTGTTTGGGCCCATAACAAATTGAAGGTTGCTCCTGCTATCCAGCCCAGAGCCTTGAGCATTGTACAGGAATGCACTGTAGGAGTAGCTCATTACCTTCTGGGTGGAATCGTCACAACATGGGCGTTCTTCCTGGCAAGAATTATTGCAATAGGATAAAGGCTAGGAGGATTTGAAAAGTATATGGCATCAAGATTTCCAAAGTTCAGCCAAGGCTTGGCCCAGGACCCAACTACTCGTCGTATTTGGTTCGGTATTGCGACCGCACATGACTTTGAGAGTCATGATGATATTACCGAAGAACGCCTTTATCATAAAACTTGTGCTTCCCACTTTGGTCAGTTGGCAATAATCTTTCTGTGGACCTCTGGTAAGTTGTTCCATGTGGCTTGGCAAGGCAATTTTGAAGCATGGGTACGCGATCCCTTACATGTAAGACCCATTGCTCATGCAATTTGGGATCCTCATTTTGGTCAACCAGCTATAGAAGCCTTTACCCGAGGAGGTGCTTCGTACGCATTGGGTACAACCAATACATGTATCATAAATTTTGACCGAATGTGCCATTGGATCTCCATTAGTTAGTAAAAAGTTTTAATTTGATAAGATCATATATAGCCAAATCTTCTAATATATGCCCAATAAAGATGGCTAATAACGGGATATTATGAATATAAAACGAATCAATAATTGTAATCTCCATTATATTTGGAACCGATCTGTATTTTTTGGATCATTTCGATCCCCCCATATCACCCCGAATATGGTCCAATCATGACAGGTAATTTTCCTAATGATTTTTATATGGATCAATCATGTTTTTTATCGACCGTAATACTATAAAGATTTTGATAGATTCTGGTCATATAGAATAGATATATCTTCTGAGATATACCTTATTTTTTTATAAGGTATAGATATACCGATATACGATACTTCATCACCATTTCGATAAATGAAATTGATCGATACGAATTGATTATATGATACGATGTCAGTAGCTGATAAAATAGTTGTTTCAGCGTCTACAATAGCTATAACAAAGATCGATAAGATGCGCATGGCTGGCTATAGTTTAAGATAATCTGAATATGCTACTGAATTTGAATCGACCGTATGCAGTATTGGCGACACATAAGTGCTCTAACCATGTTTCGACTTGTAATACCAATAGATAATGAAGAAAACACCTCGAACTCGAATAAGTGTATGCTCGAGCATAATAGATCAACCCCTTATACCTTTATCTTCTCAGATACAAAAGTTATATTTATTTTTTTATTTTCCATTATCTAATGATCTTCTATTATAAGATCAGGAATAGAATTATACTTCTCATCATACTTATTAGACGAAAAAGATATCCAGGTGGATTCATTATGTGCGCGAGAATTTCCAATATTCTGACTCATGATCGCATTCACTAAAAAAAAAGTGACCTTATCCACATACCTAATCGGATTGAAATATTTGTATTTCAATGGATCTGGGAATTACATGAACTGGTCTATAATTCCGTTGGTTGATAATAGACTATGATCAATAATACATGTGACATTCTTAATCAAATTATAAATATCTTGATCCTTATTTATGATCCATCTGGAAAAAAGGTATGGTCTCGACCCATCAGTCCTCTCTGATCGAATCCAAACTGAATCTGAAGAATTGGTAGAAATTCTTTAATCGGTCAGAATGTCCGTCCATAGTTCCTTCGGACAGACAAGTTAAACTTTGAATTGTTTTAATTCTCGAATCTTCGATCACCGATATTGGTAAACGTCCCGGAGCAATATAATCATAATTTCATTCATGACGATCATACATAGGTCGGGAGTTCATATTCTTTCAATCATAAAAAGAAAATTTGATGAACAATACTCAACACAATTTCCACGAAATATGCAAATTCCAGAATAAATACTATAAATTACCAATCGTTCGTTTTTCCAATCAACAACGGGTGGATTAATCAGGCATAAATGCATACTCCACAAGCAATACTTTGAAATAATCCGAAGTGTATTCATCCACGAAATCGAGGATGGGAGATCCGTTTTTTAAAAATTGGTTTATTTGGCGGAGCTGGAGTGGGTAAAACAGTACTCATTATGGAGTTGATCAACAACATTGCTAAGGCTCATGGAGGGGTATCTATATTTGGAGGAGTAGGAGAACGTACCCGTGAAGGGAATGATCTTTACATGGAAATGAAAGAATCGAGAGTAATTGATGAACAAAAAATATCAGAATCAAAAGTGGCTCTGGTTTATGGTCAGATGAATGAACCACCGGGAGCTCGCATGAGAGTCGGTTTAACTGCTCTAACCATGGCCGAATATTTCCGAGATGTCAATGAGCAAGACGTACTATTATTTATTGATAAAATCTTCCGTTTTATTCAAGCGGGATCAGAGGTATCCGCCCTATTAGGCAGAATGCCTTCCGCTGTGGGTTATCAGCCAACTCTTAGCACGGAAATGGGTTCTTTGCAAGAGAGAATTACTTCCACAAAAAAGGGATCCATAACCTCGATTCAAGCAGTTTATGTACCTGCTGACGACTTGACCGACCCTGCTCCTGCTACGACATTTGCACATTCAGATGCTACTACCGTACTATCGAGAGGATTAGCTGCGAAGGGTATCTATCCAGCAGTGGATCCTTTAGATTCAACATCGACTATGCTCCAACCTTGGATCGTAGGCGAAGAACATTACGAAACTGCACAAGGGGTTAAGCAAACTTCACAACGTTATAAGGAACTTCAAGACATTATAGCTATTCCTGGACTGGATGAATTATCGGAGGAAGATCGTTTAATCGTGGCAAGAGCAAGAAAAATTGAACGTTTCCGATCACAACCCTTTTTCGTAGCAGAGGTATTCACAGGTTCCCCGGGCAAATATGTGGGTCTCATGGAAACAATTAGAGGTTTTCAAATGATCCTTTCTGGAGAATTAGATGGTCTTATCGAACAGTCTTTTTATTTGGTGGGTAATATTGATGAAGCTACCGCGAAGGCTATAAACTCCAACATGGAAAGTTAATTCTGAAAATGACCCTAAATCTTCGTGTACTGTTTCCTAATCGAGTCATTTGGGATTCAGAAGTTAAAGAAATAATTCTATCTACTAATAGTGGTCAAATTGGCATATTACCTAATCATGCTTCACTTGTGGCAGTTGTAGATATAGGAGTTATGAAAATACGTCTCAATGGGCAGTGGTCCACTATGGCTATGATGGGCGGTTTCGCCAAGATAGACAGTGATAGAATAACTATATTGGTAAATAATGCAGAGAGAGATGTTGACATCGATCCCCAAGAAGCCCAGGAAAATTTTCGAATAGATAAAGCTGACTTAGCTCGAGCCGAAGGAAAAAGACAAGCAATTGAGGCTGATTTAGCTCTGAAAAGGGCTAGAACCCGATTAGAGGCTATCAATGCTAGCCCCCCCGTCTCTAATTAACATTTTCTATAATGATCTGAAAAATGGATTCAATGTTCCGCCTCGATCCAAACACGAGGAGTAAAACTTATTAGATACCATTGAAAACTCAATGGCATCTAATAAGCTTACCTACTATTGGATTTGAACCAATGACTCTCGCCGAATGAAAGCGATACTCTAACCACTGAGTTAAGTGGGTCATTTATTCTCATAGGTAGAGTTGGATTTATAAACGATTCTAAATCGAAATCGAATTAAATGTATAGACAATGTATGTGTCCCTGGCACAGATCGAACTTATTGGAACGTATTGGATCATGAAATATCTACCTTGACATAAAGTGATCCATCTGGTTAGTATAGTAGTGTATCACCAAGACTGGCAAGGAAGGGCTATAGCTCAGCAAGGTAGAGCACCTCGTTTACATGTGCGCCAATGGTTTTCGGGAGAGTTTATCGATTCGTCCGATCCACAAAATAGATTCTATGTGAAATAGTCTTACTCTATAAATTTGTTTCTCTGGGGAACAATAGCATGACAAAGATTAAGTTCGATCTGATTCGAATTGCGGATCTAATTGATATGGTCAATCCCAGCTCTGTTCAATGCCAGGCATAATGAGTATAATACGGGGACCTCAAAATAGATTCTTTTCGCTCTATGAACTTTTAGGTGTATGAAGTGTCATATTTTACTTTTGGAGCGATAGAAGAGACTCTATTTGAGTCAATCTATGCCCGAGCAAGGCAGACCTACGTCAAAAAAACCTTTTGAATAACTTTGGGATTGCTTCCGAAGGGTAAGAATTTGGAGCACACGGAGCCATATTAGTATCTTATCGGAAAGAGGAGAATGGCAGACTAACCGATCTTTCCATCAGTTAATGAAAGAGCCCAGATATGCAAGTAGTAATTTTAACAAACCAAAAAAATAAAAATATTAGAACGAAAATAGAGATATAAGTCTTTCGGATTAATCACATAGTTAGCATTTGGTCAATGTTTGGAGAATCAATAATTTTGAAACATTGAATGTCAAAATTACACCAAATACAACTATTTCATAAATTTCACAACAAATCAATTACAACATGTCTTTAGAGACTTGAACCTATTAGCCTCTACAATTTCCTAGGCTGAGGAGGAGATCGAAAGAGGTAACCTCGAACCACTTTCAGCTAAGTAGCTAGCCCTACTGAGCTCGAGAGGGATATCTCAAATTTTTTATCAATGAATAGCTTTAAAGAACAATTTTCTTAGGCTAGATATGTATGTTTGTTTGTGTGTTTGTGAATTTGAGATTTTAGGGTTTGTTGGACTAGGGTTTAGAGCAAGTGATTAGGTCTAGGCTTTAGGAATCTAGAGACAAATATAGAAAGGATCTAGGTATCATAAGACTATGGTGTACTCGAAATATTGTCAATGTAGTATATATTAGAAAGTTTTGAAGAGACTATTGAGCATATGTAGGTATGAGTTCATTAGCTTTTAGAAGAAATAAACACAACTATCAACACCACATAAACAGAGCTTGAAATCAAGAATCCTGTCTATTTAACTACAAGATAATTTATAGAAAGAAGAAAGATCTTGTGAAGAAAGATTATTCAGCCATTAGAATTTGATAGAAAGATTAAACAAACACCATAGACTTACAGAACTAGAGTTCCTCAAAAATAGTTGCAACTGCTCCTGTATTAGCTGAAAAGATCATAACATACAAGCCTCATCCATAAAATTCCAACCACCCTCTCTGAATGAGAAATGATACATATAGACTCAATTGAACCACTTCCCCACCTTCAGGAGTCGAATTCCTAGGTGGTGGAACTGATTCCAAGATTCTCTCAACCAACAGGTGAGAGTGAGAAGGTCAAATACAAACACTTCTTGTAGACTTTGTTTTGGATTTTACTTCCTTAATGAGGCCTATTAAACCACAAAAACAACCTATCATGTCCATTTATTCATGCTTACATCATCTAACCTTGAACTAACTTCAATTACATCAATATTTTTGACTTTGACCAAGTCAAACTGAAAACTAGGAAATTTACACAATGAAATTTAAATGAAAAACACAGAAATTTGCAGAAGCGCATCACCAACTTTGAGACCACTTTAAGGTGCCTTCCTAAGGTCCAAATGAATATCTTAAATACGGTCAACTATATTTTCAAGTCTAGTTTCCAGGACACCTTGAAATTTTGAAAATGACCCATGGGAAGGCTTCAAAAATTCATTCTCCCAAGGTGTCTCTAGAAGCGCATCACCTGTCAAAAAGAGGGGCAGAATGTTTGTTTTTGACCCCTTTTTCCTCTTTTTCTCAAAATTTGGGCCCTCTATGAGAAATATGATGAAATGGTTTTTGAGAGGAGGCTATTAGCTTTCCAAAAATGTAAGCAAATTTCCATTTGGAGCCTTGGGGAAAAAGCGCAATGCCTAGGCGCTGCTCTTCTGTGACTAGCTCAATTTCTGAGTTTTGCACCAAAATTCACCAAAAACCAAAAATTCTTAGAAAACTCCAAAAATTGGTCTAGAAGTGAAAAATGAGGTATATTAAGCTCTCATGGATGCCTCAGCAAGAATCTCCAAGTTTTCCTTCTCATTTTTACTTTTTAGGGTTTTCTTTGAGTTTGGCCTTCAACTGCTTAATTCTGACCTTGGCAACCTGATTCCTTGTGTAATAATGGATGGTCATCTTCCTTTGCAACTTTTTATCCATGTTAACCTTTTCAAGGAGCTTCTCAAGGTGGAAATTGATCTTGTCAGGCCAAAACTCCCTATCTTCACTTATTTCCAAAGCAATTATGTCTTCAATGTCTAAGTCCACATTCAGTAGGTTTTGTTCTTTTTCTTTCTTCAATACCTTTTGAGACCCTTTGTCCTTGGATTTTTCTTTTCAAACTATTTTTCCTATTCATCATGTTTACCAGGTGCCAACACTACTTTACCTTTGCCTCCTTGATGTATCATCTTGGACTGCTCTTTCTCCATGATCAGTTGTTTAGTCTTAAGTTGACTATTTTCTTGCTCAAGGAAGGAAATGATGAAATGAGGAAGTTAGGGAAGGGAGATGATGATAGGGGAATTTTGGTAGATGGATAGGGGTGGTAGAGAACTTAGGAAGCTTAAATGGAGTGAAATGATGGAAATAAATTATTAGGAGAAATTGAGAAACAAAGCTACTAGGAAATCTGCTCAAATTGCTAGGTATGAGCTAGGGTTTAGGTAAGGGTGAGGCAATATGATGATTGATAAGCTATTTAGTGAATCAAAGAGTGTTTTAAACATGTACAGAGGTGTGAGGTGGAATATTTACATGTTTTTAATATCAAAACTAACCAAACCATCAGTTACACTAGTGCTTGCAGCATGAAAATTTCACCTAAACCCTAGACGAAGAGAACTTGCATTTGCATTCATCTTGCCAAAGGAAAAAAGTGAGCAAAAGACTTATACTTACTTGTGAACAAGCTTAAAATAGAAAGAAATAGGTTTGCAAGCTTCAAAATCAAAACTTGGGTGAGTTTGGATGAGTTTTGGGTTGCTATGGCACAAGCACAGCACAGTTCATAGAAGCGCAGCACCAAAGCGTAACGCAATTCACAGAAGCACAGCGCCACCTCCAAAAGTGTAACGCAGTTCACAGAAGCACAACGCTGACTTGAAAACCACTTTTGGAGGCCTTAAAATTCTCCACATTTCAAACTTGATATCTCTTTGGAAAGCTCTTGAAGTCTGTTACAAGATGGACACCTCAAGCATGTAATTTGGACAATCCATCAGGGAGAAAAGTTGATTTTCCCAAGGTCGCTCCAAAAACCCAGGGTGTCTCTGACAAAAGCGAAGTGCCAACTTGCAGATCACTTTTGGATGCCTTTCACTAATCCAAAAAACAATCTGAAGGTACCATTGGAAATATTAGGATGTCTGATACACAATAGAGTCCTTAATCACTACCAACACCTGCTCCAAATCCCTGAAAAATTGCCTTGACATCAAGCTATCTAGAATTGTTACAACTCTCCCGTTGCAAGTGTAATTTGGGCATTTCCCTCAAATCATAATACATGTGCATAACTGAAGGAGGTTTTTGTTCCCTGGACTATAATGGACAAAAACCTCTTTCACTTTTGTAAATTCTTCTCCATTTGGTCAGAAACATATTTTGAAGCAAACATGTCCCTATGAGAAATGATGAGGCGAGGTAGTGTACTGCAACATTGCCTTATTTGAAATAAAACATTACCTTAACCTTTATTTTTCTTTCCCTAAGCTACTAACCCCCTTTACCCACTTAATTACATGATGGACATGTTTTTGTTTTGACCTTTGGTATCATGATGACACATGGAGTGAAACCCTAGACCATGACCTAAAATGAAGAATTTGACCATTTCATGACCCAAGACACTTAAATGAAGATATGATACCTCGAAGATGACAATGACCATGGTGAGTGATGAGAACCATGAGTAAGTGAAGGGAGCAGTAGTGACCTAGACAGAACAGCCAATGACCAAATTTTTATTTGAAGACTCACTGAAATGACAAAAATTGACTTGACACCCTAACGACACCTTATAAGAGCATATTTGATCACTGTTGACAGGCAGACAACACTGGCACTAACAGAACCCATGCAATTGGAGAAACAAATTCTTCATCAAGTCACTCAAGCTAAGTTATGTTGGAAATATTGAGATGGGGTGAATCATTGTTTCTTACTAGAGAAACTTTAGATCGTATTTTTCAAATCATTAAATATTAACATAAGAATGCACATGTTATGACTATATAAGAGAAACCATCAAGTAAACATCAACAAATGTATCAAGAACACATAGACATTGGATTTTTAGGTGGAAAACACAACTGGGAAAAACCATCATTGTTGTTGTCTTAGTCTTCTTCTTAATAAAAAAAAACCTTTTACATCTTACATTGGCACAAACTTTTGCCAATGCCTAGGCTCCTACCTATCAGAGGCTATAACCTCCAATTGTTTCTCCAGCTAGCATTGGAAGGAAGCTGCTACTTCCTGATCAAATTCTTCAACCGCCATCAGAAGGAACCTACCACTCCCTTACTAAAAGCTCCAACCTTCAGACCCTTGTGGACCTCATTTCAGAATCTTTCACACTGAATCAATTATAATTGTCTCTACGCAAAAAAACTCTTTCTATAATAACCAAATTAGCTAATGGAAAACCATAGCCACATATATCAGAATCAAACTTATATGAAGCCATTTACTATATCCAGTAAACAAAAATAACCAATCTCTGCTCTTATCAATAGAAAACTTCCATAACCCTGGTAGCATCAAATTTTATGCTAGCAAAATATCATCACAACCAATCTCAACACTGCTCATACAATCTCTGCTATAACAATATGCCCATCAACGCGGATAGCATAAATCTCTGACAATTAATTCCTCAAGACAATCAGTAGAAAATTCAATGAAAATCAGCAACATTCAATCACCTCCTCAAAAACATGCATCTCAATTAGCCATAACAAGGTTTTGGCACCATTGCTATAATGTGGCAGATACTCCTAACACCAAAAACTCACTTGATGGATGTTGGTACTATTTTATTGCCATTCTTTTCTTCTAAAAATCCATCATTCATCTATCATTTTCTCCCATAAACCCCTCATAGTCCATTGAAATAGATCAATTAAGCATTATAATTGTTATTTTACATTAAATTTAATTTGTGGATTTTTATGTTAAAAATTAGAAATTTTCAACAAAATTACGGGATGTCATGACTTCCTGTAATTGGTTTATGTTGTGACACGTGGCATGGCAGGAAAATCAAAACAGAGGATAGGGACGTGATCACAGATGTACATACATGGTGAAAGATCTATTCAGCATTGCATCTGGAGCTCCTGGATATATGGTCAATGCTGGTCAAACCCAGCCCTTTTGGTCATAAAAGCAGCAAAAAGCCAAAGTTACCTAAACTGATTTCGTTTTGTTTTAGAAATCAGTTAAGATTAGAAAAAACAAAAATCGCCTTTTTTATGGTAAAAGCATAAACATCTGCGTGATAATGTATGTACATTCGATTGTAAACCTAAAGAATGTTAGTGAACGAAGGATAAGAGACATTTGAGCAGACTTAAGACTGCTTATTGTATTGTATTGTTACCAGAACTCTATTCTTGCATGTAATTGATTTCCAGACTTTAATCACAGGCAGCGTTTCATCATTCCAGTGTTTTATGTGTTAACAATTTCATCATCTGAAGTTTTCTAAGTGTACCATCAACGCGTGGACGGGCCCTACATGGGGACTGGTATACTTTCATTTCATTTTCATAGCATTTAGACTTCAGATCTAAATAGTGTTTGATGCCATTTCTTTGCTTGTGAATTAACTAATTCGATTAGAAGTTCTTGCAAGTGTTATTGTACGATTCATGGTGATAGCTTGAAACTTCAATTGCTAAATTATTGAACAAGATCTTGTAAAAGATTTAATTGAGCACTGAATTTCGAAGTATCTCTGTGGACTACGTTTTCATGCATTTGAGTCTTAGTATGCTTAAAAGAGTCTTTAGTTTTCATGAATTTGATTGTCAGGATGCTTAGTGTGTTACCAAGAAAGAGTTTTTGTGAATGATCTCCTTGTAAGAGGATTGAAAACTCAAACTAGTAACACATTGTGTTTTTAGAACAGTTAATTAAATTAGATGATCTGAGTGTTTAAAGTGTGAAAGGAAACATATTCCAATCTCTTGTAAAAGAATGTTGTAGCCTGTCACAGTAGACACTTATCTAGGTAGATGAGATCCTTTTAGGTCTATAGATTGTAGACACGTGCCTCTAAGTTTACCTACCTTGGTTGACATTAAATTTAGTCTAATCTGGACCCCTGGATTGGTCACTACATTTTGGCGTCGTTGCCGGGGAGGCGCAGCTAGAGGATTTCTAAAAACAAAATATAAAAAATTAAAATAAAACAAACAAAAACATAGATTTAATTTTAATTCATCATTTTAGAAGTCATGTTTACTTATGTCTAGATCTAGAGATGATAAAGGTAGATTCATAAAAACCCCCCATCCAAAAACTAACCTACCACTAGGAGCAGACCCTTTAGGAAAAGTTGAACACACAACACCAGCTGGGAAAGTCACCATACAAAAATTAGAGGATAAACAAAAATCAGGGCAAAGACTCACACTCAATGAGCGACAAATTCTATTGGCACACGAATCACAGAAGAAACATCTCCCTGAATCCTCTATAAAAATAGAAACTAGCACAATAACTCAACAATCTCTCCTTGAACCTACTGATCTTGAAAAATCTCAAGAAGGAGAAAAATCACTAGAACAACTTCTCTTTGAAACAAGTGACACTGAACAAGAAATTAAATCAACAGAGGAACTAATCAAAATGGATGAGGAAGGATATGGATCAGCAAGAGGACCACAAAATCAAGGTCGAAGAGAGGAGGAAGAGTCAACCTTTAAATTTCCTATTCAATGACCAGGAGAAGATGAGGAAATAAAAATGAAAAACATACCTGCATCTGTGCTACCAAACTTTTATGGCATCGCTTCAGAAGACCCAGATTCATTCTTGTTTGAGTTTGACATAGTATGTCGAACATATGGTTACACAGATGATGCCCATAGGCTTAGACTCTTCCCAGCAACATTAAAAGCATCAGCATTAAGATGGTTCATGGGACTTGGTGAACATGCAATAACTGATTGGGATGGCATGAGAAGAATATTCCTAAAGAAATACCAACCTTATTGCAGATTGAAAGATTCTAAAGATGATATCTTTAGGATGAATCAACAAGAGGATGAAAATTTAGAGGAGTATTTGGAACGATTTGTTTACAATTTGGAAAAATCAAAACATAGGACCATGTCTCTTGATCTAATTCGAACAATATTTTTGAAGGCATTCGAGAGGAATACTTAGATGATCTTAATTTGATGGGCAAAGGTGATATTTCCACTTTACCTTTCGAAGAAATTGCTGATTTATGTGAAAAGTACTCAAGGAGCAAAGCTAGATATGGAAAAAGAGCTCTATCATCTAAAGCCACAAAATCTACTTCAACAAGTGTCACAAGGGCTGAAATAGGAAACTTGTTAGAAGAATTCAAAACAGATCTATTAAGTACCTTAGGAACTCAAATTGACACTCTGAAAGCCAAGAAAAGACAAGAAGAGGAAGATCAAATAATGGCTATCTTTTGTCCAAAATGCCGGAAGAAACATGCCTTGAAAGACTGCCCATTAGAAAACATTCAAGTTTGTGCCTTTTGTACTGAAAATCATGATATATTTCATTGCTCTAAAGTAAATATTTTGCAGAATTGTAATGTGGAAGTAGCTAACACAGATATGGAGAATGTGTATTTCATGGGCGCTAAGAGACCGTGGCAACCTAGACCTCCACCTCTAGGTATATTTCCAAACCAAAATTTTCAATTTCCTATACAAGATCAGATGTATGCTCAGAATTCTTGGAATGTGCCCATGCCATGGCAACACCAAAATTACCCACAGCAACAATGGAGACCATTTCAGCAGTACTCTCAACAATATCAACCATATCCTCAACCATACCAACAGTATTCTCAACCATATCAACAGTATCATCAGCCACATTCGCAATATCCTCAAACATATCAGCAATATCCTCAGCAGCAAGTTGTTTATCAACCCCAAAACACTCAACAAGCATTGCCTGCTCCTCCACCAATAAATCCACCTCACTTACAACTCCCATCTAACCAACAACCTCCTAGACCCACTCAGATTCCTGCTCAACCTGTACCAAATCCAAATAACAGAGCAGAGAGACCAGCTTACAATGTAGATGAGGGACCATCATATCCCACATTACCTTTACAAAATATCGCGCTGAGGTCTGGTAAGGTACTTCAAAAAGAACCTCCAATAGCTGAAAAACAAGAAGAAAACGAAGAAAATGAAAATGAAACTCCAACTCAAAGGAAACAAAATGATGACATCAACAATAAACAAATGCAATCGTTGCATCCACCACCTTTTCCAGAATGATTGGTCCAAGCAAAACTTCCCATGTCTATACCACAGTTTGATGTTTTAGATGAGTTAAAGAATGTCTATATAAAAATTCCACTATCGCAAGCCATAAAAGACATTCCCATATATACTAAAGCAATCAAAGAACTGTGCCTCAAGAAGCCTACTAGGAAAAGAATTGATCCACAAACTATTCATGTTATTGGACATTTAGCTGGCCTTATGACAAACACCATTTCAATGGAAAAGTATGTTGATCCTGGTATTCCCAGAGTCACTACAATCATTAACAACATACATATTCCAAACACCTTAATTGACCTTGGGGCCGCAATAAATGTGATGACTCTTGAAACAATGAAAACATTGCAGCTCACAAACTTGCAGCACACAACAATTGTTCTAGAACTAGCTGATAGGTCTAAAGTGATTCCTGAAGGGATTTTGGAGGACATAATTGTCTCACTGGAATCTTGGGAGCATCCAGTTGACTTTTTAGTTCTTCAGCCAAAATCTAATTTAGGAGGACACCCCATCATCCTTGGTAGACCATGGTTAGCAACTGTTGATGCATTCATAGGATGTAGATCGGGTAATATGATTATTTCACGAGGAACTGAAAGAAAACAACTCACTCTTTACCCATAAGAACAATCACCAGCAATAGCACACAATTTATGGCTTGAAGATAAATACAATGACAAGGAAGAAGTTCAATCTGTTTTTAGCATCAATCAAATCCATGATTTTCAAGAACATAATAATGATGATTTGGTAGAATTGTTCCTTTCTCAACCTGATATTTCTGAAGAATTAAGAAATGAACAATACCATGCTGCAAATGAACTTTTGGCACAGAATTTTCAGGAAACATGCACCATTCATTCTTTGCAAACAACATTTCAGAACATTTTTCCCATTCAATCTATCACAAACACACAGATCAAGACCATAGAGATTAGTCCAGGAAAAACTTTGAATATTAGCACTCACCTAGACTCATCTCAAGAGGAAAAATTGATTCAATTATTGAGAAAATACCAGAAAGCATTTGCTTGGGACTACACCGATATGCACAGAATTCACCCTAAAACATGCACTCACCATATTTATACGGACAGTAATATCAAACCAGTGAGGCAACCGCAGAGAAGAATGAATCCTATGCTTTAGAATATTGTTAGAGATGAATTGCAAAAACTATTGAAAGTCAATTTTATTTATCCTATCTCTGACAGTCAGTGGGTATCCCCATTGGTAGTAGTGCCCAAGAAAAATGGCAAGTGGAGAATTTGTGTTGATTACAGACAATTGAACAAAGCAACACTCAAAGATTATTTCCCACTACCATTTATTGACCAAGTGCTAGACACATTAGCTGGGAAATCATCATTCTCTTTTCTTGATGGTTTCAGTGGCTATAACCAGATCAGGATAGCCTTAGAGGACCAGGACAAAACCACTTTTACTTGTCCCTGAGGCACTTATGCCTATAATGTTTTACCATTTGGACTTTGCAATGCTCCAGCTACATTTCAGAGAGCTGTATTAGCTATTTTTGCTGATTTAGTTCATGGCTGTGTTGAAGTTTATATGGACGATTTTTTAGTGTATGGTAATTCATTCAAGCATTCATTAGAAAATCTTGAAAAAGTTTTGAAGAGATGTATTGAAGCTAATCTGTCCCTGAGCAATGAAAAGTGTTTTATGATGTTAAATGAAGGGATAGTATTAGGTCACTATATTTCTTCTCAAGGTATTAAAGTTGATCCGTCAAAAATCCAGATCATTGTCAATTTGCCAATTCCGAAGACTCAAAAAGAGGTAAGAAGTTTTCTTGGGTATGCAAGCTATTACAGAAGGTTTATTGAACATTTTAGTAAAATAGATTTACCTCTGTTTAAGCTTCTAGCAAAAGATACACCTTTCAACTGGAATGAGAATTGTCAGCAAGCTTTTAAAACACTCAAACAAAAGTTATCAACCACACCAGTCTTAAAAGGCCCTAACTGGACCCTACCATTTCACATATTTACAGATGCATCTGATACTACAGTAGGTGCCTCATTAGGCCAAAAATAAGAGTCTTTCAATTATGCCATCTATTTCATTAGCAAAAATCTAACACCTGCAAAATTAAACTACACAGTCACTGAAAAATAAATGCTTGCCATCATACATGCTGTGAATAAATTCTGACATTATATCACTGGTTATGAGGTTTTTGTACATACTGATCACTTTGCCATTAAGTATTTAATGAATAAACCGATCACTAATGGCAGAGTTACCAGATGGCTGTTATTATTACAGGAATTTAATATTATAGTGTTAGATAGACCAGGTAAGGAGAATCAGGTGGCAGATTTTCTTTCTAGACTGCAAAATTCAGGTGAGGTTGTTCCGGTTGAAGATTTTTTTCCAGATGAAAATTTATTTTCAATTTCAATAGTGAATCCTTGGTATGCTGACTTGGCCAACTATTTTTCAACAGGAAAAACACCTCCATATTTTACTCCAAAGGAAAAGAAGAGGTTGATCAAACAAAGTGCTAGATATTCATGGATTAATAGAGATTTATTTTACATCGGTTATGATATGATTATTAGACGATGTGTAAAAAATGATGAAATAATTGATATTTTAAAATCTTACCATGATGAACCTTGCGTTGGGCATTTTGCAGCCAAAAGAAAAACATTCAAGATTCTCAGTCTTGGATACTATTGGCCATCTATTTTTAAGGATTCCAAGAAGTATGTGAAAAGTTGTGATAGCTGTCAAAGAATGGGCAGACCAACAAACAATGTAAAATTTGAAACGGGAACTGATACTGCTACCCGTTTCGTAGAGATAGCAAAAAAGTGACCTGATTTTGAAAAGGGGTGATGCAGAACGAACATGTTTTTTTAGAGCATGCTTTTTGGCAATTTAATTTTTTTATGTACATTATGTTTTAGAATCGTTTTAGAATGGTAGCGATTTTCATGCTGATTTAAAAAAGCGAGTATTCTGCATCACCACCTTTTTTTAAAAGACCTGTGTTTTGGCTTTAAATTTTCTAATGTATAAAATGTAAATAATTATTTTGTAAATTTGATCATTTTTGAAGTGGCCGTTTTCTTCACATTTTCTTGTTTTTTATTTTAATTTTAACTTTTTTTTTAGTGAGGTTTTTATTGTTTTGCATTTTTAAATTAGGAGGTCGATATTTAGAATTTTAGATATTCTACATATTTATACATCCTTAATAAAAATTTGAATCCACATGAAATAATTGTTTCTAAAAAAAAATATTTTTTAACAATGGACATAAAAATAACCATTTTTAACATAAATATAACTAAAAAATTACATGTTTTGATAATTTTTTGCTAGAATTGACATGTCAAAATCACAATTTTTATACGATAATTTTAACAAAAAACAGTTAAATAATAGCTTGTTTTTATGAATTTCATGTCAAAAAAATAATAATAATCATTTTTTTTCAAAAAATAATGATTAACTTAAAAATCAATGCGAAAATCACAGATTACAAATATTGAACATATAACAACCCTAATTGAGTGTTTATTATTCTCATAAAATGTCAAAGTCAAAACATTGCAAAGCTTGATTTACAAGCATAACTTAAATTTAATCAACAATGTCACGTAATTCAAACTCTTCGTCCTCTAGAGTTTCATCATTGTCTTCTTCCACAATATTTTCTGTTTCCTTTTGCTCACTTTCCTCTTATAATGGGTCTTTGATGTCTGCGAATCTCCCAATGTATGTCTTTCCAAACATTCCATGTAATGGTGGTTGGGGTTCCTTTGCCTTTTTTTCCACACGTGATTCACTAAAGTCCCCTTTATTCAACCCAATTTCTTGCATTGCATCTGGAAGAAATTGAAGAACATTAATTCTTTGCTGAATGAAATTGCACTGTACTGGGTCTTTTTCAATTGCAATGCAATTTCTTCCTTTTTGAAGGCAACATGCTAGCATTGTACCTAATTATCAAGTACAAAAGAAATAATGAACTAAATTAGTACAATGACATATTAATTAAAAAATAACATATTGAAATTCAATTCCATATAATAAAACTTACCTGAGCCAGAAAATAAATCCAGAACCCAATCTCCTTCATTAGACAAAAGTCTATAAGATAGTTAATCAATAATTGTGGTTTTTGATAAATGTTAACTATCTCTCCTTTTGCTTTTGATTCCGGGAATAACCCAGCTACCAGCCGGGCAGGCGGCTGGTGGCTGGGTGATTCCCACCAACCGAGCGGGCGGCTGGTGGCTGGTTCATTCCCAAAATCACCCAGCCACCAGCAGGGTGGGCGGCTGGTGGCTAGGTGATTACGGGAATCAACCAGCCACTAGCCGGCCACTGGTTGATTCCGGGAATCAACCAGCCACCAGCCAGCCTGGAATCAACCACCCACCAGCCGCCCGCCCGGCTGGTGCCTGGTTGATTCCCGGAATCAACTAGCCACCAGCCACCAGCCCGGCGGCCGGTTGATTCCCAGAATCAACTAGCCACTAGTCGCTTGGCTGGTGGCTGGGTAATTTCGGGAATCAACTAGCCACCAGCCCCGCGGCCGGCTAGTGGGTGGTTGATTCCGGAAATCAACCAGCCACCAGCCAGGCGACCAGCTGGTGGTTGGTTGATCCCCGGAATCATCTAGCCACCAACCGCCTGGCTAGTGGCTGGGTAATTCCAGGAATCAACCAGCCACCAGCCCGGCGGCCGACTAGTGGGTGGTTGATTCCGGAAATCAACCAGCGACCAGCCGCCTGCCCGGCTGGTAGCTGGGTGATTCCGGGAATCAACCAGCCAGCAGCCGGGCGGCCAGCTGGTGGCTACTTTATTCGGGAATCAACCAGCCACCACCACCAACTGGCCACTCAACTGCTGGCTGGTTGAATCCTGGAATCAACCAGCCACCAGCCGGCCGCACCAGCCACCACTCGCTCGCCCGGCTAGTGGCTGGGTGATTCCGGGAATCAACCAACCACCAGTTGGACGACTAGCTGGTGGCTGCCACCCAATTGGTGGCTGGTTGATTCCCGGAATCAACTAGCCACCAGCTGTTCGTCCGACTGGTGGCTGGGTAGCCACCAGCCGGGCAAGGGAATCACCCAGCCACCAACCGTGCGGCCGGTCGGTGGCTGGTTGATTCCTGGAATCAACCAGCCACCAGCTGGCCGCCCGGCTGGTGCCTGGTTGATTCCAGGAATCAACCAGCCACCAGCCGGGCGGAGCCCCCAGCCGGGTGGGCGGCTGGTGGCTGGTTGATTCCGGGAATCAACCAGTCACCAGCTAGCCGCTCGGCTCGTGGCTGGTTGATTCCGGGAATCACGCAGCCACCAGCCGAGCGACCAGCTGGTGGCTGGCTGATTCCCGGAATCAACCAGCCACCAACCGCCCGCTCGGCTGGTGGCTGGTTGATTCCCGGGATCAACCTACCACCAGCCGTGCATTGGTGGCTGGTTGATTCCAGGAATCAACCAGCCACCAGCTCGCCGCACAGCTGGTGGCAAGTTGATTCCTCAACCGCACGGCTAGTGGCAGATTGATTCCCGGAATCAACCAGCCACCAGCCGAGTAGTGATTAAGGGAATCAACCAGCCACCAGTAGGGCGGGCGGCTAGTGGCTGGTTAATTCCCGGAATCACCCAGCCACCAGCAGGGCAGGTGGCTAGTGGTTGGTTGGTTCAGGGAATCAACCAGCCACCAACCGGGCGGCCAGCTGGTGGCCGGTTGATTCCCGGCCACTAGAGGCCCACCCGGCTGGTGGCTAGTTGATTCCCGTAATCAACCTGCCACTAGCCCGGCGGCCAGTTGGTTGAATCCCGAAATCAACCAGCCACCAGACGGGCGGGTGGCTGGTTGATTCCGGGAATCAAAGACCCACCAGCTGGCCACCCGGCTGGTGGTTGGTTGATTCCGGGAATCAACCAACCACTAGCCACCCGCCCGGCTGGTGGTTGGTTGATTCCCGGAATCAACCTGCCACTAGCCGGGCGACCAACTGGTGGCTGGTTGATTCCCGGAATCAACCAGCCACCAGCCGCCCGGAATCAACCAGCCACCAGCCGGGCGGGCGGCTGGTGGCTGGTTGATTCCCGGAATTACCCAGCCACTAGCGGGGCGAGTGGCTGGTGGCTGGTTGATTACCGGAATCAACCAGCCACTAATCGGGCGGCCAGCTGGTGGCTGGTTGATTCCCGGCCACCAGCCGCCCACCAGCTGGTGGCTCTGCCCGGCTAGTGGTTGGTTGGTTGATTCCCGGAATCAACCAGCCACCAACCGGGCGACCGGTTGGTGGCTGGTTGATTCTCGGAATCAACCAACCACCAACCGGGTGGCCGGTTAGTGGCTGGTTGATTCCGGGAATCAACCAGCCACCAGCCGGGCGGGTGGCTGGTGGTTGGTTGATTCCGGGAATAACCGAGCCACCAGCTGGCCGCCTGGCTGGTGGTTGGTTGATTCCGGGAATCAACGAGCCACCAGCCGCCCGCCCGGCCGGTGCCTGGTTGATTCCGAGAATCACCCAGCCGCCCGCCCGGCTGGTGGCTGGTTGATTCTCGGAATCAACCAGCCACCACCCAGGTGGCTGATTGATTCCCCCGCCCGGCTCGTGGCTGGATGATTCCGAGAATCAATGAGCCACCGGCAGGGCGGGCGACTGGTGGCTGGTTGATTCCGGAAATCAACCAGCCACCACCCGGGTGGCTGATTGATTCCCCCGCCCGGCTCGTGGCTGGATGATTCGAGAATCAATGAGCCACCGGTAGGGCGGGCGACTGGTGGCTGGTTGATTTCGGGAATCAACCAGCCACCAGCCGCGCGGGCGGCTGGTGGCTAGTTGATTTCCAGAATCAACCAGCCATCAGCGGGGCGGCCAGCTGGTGGCTGGTTGATTTCGGGAATCAACCAGCCACCAGCCACCCGCCCGGCTGATGGCTGGTTGATTCCCGGAATCATCCTGCCACTAGCCGGGCGGCCAGCTGGTGGCTTGTTGAATCCCTGAATCAACCAACCACCAACCGGGCGATCAGTTGGTGGCTGGTTGATTCCGGGAATCAACCAACCATCAACCGGGTGGCCGGTTGGTGGCTGGTTGATTCCGGGAATCAACCAGCGGAATCAACCAGCCACCAGCCGGGGGGTGGCTGGTTGATTCCGGGAATCAATGAGCCACCAACTGGCCATCCGGCTGGTGGCTGGTTGATTTCGGGAATCAACCAGCCACCAGCCTGTGGCTGGTTGATTCCGGGAATCACCCACCCACCAGCCGGGCGGGCGGCAGGTGGCTGGTTGATTCCGGGAATCAACGAGCCACCAGCTGGTCACCCGGCTGGTGGCTGGTTGATTTCGGGAATCAACAAGCCACCAGCCACCGGTCGGGCGGGCGGCTGGTAGCTCGTTGTTTCCCGGAATCAACCAGCCACCAGCCGGGCAGCCAGTTGGTGGCTCGTTGATTCCCGAAATCAACAAGCCACCAGCCACCAGCCGCCCGCCCGGCTGGTGGCTGGGTGATTCCCGAAATCAACCAGCCACCGGTTGGGCGAGCGGCTGGTGGCTCGTTGATTCCCGGAATCAACCAGCCACCAGCCGGGCAGCCAGCTGGTGGCTCGTTGATTCCCAGAATCAACCAGCCACTAGCCACCCGCCCGGCTGGTGGCTGGTTGATTCGTGGAATCAACCAGGTTGATTTCGGGAATCAACGAGCCACCAGCCACCGACCGGGTGGGTGGTTGGTGGCTCGTTGATTCCCGGAATCAACCAGCCACCAGCCGGGTGGCTAGTTGGTGGCTCGTTGATTCCCGGAATCAACCAGCCACCAGCCGGGTGGCTAGTTGGTGGCTCGTTGATTCCCGAAATCAACAAGCCACCAGTCGCCCGCCCGGCTGGTGGCTGGGTGATTCCCAGAATCAACCAGCCACCGGCCAGCGGGCGGCTGGTGGCTAGATGATTCCCGGAATCAACCAGCCACCAGCCAGGCGAAGCCACCAAGAATTCCCGGAATCAACCAGCCACCAGCCACCCTCCCGGTTGGTGGCTTCGCCTGGCTGGTGGCTGGTTGATTCCCGGAATCATCCAGCCACCAACCGGGCAGCTGATTGATTCCCCCGCCCGACTGGTGGATGGATGATTCCGGGAATCGACCAGCCACCGGCCAGGCGGGCGTCTGGTGGCTTGTTGATTCCGGGAATCAACCACCAGTGGTTGGTTGATTCCCGGAATCATCCAGCCACTGGCCAAGCGGCCATCTAGTGGCTGGTTGATTCCCGAAATCAACCAGCGACCAGTCGCCCACCCGACTGGTGGCTCTACTCGGCTGGTAGCTGGTTGATTCCCGGAATCAACCAGCCACCAACCGTCCACGCAGTTGATGGCTGGTTGATTCCCAGAACCACAACCGGTCGCCCGGTTGGTGGCTGGTTAGACCGGTTGGTGGCTGGTTGATTCCGGGAATCAACCAACCATCACCTGGCCGCCCGGCTAGTGGCAGGTTAATTCCGCAAATCAACCAGCGACCACCCGGGCGGGGCCACCAGCTGGGCGGGCGGCTGGTGCCTGGTTGATTCCAGGAATCAACCAACCACCAACCGGGCGACCAGCCTGTGGCTGGTTGATTCCCGAAATCAACCAGTCACCAGCCGCCCACCCGGCTGGTGGCTGGTTGATTCCCGGAATCAACCTGCCACTACCCGGGCGGCCAGCTGGTGGCTGGTTGATTCCCGGAATCAACAAGCCACCTACTGGCCACCCGGCTGGTGGCCGGTTGATTCTGGGAATCAACGAGCCACCAGCCGCCCGCCCGATTGGTGACTGGGGGATTCCTGGAATAAACCAGCCACCAGGCGGCCTGGTTGATTCCGGCCCGGCTGGTGGCTGGTTGATTCCAGGAATCAACCAGCCACCAGCCGCTTGCCGACTGGTGGTTGGTTGATTCCTGGAATCAACCAGCCACCACCCGGCCCGACTGGTGGCTGGTTGATTCCCGAAATCTACCAGCCACCAGCTGGCCGCCTGGTGGCTGGTTGATTGCCGGAATGGCTGGTTGATTGCCGGAATCAACCAGCCACCCTCCCGGGGTGGCTGGTTGATTCCCGGAATCAACTAGGCACTAGCCGGGCGGCCAGCTGGTGGCTGGTTGATTCCCGGAATCAGCAAGCCACCAACCGTAGCTGATTGATTCCCCCGCCCGGCTGGTGGCTGGATGATTCTGGGAATCAACCAGCCACCGGCGAGGCGGGCGACTGGTGGCTGGTTGATTCTGGGAATCAACCAGCCACTCCAGTTGGCCGGAATCAACCAGCCACTAGATGGCGGCCATCTAGTGGCTGGTTAATTCCCGGAATCAACCAGACGCCCGGCCGGCTGGTGGCTGGTCGATTCCCGAAATCAACCAGCCACCAACTGGTCATGCCACCCGACTGGTGGCTGGGTGATTCCGGGAATCAACCAGCCACCGGCCGCCCGCCCGGCTGGTGGCTGGTTGATTCCCGGAATCAACCAGCCACTGGTCGGGTGGCCGGCCGGTGGCTGGTTGATTATTTTGGTAATCAACCAGCCACTAGCTGGCCGCCCGGCTTGTGGCTGGTTGATTCCGGGAATCAACCAGCCACTAGCTGCCCGCCTAGTGGCTCGTTGATTCTCGGAATCACCCAGCCACCAGCTGGGCAGGCGGCTGGTGGCTGGTTGATTACAGGCGGCTGGTGGCGCACAGCCGCCCGCTCGGCTGGTGGCTGGGTGACTCCCGGAATCAACCAGCCACCAGTCACCCGCCCGGCTAGTGGCTGAGTGATTTCGGGAATCAACTAGCCACCAGCCACCCGCCTCGCTAGTGGCTGGGTGATTGGCTGGGTGATTCCGAGAATCACCCAGCCACCAGCCAGACAGGTTGTCGGGGTGGGGCGGCCCGGAATCTCCCAGCCACCAGCCGGGCGGGCGGGCGGGCCACCGGGGTGGTGCCACCCTAGGCTGCGCCACCCCGGTGGCCCGCCCGCCTGCCCGCCTGGCTGGTGGCTGGGTGATTCCAGGAATCACCCAACCACCAGTCCCCTGCCCGGCTGGTGGCTGGGTGATTCTGGGAATCACCCAGCCACCATCCGGGTAGAGGGAATCTCCTAGCCACCAACCAGACGGGTGGGCAGGCCGCCGAGGTGGCACGTCCTGGGCTGGTGCCACCTCGGTGGCCCGCCCGGCTGGTGGCTAGGCGATTCCCAGAATCGCCCAGCCACTAACCGGGCGGGCTGCTGGTGGCTGGGTGATTCCAGCTGCCTGGGTGATTCCCGGAATCACCCAGCCACGAGTCGGGCGGGCGTGGGCAGCTGGTGCCTGGGCGATTCCCGAAATCACCCAACCACCAACCAGCCGGGCAGGCGGGGTGGCGCGAATCACCCAGCCACCAGCCGGGCAGGCGGGCGGGCCGCTGGGGTGGCCCAGCCTGGGCTGGCGCCACCCTGGTGGCCTGCCCGCCCGCCCGGCTAGTGGCTGGGCGATTCTGGGAATCACCCAACCACCAGCTGAGTGGGCGGGCAGGCCGCCAGGGTGGCACAGCTTGGGCTGGCGCCACGCCGACGGCCCGCCTGCCCACCTGGCTGGTGGCTTGGTGATTCGGGAATTGCCCGGCCATCAGCCGCTCGCCCGGCTGGTGGATGGGTGATTTCGGGAATCACTCAGCCACTGGGCGGGCGGGTCGCCCGAGTGGTGCAGCCTGGGATAGCGCCACACTGGCTGCCTGCCAGCCTGCCCGGCTAGTCGCTGGGGGATTTCGGGAATCACCCATTCACGAGTCGTGCCACCCCGGCGGCCTGCTCGCCCGCCCGCCAAGCTAGTGGTTGGTCGATTCTCGGAATTGCCCAGCCACCAACCGGGTGGGCAGGCTGGCCGCTGGGGTGGCGTGACTGGGCTGGCGCCACCCCAGCGGCCCGCCCGTCCACCCGGCTGGTGGTTGGGCAATTCCTGGAATAATTTTTCTTTTGTATCTAGCATGTTATGGTTGAAAACATGTTGAATTTATACTTAGGAAAAAAAATGATATCCTACCAAAAACATTGATGTGTTTTTTTCCTCATAAACAACTTTTTTTGGCACATAAAAATTTGGTTTTACTAGCATTTTTTAAAAATTTTGATAATTGACCCTAAAAACAAAGTCATTGTTCCAGTATCATCACTTTCGTTTTTAAGTTATATTTTGCATGAAAATTTTGTAGTAAATTTCATTGTCACTGCCATTTTTAAAACATGTTCAAAATTGACCCCTAAAAAATAAAATCATCGTTCCAGTATACACACTTTTCATTTTTTGCACTGTTTTTGATGTTTTTTCGGGGTTTTTTTGCCAGAGTTCTCGTTTTAAGTTTATAGTTCCCGTTTCAAAGTTTACATTGTTAACAGCTACAGATGAAATGACACTTCAGCCTCAAGTACATTTAGAGCCATTTGAAAAATGGGCTCTAGATTTTATAGGACCCATCCATCCAACTTCAAAAGGTAAAAAGTACATCCTAGTATGTACTGATTACGTGACAAAATGGGTTGAAGCCAAAGCACTAGTCCGGGCAACTGAACAAATAGTGGTAAACTTCCTTTTTGAAGAAATTTTTGTAAGGTATGGAGTACCAAGGGAGATAGTGACGGATCAAGGTACTCAGTTTACCTCAAAGCTGGTCAAAGACATCACAGAAAAATATAAAATCAAGCACAGGAAAAGTACACCTTACCATCCACAGGCCAATGGCCAGGTGGAATCTACAAATAAAACATTGGAAGGAATTATCACTAAGACAGTAGCAATGAACAGAAAGAATTGGGAAGAGAAGCTCAAAGATGCACTCTGGGCTTACAAAATCACGTGGAAAAACACTACAGGATTTACACCATATCAGTTGGTGTATGGAAAAGAGGTACTGCTTCCTATTGAATTTCAAATACATACTTATAAGATGGCTGCAGATTTAGGAATTGATCTGAATGAAGCACAAAAAGAGAGAATTCGACAATTGAACCAGTTAGATGAAATGAGGCAGCAAGAAGAAGAGACAACAATCCTAATGTAGAAACAAAGGAAGCAGTGGCATGATGCACACATCAAAAAGAAACAGTTCAAAGAAGGAGACTGGGCTTTACTTTTTGACTCTAAATTCAGAGATCATAAAGTCAAATTTACCACACATTGGATGGGCCCATATGAAATAGTTCAAGTATATGAAAATGGATCAATCAAGCTGACTACCATTGATGGAGAAGGCAACACCTTTGCTGTCAATGGCCATCGGTTGAAACTCTATCATAAGCCCATCAGCAAGGAGGATTTTATTCACATTGTATCTCAGCAAAGGGAGGTTGAGATATTGCAACCTTCAGCTGTGATATCTCTACCTTAGTTCATTCAACTTCATTTTTTTTTTAAACACATAAAATATATATATATATATATATATATAATAAAAAAACAAAAAAAACAAAACAATAACGGTTTAGATGTGAAAACCAGACTCTGGCACACTCTAACCCGGAATTCTTACTAGAAAACCAATCATTTGGCTGGTAAGAATTCCTTGTTCTACTTCTTTCTTGTTTTTCATCCATTCAATAATGACTTGAGGACAAGTCAAAGCTTTAGTGGGGGAGAAGAATCAGCAAGAATTAGCATTTTGTTTTCCCTATCTCATCTCCTCATTTTTATATCTTCAAGGAATTTGTTTCAATATTTCAATAAAAGAGTTGCTTTTGTTTTTTTGTTCTAATCAGAGGGACCTGTTCAAGCAATATGCAATGGGACCTGTTCAGAAGACTATGTTACCAGTACCAATATTAGAGGGACCTGTTCAACAAATATCAGAGGGACCTGTTAAAGACTGCATTCAAGATACATCAGGCTACTTCAACAAAGTTTTCAAAGGTTGCTTATCATCAAGGCTACATCAACAACAAGGATAAAAGAAGCTGCACAAACATAGTTCTTCAGAGTTCTTCAGATTTTAAAGGGACCTGTTATATTCAATTTCATTTCAAAGGGACCTGTTTTGGACAGTGAAGACCAGTCATATTTGGACAGTGAAGATCAGTCCTACCTATGCACGCCAAATCAGCCATTGTCAACCAACAAGTGTAATGTATTGGTGAAATTTTTATTTTTAACATTTAAAATTCTTGAATTATTTTAGTGTTAAAAATGATGATTATTATTTCTTGTTATCAATTTCAAAAACCCCTATACCCATTACCCTTGTAACATTCCTAACTACTCAACTCTGCTATCATTTCCCATCACACTTTAGCCTATTGCCATATTCCTACTACGATTTTCAAACCTTTTCCTACACCACTCTTCAAACCTTGTCATCAACTCCTCATTTTTAAATCGGCCATCAAACCTTGTCATCGATCCATCATTTTTCAATCGGCCAAGTACCAACACGTAGTAGACAAGTGGTAAACCATTGGAAAGACAAGTGTTAAATGATTTCGTTCATTTTGAATGTGGGAGTTATAAAATAGTCTTTTGACCCAAGTCGGCTCATGAAACATATATCCGTTATCATCACTACAACACTCTTTATATGTATATGGTGTTCTCATGATTGCACCTATGCAAATCAATACCGCTCCTTTGTCTTTATGATGTGAATGCGCCTTCAACTCTGCATTATCATTATAGCAATTGGGTGAAGGTCGGCTATTAAGTTTTCACTTTATAAAACTCTCAGCTCATAAAGTGCGTTACCATGTGAGTGTTCAAACTCTGAGTTTTCAAAGAGGGCTGAGACGGTAGGCGCTACAAAGGGAGAGCATAGCAAACAGGCTTACCACGAGTTTCTACCGCCGCCCAAGCAATTAAAGAAGGAAACCCTGAGAATCGAGGGCGTTACCAGGTCGGCTAAGTGGAACGCAAGAAAAGAGGTAACACATTGAAAAACCCTGATTGAATTGTTAAGCATAAACAAAAGGGTTAGAACAGAGATTTTTTTTTAAATGACCAATAGAGCGGAGCCTGAAACATTTGATAGTTCACAATATCATGATGACTGTGTCACGATTTTAAGGGAAAAACACTGGTTATCCTTTCTAGAGAAATTCAATGGAAACAATGAAGAAGTGACAAAGCAGTTTGCATTCACATTCAATGGAAAGAAAGCATTAATAGGAAACTTCTCTTTTAGAATTTCAGAGGATACCATAACACAAACCTTGGGAATCAGTCCAGAAGGGGAAAAGTATTTCAAAACCAAACAATTTAGGGAGAAATCATGGACTCAATTTATGTCTAGGTCAAGGGTTTCCTCTGTCAATTGGAAAAAGGGTGTTCCCAGAAGTTGGCTAATTCACCCGTGGGACGAAATGGTATACATTATTCAAAAGTTTGTTACATGTGAAGGACGTTACAGTATAGTATACCTACATCACATCAAACTTCTGTTGCTCTTAAAAGGTCAATGCACCATCAGTTTGCCCTACTTCCTCTTACAGAGTTTGACTAAAATGTCGAAGACCATTCAGAAACGAAAGGGTAATGAAGATAAGAGTTTGTGTCATTTTGGGTTGATCAAAATTCTAATTGAATTTGAGTTGCAGAGGAGAGGAAAAACATGGAAAGAATTTTTAATTGCCAATCAAATTAAAGAAGATGAACAGGAACAACAGCAAGAACGCACAGAGTTTATGCTTGATATTGATGAAGAAATCCCTGAGCGTAAGTCAAGCAATGTTCCTCAACCCAACAGTGGTGTAAAAACAAGAAGGATGAGGCAAGAAACTGCCAAGAAAATTGAACAAGACAAAATCTTCACTACTTATACGAGAAGATCAAGGAGAATACAAAAGAACCAAACACAAGATGATCAACCAGAGTCAAATGCAAATGCACCAATGGACATTGAAAGCAGTGCTCATTCACAGCCAGAACAGGAAGCAGAAATGGAAATCGAGAGTAACAAGGGAGAAAGGAAAGAGCCAGCACCTACAAACAAGAAACAGAGAAGGTTAGAGAAACAAATTGAAGAGCTAAAAGAGGAATTGATGGAAGCAAACATGTTGGAGAAGGTCATAAAGAAAGAAAATGAAATGTTGAGAGCTCAGAGCAAGAAGATTTAGCAGAAAAATGAGAAACTGAAGAAGCAAATCAAAGAACTTAAGATTGATCAAACTGAAACGTGCGAATGGGCGCCAAAATGGTACACTCAGAAAAAAGCTCTCAAAGAAAAATATAAGAATCTAAAACATGAGTTCCAAGTTCAGAAGGATGCCCAAGTTCAGAAGAGTATAGATGTCTTGTTACAAGCAGCAGAGGCACAAGTAGGAGCAGAATATAAAGGGAGCACATCAGGATTAGCATGAGGACATGCTAAATCATTGAGCTTGGGGGAGATGTTGCTACTATTTTATTGCCATTCTTTTCTTCTAAAAATCCATCATTCATCTATCATTTTCTCCCATAAACCCCTCATAGTCCATTGAAATTGATCAATTAAGCATTATAATTGTTATTTTACATTAAATTTAATTTGTGGATTTTTATGTTAAAAATTAGAAATTTTCAACAAAATTACGGGATGTCATGACTTCCTGTAATTGGTTTATGTTGTGACACGTGGCATGGCAGGAAAATCAAAACAGAGGATAGGGACGTGATCACAGATGTACATACATGGTGAAATATCTATTCAGCATCGCATCTGGAGCTCCTGGATACATGGTCAATGCTGGTCAAACCTAGCGCTTTTGGTCATAAAAGCAGCAAAAATCCAAAGTTACCTAAACTGATTTCGTTTTGTTTTAGAAATCAGTTAAGATTAGAAAAAACAAAAATCACCTTTTTGACTGTAAAAGAAGAAACGTCTACGTGATAATGTATGTACATTCGATTGTAAACCTTAAGGAATGTTAGTGAATGAAGGATAAGAGACATTGAGCAGACTTAAGACTGTGTATTGTATTGTATTGTTACCAGAACTCTGTTCTTGCATGTAATTGATTTCCAGACTTTAATCACAGGCAGCGTTTCATCATTCCAGTGTTTTATGTGTTAACGGTTTCATCATCTGAAGTTTTCTAAGTGTACCATCAACGCGTGGACGGGCCCTACGTGGGGACTGGTATACTTTCATTTCATTTTCATAGCATTTAGACTTCAGATCTGAATAGTGTTTGATGCCATTTCTTTGCTTGTGAATTAATTAATTCGATTAGAAGTTCTTGCGAGTGTTATTGTATGATTCATGGTGATAGCTTGAAACTTCAATTGCTAAATTATTGAACAAGATCTTGTAAAAGATTTAATTGAGCACTGAATTTCGAAGTATCTCTGTGGACTTTGTTTTCATGCATTTGAGTCTTAGTATGCTTAAAAGAATCTTTAGTTTTCATGAATTTGATTGTCAGGATGCTTAGTGTGTTACCGAGAAAGAGTTTTTGTGAATGATCTCCTTGTAAGAGGATTGAAAAATCAGACTAGCAACACATTGTGTTTTTAGAACAGTTAATTAAATTAGATGATCTGAGTGTTTAAAGTGTGAAAGGAAACATATTCCAATCTCTTGTAAAAGAGTGTTGTAGCCTGTCACAGTAGACACTTATCTAGGTAGATGAGATCCTTTTAGGTCTATAGATTGTAGACACGTGCCTCTAAGTTTACCTACCTTGGTTGACATTAAATTTAGTCTAATCTGGACCCCTGGATTGGTCACTACAATGGAATAGGGTTTCAAAATAAAATTCAAATCATGTATATAAGTGTCCCAGGAAATAAATATGTTAGCATACATAGAACCAAGTCAGATAGTTAAACTTTTCCACGAATTTTCACCACACCAATCAACCATACACAATTATCCTCATATACACTAACAGCATAGAGAATTATGGCATTTTCCCATCAAACACTAGCAAGTCTGCAAACTCAAATTCTTTCAGCATAGTATCATCCTCTAACATCATCGACCTCAGCTTAAAACACAACTCCTCTGCTAAGTACTCTTTGTCATGTGTACAGGACACTAATCTTTGTGCACACCATTTGATCTTGCTTTATCATTTGCAATGTGTGCTATGTCCAATCTCTGATCTCAACAAATCATATGTGCACCATCGATCATACAAACAGGTCACACTCTATTTAAGTTCATCTGAATAGGACTCCTTTTATTTATGCACACCTTTCCAGTATACTAGCTTAGTCACACATGCTCATCACTCCTTTGTTCATCCATACCCTTCATCTTCTAGTCTCCAATAAAATCATTTTATGTTTTCAAAGGTGCGCATAGTGATCTTCTACCTACAATCTCTGCAATCTCTGCAACATAAATATGTCAACCATATAAAATACAAAGATATATCCTTTGCTACAACACTTCCTACACTTTCGCTCTTCAATGGACCCATGCACTGGCACTTTTGTTTCTTACTATCGATATGCCTTTGTCATGAATCGATGCTAGCAGTAGTCTTGCTCATGGGCTTCAAATCACATCATAAAATATGAAATGCCACATCAGATTTCAGGTTATTAACAATATGCCCCCAATTACTTTCCATACATCATCGCGCGGCTCATGTACTCTGCATTCTGCAAGATATCTCTCTTATTTTAGATTTCAATCTGTTGTGGTAGTTTTTTGGAGTAGCATGATCCGGATTATCCATAGTATTGTGTTTATTCTGTCGACGTTTCAAACCCCAAACAGGGTCCATCATCAGGACTAAGATAGAATATGAATGATAGTTCCTTCCTCAAATAGATAAATGCAGAGGTGATTACATGTGCTTAACAAACCACTGCCTTAAGCCAACAATCATTTCTAGACTATGATATTCCACAGGTAAAATGATTAAAATCTTACTTGCAGCCCAACAACTGCTTCAAACTTGTACTAGGACAAAGATAAAAGAAACAAAAAAAATTCAAATGTTATATAAATATCATCGGTGCCAATGCCATTCATTTATAGAAATTTTGAATAATAAACACTTATTCACAGAGATTATCCCGATTATACACTATTGCGGAACACATGCATAATACATAACCTCCTCTACGTTGATCATCAATTTAGCAGCATCAAAAACAATGAAACATCAATCGCATGCACACATTAACTTAGTATGTAACCCGGGGAAAGCTTACAGCTGAAAACCCCACACTATCTGTATATTAATGATTGAGAACATGTAACAATACATAGTACAAATACTCCTCACAAGTACTCAGTACTATCTCCACCTGTTACACACAATACAGCTCAGATCTGATCTCCAAATCTCCTCCACTATTTGCCTGCCTCCACTGCACAACCCTGCAAGAGAATGAATGATGAATGGCTGATCCAAACTCCTATTTACCTTGTGAAAATCACTCACATTGGAAATCACATGAGCACAGGCTATTCTACTGGGCATATGTTGTGCAATCCTCATGGGCATACTCAATACGTTGCTTGTGAAAGATCTCATGCACAACTATAGTCACAACTAATAGCAATCTCAACCTCTAACACCTGTCTCCACTGAACTATACATGCACTGAGTTAACTGATGTATTCTTCAGTTGCATTATGAGTTAATAATTAGTGAATTAATTTAATCAATTAATTCACAATACTCATCACTAGTCTATTTGCAGTTAGACTAATTACAACTAGTTTAACAAAGTCAAACTGAACACAACTCCATCAACTCCACATCCAACTCCACAGAACTCACATGCATGAGTTCTAACTGATGTCTTGCATGCAATAGCTCAACTGACTCACAAGAAAAGCGTATTTCCTTCTGACAGCTGCATGTGCCACATCTATAGCTCAAACTGAAGTGCTCCAAGAGGATAAGATAAAGTTTATAGTCTAAATATTATTATGAGACAATAATATTTGACTTTTCTATTTTTGACTAGCAGTCTAAAAATAGACTCTGATCACTCCTACTGTGATCCAAAAATAGAAGTCCATCTATTTTTCCCAACATGACCAATCATCCATAAACAGCATTCTGCAACTCATAGACCATGATCCATATGTCTAAAAATAGACTTTGCGCCAAAAATAGCCTGCGGGCCCACTTAGTGAAGGCGACTCCTTTCCAATAAGCTCCATCATCTTGTTGCATTTTCAACATAATCAATTGCACTTCTTAAAATATATGCCATACACTTTCAAGAAAACCAAAAAAGGTAAGCGCAGGTGTTGGTGTAGTCAGATCAATCAATTGTGCACCCAAAGTGTTTGATCATGCCCTTTATTTATATCTTTTGAGGATGAACAAGATCTCATTGTCCTAACAAGTACGATGGTAAAATTCAATGGAATTGTGCATGGATTTCTATTTCTTTGGACCAAATCAACCATAACGACATGATCACCTCCATCGCACTATCCATGACTTAGATTATTTTAATCATTTTACATTTGCACTGAATCATTAAATTTCATAAAATATTGAAGACTAATTGAAAAGTAATTTTTGACCACATCAAAGTGGGCCAACAAATTCATCCATGGACCAATTAGTTAATTTCCTTCAACGATTTTGGACCAATTCAAACAAGCATTAAATTCTGGTGGCAAATAGGTGCTCCGGTAACAGATTATAGTAGCAATTAGATGGTCCAGTAACGGATTTTGGTAGTAATTAAATTATGGTAGCACAATCCTATAACACGTGGAGAATTCAACTTTCCTTGCCAAGATATTCTTCTAATGCCAATCACTTCAATACTTATGCACCAACAATGCAATAAGATCACAATCCAGGTTGACATCAATGCCAACCAATCAACTATCCAGAATGCCAATAATATCCCCCTTTGGCATTGATGGAAACCTTTTGCAAAACATCAAGTCATCAAATCCTTCTCTCTCCCCTTTTGACATCAGTATAAAAGGGTGAGTTAATCTCTTAAAGAACCAATCAGTTATCAATGTGTAAGACATGAAAATCCATCTATTGTCTGCAAGTTAAACATGCTCCCCCTTAACATGTGGGGCAACAAACATCATGAAGTTTTTCTTGCTGAATATGTCTTTGAGACCACTAACTGTATCAAGGACTCCATAGTCATAATGAAATGTACTCAACTTAGGCTATCTAGATAAGAGAATTGCTCAACCAATACCCACTAGTAAAAAGTAACATACATGGCTATACATATGGCACACATAAGTTCTTTCATGATTAAATCAGATGACTTACTACAAAGTAGTCCATGGATTTCTACAAAAGCAATTGAAAGGTAGATACACATGATAGAAATAACTGGTGAGCTCTCGAGATGCAAACATAGCTCCCCATGAGTTCCTTATACCGCCTTGTTTATACAACTTTGTACATCCATGTTGCTACCATATACTCCCCATGAGCCAATGCTAAAGGGAATTATGAAAGAGAGGAAGAAGAGATCATTCCCAACCGGTGTTGAAGATATTCAAAGGAGTCTCAGAAAGAGGCTTGTTAAAGAGATTTGCAAGTTGCTCATGTATGGGGATATATTTTGATTTCACTTTCTAATACAAGACTTGCTCTCTCAGAAAATAATAATTAATGTGGATGTGTTTAGTCTTAGAATGCATAACTAGATTTTGGATATGTTAATGGCACTGGTTTTGTCACAAAAGATAGAAGCCAGTTGTGGACAGTGAGTTGAATATCTTGTAAATTTTGAATAATCCATAGAAATTGAGCACAACATGTTACAGTCGCAACATATTCTTCTTCAGTAGTAGACAGGGCAATAGACTTTTTCTTCTTACTAAACCAAGAGACTAAGCACTTCCCTAGAAAGAAGGCACCACCATTGGTACTTTTCTTGACATCAATGCTTCCATCCTAGTGAGCATCAGTATAGGATTGAAGAATAAAATTTGTGTTCTTAGGATACCATAGTCCAAGATTTGGGGTCTTTTGCAAATATTTGAATATTATTTTGACTACTTCAGGATAAGTCTCTTTAATATTAACTTGAAAATGTCCCGCTATGCCAAAGACATCCATAATGTTTGATCTAGTTCTTGTGAGGTAAAGTAGACACCCAATCATGGATCCATATTCTGATTGATTGATTGTTGGAGATTCATCGTATTTGCTAAGATTACAACTCATTATTGAGCATACATACAGGTTTACAGTATTCCATCCCAAATATACTTAGGATATCCTTGAGATAATGTTTTTGAGAAAGAAAGGTCATCCTTTGTTTGATGGACTTGTAATCTGAGAAAGTGTTGAGAAATCTAGGGAATTGCAATTAAGTTATTTATCTTCTATTAGTAATTGTTTTTTAGTTTTTTTTACTTCTTTATATTAGGATCATCTTTTGCTTAGGTTATTAGTGTTCTTCTTCATCAAACAGTTACCAATGCATAAACCATAAAGAGACAAGAGACAGAATATAGGCTATCATCCAGGGCCAAAACCTCTCCCACTTAAAAGGAAAACCTGAACAAATTATTCTTCTTATAGAGATTCAATTGATGAATACCAAGACCAATACCTTTGACCTATTTTCCACTCCAAGACCAAGACACAAGTTCCCTTGATGAGATCCTTAGACAATGACAGTCAATCTTCTACTCCTTCCTTTTTCTCGGCTCCTCTTCCACTTCGACCTCCTTCTACTTGAAATCTTCAACATCCTTGAATTAGGTCTGCAATCCTAATTTAGAAACCTAATCTGCAATCCTATGCCTTGATTTTCTTCACTCTAGATAGGGTCTCCTTATTGCTTGACTAGGATTCCTTCTTGATTTGACCTTCCTCTAACTCGGCTATCCAAGAGGACTGCAATTCCTCTATGCTTCTTCTATTTCAACTTATCTCTTGCTTCCTCACATGTGTGGAGGATATCAACCCAAAAACAGACCAGAAAATAATCTCAGATTATACTCTTCCTCCTTCGCTTAATAATAAACGTCCTTGCTGCACTTCTTACTTCTTACTTCAGACTTATGATGACCGAAATTCTCTCTCTCTGAAATAGGGCTGAGTTGCCCTATTTATATTTATTTTCCATCATAATAAGTCGACATGACTGCAATATGGATTGACGTGTCATTTGGAGAGGTATTATTATTTTTCTTGAAGCCAAATTATAGGGAGATGTCATGTGCTTGTCTTGGAGGGCTTTCATACTTATCTAATGACTCATACAAAATGTAAGATGCCCAAGAAGGGTCCTTCATACATGACATAGACTGAAATTGGCTTTTATGACTAGATGACAAATCCTAAAGGCTCACAATGGAAGCCATCACTAAAATTAAATTCCTTGCCCATGAAACCCATGAGACAAGCATTACAATAATTTTATTTTTCTCCTTTTCATTAATTACATAAAATCATAATTGCACATGTCATTATGAAGACCGAACCTAGTTACACTTTTCAACAGAAATAAGGTCAGCTCACCGAGTAAGGACATTTCAAATTCTTGTTGCATGGTTATTGCAAATCCTTGCCTCATTGAATAAATATTGCTATTGAATAAGATATCGTCACCATATACAACTACCACCAAAATTTTATCCCCATTAGCTTTGATATACAGGTTTCTATCAATTGAACCTTTCTTGAAACTATGCTACTAAAGATATTTGTCTAACTGGTAGTACGAAGCTTAAGGAGCTTGTTTTAACCCATACAAGGTATTTTCCTTGTCATTTCCAAGTATGAAACCTCCATGTTGCTCAATGTGTACTTCAGTCCCCATTCAAGAAGGAAAACTTTAAGTCCGTCTGATAAACTTTGAATTGTGAGAGTTGGAAAAGGCTAAGAACATTCTGATAGCTTTGAGTTTTGTAACTGAACCAAAATTTTCTTTACGATTGATCCCCTATTGTGGAGCATAACCTTTTCAACCTAGGCATTCCTTGTTTCTGATCACTTTTCCTTCTTCATTTACCTTGTTCTTGAATATCCATTTAGTTCCTATAGCATTCTTCTTCTATGGTCTCGGAACCAAATCCCAAGTATGATTCTTTTCTATTTGATTAAGTTCTTCATGCATGGCCTTGATCCAACAGTCACCTTGACTTGCTTGATGTATACTTTGAGGTTCAATGGTAGACAACAAGGATATATTTATATGAGTAGAGGAACCAATGAAGTTCCTTCTAGTTTTCACACCAACTTCTTTATTTCCAAGTATTTGGATTTCAAGATGATTGTTCTGCACATTCTTGGATGAAAACTTCTCTGGATCACCTTCAACTTGTTCCTCTTTCTCTGATGCTTCATGATCTTCTTCTTCCCCTACAACCTCTTTGATTTCGCTATCTAGAAGTGTACCATCGTATTGCATTTTCCTTTTGGGGCATATATAGTTTTCATATATTGTGACATCTATATACTCAACAATTTTGTGAAGTTGTTTATTGTAACATGCGTACCCCTTGTTCGAGAAGAGTACCCAAAAGAATGCCTTCATCTGCCCTTGGTTCAAATTTTCTAGGTTTATCATCATTTCTTTTGATATAACATTTCCTCCCACGCCATAATTCATATGGTGTTTTGTCACTGTTAACTTTCACATGGGCTTTATTGAGTATGTTGATCGTTGTTTACACTGCTTCTCTCCATAACGTATGAAGCACTCCAGAATCATCGAGCATTGTACGAGCCATTTTTTGAACAATTATATTCATTCTTTCAACAAAACCATTTTGTTATAGAGTGTTTCCCATTGAAAATTTCCCTTTGATACAGCTTTGATCACAAAAATCAAGGAATTCATCTGATATAAATTCACCTCCTCTATCATATCTTAAACATTTTATTTTTTGATCTATTTTATTTTCAACCAAAGCCTTGAATATCTTAAATCTTTCAAAGGCCTCATCTTTGAATTTTAACAATGAAACCCAACACATTCTAGTATAATCATCAATAAATAACATAAAATATTGCTCACCTTGAGGGGATTTCTTCGTCATTGGTTCACATAAATCTGTATGGATCAATTTAAGAGGTTTTTCTTAAGCATATTCTTTTTCCTCGAACTAAACCCTTGACTACTTACCAAACTAATAGGATTTGTAGATATTATCTTCAGGTGTAATAATATTGGGCATATCATGAGTCGCTTCCTTCTTGCTTGGTTTCACCAGATGACTAAAACTAGGATGTCTCGGTCTCTTATGCCATAGCTAACTTTCGTCAATCTTGCTTAAGTACAAATTTTCACTGTCACCTTCTAAGACGTAGACATTATCGAGAGTTATGGTTGCTTTAATTATTGTTTTTCCTTTTTCCATTTCTTTGACCACACATCCTTTGGACCTAAAGATAACCTCATGACCTTGACCACACATCTCGCTGACAGTCAATAGATTATGTTTTAAACCATCTACAAATAAGAAATTTTAGGCCTTGGTTTTATCTTTTAGGGCAACTGATCCCTTTCCTTTTATTCTTGTAGGAGAGTTATTACCAAAAGAAACATTTCCTTTCTTAACTTCATTAAAAGAAACAAATTTATTTATGTCACTTGTCATATGTTTCAAGAAACCATTGTCAACGTACCGCAAGTTTTCTTGATCTTTAGCATATAAGGCTAACCCACATGTTTTTGATGTAGTCTTCCTTTTCCAAACTTTAAGAGGATCTATCTTTCTTTCATGTTGATGAGATGGTATCAATTTGCTTATGCATTCACTTGTCTCGTGGCCAAAATTATTCATATTAAACCTGGCTCTTGCTTCTCTAGTCTTGACAATTTCATATTAAACTTGGCTCTCGCTTCCCTAGTCTTGATAGTTTTGCATGAAACACAGTGAATAGCCTTTTGACCAAAATTATGGCAAGAAAAACAATGATCATAGAAGAAATATGAGTACCAGGGAAGAAATAAATTCTTTGAATATTTTGACTCTTGACTGTAGAAAGATTGCAACTCTAATATTCATTGCTTCCTTGCTTGTTTTAAGGTTGTGTGGCTTGATTCATCCTACTTATAATAAGTCTTTTTTCTTTGACCGTTGATTCCCTTCACAGTATTGACATATCCTTTTGGACCTGTTGGCACCATAGGATCTGACTTTTGCTGAGTTGCATTGTATCCAAGACTTGTCTTAATTAGAGGAGAACATTGATCACTAATAATTTTATCCAAGTAAAGTCATCAATAAAAAAACTCATGCGCACGCTGCAAGCCTCTGACCTAACCGCCATTGCTGCCTCCTGTATTTTGCCCGCTTGGCAGCCTCCCACTACTGAGCTCCTCCTGGCCTGGTCCTCTCTCAAGCTTATGTGAACGCCTCCCCTGTGCAGCCTTACGCTTTTTTCCTTCTTCTCGGCAGCCTCCTACTGCTGAGATCTTCCATCCTATGCCTCCTTCAGCGGGGCGAGACTCCTCCTCTCAACAAGGGAATGATGATCAGGAAGCAGCATTTGCATCTCTAATTTTAGAAAATGAAGCTCCAAAAGCCAGGCCATTGGTCAACAAATTTGTGAAGAAGCTAGCAAACATTCCAGAGATCTCATTACCTGAAACACTTCCAAGAAAAGTTGCTATCTCATTAGCAGAACGTGATTTGGTGGGACAATTTACAGGGTTGTGGCCTTCTCCCAAAGTAGTTCAGAAATGGGTAGAGAGAAACTGGAGCACAAACATACAAGGAAAAATAGATATTCGTTTCTGTGGAATGGGATACTTTACCTTCCTCTTCGAATCCAAGGAAGACAGGGACTTAATATTCAGAAATGGACCCTATTTTATGGACTCAAGAGGATTATATCTGAATAGATGATCGCCAGACTTCGACTCAGAGATGGATATTCCAAGTGCAGTACCGGTATGGGTAAGGTTGCCTCATCTCCCCCTTCACTGTTGTGGCAATGACTCGGTGAGAGCTATTGGAAATGTGGTAGGCAAATACATTGACAGATGTGAACCCAAAGACAACATGCATGCTTGTGCAAGACTTTGCGTGGAAGTAGACCTGGGGAAAGGACTACCGAAGGCAATAAAAATCAAGGTGGATCAATGGATACATATTCAGCAACTGGATCAATGGATACATATTCAAATGTAAGGTATGCCATGAATACGGTCATTTTTGCAAATAGGTGTAGTAAAATAAAAGAAGTGGAAAATGCTGAAGTCCATGAAGATACATGGGAACAAATGAAAAGAAAGAAGCCCCACAACAAGCAAAATGTATCGAACCCCTCTCAGCGTCAAGAAAACAATGAAACAGCCTCTATTCCTCCAATAAACTCGGCCCCTCCGGTTATTCCTTCCTCAAATCCATTCGAAATTCTAAGAGAAGACTTGACATCCCCAAGCTCTCCTATCCAAGTTAATTCATTAGCCCTTATTTCATCTCCCATTCAGAGTCCACCCTCCCGCCCCCCCTTCCACTCTCAATTGACCGAATACAAACAAGAAAGAAAGCAAAATAAAATACTCAAGTATGGGATCAGCCAAAAAAAGCAAGAAGGAAATCAAATAAAGAAATAAGGGACGAAGTAGCAGCAAAGGAAATGGCCATAGGTACGCAACAGCCAATGGACTCCTTCCTCAGCAAACAGATGGGAAGTAGAGAAAAAAATCAGCACAAAGAAAAGGGAGGGACACACCATAAATCTAGTAAATAATGAATATGGTCTCTTGGAATAGCAGGGGTCTGGGCTCTGCATTTAAAACCAACGCAGTCTGGGATATAATAAATCAGGAGAAGCCAGATATTTATTTGATCCAAGAGACCAAAGTTAGAAAAAAAGAAGTTCAAAAAATGATTCAAAAACAAAAAAATTATGAAGGGACAGCCATAGACTCTAATGGAGCCTCAGGTGGTATATGCACATTGTGAAACAAATGGAAATAGGAACTTGTCAATCAAAAACCCAATAATTTTTGGGTAAGAACAGCTCTAAAAAATAAGAGTAGAAACGAAGAGTTTAGCATCATAAATATATACTCTCTAAACATTATAGAGACAAAGCTCAATGCTGGAAATCAGTGAAAGAAGTAGTAGTAGAAGGGCCAAGAGGCAAATTAATAATAGGAGGATATCTAAGTCTAATTAGAAATATAGATGAGAAGCTGGAAAGCAATTATTTGAGTGATCCCTCAAGAGCAGTGCTAGAAGAACTCATTGAAGATCAAAAATTACTCGATATACCACCAAGTAACGGAAAATATACCTGGAGCAATAAAAGAACAGGAAAACAAAACATAAAGGAAAGATTAGATAGAATTATGATTCAAGAAAATATAGCAGCAGTATTCACCACAGTGAAAAGCAAAATAGTGCATGCTTCATCTTCTGATCATAAGCCAGTGGTATTGACCTTGGACCGGCTGGAAAATCAAGGACCGATTCCTTTCAAATACAACAAAATATGGGACAGCAAGGAGGACTTCAACAAACAAATAAGGGAGAGTTGGAAAAACACTATAATAGGCTCTCCTCATTATGTTTGGGAAACAAAGTTGAAAAACTTAAGACTTCGTCTAAAAGTATGGGCAAGAGAAAATGCACTCAAAGAAAAAAGAAAAAAAATAGAACTGCAAGAGAAACTAGAAGTCATGAGCAAGGAAAAAGAAAATAAGCAAGATAGCGAGCAAAAGTATGCACAAGAAAAAGAGATTTTCCTGGATTTGTACAAAACAACGTAAACTTTGAAACGGGAACTGACATTGTTACATGTTTTATAGAGATAGCAAAAAAGTGACCCGATTTTGAAAATCGGTGATGTAGAACACACACATTTTTTTTAGAGCATAGTTTTTGGCACTATAAAATTTTTTATGTACATTGCGTTTTAGAGTGGTAGTGATTTTGATGTTGATTTAAAAAAGTGGTAATTCTACACCATGTCCCTTTTTTAAAAGGCTTTTTTTACTTTTAATTTTATAATGTATGAAATGTAAATAATTATTTTGCAAATTTAATAACTTTGTAAGTGGTCTTTTTCATATTTTCTTGTTTTTATTTTTATTTTTATTTTTTTTTGTAGTGAGGCTTTTATTGTTTTGCATATTTAAAGAAGGTTGATATTTTGCATTTTTGATATTCTACATATTTATACATCATTAATTAAATTTTCAATCCACATGAAATAATTGTCTCTAAAAAACATATATAAAAATATATATAAAAAAAGACAAAAATGAAAAATAAAAAAATATTAAAAAAAATTATCTCATAAACCATAAAAGAATTTGAAAAAAAAAAAAAAAAATATATATATATAAATTATATAAAAATATATAAAAATATAAATAAGTAAAAATAGAGAAATTAAAATAAAAAAAATTAGCAAAAATTAGGAAAAAAAGAAAATTAAAAATTAAAAACAAACTAGTTAAAAATAATAATAATATATAAAATAAATAAAAATTAACGAAAAAAATAAAAAAAACTAGTAAAATTAATATTAAAAAAGAAAAATTAACTCAAATTATATATATATATTTTTTAAAAAAAAAAAAAAAAATATGAAAAAAAAAAAAAAAAAATTAAACGAATTAAAATTTTAAATTTTAAAATTACTTAAAAAAAAAAATTCAAATTTAAATTTTGTTTATGGATTTTTTTAAAATATTTTTTTTTAATAATTATTATATTAATTTTTTTTAATTATAAATTTTAAAATATATAATATTATTTTAAAAAAAAAGAATTGTAAGTTTAAAAATTTTTAATTTAAAATCATAAAATATATTAATATTATTTAAAACAAATTAAACATACGGATATATATATATATATATATATATATATATATATATATATATATAATTATTTTGCTTGCATCCCAGGACCCTCCGCCCACGGCCCTGCCACCACGGGCGACCAAGGGGCGGGCAAAATATTATTATTATTATTATTATTATTTTATTTTAAATTAAAAATTTCGTACATTTAACTTTTTTTAAAATAATAGTAATATATTTTATGATTTTAAATTAAAAAATTTTAAACTTATAATTTTTTTTAAATAATATTTATATATTTTAAAATTTATAATTAAAAAAAATGTTTAAAAAAAACTAATATAATAATTTAAAAAATGTTTTTAAAAAAATCCATAAATAAAATTTTTAATTTTTAATTTTTTTTTAATAACTTTTTAAAATTTAAAATTTTAATTTGTTTAAAAAAAATTTCTAATGAATTTAAAAATAATAATAATAAATAAAAAATAAAAAAATATGTTTAAAAAATAAATTTAAATGTTAAAATTTCTTTGGTTTTTTTATATTTTAATTTTTTTTGGTTTTTTTTTTAAATAGTTTTCATATTTTTTTGTTTTTTTTCTTATAATTTGACTTAATTTTTGTTTTTTAATATTAATTTTACTAGGAGGTTTTTTTTTTTGCCCCTAGTTTTTTCTAATGTTTTTTTTTAATTTCTCTATTTTTTACTTACTTAATCTTATATTTGTATTTTATTATTATTATTATTATTATTATTTTTTCAAATTCTTTTATGGTTTATGACATAATTTTTTTTACATTTTTTATTTTTCATTTTTGTCTTTTTTATACATATTTTTATATTTGTTTTTTTAAGTAATCATCATTTTAATCTTAATTTTAGTAGTTTTTAATTTTTTTGTTAATTTTTTATTTTTTTTAAATCTAATTTATTTTTAATTTTATTTTTTGTTTTTAAATTTTTTTTCCTTTTTTCTTTTTCCTTTTTTTTTATCTACTTAATTTTTAGTTTATTTTAAATGTTATTTTTCTTTTCCATATTTTTGTTTTTTTTCTTTTTGCCAATTTTTTTATGGTTTAAAAGAAATTTTTTTTTTTACTCTTTTTTTTTATTGATTTTTTTTTTTTTATTTTTATTTTTATTTTTTTCATTGTTTTAATTTTTTTTTATTTGATTTTTTCATTATTTCTTTTAAATTTTAATCCTTTTCAGGGTCATGATAAAATATTCTACGTCATTATTTCGAAATGTTGAAATTTTACTTTTTGAAAAAAAAAAGGGGGGGGGGGGAAGTTTTCCCAACGTTAACACTTTTTGTTATGAGGGTGTTTTTTGGACAATTTTTGCCTAAAAATTTGGTTTCCACCACCATTTTTGAAACATGTTGAAAATTTACCCAAGAAAAAAAATGTGTTATTCCAGCATCAACACTTTTCGTTTGAACACTGTTTTTGATGTTTTTTCGAGGTTTTTTGGCCAGAGTTCCCGTTTTGAGTTTATAGTTCTCGTTTCAAAGTTTACATTGTTACAAGCAAAATAGACAAGAAGAAAAGGAAAGTAGGCAAAAGTCAAAATGTTTATGGCTGAAAGCGGGGGACAAAAATACCGCTTTCTTCCACAATAATATAAAGCTAAGAAGAGCAGGCAATCAGATTGACAAAATACAAGTAGAAGGGCAGGAAAGAAGAGGAATGGAAGAAATTAAAAAGGCAACATATAACCATTATAAAAATCTCCTCTCTGAAACTGACCAGCAAGTGGACAACGAAGAATTTCTTCGGCAAATTAATAATAAAATCAGCAAACAGCAAAACAGAATCTAGATAAAGAGGTCATAGAGGAAGAAATAAGAGAAGCAGTATGGAGCATGCATCCGGAAAAATCCCCATACCCGGACAGATTCACAATTTCCTTCTATAGGAACCATTGGGTAACAATCAAGAAATGTTTAGTGAGAATGATCAAAAATATCTTCCAAAAAAATAAAGTGGGTGAAAATACCAAAGCATCACTCTTGGCTCTCATTCCTAAATAATCAAATCCTATTTCTTTTGACAGATACAAGCCTATCTCTCTATGCAATTTTTCCTACAAAATAATCACAAAAATCTTGGCAAATAGATTAAAAAGAATTTTGCCTTGCATTATCTCATAAAATCAAGATGGTTTTGTCCCAAAAAGACAAATCACTGACAATGTAATTATAGTGCAAGAAGCCATACACAGTAGTATGCAAAGAAAGGAAAAGGGAATGGTCATAAAATTGGATATGGCCAATGCCTTTGACAAAGTAAATCATAAATTTCTTGTGGCCGTCCTCCAAAAGTTTGGTATCTCTTCCAAGTTCATAGACATTGTTATGGCATGCATTACCACCCCGTGGATAGCACCTTTGATCAATGGAAGACCAAGTAGTTTTTTCTGAAGTACAAGAGGATTGAGACAAGGGTGCTCGCTTTCCCCTTTCCTATACATTATAATGGTTGAATCCCTGAGTATACAGCTAGAAAATCAAAGGGAAAAAAGAAAAATTACAGGTATTAGAATCACAAGAGGGGTCAAAGAAATAAACCACTCTCTCTTTGCAGATGATGCTTTCCTCATTGGGGGAGCCTCTAGCATTATTGCAAAACGTTTAAAAAAAGTTTTAGATGACTTCCTTTATGTCTCAGGAGGACTTCTAAACAACAAGAAATGCAGAATTTACAGCTGGAATGTCCCAATCTACACAATGCAGAGAATCTCACAAATAATGGAGATCCCGGTTCAATTAAAATGGAACCACTTTATATACCTTAGATTACCATTAGCAAAAGAAGTGGTCAAGGCAGAAGTATGGAATAAACAAGTAGAAAAAATGAGGGGGGAAATTCAAAGTTGGGGAATGATGTGGCTCAATCTAGCAGGCAGAACAATATTGATCAAAGTGCTCTTCTCAGCATTGTCAATTTATCAGTATGCCATAATTATGGCACCGCCAAGTGCACAAAATCAAATGGAATTAATTACTAGAAGCTTTCTATGGCAAGGAGGAAAACAAGAAACCAAAAAAATCAGTCTTGTTCAATGGGAACAAGTAACTATCCCATATGAAAAAGGAGGAATTTCAATCAGGATACCAGGATTGATGAACAATGCACTTCGGATCAAGTTAGTTTGGAGAATGATAAATGGCAAGGAACAATGGTGAGGTGAAGCATTATCAAGGAAATATTTAAATTGTCATCGGGCAAAGATGCTCACCGAAATATTTCCAAACCGGCCTTGTACTCAAGTTTGGAAATTGATCAAAAAAATTAGCCCACATATTCGAGATCAAATTTCCAAAATTCCAGGGAATGGGAAATCAATCTCAATATGGGATGACAGAATAATGGGAGTAGCCCCTCTTAACCAACAGCAAAACTTAAGAGGCTTAAAAGTATGGATGGAGGAGAAAGGTCTAACATCTTTATATTCCATATCTGAATGGAATCAAAACAGCTGGACAGACTGGAGAGTGTCGACACTTCTAGCCAGACTGAGAAGACGATGGGAAGAATTGAAGTCCCTCTTAGTAGGAGCAGCACCCATAAATAAAGAAAGCCAAGATGGTTATATTTGGGACCCGAATGGAAGAAAATATACAGTAAAATCAGGTTTTAACTTCCTTCAAATATATAACAATTATGATAGTTGGAATTTATAGACAGCAATATGGAAGAATGAATGTCTTCCCAAAATAAAAAAAAATTGCTTGGTCTTTGTTGAAAGGCAAGATCCTTACGACCGAAAATTTAAAGAAAAAAGGCTTTCAGGGTCCCTCCATATGTGTTATGTGCCAAAAGGACGAGGAAAGTATACAACACTTATTCATGAACTGCATCTTGGCAAGAGAATGTTGGAAACAGATAATCAGCCCTTTAGGAATAAACATAGACACCATAGTGCATCTGCCAACTCTACACAAAAATTGGGCTCAAAGCTACCCTTATGCAAGGAAAAAAAATCAGTCATAAGTCGAATCTGGAAATGCCTGCCCGCTATTCTTTGCTGGCATCTATGGCTAGCCAGGAATAAGTGTATCTTTAAAGGACAAAAGCCAAGCATTGGAACCATTATCGCGAAGACATGGGGTCAAGTCTCAGAAATGATAAGTGTAAATGGAGCATTAAGTGTAGATCAAAATAGACTGCAGTAATAAGAAAGGGATTGGTACAACAAAGTCTTAATTGAAGGCACAACAAGAATTCAAAAAATAAACAAGGGAGGAGCAAAAATCAAAGATTGGAAGCTTCGTTGGAATGACATGGAAATGGAGGAATTGATCAAAAATAAAAAAAATCACATTCTATTTTTTGACAGAGCTTCAAAGAACAATCCAGGAAGAGCAGGGGCAGGTGGATTAATCCTAGATCTGAAAGGAGATACAATAATAACATATGAATGGGGTCTAGGAACAATGTCAAATAATAGGGCAGAGGCATACAGTTTGCTGATAGGCACCAAGATCCTAAAAAAATTCTAGATAAAAGATCCTATAATAATCAGGGACTCGGCAATCATCATAGCAGCAACGATTGCAGGGAAGGATTTCAAAAGTGCAGCATTTAAGATAGAGAATTCTAGACGACACAAAAAAACATGGGTAAAATTGAATTTAAGCATGTTCTAAGAACACAAAACAAGGAGGCTGACTCACTAGCCAACAAGGTAGTGGACCAACAAGCTGGAATCGTGAAAGAAAACCATAATATCCATGAAGAAATCATTCCATAATTCGTCCTCACAAGAGGACTAATCTGAAGCTCAAAGAAGAGAAATCTACATCAAATCAATAGAAAAAATGAAACACGATAGTATCCAGGAGTAGGAGATACACCTGCACATGACAGGCAGCAAAATCATAGACAATCCATTCCGTTCAAAGAATAAAATCCTCATAATGGTTAAAAGGTCGCATCGTGAATGGTCTCATGCTAGAAAATGTCCTCATGAGCAGAAAATTGCGGTCAAAGGTCACTTTAGGTGTGCTCAGTGCAGTGAACCCATTGATCCATATCTGAATAGGGAAGCGAGCAAGCATGGCGGTCTGGGAGAAAATCCCGTGAAGGCTAAACAGAGTCACGAGTTCAAGAAGAACAGTTACATCAATAAAAGGAACCATAAACACAGGAGCCTTCAACGCCTAAGAAAGCATTAGGTGGTTTGCACTAGTAAGGAAAGTTCAGTCAGCCACAAAGAGCTCTTTGAGCCCAAGGGTGGATAACGTGATCAGGTGGGAGGTGTGTCAAGAGTGGACTGCAATCTGAGGAATAATTTCACGATACAGGTTTAGAACAGAGGTAATTGAGTTGTTGTTTTTATTAGAGGTTATAAACATCGAGAAATATGATTTTTTTTACACGTTGATACTATCTGCAAGGTAGCCTTGATATTCCTCAAAAGAGTCTACAGGCCTCTGCTTTCAGATGTTCTGATCCTGCATCCCATAGCCAGCAGATTAGAAAGCCATACCACATCGCTTCTCTCTTTTTCCATAACTCTTCCTTCTAAAAGCCTCGATCTATTTCTTCTTGAGCTGAATCAGCCCCATTCGAACAGAGCCCCTAGCCTTTGTTCCCATCATCAGCATGACCCCTCTCTCAAAACTGACTTAGTCCCAGCAATTCCCAGCTTCCAAAGTTGTGCTATCATGCATTTGCAAAATCACTGAGAAAACACTTCGCTGCAATTTATGTTGGTGCTTTTGGATCATGCCAGCCACCTCTGCAATTCCATCATCAGTATAATTCGGTCTTTAAGTTCTGAGCCTTCAATCTTTCCTTTACCCATTACTTAGAAGCAGATCACCAAAGTTCTCTATACTAGCAAGAGGAAACAGCAACACAGGCATCCTAACAGGAACATCACAGTAGTCAAGAAAAGAGATCAAAGAATTCAATCAGGAGGCCATCAAAGCAAAAATCAAAGTAGCTCTCAGCTAAATACAGAGATTATAAGATCAATCTAGTGGAAAGACCAATAAAGATGTCTTGCAACCCATTGGAAAAAGTGGAAAAGAATGAGAGTTGTGCTCTGTGCCAAGCAAATAGATTCATGATTGGCCGATTTATTCAAACTCTCAATGACCTGCACTCAGAGATGAAGAGTATAAACAACTACAAAGAAATTGAAATAGAGAAGCAAAGAGAAGAAATCGAAGGGTTAAATGACAAATGCAAGCATTTGGAGGATGCAGTGGACTACATCAACTCATTGAATCAAAGCCAGCAAGGAGAATCTCCCTCTAGGTACAGCAAGAAAAAAGGACAACGACCAAAAGAGTCTGTTATATACCTAGGGGGGATAATATGGGGTACCAAGGGAGGTACCTAAGGTAATAATGTAATAATGGGATGGGCCATAGTAATAAATAAGGTGGTTAACCCATGTCATGTAAGGGACCACAAGTAGTTAATAATAATGTAATGGGCCCATGGTATTAGTTGATGGTATGAGGGAACCATGGTAATGATGCATGGTATTGTATGTATGAGGCCTATATAAAGGCTAGAGACTCCACATGAAGATGAATAGTGAAGTATTATTGTATGAACAGGCATACGGCTTGTGGAGTGTTCTCCTTCCTTAAGGAGTGAATTTATGGTGTTGCCCTACCTTAAGGGTTTGATCAATAAAGTGAAGCATTTCTATCTATTTCTATCTTGTTATTTCTTGGATTAATTTTGTTATCATATACTTTTGGGTTAGATCTACAACAATTGGTATCAGAGCACTTTCTTGAGCAAACCGTGGAGAATTTTTTTTTTTTTTTTGCAAGGTTTCGGGGGCGGCGAGTTTGCAGATCAGATCTATAAGTTTTGGTGCAAGATCTATAAATTCTAATTGCAGATATGGATTCTATGTGAAAAAATACCCGAATTCAACAAAAAAAAATCGGTCGAATCGGAGTCCGGATGAAGGAGATATTGTTGATCTAAAAATCAGTGGGGTTGCAGACAATTTTTCAGGGCAGCGAGTTTGCGGTGCAGATCTAGACATCCTGGTGCAGAATCTGAAAAATCTACGTGTAGATCTGGATTCTTTGTGAAAAAACACATGATTTCAAAAAAAAATCAGTCGAATCGGAGTCCGGATGAGGGAGATATCGCTGATTTAAAATCAGCTCTTTTTGCAGAAATTTTGGATGACGCCGGGAGAGTAGCAGCGCAGATCTGATATTCTAGTGTCTGAATCAGGATTTCTATCACATGGGCAAATGCAGAATGGTTGTTCCATTTCTAAAAACAGGTTATAATAGGGATTCTGAGCAATATTGACGGATCTGTGACCATTTCAATTTTTCGCCAATATTTTTGTGATGGCGGGCCTAGATCGCTTTGAACAGGAAGACTCTTTTTTGGGTCGTCTCACTAAGCTCCGACAGACTGGTACAGTGGAGGAATATATTACCGCTTTTGAAGCCTTAGCCTTCCGCACTAGGGGTCTCACAGATACATTCTTCAAGGACTGTTTTATCAATGGTCTTAAAGAAGCCATCAAAGCTCAAGTTCTACTTCACCACCCTTCCACGTGGGCGGAGGCTTGCCAGTTAGCTCGTCAGGTCACATTGCCTAGCAAAGATTTTAATTTTACAGGAAAGAAGGAAACCAAGGAACCAAAAGGGTTATTTTTGGCTGGTATCTCTGTATTGCAGGTTCATGGATTGATTCAGAAGGAGAAAATCATTGTGTCTATCAATCCGAGTTGCAAACAAAATCTTATAAATGTCAACTTGGCAAAGAAATTGCAAGTCCCAGCGAAACAAATTGAACATACACAGGTTGATGATAAGGATGTTCAAATCTATAAGGATTTGAAGCTTTCTATGGATAAGTATGTGTTTCATGGTGACTTTTATGCTTCAGATATGGATAACATGGATGTTGTTTTGGGATATCCTTGGATGGAATCCGTGGGTACTATCAATATTAATGTGCAGAAGAAATTCCTAAAGCTATGGTATAAAAAGAAGAAAATTACATTACAGGATATTTCCATCCATAAACAGGTAGAGCACATGGAGGCTGAAGCAGAAGATGTTCAAGGGACTGACATATCAGATGATAAGCCTTTGATGATCGACAATCAAACACAAACAGAGGCTGCAGAAGAAAAGGTTACAGGTGATGATACATCAGAGGAGGGCTCAGTGGTTGAAGTCATATTGAAAAAGAAGACACCACAACAGGCACCACAGCAGGGTGAAGTCAAGCAAAAGCCATCCTGAGTTAAAACTTCAACATATCATCACCCACATCACCCCGCAAGACAACCATCATGGAAACCAAGTAGTCACATGATGGATAGAAAGGAGAGACGATCCACCTACTACACATCAACACAGAAGAGCTGCCACGGTCAACTTCCATCTCAAGCGAGCGAGGCACCAGCGAGATCGAGGGTTCACCTTTCTCTTGGATGGCTAGATGCACGTGCATGGTATCAGTGGACTACTCTTTTGAGTAGATCTTATTATTTATGTTCTTCCCATGTTTCGGGGACGAAACATGCTTAGGGGGGTGGAATGTTATATACCTAGGGGGGATAATATGGGGTACCAAGGGAGGTACCTAAGGTAATAATGTAATAATGGGATGGGCCATAGTAATAAATAAGGTGGTTAACCCATGTCATGTAAGGGACCACAAGTAGTTAATAATAATGTAATGGGCCCATGGTATTAGTTGATGGTATGAGGGAACCATGGTAATGATGCATGGTATTGTATGTATGAGACCTATATAAAGGCTAGAGACTCCACATGAAGATGAAGAGAAGAATTATTGTATGAACAGGCATATGGCTTGTGGAGTGTTCTCCTTCCTTAAGGAGTGAATGTATGGTGTTGCCCTACCATAAGGGTTTTGATAATAAAGAAGAATTTCTATCTATTTTGATCTTGTTATTTCTTGGGTTATGTTCTATTTTCATATATTTTTGGATCAGATCCACAACAGAGTCAGCGAACCAATTTTGGTGAACAACATGCATTCAACAATCAATGCTTTGTAAATATTGTGTGCTACTTGGGCAGTTTGTCAAACAGTATGCTTTTATAAATTTCTAGTACTTTAGAAACAAGGTCTCACAAGTTGAGGTAGGGACTGCGTTCCCATTTTATACCTCCAGTAAAGACCAATTGCTCCCAGAATGTAATAGGACTTAGTCCTTCTTATTTTCCTTTTTAGTAATACAAAAGTAACCGACCGTGTTAAAAAAAAAAAAGTGTATCCAATGTTTCGGATCCCTTTGTAAACTTGAGATTTAAGTTGAGTTGAGACTTTGTTTTCTCAATTTCTTTCCTTAAGGCTACAATATCTAATTCCAACTTCTCACAATTCCTCTCCTTTTCTTGAAGTTGTTTAGTTCGTACCGCCTCCACTCTTTTAGCTTCTTCTAGGAGAACCTTTAACTAGATTATTGCTTCATCATTTTTATTCTCTCTTTATACACTTATATTTCCTTTTCTTGAACTTTTTTTATATTTCTGAGCCTGCCAATTTCTTTTAATGTGTCCATTAGATCATTAGTATCACAATTATATGATTCACTAACCAATTGATCATCACAAGCCATGAGAATCTTGTAATCAAGGTTAGAGTCACAATCACCATATACCTCATCATCAGATGTATCATCACTATCTTCATGAGAATAAAAACTTTTATTCTTAGGGTAATTCCTTTTGACATATATATGTTCATTCCCTTCTCTTAAACATTATCTTTGTATGGGAATTTTTCAACAAAATGGCTTATCCTTCCACAATTAAAACATTTAAATGAATGCTTACCTCCATACTTCCCAGTTCCCTTTTGTAACTTCTGACAAAGTTTGTCTCCTCATCATTTGAAATATATTTTTTGCTTTATGATTCTTGTTTTTGTTTATCTTTGCTTGTAGCCTTGAATGCAGCTTCTCTGACTTCGTATTGGTCCCCTTTTGTCCTCATTTCATAAGTTGTGAAAATCCCATGTAGCCTTTCTTGGGATAGTTGATCCAAGTCCTCCATTTCTTCAATTGCTGAAACTTTTGCAAAAATCATGTTGCTTTATTTTTTATATTTATTTTCTATAGTCTCCTACCATACCTTGATGATGATTTGTCTAAGAAACCATAATCTATCTTTCTGTTGTTAGACCTATTCATATAACTCGTGACTAGCATATATCTTTTTCTGTCAATGACTCCATGCCCAATTAAATCTAACCATTGAGCATATTAGTGACCTACTACTATAGTGACCTTGAGTAGTAGAGTTAAGGAGAAATACCTCTCTAAATTGGAGGGCCAACTTTCAATCCAAAAGTGGTTTTGAAGGTTACCTTAGTGAGTTTCCTTCCATAGCGAAGGAAATTTTTGAGTGATAACATCTTGGCGTCTTTGTCAGGGACTTGAATCTTCAAGTCAACATCCTGAAAAAAAATGACAATGAACATATCTGATTTGTGATGGTGAATAGAGGAGAGACACAAAAAAATTACACATCATTCACCTAGTAACTCCACTCTCACCAGGATCTAGAAATCAAAGTATCACTGGCGACTCCACTGGATCAAGATGAATCCAAAATCTGTAAGGTATGCTCCTACGAACAATGTTTATGTTCCTGATTTTCCAAATCATTTTCCTCGTGTAGAATTGCAAACATATCTTCCAAAATTCAAATATGAAAAAGGAGATGATGTTGCTCTACATTTGATCAAGTTTCATATGCATACACAAAAGTTGGGGGTTAAATTTCATGAAGATTGTCTCATGAAAATGTTCATGGCCACTTTGGAAGGAAAGGTGAGACCATGGTATGAAAAGTTACCAGTGGTTAGTTAATACTCTTTACCAGATTTTCATACAGTATTCTATGAAAATTACAAAGAACATTACCCATCTTTTTCACTGTTTTGAAATTGTTGTGAATGTTTTGAAAATTTTATTCAATGCATTGAAAATAATTTGTTGATGAAGAGTTAATAGATGAAGAAATCAAAGAAGAACTGTATGAAAATTATTTTCCACAGCAAAAGGAGTTATTAGATTATAATAGGCATGACGTACAAGGACATTCTCATCATATAATAGTTTCTCCCTTGATTATAGATGAGAGAAATCTGAATTCTAATGTTCAAATTCATACTATTTTTCCCGAGATTGATGTAGAGATTCAATAGTCTATAAGTTTCAACAGAGCAAGAGAAAGATATGGATAGTCAACCAATATGCTTTACAGTTCATTTACCTTTTGATGAAGTCATTGAAGAAGAATTTGTTGTTTTAGATGTCTTTGAAAGTGAAGGAACTATTTAGGATTTCACACCTTTTGAAGAGATAAATCCTAAAAATTTAGATAGCCAAGATATTATTCTTGTTGAAGGATATAAAAGATCACTTTCAAATATTCCTCATACACATGTTATGGATGTTACATTTGAAAGTGTTCAATAATGTAAAAAGAAATTCGTTGATGTGCATGACAGGAAGGATAAAAAGATTGTTCCCATTTCTTTTGAGAATGATATTGAATTTGATGAAATGGAACAAGGAGTAGCATCTAGAGATCATGGCTACTCTTACATTCTTTCTAATCAACACAAGCTATTTTTCCATGCTCTTAAGGACTCTTTTGCATTTCTTTTCGAATCATGAGAGGAATTGAGTATTAAATGTTTTCATGATCAAAGGAGACAATTTCAGATGGTATAATGGGTTGTCTTTTTTTAAAGGATTTATTTTTGTTTGAGAAGAGTGAAAGAAGAAAGCAATCAAGTAGTCATTTGATGTCATGGTTACATTGGCAATTTTGTATCACTTGATTGAGCATATTTTGTTTCAGTTTAGTAGGTAGGTGTGACGAATAAGCTCACTTTTTTAGCATCCTTTCAACAATTTTCAGTTTTGACCTTCCAACAGTAATTTTTTCAACATTTATTTTTCAGCTTGGGTTTGGTTCAGTTGCAAAATGAGTCAGTTGTAGGTCAAATCACAGGTTTCAGATTTGGAAAATGAACTGATTTTCAAATTTTGGGAGCAACCCAATGAACTAGGCACCTAATCTATGGCGGGGTTCTTGCTGCCTCTCAAGATGACACCATCCCCGTTGGAGCCAGTTGTTATCAAAGTTTAGTTTCAAGGTAATGGCTTGGGTGAGTTGTCTAAGACTTTTCACAAAAAAATCAAGTGTGTTGACAGATAATTTGTCAGCACTGGTTCAATCGGTTTAAAGCGCAATTGACGACATATTAAATGGCAGTGAATGTTCATTTGCTTAAAAAGTAGGCATTGCAAAAAAAATTGTGTTTGTTGTCTTCTTTGTGTCTATATATGCTCTCGGTTGTTGATGGAGGGTTCTTAGTTATTTTTATATAAAAATATTGGGCTCAATGAGCTCCAACCTTGAAGTTTATTTCAACAACTCAGTCAACCAAATATTCAAGCCAGTACACACCAATAATGTAGACCTCTTACAGAAGGAAGCAAAAAAACTTAAATATTTTTTTTGGTAACATTGCTGACAATTAATTCGTTAGCATTCCTATGAAAATATTTTGACAGAGAAATTGTCAGCGACTGGATCATATACATTTTTTGAGGCAACGAT